>OY728120.1:2036668501-2037918501 GCA_963277665.1 Viscum album | reverse complement strand
CATGACTTGGGGATGAAATGGTGCTATGCATGTTGTCCTAGTTTTTTTTACAATGCAACATGTGAATCTTGAAATTCCCTTTGGTGGGAAAGGAAAATCAGAGGACCACCTATCCAAAATTGGAAAACCAAGCTCTCCACATTGTATCCTTGGGAGTGTTGAAGCTAAAATGGTTTGGAAATGGGAACTTGGTCATGGATTCTATACATTGATGAATATAGAAGATACACTATGGATTAGACCACTCTATGTTATATGATTTTGAAATATCATGATTTTTTATTTCATTGGTTAAATGGTACATATCATCTTAATAATTATAATGAATAAGATTAATTGCATTTTAAGGGGAAGGGAGAAATCACATAATTTTTACCAATTTTTTTTATTTTTTTCATATATGGACACACTTACTTGGTTTTCCAATTATGAATTTTTTGAGATAGTGTGTTTTTTTGGTTTTTATAAAACATTCTAATTATATTTTTATAACTAAACCACAAAGAAAAATGACTAAGAATTAATATCTAACTATTAAATTTATTTCCCGTGCAATATTGTATTTCTGTGTGAATACCCTTCATAATAATTTAGTAATTTTGATAAAAAACCTTATCAAAAAAAAATTATGCGTGGTGCTGGTGATGTGTAGTGGTTATGAATTGTGGTGGTTGTGATGTGGGGTGGTTGTGATGCAGGTTGGTGGCAGTGTGTTGTGGTTTTGATGTTTTATATGTTATATCAATTGGAATAGTTTTTTTTCTCTGGGCATTGGTAAAGGGCCTGCAATATCAGCTGCATATTTTTTGTCAATCATACATTAGTGTTGGTTTTAACCACTGCAAAATAAATATATACTATATTTAGCTGTGGTTTTAACCACTACTACAATTATGGTACTCTTCTATCTGCGACGTTTAAAAATGCCACTACAAACAATAATTTTTCGTTGTTTTTAACTGTCGCTACAAAGTTTGATTTTTTTTATTCCGTAGTGAATCTGATATTTTTTTAGAGGTGGTTATAACAACTGCTATAAAAAATATCATTTTCACCCAGAAAAACCACTGCTAATTAAATAAAAACCACTTTAGAATGAACCCACTACAATGGTTACCATAACCACCACTAAATTGAGGAAACCCCCGCGTGTTGTATCCCAACACACACTTTAGTAGTGTTTTTTTTTGAAATTGCTGTAGAATCCTACAGTGGTGGTTTCAACCACTGAGAAATGGTTATTTCCCTGTATGAATCTAGTGGCAAATCTTTCTAGGGCTAACAACAAATCCAGAGGTACC
Organism: Viscum album; assembly: GCA_963277665.1. Taxonomy (NCBI): domain Eukaryota; kingdom Viridiplantae; phylum Streptophyta; class Magnoliopsida; order Santalales; family Viscaceae; genus Viscum; species Viscum album. The sequence continues at coordinate 2,037,917,200 of OY728120.1, read as the reverse complement.
AACCCATCTAATAGGGGTTCGACTAGCAACTGTCACAAGATCATCGAAAATTCTCCCAGGAACCCTTGGTGGTTATAATAATATTTGGTAAGTAGGAGGCCCTCACTTGCGTGACTCATCTCACCGTACATGCCTACCCCAATCATAAACACCCCACATGATAACCTTTAAGGGATATCCACCCTATAGATGTTCCCCAATATATCTTTATACATCAAATCATCAATGGTTCCAACCAGGCCGTCATGCCATGAAATCAATAAAACCATTTAATACCTTTTACAAAATATTAATGTTCATAAATCGGAATACAATGATTAAAATTCAATCCTTTGAACGAATCAACACAAATATTAAACTATAGTTTATAGTGCCAAATATGTCTTCACGTCACATCCATGTTGAAACCATTTTTCTAAATACATTTAAAACTCTGACCAGACACACACACTTTTTAAAACAACATCATTTAATAAAATCTTAGTAAATAATCACCTTTTATGATCAATGTGCCAAATGGGCCCTTGGATAGGAACCACACCCAAACATTTCATATTTTCCAAAAAGACCCTTATCCTTTCTAGACACACATTGAATCATTTTTCAATGTTCAATGGGACAAATACTTGAGAATTACATTTGATGTCATTTAAGGGAACCACTCTAAAGATCAAACCTCATTTAGGAAAACAATATTTTTTTTGGGAAAACCATGTATTTAAAGAAATACAATTTTGAAGGTTCCATTATCATTTGTGAGCACATCCATGTGTTCCCCAAGTGCACTCAAGTGTTCCAACATCCAATGGCACAACAAACAACCAAGGAGATAGTTCATATCCATTTCCAACAAATACCATCTGATTTAAAATTAAAACCAATTGTTCACCTAATATAAGAAAAACAAAAAGACCACCTTTAAAATCATTAAACCCTTTCCAAAACATTTTAACCCACATTCCAATACATGACCATACCAATCCATACACACTAAACCAATTTGTCAACCGACAAATTCCATTGTAACATAATAACAGTTATACATTTCATAAAATCCCCCAATTTCTCCTTACAAGTATAGAGTCATTTTTATACAATATTTTGGGTTCAGAAACACATAAAATGATTTGTAAAAACAATAATTTTAAACATTACTATAAACCTAAAAAATTATTTAAAAAATGGGAATTAATTATACTCCTCTCACATTGTTGCAGTTAACAATATATAAATAAATGCAGTAAAAATATTATCATATCATCTTCTAACATCTAAAAAAATATCATATAAAACCATTTATAGAAAAATAAATCTGTGATTAAGATAAAACAAATAATTGGAAGAATGAAAATGTCAATGGAAAGAATAAAAAAGGGACAAACCAGGATTCACCTTCCTCTATTCAAGCATTGAAACAATGACACATCAACAGAAAGATGTACAACACCCAATGGACATATTTCATGCCCTAGAAAACTATTAGAATGTGAGAAACACAGCTCGCAAAATAAATATTTATCCAAAAAAAATAAAACACCAAATATTAAATAGAAAACATTAACCAGTGCAAGGGGGTTTGGTGCACTTCTGGTTGGAGAAAAATGGTAATCGAGGGGGGGTATGCTAGTGTGGCGAGGCAAACCCAAGGAGAAGGAGGCCTTGCCGAAGAGTGGAGGCCAGAGCTCAGGAGTCCGGGCGGGTTACTGGATGGCAGTTTAGTGATGGGTAGGTCAGGTGGCTGAGGAGAAGTATGGAGCTGAGAGAGGCTAGATGCGGCCTTTCCGGTGGTGCAGAGGGAGGAGGTTAGAAGACGGAGGGTCGGGGCGTGACCTAGACATTGGTGCAGAGGGTTGCAACAAGTTGAGAGCGAGGACAATGCTAGAGTGGGAGATCAAGATTAATCGGGGGAGGCAGGGGTAGTGGTCAGGAGAAAGAGGGGTGAGGTCATGGTGGACTAGGGATAGTCGGCAGGATGGAGGCGCGGAACGGGGGACAAAGGGTGAAGGGAAACCAGGGGGCAACACTGTGTAGTAAAGGTTAGTGGAAGGGGGTGATCCGATCAATGCTTAGGGTTTCACTTTTATTGAATTTTATCTTATAATAATAATAATAATAATAATAAAACCAAAGATAATAAAAATAATTATAATAAAATCAACAAATCTGATTATAAAGAAATATAACAATAATGACAATAATGATGATAATAATAATAATAACCATAAAAGTAACGATTATAATAATAGTAATAATAATAATAACTATAAAAATAATAATTATAAAAATGATGATGATGATAATAATAATAATAATAATATAATAACAACAATAAAGTGAAATTTCACGTCACCTGGGCTGACTGCGCGGCTATCGACCACCGCATGGTGACCGCACAAGTGTACGTAACATAGTAAAATTGTTAAATGGAAACAATTTAAAATAAGGACCCTCCCCAGGCCATGGCACAAGAAACCAGTCCCAAGAAAAAAAATGTAAGGTGTGAAACAAAGAATAAAAAATGATGGCCTAAAAAGAAAAACTTCTTAAAAGGGGGGAACACCCATCCTTAGGTTCTAACCAAACACCCGATAAAAATCATCCCACACACTAGCCCACACCACAGGATTTATAGGATGTTTCTCACACATCCAAACAAAAAATGATGCATATTCCATATCTACATAAGATCTCCAATACTTCTAAACACAATAATCATAATTTTCGGACCCCAAGTCACATCCATAGACACCTACATGAACAATCTTGTCTACCGAGATCTAGGACTCCTGTAGAATAATCTAAAATATTGATAAGACTATCTAGGTCAAAAAAAAATTGAGAGCCTTTTTGTCCTAAAGGTCTTAAAAATTGAATCAACAACTAACTATGGACCCAACAAGGAGGGCTCCATGAATACTATGAGAGCAAAATATCCTTGGCCCTAGTGGTGAAATGGAATCCACATTTTACTAATCCAATATCATGAGTGCCAAGGAACCTCATGAGCCCAAAGTCACACTATTATGGGATAAAACTCAACTATATAGGGGTTTCACTTATCCAGATTATCTATTATCTCCCAAATAACATCAATCAATAGCCATGCAATGAAGGAGAGGACTGTATCATTACTCTAGGAAAATAAGTGACCCAAATTATCCCAAGGGTCACCCCATAAATCCATAGTGTTAGGGTAAAATTTCCTTAAACATCATGGATTAATGGAAACTGAACAAGGGATGATCCAACTTCAAACCCACAATGCAAAACACTGAACAACCCGATCCACTCTCATCCAAAAATAAATTCAGGGGAATCTCTCAGTATATTGGATCTCAACATCCAAACAACAGTAACAATGGATATCAATGAACCAAGTCAAGGCCAAAACAAAACACGGGCCTCCCATGGGCCTTGTGGTGAAATCATAAAGATAAGTCTAAATAAGTACATCCCATATGCACCCAAACTATTGGCACATTCCCTACCATAAATCCACAACAAGTCCAAAGGTTGTATAAAGATATGGATACCCTTTGAGGGGTTCTTATAGCTCATCCAAAAGAATGGTTCATGCCCAATATAGAAATATACCAATGACCCTTAGTGGCATCCAACTGATCCTTGATCAATAACATAGCCAATGGTCATCCAAAGTAAAAACCCACCAACAAGGTGATTCACAATGGTCCTCATCACCACCTCAAAAGTAGGACCCTCTAGAATGGAACCCAACACAAAACAAATGATTCCCCTAAGGAATTCTTATCCCTTATCCAGGGTTACCATTTATTACTTATTTAATGACCAACCCAAAAGAGAATTTTAATGATTAGCTAAGACTCAGGTAAACAACTCATCATCACCTAGATGTAACCACCATCCCTTGACTTCAACCCATCCTGAATGCCCCAATATCTTTAATCCTCTACCATAGGATACAAAACCTCAATATTTGTATCCTTAAAAAACTAATCCCCTTACACAAGGACAAACTAAGACTTTCCCAAATATACATCTCAATCCCACATTCTAGTATGCATCCAAAAGGATCTATAAAAACATTGGCTGACTTCTACAATCCATACTAACTAACGAGCTCACAACTCTCACATGGGACTCAAAGAAAAAAAACCAAAATCACATTATTATTATAAAAAAAAACTTAAAATAAACCCATACTAATCTCTACCAGTTCAAAAAAATTATAAATCCTCTAAAAAATAAATTGATTCCACCATTGTTATCTACAGTAGAAAATGATTATAATAAACTTCTAACATGTCAAATTCTATCACCGGTGTAAAAAAAGGAAAATAGATCAAGGATAGAAAAGTAAATAGTTTTTACATAGGTTAGAAAACATGTTACCCCAAAGGTCCTCACTATCCATGTGCCTCAGGACATATAGTGTGTACTTTAACAAAGTACACAACGTGTGCCTCTTGATACATGGTGTGTAACACAAATGGGTACTTGCCCCTGCACCATAGCCATGACATGTCATGTAAAATGCCTGAGTATAAAATGTATACCACTGGTTCAGAGAATGTATCAAACATGTAGTAACAACTCATGTACATGTTCATGTAATTCCCCTAGGTGTGTGTGTCTACATGGAATACACCCCAGATGGGGATTGTCTGTGTCCTTCAAATGACCAAGTACCCTCACATTGGGTTTCTCGCCATGTAATCATCCAGACCACAAAATCCCACTACATAGTGTGTACTCATTGTTATATGGAATATAGACCCAAAACCTCACATTCTCTAGGCAGGAAGAACACGTTTCATGTTTTCTATGAACCACAAACCATATACATGTGTTTTCTCAAATGGAAACCCCTAAAAATGGTCTGAAACATATGATTTCTCCCCAAAATCCATAGATCAACCATCATGGGGTCCCCAAAAACAACATCATGGGTCTATAAACATACAAAACCAATGATATTTGGATTTATAATGAAAACAATAAAATAACTATACCACCATGTAGAAACTATCACAGCATTGGTCTAAATCTATGCCATACACCAACTAAGCCATGATCTAACTCTAAAAGTGCTCCATAGGTAGAAACTCCTCCCCCCTCTAGCTTTATTAATCTTGGATAAAGACCTGAAAATCAGATATCCCCTTAAAAATATGCAATAAAACAGGGGATAAAATAATAAAAAAAGATAAAAAATTAAAAAAGAAAACGAATAGTAAATGAAAAAGGTATCGAGCATGGGACCCACACATAACACAATTTTATGCATCTCATAGGATAAAGACACATTATAGACTCAACCAAGGTTATAAAATCTCAATAATATTCACATTTTAAAAGGTATTACTCAATGAACATGTGTGAAAAAATTAATAATTATGTAATTAAATATTAAATATTTATTTAAAATTATAATGGATCATATTTCCACTGAATTCTTATCTAAGTGTAGAAACATTATTCGGGGACGAATTGAGTTGTATAAAAACTTATATGAGATTAAATTACTGGATATTTAAAAATTTTCTCCGGAACATTCATTCGAACAATAAGGAATAAATCTCCCCTGATTTTCAAATCTCTGGATGACCCGACTCATCAAAATTTTCATGGAAAACTATATATTAAACAATTGGATTTCATTAATTTGGTTATAATATTTTATTTACCATCATAAAATAATAATTTTGATAAAAAATATGGCCTTATAACTTATTTTTAAAAAATATTAACCTGATGCACCGTTTACTAGGGAGCTAAATTTCACAAAAATTACATTTCAAAGTGACCAAAAATAAAAGGGAAATATTTAACAAAAATTAACCTCTTGAGTCCAATTATGGATTCAATTTTATAAAATTATATTTATATAAGTATAATTTTTTTATTTTATGTTAATCAACAACATTGTAGTGAAAATTATTTTTAGAAAGATACATTTTTAAGCATAAAACTAGACTTATTATTATCACATACGAGAAAAAATATTAGATGAATATTAAAAAAAATATTAAATATATATTATATAATTTTTATTAATAAAACATGCCAAAAATAAATTATGATATTTATTAATAAAATAATACGTTTCACATACAAATAATAGTTTTTTTAGAAATATTAAATTTTTAAGTATAAAAATATTTTTATACTGAAAATTACCATAATAGTTGTAAATTCACAAGTAAGTAATGAAAAATAGATATTTTTATATATGTCTATTAATGAATTAGATAGTGTTTTATAAGCTTAAAATGAAAATAAATCCAATCTTAAGCATGGAATACACTAATATTTTTTAAAGGATTGTTTTACTGCCTTTTGATGGAAAACCATTTTTAAATCTATCTTTTGACAATTTTATAAGATATTATTGTCAAAATAAACTTATTATTTATTATTGGAACATAAAAATTTACTTTTTGTGAATTTTTGGTATTTTTCTGACAATGTTCATTTTTTAATGAATAGTGAAAAATACTGCATTTTTACATTAAAACTACTTTCTCATTTAATTTAATTATATGGTTAGATTATCTTTTTAATTGGTCTTAAAGTTTAATATGAATATATTTTTACCATTTAATCCAATGGTGGTCATTAGGATTAATTTCACTTTGGAATTGGTCATAAACTAATGCCAAACTTTTCATAGATATTGTTTCAAAAAAACCCACTATTTGTTTTGACAACGAGAATTATTTTTAAATAAATTATTGAAATTTATGTGTTTGGAATTTGGTAAAATGGATTACATATTTGGGATCAGAGGGTCCAAATTATGTAATCAAGACTCTTTTGTTTTTGAACATCATGAATAGTAACAACGGTAATTATCTCTAATTATCTTGATTAATGAGTAATCTGGTAGTTAAAGATAATAAAATAATATCATAATAATAAAAAATGACCACAACATGTGTCCTAAGGCTACGGGTTGTCTCATGGCCGACCATGGGATGCCTTGTGTCGAACTTGGGGGCCCCATGGAATCACTTTTGTGAGAAAGTGACTTTTTATCTTTTTATTTTTAAAGAATGTTAAATGTGACAAAGAATGTATCACCTAAGTAAAATATTTTTAATTTTATCTACATAAATGATAATTTAGACTATAAATATTCATTAGAAATCTAAAACTATTTCCTACATCATGATGTATTGTTTTTATAATTTTTAGACATTAAATTTATTAAATTATTTATGACATCATGATGATGCAGCGATTACCTCATTAATAAAGGATTTAAATAAAATGGAAAGATAATGTAAAATCTAAGACCTACACATGTACAAAACCTATTGGATGAGTGGATTTCGAACCCTTATCACCTTATCCTCGAAACACATCAATGTGGGACCATTAATATCCGAAATTCATTCTAAAATAATGTAACATTTCCTTACTTTCCAAGAGTGCCCCTCCTCTCCTCTTATAAAAGGCCCCCACCTCTACCTTCTTACCCACACTTACAAAGACTTTGGCTCAGCCAAAACCTTACCATTTTGTCTCTCCACATCCCATTATTACTCCTTGAAGCCTCAATTTTGGCAGAAGTCTTCCCAAGGAAGACTTCGAGCTCAAACCAAAGGGAGTTACCCGATTTTAAGGTAATGTCTTCACTTGAGTCCTTTTGTTTTATTTTGCTTCTCCAACCCCCTAAACTCTTTTTATTAATTTATTTTGTAAAAACTCCAGTATCTTAAATATACTAGTATGTTGTTATAATAATTATTCGAGCAGCACTTACACACACCTACATCTAATGGTTAAAGGACATACTGTTTCCGTGGATGGTGAATTTATGCCTCCCGAAACGATGATTGTTCAACATTCTTTTAACACCTTCAAAGGTGGCCATTAAGATGTCAATATATTTATATATGATATATAATATGTTTATGTCTTCCTTAAGCTTCTGTATTTTTCATTTTGGGCATACCTTTATGGTTTCCATTATGGGTAAACGCGATATCTTCATTTAAGGAAGTGCGGACTACCGCCCCCTCAAAATGATTTGATTCGTTAAATACCAAATGTGGGACATATAAAGGATGGAGTTATGATATTATATATTATATTATACTGGAATTATAATATACCTTTATATCATTATGATTCAATTCTATAAAATACGAAATAGAAATGAAAGTAGCGTTCATGTGTACGTACGACTTACCGTCTCCATGAACGGTGCATTTCATTTCTTACCTCTAAATGATTATGTAATATTATAAATGCATGCATTTATTGGATATATATGACATATATGATATCTACATCATTAATATCATTCTGGATATAATGGATACATGAACAACTTGTAATTATAAAGGGTTTATTTTTGACTCAAGTACCAATGACCGTTACTAACTTAAATAATTACATAGTGTTCATGACATGGAAATAAGTGATATAAAAGGAATAATGAAATTGAAAAAGGTTCTTAAACAAGTAGAAATTAACTCAAGTTTATTATTCAGGAGATTAAAGAACGGCCGAGTCAAGTCGGACCCGAGGTATGGGACTTCGTCTCAATCTCCTTTCATTGAGGCATATTTTGTTTTATACACAACCTTCTTTTATAAAGTGTATAAACCCCTTTGAATTTTATGTTTATTCAAAAGGAATATTTTTTATAAGAAGAGTTTAATAAACAAAAAAAGGGAATGTTTTTGTCGTATGTATGCGGTGACAACGACTTCTCCGCCGCCGTGACCATTATTTGAGTTTCGGCTTCCTCTACAAGCCATACCTTTTTATTTAAAAGAAAAATAAATACCATGTTTTACTTTTCTTTTATTTTGGTATTGAAATTTTTTTTCATAATGTTTTTATATAAATGTGTTGTATTGATATCCTGTGATTGAAATGAGGAAATGTTATGTTTCCTTTATGCATGTTTTATGTGATGCGATTATGTTGAGGTTCTTGGGCATTATTATGAAGACATGTGGTTCCGTGATAAACTAAGGGCGGGTGAGCCCGATATAGCTCTCCAATGAATTGGGTAATTTGAAGGAGTGAAACGTTACGGTTTCTCCGAAGAGATTAAGGGAATATACTATGATGGGTATTCCAAACGTAACCAAGAGGGTTACTCCCTACGTATGAATGTTGTGAATGCCTCAAGTTATCTTTATGTCTTATGATTTCTATGATTTACTCATGATTTGATGAGGTATGTTAAAGTGCTTATGTTTTATGGGTAAAGTATGATTTCATTCTTATATATATATATACCCATTTTTCCTTTCCATATTTTTATATCCCTTACTGAGCTTTTTATGCTCATCCCAAGTTTTTTTGAAATGTTTTTCACAGGTCAAGGGAAAGGTAAATGATATGATGATAGTGTCAAGGAAGTGTCAAGAAAGAATCCATGTTTTATTTTAAATATGTTTCCATTGATGGGAAAGAATAATAATATCTTTATGTAACCACTTTGTTTATATTTGGAATGTAATGCAAGTTTTATGATCTAATTCTCTAAAACTCTAAACCCGAAAAGATCCTCAATGTGTAATCTTGTAATAACTCAAGATTAAGTAAGGTTTAAGGTTGGGGCATTATAGTTGGTATCAGAGGTCAGTTTAGATAACTTTAGGAGTTAGAATTAAATTAAATGATTATCCAAAAATATTTTTTTTATGGTCAAATTGATGTGATATAGTATTTGAAGATTACCATGTTGCTTCATCTAAGATATGTTTGTTCAAAATGGTTTTCCGCAGAGGAAATAGGGAAGCAGTGCTAGGAAGGCATACAGAAGGAAATAACCTTCCGAATCAGCATCCTGAGATGGTCGGAATTGGAACTGAACAGTTTATTGCAGTAATGGCACAGTTGAATCAAGCGATAAATGGTGGTGGTATCCATGCATGAGATCAGCCAGATCAACCGTAGAGGAACATGTCAGTGGTGGAACATTTCATGAGGCAACATCCCCCATTATTTAGAGGATCATCTGAACCTGTGCTAGCTGAAGGGTGGATTAAAGCACTAGAGAAGATTTTCGATGTCATGGGGTGTTTAGACAATCAAAAGGTTAGTCTTGCTATTTACCGTTAGGAGGGTGAAGCAGATCAGTGGTGGTTGATGGTTAAAAATATCAGGGACGCTGATGAGATTGATGCTCTCGACTGGGATGAATTCAAAGGTATGTTTCTTGAGAAGTATTTTCCTAAGGCTGTTCGACTTAGGATGGAAAGGAAATTCTTGGAATTGAGGCAAGAGGAAGACCTAGTGGCTACCTATGAAGAAAGGTTCACTCGATTGGCAAGGTATGTTCCAAATTTTATTCGAGACCTTGATAGTGAAATCAATCATTTGTACTCAGTATTAAAGCCAAAATATCGAAGGGCATTAGCTTCTCGTGAGTTTAAAAGTTATGAAAATCTTGTTCGATGTGATGAGAAGGTGGAAATGGAGTTTGCCGATGATCAAGTGTTCTATAACAACCAGCAGAAGAAGAGACCAAGGTCGCAGGATAAAGGGAAGAATTCTTCAAAAAAGTCTGATGGTAAGAAATCTAAGTTTCCAGTTTGTGATAAATGTGGAAAAAGGCATGCTGGGGAATGTCTTCTGAATTCTGGAAAGTTCTACCGATGTGGTAAGATGGGACATAAGGCTTGTGATTGCACTGAAAAAGATCAAGGTTGAGGTAAGACCAAATTTGATTTACAGTTAGTGAAATGTTTTAAGTGCAATGAGATGGGTCACTATGCAAATGAGTGTCCGAAAAACAGCTTGAGTGATGGGAAGTAGTTAGACTACAAGCAGAAAGGGGTGGTGAAATCCATTGAAACTACTTCAAAAGATGTCGGGCCATCAAATGAAGTTGTATCGAGTACTTTGTTTGTTTTTTCAGATTATGCCAGTGTGTTGTTTGATTCGGGGACTACACATTCTTTCATCTCTGAAACCTTTTCTAGTAAAATGGGAATACCATCTCAAGAAATGACTCCTGAACTTTTGGTAAAAACACATGGGGGAAATCTTGAGGCAAAAATAATTTATAAGAATCTTCCTATCCTTATCTGTGGAAATAACCTACTTGAAAACCTTATTGTTTTGCCTCTAGTAGAGTTTGATGTTATCCTGGGTATGGATTGGCTCTCTATTTACCATGCTAAGATTGAATGTAGAGCTAAAGAAGTTTCTTTTCAGAAAGACTTTCAGTTTGTGTACAAGAATGAACCCTTACTGTTGATAACATATCAAGAGGCCGAGAAACTTGTAAAAGATGGAAATGAATGTTACCTTGCACATATTGTTGAAAACAAGGGAACTATTTAGATTAATGATGTGCCAGTGGTAAATGAGTATCCTGATGTTTTTCCTGATGAGTTGCCTGGAATAATACCAGATCGGGAAGTTGAGTTTACTGTTGACTTAGTTCCTGATGCTAACCTAATTTCAAAACCCCCTTATCGAATGGCTCAAATTGAACTTTTAGAGTTGAAGGATCAATTGCAAGATTTATTAGAGAAAGGTTTCATTCGACCTAGCACATTACCATGGAGTTCTCCTGTTTTATTTGTTAAAAAGAAAGATGGTTCTATGAGACTTTGCATTGATTATAGAGCCTTGAATAACATCACTGTAAAGAACAAATATCCTTTGCCTCATATCAATGATTTGTTTGATCAGCTCCCGGGAGCTCAGTATTTTTCAAAGATTAACTTGGGATCGGGGTACCATCAGCTGAAGGTAAAGGAAGAAGATGTTCCGAAGACTGCGTTCTGTACAAAATATGGCTATTATGAATTTGTAGTAATGCCTTTTGGGCTAACCAATGCACCTGCTGTATTCATGGAATTAATGAATATAATTTTCCATGAGTTCTTGGATAAGTTTGTGGTGGTTTTCATTGATGATATTTTGGTGTTTTCTAAAAGTAAAGAGAAGCATGAAAGACATTTAAGGGTTATTTTGCAAACCTTAAAAGAAAAGAAATTGTATGGGAAATTCAGAAAGTGTGAGTTTTGGTTGCAACAAATTTCTTTCCTTGGTCATATTGTTTCTAAAGATGGGATAACTGTTGATCCTGCAAAAACAAAGGTTGTTGAAGAATGGCCAAGACCCACAAATGTAACACATATTCGTATCTTCCTTGGTTTGGCAGGATATTACCGAAGGTTTGTTAGAAATTTTTCACGGTTATCTAGTCCAATGACTAAGCTAACTCGGAAGGGTGTTACATTTATCTGGACAAAAGAATGTGATGATTGTTTTCAGGAATTGAAAAGAAGATTGGTGAATGCTCCAGTTTTGGAACTACCTTCTAGGAATGGTGAGTTTTTTATATAAAGTGATGCTTCATTGAAAGGACTTGGTTGCATTCTAATGCAGAATGATCAGGTAATTGCTTATGCTTCACGACAGTTGAAAACTCATGAGGTAAATTACCCTACAAATGATTTGGAATTAGCTGCTGTTGTTTTCGCTTTAAAAATTTAGAGGCATCATTTTTATGGAGTAAAGTGTGAAATATATACTGATCACAAAAGTTTAAAGTATATATTTACTCAGAAAGAATTGAACATGATACAAAGGAGATAGATGGAATTAATCAAGGATTATGATTTTACAATTCATTACCATCCGGGAAAAGCAAGTAAAGTGGCTGATGCTTTGAGTCGAAAAATTAATGCTTCATTAGCAATGTTGCATTTGGAACGTGATCCTTTGGTTAAGGATTTGATGAACTTTGGCATAGAAGTTGTTGGTGCAGGAAGTTCTTCTGTTTCGTTTCAGGTATTAGTGAGATCATCTCTATCAGATAGAATCAAGAAAGCACAGAAGCAAGACAGTGAGTTGCAGAAAAAGGTAGAGTTGGTTCAGAAGGGTAAGTTGCCTGAATTCAACATTGATAATGATTGCGTTTTGAGATTTGGGAAGAGATTATGTGTGCCTTGTGATTCACATTTTAAGACAGAGTTGTTATGTGAAGCTCATAGTTCTCCGTTTTCAGTTCATCCTGGCAGTACTATGATGTACAGAGATCTGTGGGAGTATTACTGGTGGGATGGAATGAAAAGAGATATTGCTGATTTTACTGTGAAGTGTTTGACTTGTCAGCAGGTTAAAGCAGAGCGGAAATTACCGAATGGGATGCTTCAGCCTCTACGAGTTCCAGAGTGGAAATGGGAGAATATATCCATGGAATTTGTTGTGGGATTACAAAAGACATCTCGAGGTAATAATGCAATCTGGGTTATTGTTGATCGCTTGACTAAATCTACTCATTTCCTTGCTATACGAGATACTTTTTTTCTAGATCAACTTTCCCGTTTGTATCTTAAAGAGATAGTCTGGTTACATGGAGTTCCCCTCTCCATTGTATCTGATCGTGATCCCTGGTTAACTTCTAACTTTTGGAAAGGCCTTCAGAAGTCGTTGGGTACTGAATTAAATTTTAGTACAAAATTTCATCCTCAATCAGATGGACAGTAAAAACGAACAATTTAGTCCTTAGAGGATATGCTACGAGCTTGTTCGACGGATTATCAGGTAATTTGGGACCAACATCTTTCTTTGGTTGAATTTTCATATAATAACAGTTTTCATTCCAGTATACAGATGGCACCATTTGAGGCGTTATATGGGAAGCGGTGTCGAACTCCAACTTTCTGGGATGAAGTGGGTGAAAGGAAGTTGATGGGACCAGAATTGGTAAAAGAGATGGAAGAAAAAGTTCAGCTGATTCAGAAACACATGAGAATAGCTCATAGTAGGCAGAAGAGTTATGCAGACAACAGGAGGAAGGATCTAACTTTTGAGGTAGGTGATCATGTTTTTCTCAACGTCTCACCATGGAAAAGTGTGATGAGATTTGGTAAGAAAGGAAAGCTGAGTCCAAGGTTCATTGGACCATATGAAATTCTGGAGAGAGTTGGATTAGTTGCATACCGGGTGGCTTTACCTTTGAGTTTATCTCAGGTACACAATGTTTTTCACATTTCGATGTTGAGAAATTATATGCCAGATCCATCTCATGTTTTGAGTCCAGAGGTAGTTCAGCTGGAAGAGAACCAATCTTATGAGAAACAACTGGTCTAGATTCTTGACCACAGGGAGCAAGTGTTACGAAATAAGGTGATTAATCAGGTAAAGGTTTTTTGGAAAAACCACATGATGGAAGAGGCAACATGGGAATCTGAAAATGCAATGAGGGATAAGTACCCCCATTTATTCGATAAGTAAATAAATTGCGGGGACAAAATTTTCTAATGGGGGGAAGGATGTTACATCCCAAGTAAGTAATGAATAATATATATTTTTATCTGTGTCAATTAATGAATTAGATAGTGTTTTAGAGGCTTAAAATGAAAACAAATCCAATCTTAAGCATGGAATACACTAATATTTTTTTAAAGGATTGTTTTACTGCCTTTTGATGGAAAACCATTTTTAAATCTATCTTTTGAAAATTTTATAAGATATTCTTGTCAAAATAAACTTATTCTTTATTATTGGGACATCAAAATTTACTTTTTGTGATTTTTTGGTATTTTTCTGACAATGTTCATTTTTAATGAATAGTGAAAAATACTGCATTTTTACATTAAAATTGCTTTTTCATTTAATTTAATTATATGGTTAGATTATCTTTTTAATTGGTCTTAAAGTGTAATATGAATATATTTTTACAATTTAATCCAATTGTGGTCATTAGGATTAATTTCACTTTGGAATTGGTCATAAACCAATGCCATACTTTTCATAGATACTGTTTCAAAAAAACCCGCTATTTGTTTTGACAACAGGAATTATTTTTAAATCAATTATTGCAATTTCTGTGTTTGGAATTTATTAAAATTGATTACATATTTGGTATCATAGGGTCCAAATTATGTAATCAAGACTCTTTTGTTTTTGGACATTATGAATAGTAACAACGGTAATTATCTCTAATTATCTTGATTAATGAGTAATCGGGTAGTTAAAGATAATAAAATAATATCATAATAATAAAAAATGACCACAACATGTGTCCTAAGGCTACTGGTTGTCTCATGGCCGACCATGGGATGCCTTGTGCCGAACTTGGGGGCCCCATGGAATCACTATTGTGAGAAAGTGACTTTTTATCTTTTTATTTTTAAAGAATGTTAAATGTGACAAAGAATGTATCACCTAAGTAAAATATTTTTAATTTTGTCTAAATAAATGTTCATTTAGACTATAAATATTCATTAGAAAGATAACAATATTTCCTACATCATGATATTTTTTTTATAATTTTTAGACATTAAATTTATTAAATTATTTATGACATCATGATGATGCAGCGATTACCTCATTAAAAAAGAATTTAAATAAAATGGAAAGATAATGTAAAATCTAAGAACTACACATGTCAAAAACCTATTGGATGAGTGGATTTCTAACCCTTATCACCTTATCCTCGAAACACATCAATGTGGGACCATTAATATCCGAAATTCATTCTAAAATAATGTAACTTTTCCATACATTCCAAGAGTGCACCTCCTCTCCTCTTATAAAATGCCCCCACCTCTACCTCCTTACCCAAACTTCCAAAGACTTTGTCTCAGCCAAACCCTGAAAATTTTGTATCTACACATCCCTCCCTTACTCCTTGAAGCCTCAATTTGGGCAGAAGTCTTCACAAGGAAGCTTTCGAGCTCAAACCAAAGGGAGTTACCCGATTTTAAGGTAATGTCTTCACTTGAGTCCATTTGTTTTATTTTTCTTCTCCAACCCCCTAAACTCTTTTTATTCATTTATTTTGTAACAACTACAGTATCTTCAATATACTAGAATGTTTTTATAAGAATTATTCGATCTACACTTACACACACCTACATCTAATGGATAAAGGACATACTGTTTCCGTGGATGGTGAATTTATGCCTCCCGAAATGATGATTGTTCAACATTCTTTTAATACCTTCAAAGGTGGCCATTAAGATGTCACTATATTTATATATGATATATAATATGTTTATGTCTTCCTTAATCTTCTGTATTTTTCATTTTGGGCATAACTTTATGGTTTCCATTATGGGTAAACGCGATATCTTCATTTAAGGAAGTGCGGACTACCGCCCCCTCAAAGTGATTTGATTCGTTAAATACCATATGTGGGACGTATAAAGGATGGAGTTATGATATTATATATGATATTATACTGGAATTATAATATACCTTTATATAATTATGATTCCATTCTATAAAATACGAAATAGAAATGAAAGTAGCGTTCATGCGTACGTACGGCTTACCGTCTCCATGAACGGTGCATTTCATTTCTTACCTCTAAATGATTATGTAATATTATAAATGCATGAATGTACTGGATATATATGACATATATGATATCTACATCATGAATATCATTCTGGATATAATGGATACATGAACAAATTGTAATTATAAAGGGTTTATTTTTGACTCAAGTACCACTGATCGTTAAAACGACTGTTATTAACTTAAATAATTACATAGTATTCATGACATAGCAATAAGTGATATAAAAGGAATAATGAACTTGAAAAAGGTTCTTAAACAAGTAGAAATTAACTCAAGTTTATTATTCAGGAGATTAAAGAATGACCGAGTCAAGTCGGACCCGAGGTATGGGACTTCGTCTCAATCTCCTTTCATTGAGGCCTATTTTGTTTTATACACAACCTTATTTTATACAGTGTATAAACCCCTTTGACTTTTACATTTATTCAAAAGGAATATTTTTTATACGAAGAATTTACTAAATGAAAAAAGGGAATGTTTTTGTCGTACGTATGCGGCGACATTGACTTCTCCGCCGCCGTGACCATTATTTGAGTTTCGACTTCCTCTACAAGCCATACCTTTTTTTTAAAAGAAAAATAAATACCATGTTTTACTTTTCTTTTATTTTGGTATTGAAAATTGTTTTCATAATGTTTTTATATCAATGTGTTGTATTGATATCTTGTGATAGAAAGGTGTAAATGTTATGTTTCCTTTATGCATGTTTTATGTGATGCGATTATATTGAGGTTCTTGGGCATTATTATGAATACGGGTGGTTCCGTGATAAACTAAGGGTGGGTGAGCCCGATATAGCTCTCCAATGCATTGGGTAATGCGAAGGAGTGAAACATTATGGTTTCTCTGAAGAGATTTAGGGAATATACTGTGATGGGTATTCCAAACGTAACCAAGAGGGTTACTCCCTACGTAAGAATGTTATGAATGCCTCAAGTAACCTTTATGTCTTATGATTTCTATGATTTATTCATGATTTGATGAGGTATGTTAATGTGCTTATGTTTTATGTGTAAAGTATGATTTCATTATTATGTATATATGTACCCATGTTTCCTTTCCATATTTTTATATCCCTTACTGAGCTTTTTATGCTCATCCCAAGTTTTTTTGAAATGTTTTTCACAGGTCAAGGGAAAGGTACATGATATGATGATAGTGTCAAGGAAGTGTCAAGAAAGAATCCATGTTTTATTTTAAATATGTTTCCATTGATGGGAAAGAATAATACTATCTTTATGTAACCACTTTGTTTATATGTGGAATGTAATGCAAGTTTTATGATCTAATTCTCTAAAACTCTAAACCCGAAAAGATCCTCAATGTGTAATCTTGTAATAACTCAAGATTAAGTAAGGTTTAAGGCTGGGGCCTTATAATAGTGATTACAATTAACTTAATTGGATTATAAATAAAATATATAACTACTTTTACATTTAAATAAAATTATAACAAAATAGAATATTTTTATTTATCGAAACTAAAATATAGTTTTCAATGAAAATATGTATTTTTCACTACTCATCAGAAAATACTTTTTAAAAAAAAATACTAAAAAACACTCTGAACTTGTTTTAATATTTTTATTTGAAAAATGAAATGTTTTTTAAAAAATTTCGGGATATTAGTTATAATATTCAGTCATAAAAATAAAAAAATCAATCTTGACAATAATTTATTTTAAAAAAATAATTAACTTACATAAAATTGAGTTTTTATTTCATAACAACTAATCAATAGGTCTATATTGATTGTGATATTAATATATATTTCATAGTATTTTTTATCCTGTTAATACCATTCAATTTAATGTCTTTCTAATAATGTTCCTATTCTATTAACAACATTCTTTTTCTCGTTTAAGGTTAATGTTATCATTCTTATATGTTATCTAACAAAGGCTTCTATTAAAATAAATAATTTGGTAAATTCCCCCTAAAATAGATTTATCACTCTCAATTTGTATTAGCTATATAAGGATTAATATTTGGTGATTTGTCTGTTAAAACCCATATCATTCAAAAGAATAACTAGACATCCCTTATAAATGGACAACGGTATACATAAAGGTTACCATAAATAACATAAAATTGGTTTCTCAGATAAGAAGAACATTTGTGGGATGTTAAAAGATGTAAATAGAAGATAAAAATAACTCCAAATAAAAAAATATACATTGATAGATAACATGTTCAAGATAAATTTAACGACCAAAAATTTGTGATATGTGAAAAAACCCATCGATTTGTTAGAAATGAAGAAAAAACAATAAAATTTTTATTTTAATATATTTCTTTGTAGTAAATGAATTAATTTATTATCAAGATAGATAACTCTATAAAAAAATAATATTTTAATTCATTCCATTTCATAAGAATAATTTAATCCATTTGTTGTGCTGAAATCAATTTTAAATTTGTATCATTCCATATGAAATGATTAATCAAGATGAATTTTTCATACCTAAAGCACTAAAATTTTATTTAAATATATAATAATATCCATAAATGAATAAAAATTAATTTCTAATATATCTATGTTTTTTCCTAAACCATAATGATTAAAATAGGTCATCTAATATGTAAATATCATACTCTAATCTCTTCAACCTCATCCAAAGTATATCTTAAACCATTCGATAAATAGTTAACCTTAAAAAAATTAAAAAATATGTCTATCCAAAATAAAAAATATATAAATAAGGTTACTGAATTAGAAAAATCATATTAAAATTATTCCCCCAAAAAGAATAAATCATATTTTAGCATCACATACCAAATATGTGAATACCATGATCATATATTCTAAAGAAACATGTTAATAACCTAGATTAAAATAGAATATTAATGAGAAAATTCATGCTTTTAAAAAATAATTCTCTCTTCATTCCCTCAATATAATAATATATTAATGAATATATTTCATAAAACCAAAAAAAAGTAGTTAAAACCATCAATTATAATATAAACCACTTGGTCATAAAGTCACTAATCAGTTCCAATGTCATCAATACTATCCCTTTTACTTCATCGCAATAAATCATGTCTTTATTTCATTATTATCTCAACATCATTCAAATATTAAGGGTTACCTTTACCATAATATTTATTGTACAAAAATATTTCCTCACTACTAAATCAATTTTTAACCATTAGTATCATTCAACACATTCTCACAAATCCATTAAGAGAAAATCTACAGAAAAACCCACAGATGTCCCCTAGAACTTATAACAAGAATATCATTATAAAAGTACTTCCTAAAAAATATTCTAAAATTAAAGTACATAAGTACTTCAATAATTCCACTTAAATTATTATCATAACATATGACCCTTTTAGGGTATTATTTAGTTCCGGGATAATGGCATTGACTAGGATAATTCCATGGTCCCCACACACAAAACATTGAACTATAAATGGTACCATATGGTGAAATTCATATCCCCCCAAAAGAATCATCATTTTTCCTTTGAAATTAATTTATTGTTGGCCTTATCATCATCATCATTACTTATTAAAATATTAATAATAATTAGGGAAAAAATTCAAAAACAAGATGAGAAAAAGAAAAATTGGACCTAGGGGGTCGAAAGTAATGTAAACCAATAGAATCCCCTATTACATGGTTCTCTCCCTATGTTTGTAGGGTAATACTACCTGTATAGCATGATGAAACAACCTCATTAGTGGCTACAGATGTGAGATGATATGACACCTAATTACCGCATTCCATTTGTGAACAACACTTGTATTTCTTTTATAGAGTACATCTGTATTTTACAATAGTATAAGAGACTAACCAAGGAGTAGTACATGCTCGAAGATGTTCATTATAGACAATCCGGAAGCTCATTTCCACTTCAATAAGATTGATATTATGTTGTCGATATAGATTAATATCGGGGAGCATGGCCAGGGCGTCATCCTTATTATCTATAAATAAAACATATTATCATTAATTTAAGACATTGACTAGAATTATTCTTTCAACATTATTAATATATAAGAAATTGAATCTTCTTTCCTCTATCACCTCCATCACCCAATATCTTAGTGAAATTTATCTTTCTCTTCTTTGGTGAGTCTGATAGTGTTTTATGGTGTAAGTTGTTAATCATGTATCATGTTGACTGATTATTCATAATGAAAATATATTTCACTATATTAATCATATCATTTGTTTCTCATGAACACATTATCTATCACATTCAATTTTAACCCAATTCCTTTTAGTTACTTCTATTGATTAAAACCCAAAATCCTTGCGTGATAAAAAATATTCATAGTGGAAAACCACATTATCATGAAATTTTTTTAAAATTATTTCTAAATCATGAAACCTTATTTTAATTTTAAGTCACCATAGGTTTAATATAGGTCATCAACAATCATCATCAATTAGAATACATAATTATGGTCTATAAATTAAATGTGAATTAACCCTAGAATATCCTCCAAGAGTCTCAAACGAGGTGAGCAGTAATGGTACACTCACAGTGAACTAAAATGATCGCTAATATATACTCGACTAACTCTATTTGTGGTTATTATCCCTATATGAATTTGTTCCAAAACCACATTCACAATGGTGTATAGAAAGGAATATCAAATAATATGTTCCTTAAAAAAATATTAGTATATTAATCTATAAGTAGAATTATCCCTAGGATATTCACCAAAGCATTCTATTCATAATATACATATATTGACTAAATTATTCCCTAATATAAATTTTAATGACTCCAGATTTTCATACATAAATATTAATTATTTTTATATTAATAATTTATAAATTTCACAAACACATTCCTAAGGACTATAATGGTATAGTGTATTTGGATATGAGATATGAAAAAATCTTATCTAATGAAATATATTCAATATAACCCATAAAGAACTTCCCATTAAACACTCTTCATAGAAAAAACCTACTTTAAAACATTATTCGTAACATGGGGAAAGTAAACACAAGAAAGGGTGAGTTCATATTCTTAGTAAGTTTAAACAATGGAGATTTAAATGATTACATGAAAATAATATGAGTATATGGGTGTGATAACTTGAGCTTAACATTTGGAAACTATACCATACATATCAAAGATCCTTATATCAAGTTATGTAAGAATACAAGGAAGTTCATAAGAAATTAATCATAAAGGAATCAAAAACATTATTCTTAAGAGTATAACATTTTTATAAGACATCAATGTATTTCATGCACATAATTTTATTACATTGTGAAAAAGTTCAATTAGAAACATGTTGATGCATTATGTTAAGGACATTAAATATGGCCCTCGCATATACTTATGGACGTGAAACCATGTATAAAGATAATATTATGGACATGAAATATAGGTATATTCATAAACATGCATACATGAAAATAAGGTCCATACATAACTTTATGGACATGAAATCTTGGTCTACACATAACATTATTGACCTAAAAGTTAGGTCCATCAATAAAATTGTGAACATGAAATTAGGTTCATGCATAACATATTTTCCTAATGAATTATTCATATTTATTCAATACATTTAAGGTATTAAATAGTATAATGAATCACATAATCATAATTCATTTATATAAATGGCAGAAGGTCAAAAATCATAACATTATAACATAACCCAAAAAAAATTAACTGGTTTGTAAACATCTCATCATCATAATCATAAAACACCATGATAAAAAATAAAGATGTTATAATTGGATAAAATCCTCAGTAAATCAGATGTAATATTAAAGGATGTTGTCATAAATGAAGAACTCATTTAATGGAACATTGGAATTTTTTTTAAGGAAAATATCATTTTCACATTGAAATAACCCTTTTAAAACATAAAAATTTCCCCAATATTAAGGAAAATGTTTTCAGTTAAAAAAATATTGGAAAATATTAATGTAAGCTTAAAATAAATTCTCAGTCATGATGGAGGTAAATTTGGTTAATTTATATTTGTTAAAATAAAATATTCCTTCCACACTTTTTTCAAAAGTACAAAAGTACATTGTTCAAAAAATGAATAGAAGAATCATTGCAAAAAATTATGTAAAAATTCAAAAATGGTTAAAAAAATTAATTTTAAAAACTAAGGATATTTTTTAAAAACATTTTTAGAAAACATTGATATTAAAGAATATGGGTTTTTTTATTGAAGGGAAAAATAAATCTGATTTTCCATAAAAACGCATTTTTAATCTCTTGAGTACATAATGTGAATAAAATGAATAGAAAAAAATTATTGCAACGTTATAACCAAGGGATAATAAAATTTCGTATTTTATATAGAGTTATATAATAATATTTCATATTCATAAATATATTCATAAACTATCTCAACACAAATGAGATTGTAATACGAAACCCTAACATCATTGGTTATATTTTTATTATATGCCCCCATGTATGATATAATATTATATAGATATTTAAATCCCAGTTACAGTCATTAAAATATTCAAAACATACATTAATCTAATGTATATATACAACATAAGAGATAGAAATTTTGGATATGGAATATGTCTCATTAAAAAGAAAGTGAGAGGAAAATCTATTAGCTCAGCTCTGAATTCCATCAAACATATTCAATCAAACTGTATAAAAAATATAGATTTATTATATATATATATATATAATAAACATTGAATTATATAACATACCATAGGTGATTTAGGTATAACTTTTTATCATCCGTTTATTAATAATTCATCATTGAAATATTTGATCTGAATGATATCTGATTCATTTTTTATCAAATTAGTTTTGTTTTGGAATAGTTTTTTTGTGATTTTACCATGATTCCATAATTTAATTTTTTTAATAAGTATATAAATATCATATTTATTCATTATATATATTGTTTTATCTATAAAATGTGTAGATATGAAAATCAATAATGGTGTTCAAGGAGATGGAAGGTCGTATATATGAATGAACGTTGTCTTCAATTTTAAAATGATGTTACAAAAGAAATATAAAAATTATAAATAATTGAAGAATCACTATTATATCATATAAATTACATATATTCATAAAATAAGTCATTATTACCATCCATGTAAAAAAGAGATGAAAAAGTAATCACATCACATCGTGGAGGTGGTAATCCACATGTACGCACAAGCGATGTTATAATTTTCTAATAGTTTGGATGGTAAAAATGTACATATGTTATTTAAATTTAAAAATAAAATTTATATTATTAAATTAATATATAAATATTATAACCATCATAATACTCATCGGTAATATATGATGATCGAAAATTAATTATATCGCTTTGTGGAGACGGTAATTTGTTCGTATGCATGATTGGTACTTCCACTTCCCATTTGATGGGAAAGTATGTGGATAATGGTGATTTAATAATAATAATAATAATATTATATTATATTTATAATAAATACCATATGATTTAGATTAGTATATTAATAATTAAAAAATAAATCCATTGGTCAAGGTGATTACCTCTTCATTGAAAGAACTCCAATTGATCACCTCATAAGGATCTTCATGTTGGTCTTTTAGGGAGACTAAAAACTATATAATATTGATAAGTAATTTTAGAAGGTATTTTTTTAGGAAATAGTTGATATAAAATAATTAATGTGGTTTGAATAAGAGAAATGATGGGTACCGTTATAAAATTGATTTGAGGGGCACTCTTGGAATTTCTTAAATGATTGTAATATAGTACATCCATTCTTATTCAAAATGATTAAAATGATTGTAGAATAAAATATAAGGTGGTATGGGGTTTAAATATCATAAAACATAAAATTTGTATAGTTTTACGTTGTGTTTTAAAGCATATCTTTTGATTTAACCCCTTCATTAAACTATTTTAACCCTAAGCACAATAATGTTTTATTCACTCTTAAAAGGTTATAAATTAAATTATTAGTTGATAGTTTGATCATAAATTTTTATTAAATGAAATTTTGAACCATATATTATCAACCATTACCTATTTAAATATATTTTTTATTTTTTTAATAATTTTATAAATTGTATTATGATAAAATATCATTATTGTAAATTTTGACAATATTCATTTAAAGTGACTTAAAAGTCAAAAATAAAAAGTTAAAATTATAATATACATCATTAATATAATAATAAAATTTGATAATTATCTTTTAAAACATGAGAAATTATAAGTCAATAAAATTATATCACTTTTAATATTTTTAAAATTATTTTATTTATTTTTCTATTAAATGAAGAAATATTGCATTGGTGTACTATAAGAATTGAAGGTAATTATATAGCTAATAATAATTATAAATGGACATAAATTATTAATGAAATAACATAATTATAAAAATAAACATCAAAATTTAATCATAATAAGGTTTTATCCCTGTGTGGCCACATAATAGATATTTAAAATAAAGTGGATAACAATTTGTAATGTTCATTGATTTAAATACTATTTAGATCATTTTTATGAAAAAGCCTCTCATAAACAATTAATTTTAGATCCAAATGTGATAATGTTAAAATTAAATTCATCCAATATGAATTATTATGAAATCATATGGCCAAATCACTTATATTTAACCTATAGTAAATAGATTTAACCTTTACGAAGGATACAAATTTTACATAGATTACTATTCACATTGACATAAAATAAAAGGGTTATATTGACCTATTTTAAAATTTATGATTCCAAATATGTAATAAATCTCATCAAATACAATTTCTATATTTGTAAGAAATTAATGTTAATATTAGTTTATAAAAAATGATGAAAACTACTTTTCTAAAAAGCACATTTTATGTAAAAAACTGGATTTATTTTTTTCCCACGCCTAGATAAAATATTATATAATTGATAAACCATTTGAATAAATATACTGTAAAAAATATTAATTAATTTTTTTAAAATATAGTGATTAATTAAAATTTTTATGACAAAAATTCCTTTTATACTTTAAAACTGTTTCACAATAAAAATCCTTTCAAGAGTTAAATAAATTTTATAATGAATTTAACCATAAAAATGATTCCAATGTACATAAATTTATTATTAATAATATTATAGAACTTATTATACATTGAAATAATTTCATACAAAACATACCTTTTTGATTTTTGGAAACTAAAATACAGTTTTCAATGAGAAAAAATTTATTTCACTATTCATTGAAAATATTTCTTTTCAGTAAAATCCCGGAAGAATTATGAAGAAACTATTTTTACATGAATATTTAGAAAATTATGTTAATTTAATCAAATAAATTTTAGAAAAATTATTGATATTAATTATAATATTTTCTTCATAAAAATAAATAAAATTATTTTTCATGAACACATATTTGTGAAGCATAAATTAACATTACTAAAAATTCAGTGATTATTTCCGAACAATTAATCAATAAATTTATATTGATTATGAAATTAAATTATATTTCATAATATAGTTTATCCTATTAATACCCATTGATTTAACCCCTTTGTTATAACAGTCATATTTATAAGCTAATATTTTGTTGTTTTTTCAGTTTAGTGTTAAATGTCTTATATGCTATCAAAAATAAAATTATTTTAAATTATCTAAGTGTTACAATTATATATTCAGGATTTATAGAATGTATGAATCTTAATGAGACTTATGGTAAGGTATTTTTATGTAAAACATTGTTTTAATGTAATCCTTTCAAATCATTATCCTCTGTATCTATGTCTTTAAAAAAAAATTCTATGAATGTACTTATTTATATACCAAATATTGTTAAAATTTATTTTTAGCTACTTATAAAATTAATTTTAATGGATTAATGTAGAATCATTTAAAAATTTACATTACACCTCATTTTTTTATTTTTTCCAAATAGAAATAAATGAATGTTTTTAATGTATATGGATTAACATTTTTTCCTTCAATTTTAGCTATATTTCATTATCAAAAATTCTCTAAATGACTCCATAGTAATTTCCAATGAAAAATGTTTCCTTATTGTTCTGATTATTTTTATTTAAAAAAAATCTATAGAAAGATAAACTTTTTTCTCATCATTATGAGATAGTTTAATGTGTTATTACATATGTTTATGAATCCCAATTAAAATAGGTTTTATGATTAAATTGAAAGATATAAGTGTTTTATTCAATATATGGTTCTAATAAATTTTATATGAATGATGGGTGAGCCAAATATATCATTGAAGAAGGGTGAGTTTGATATTTTTCTCCAATTCATTTGGTAAAGTGGTATAGTATATCGGTGATAGCATAATCCTATGAGATATGTGAATTATTAATTTATTTTAATCCACTATAAGGGTTCTTGTAAGGGTGATTCAATTATAATTTCATTATGTGCCAAAATTATATGCTAGTAATTGTTTATAAATAAAATCATTTTATTTCGAAAGGTAATAAAATGAGATAATTTATTTAATTAAAGTGTATAACAATTTTTCAAAAAAAAATTGATTATTTTTTTCAAGGAAATGTATTTATGAATTTTCATGTGTTACATGAAAATATTATGATTATGATTCTTCCTCTCTGATTTAATATTAAATTAATAAATAAATATGTTAAGAAAATAACTTCCTTCCTTGGAAAAGTTGATAAGTATTTTTGGAAAAAGGTTTATTATGAAAATATTAATATTTTGTATTGCTTTTATAGGCCTACAAAATTACTAAATAGTTTCTCAAATTTTATTTCCCTTACTGAGGTTTTTTTCTCATCCCTTATTTAAAAATTATTCTTCATTGGGAATATGGATGATTAGAAATTTTAATAAATTTAGTGTTCGTGTTTTGGGTGTTACATTGAATAAAGCAAGAAGGTCTTTGTTAAAGGCTTTTTTTCAACAAAAAGTAACTGTGTGGAAATTTATACTTTTTTATATAAATTTTTACCTAATTATATAAAACTTTATACCAAAAATATTCTAGAAATTAAATAACGTTCAAATCCTTGTTATAAATCATGTATTTATGAGTTAAATATCGTATGGTTCATATATTTGGAATTAGGTGAAATTTTTAGATAAATTTTGAGGTTTTGATGATTTTAATATATACTACATAGATATTTTAATTTATTATTATATTATCATATGATAGATGGCAAATATTTCCATATTTCCTCATCTAATATATGTCAATTAGTAATTATTTTCAACAAAGGAAAAATGGAAATTGTGATAGAAAAGAATAAATTCGATAATATCCCTCCAAATTAATAACCTAGAATGGTTATAATTTACTATTTTATAGTAGAGATAACCCTTTTTTTGTAGACTATTAATGGTGGGTAGCATGAAATAGAGTGAAAAATTATTTATATGGGAACATGTCTATAATAGATAATTCCATGAAACAACATCCTCAAGATTTGTGTTTATCCTTAGGCCTAATGAAAGATAAATTATCAATTTATACTTTTGAGAATTTTTTAAATGTTTTGGGATGTTTGGAACATTATAAGGTAACCCTTTATAATTAACATTTTGGAGGTTGAACTCAAAAATCATGGTCTTCGATAAATAACACAAATAGAAAATGAATAAATTGATGTTATTGAATGGATGGTATATAGATATCATTTCCTTGAAATGTATTGTCTTAATGTAATTCAACTTATAATGGAATGTTAATCCATGAAGTTGAAGTAAAATGTGGATGACTCAATTACATCCAATGAATATAATTTTTCTATATTGGCTAGTTATGCACCAAATTTCATATTGTACCATGACATTAAAATTGATTGATTATACTCAAGGATGAATCTGTGTTCACATAGGGCCCTTGTATACACCAAATTCATAGAAGAAAAATGAATGTTAGAAAATCAAAAATTACCCTCTTGTGTAAAGTGTAGAAATAATAATTATTGAGAATGGTTTATGATATCTGGAAAGTGTTTTCAATTTTGAAATCACAGGAACATGAATTTTTAATTCAAAAAAATAGTAATGATCAAACCACTAATGAAAAGTGTGTAGGGAAATTTTTTAATTGTAATGACTTAGAAAATATGATAATTCATGTCTGTAGTCAGTTACTCAAGTTGAGAATAATCCAAAATGGGGAAAAGGTGAAATAAGTACTTTTACTACTAATACAATAGATGTAGGACCCTTAAATAAAGGTGTGGCATGTTCAATACCTTGTTATTCTTATTATTCCAATGTATTGATTGATTCTACAACCACATAATCATTAATAAGTAATATTTTTTCATGTAAAATATAAATACTATCTTAATAAATGATGCCTGAAATATTGGTAAAAATTCTTGGTGGTAGAATCAGTGAAACAAAAATTTATATATACCATCATATAATCATTTTTGGAATGGATTTTCCTAAAAAACATTTTTTATTTTCCATTATTGAAATTAATACTATTTTGATTATGTAATACATCTCAATATACCATGCTATAATATATTATTGATATAAAGAAGTTATTTTTCAAAATTCATTTTAGTTTATTTATAAAAATTAATTCATACCTATAACAACATATCAAAACTATTAAATTATGGAAGTGAATGCTATCATGAAAATATTTTTTGAAAGAAATGAACTATTCAAATTTGATATGTTCCAGTATTAAATGAATATATGGATTTATTTCTTAATGATTTTCTAGCTATTAGTCTTGATTGAGAAGTTTATTTTTCTATTGAATTAGTTCAAGATGATAATTCAATTTCAAAAACTCCATTTCGAATGGACTTAATTGATTTTTAGAATAAAAAATTAGTTACATGAATTTCTTTAGAATATTTCATCGATCCTATTACATCAACTTAGTGTTGTCATATTGTGTTTGATAAAAGGAGGATGATTCTAAGAGACAATTCATTGATTATAGATATCTTAATAATGTAACTATTAAAAAGGTACTTTTCCTTATATCCATGACTTTTTTTATCATCTATAAGGCGAATGGTGTTTTTCAATGATTGATATCGTCTATAGGTACCATCATCTAATATTGAGTTGAAAGGAACATCCGAAGATGGAATTTCAGTCTAGGTATGACCATTGAGAGTTTGTGGTTATTCCATTCAGGTGAAAAAAATTACCAGTAATATTTATAAATAAAATTAATTGATTATTCCATGGGTATTTTGAGAAAATAATTAATTTTTTATCGATGATATTCTGGTACAGCATAAAATATATTATGATCATATTAAAATAGATGTATTTTTAGAAATACTATAAAAGAAAATTATTTGAATTGAAAATTTAGTAAATATAAATTTTGGTTAATTTTTTTTTTCATTCGTTGGGAATATTATTTATAAATATGGGACGATTAAAGAACCTACTAAAACTAAATTGTATTAATAGTGTCCAATGCCTAAAAATACCACAATTATTAAATATTTTATTTAATTTTCGTGTTAATATTGAGGGATTATTGAAAACATTTCATGATTATATAACCCACTAAGTTAAATTGAAATGGATTAAAAATCATCTAAATAATGGAATGTGATAAATGTTTATGGGAATTAAATACCATAATGGTGAAGGCTTTTGAATTTGACTTCCCAATAATAAATTGTGAATTTTTTATTTACAGTAACAAATTTTTTTGGGGGCTTGGTTTTTTCTTATTTCAGAATGATCATGTTATTTTTTACGAATCTTATCAATTGAAACCCCTTGAGAATAATTATCCTTTAGATGACCTTGAGCTAGCTATAATATTTTTCTTTTCAAAAATCAAGAGGAATCATATATAAGGTGATTAATTTTAAATATTTAATCCTAAAAATGATAAATTTATATAATAACAAAAAAATAGTTGATAATTAAGTCCATAAGATGGTTATAAATAATTATGGATTTTGATTTCACAATTCACTTTCTTACATGTAAATAAATCAATGTATTTGATTCATTGATTCAATAAGACAATGTATAGTTAACTATGATAAATTTAGTACATAATCCTTTAGTTAATGATTTAGTAAACGTTGTCATAGAATTTGTTTATGTAGTTCTCATTCTATTTTGACTCAAACCTTACCCAAGTCATATTTTTCTAACATAAAAAAGAATATTCATATGTAAGATATCGGTTTGAATAAAACTAGTTGGTCAAAATGTAATGATACCTATGTTTAATGTGGATAAATAAGATTTTATATGATTTGGAAAGGGGTTATGTATTATGATTAATTCTTGTATGAAGATGGAATTGTTTTGTGAATCTTAGATATCACTATTACATATTTATCTTTTCGTTATTAAGATTTATGGATACATTTGGAAATATTTTTAGTAAGAGTGTATGAAGAAGGATATGTATTATTTAATCATGAAATGTTTGACATGATAATATGATAAAGTTGAATAAAATTATCAAAATGGGATGCTTCAGATTTTCTAGTTCCATAATGGATATCAGATAACATATCCATGGATTTCATAGTGGGATTGACAAATAAATCTCATGGTGGTGATTTCATTTTGGTTATTATTTACCATTTAACTAAATTTGTGAAATATTTTAAAATATGATATAGTATATCATTATAAAAGATTACAAGAATATATCTTATATAGATTTTTTGGTTACATCGAGTACCCCTCTCTATTATATCAGATCATGATCATGTGTTTACATTATTAGTTTTGAAATTACATCAATATTATATGTGTTCTAAATTAATTATCAATATAGAATTTCATTTGAAATTTGAATTGAAATTGGAGGATACAATTTAGACAATTGATTACATGTTTCATAATTTATCATTATATTATTATGAAATATTTGACCATTTCTTTAATTTTCTTTCATTTTCATATAATAATTGTATTCATTTAGGTGTAAAAATGTAATCTTTTGAGGTAGAATATTGAAAATGATGTTCATGGGAATAGAATTGGTAGAAGAGGATGTTGAGAAAGAATATGTGATCCAGAAACACATGAGTGAGAAATAGATAACGTAAATTAGTTACATATTTAACAATAAAAATAAATTTTCATTTTTGTTAGGTGATAATGTATTTCCTGAAATATCATCTTGGAATGTTGTAACACGTTTTGGTTAAAAATGAATGTTGAGACCATGAATCATTGGAACAAATAACATTTTGGAGAATGGAAGGACATTTTCTTAATTGAGAACCTTACCTTTGTGTATATATCATCTTCATTATGTGTTCCATTTTTCATTTCTATGAAATTGGGTTTCAAATGCATCTCAAAACTTGATCATTGTTATTGTATAGTTAGAGTGGAATCCATATTAAGAAGAAAATTCCATTGATATTTTTTATCGTAGAGAATAGGTATAAATAAAAAATTTGATTTATCATGTTATAGTTCAATATAAGAATCTAATTATTGAGGAAGAGACATGGGAATCAAAATAACCTATAAGGGAAAACTATTGTCAATTGTTTATGTAATGAATAAAATTGTGAGGACAAAATTTCATAAAGTGATTCTTTTGAGGGTGGGATATAGATTTTTTTTCACTGGTATCTAGAGTGAATCGTTCAAATTTTCACAATAGTTTCTAGGGACGATCATACTGAGGGTAATTATATACTCAAACAATATATATATATAATCCTTCCAATAGTTAAAGATATAGTTGGTGATTAGGGTGGGTGTTAGTGGCGCATAGTGGTTGTTCATGAGGTTTTAGAGATCATGTTTAATGCCTATCATTTTCCCTATCACATTTCAGTTGCATTGTAATTTGGTATACCATTAAATTCATGTATTGGTATTTTATATTTTTTATTTATGACATTTATTCGTGGATCCAAATTTTCTCTTATTTTTTACGTTGTTATAAAAAGGGTAATAAATAACATTTGAATGAATTTTTACATTTGATGGAAGTCACTATCCTAGTTCCTATTGGGGTATGGCTTCTAGGGTCATCTCCCTCACTTCACAAGAAAATTAAGAAAGGTACTTATCGAGAATGGATCATAATATAGTTCCATCATATTAGAAAATTAAGTGATGATAATTAGTTTTCATATAGGCACTAGTGGGGATACGTGAGTTTGTAGATAAAAAATTTCATCTAGACCTAGCACAAGATTTAAACATGGGAAATCATCTTGGAAATTCATATTTAGGCTCCTCTATGATATAATAAATGTACCATTATTTTTATATAACATGATAGGTGAAAATTTATTCTTATAGTGTAGATAACTATGGGGGTTCAAGAATCATGCTTTTTTATTCCTATTTTTGATTAGGATATAAAAAGGGGAATTATATTGAAATTGAATAAATAAATTAACCATAAAAATATTATTCTAGTTATAGGATTCCTTAATTATTCTTGTTTTATTTAAATTTTTTAATGTCAATGTCCTTATTATAGGTAGTACAAGAATTTTTTTTGTGATGATATTGTGTGGGGAAGCTTAATAATGACCTTTCATGTTCCTTAAGGGTCAACTAGATTCAATTGATATTTGGGATCATTTTGTGTCATTTTTAAGGATAAGTTTATTTATTCTTTTATTAAGGCACATTGATTTCATGGGATTCATACTCTCCTATAGATAAATTATAACATGTAGAAGTTAATTATATGTTATTTAAAATACATGAATTATTCGTAAAACATTATATATATATATATATATATTCCAGAGTGAGTCTTTCTTATGAGTCTTTGTACATTGATATCTAGCTCCAGGTCACCCCATTCGCATTGTCAACATATCTTTAGTGGATGGTGAGGAAGTGTTTTTGGATAGGGTTTCATCGAGACATGATAATCACCCGAGGGGATTCACTAAGAATCTACATAGAGTAGATATCTATCTAGAATTTCATATATTCCTATTCATTAAAATATTCATATAGTTGAGATATGATTCCATTATTATTAATCTCATTTCACTATGTATATTTATTCAAGAACCCCTATCAATAGATGAATCGTGGTTTATTTTTATTTTTGATATGGTGGTCATGGCAATCACAAACATCAGTTTTTTACTTCCCTTTCAATTGATGTAGATATGGAGGTTCTCTAAAGGCTAAATCATTGAAGTGGTATCCCCCAAGGAAACAAAATCTATAACGAGATCTAGTTTTTTATAAATGTTGATGCGACAGAGTAGGTTTTGGACAACCTCGTGTTGTCCCTCATCTTTAGTGACAGTGAGGAGGGTGTGTTCAAGGAGGTGGTTTCTACTATAGAAAGAGAGGGAATTGAGTATGACATTGTAACATACATGAAATATTGTTTCCATCATTGGGAAATCAAGAAATTATGAATGGTTTTATCTAGTTAATTTCTATATGGGTATATGAATTGTTTAATTTTGAAGCTACAAATTTATTTGTTTCACCTGCCATATTATTTTACGTGGTACTTAAGGTGTATATGATTCTAATTTTCCATTAATTAACTAATCCTATTTGAGGTCAATATTTTTGTGAGATGTGTGTAGAGATTGGGAGATGATGCTGCAGAAGTATCTATCATAGGTGGATTTCCAATGTTGTTAGATACAATCATATAATATCATCTTTGATATAGATTAGATATATTCAATGAAAGAAATTATAGATGTAATTAGGATAAAGAATTAATTCTGTGATTATGATAGAGAGATGGATTTTTTAGGGATATGGAACCTCATATTGGTCAAATGTAGGTAAATTCCTTATCTTTGTTGATTTTTGGGATAATATTGAGTTTGATAGAGGAATATATGGTGGTGTTTCCCAGGGATGTAGAAGAGAACCCTGATTTCATTCTATAAGAAGATGGATACAGTTTCCATGATATTGGATAGATTTTTGGATAAATTTACAGTGATGAATTACTATGATATCAGTGAATCCATATTGGGTGTCCCCATCAAAGTTACATGATCCATACATTTAGATTTATGATCTATTTAAAATAGGTTTCATCCAAACTATTATATTTCCTATGGGATTTCTAATTTTGTTTTTAAAGAGGGAAATTTTTTTATGAATTTTGGTATTGATTATCATTTCATGAATCATGTGATAGTAGATAAACACCAAACTCTACCATATATTGATTGTATATTCTATCTACCAATGGGTGAATGCTGATTCTCATAGATATATTTCGATCATCATGTCATTATATGTGGGTGATGGATGATGATATCTAAAATAAAAATATTATATTTTATTAGAAACATTATGATTTCATTGTAATGTTTTTTGGAGTTATAAATTAAATAGTTGTGTTAATGGGGAATGTGAATATAGTATTTTTCAAGTTTATGGATTGACCACGGTGTTGGTTATTGATGACATCCTTGTGTTTATAGTTTCAGATCAGGAACATTCAGAGCCAGTGTGATCACTTTTGGGATTTCATCATCATCAGCGGTTATTAGGGAAAAAGTTTATGTGTGAGTTATGAGATTATGATATTAAATTTTTGAGGCATTTCATTACTCAATGTGTAGTAGCCATGGATCCTTTAAAGGTTGATGTGGTTTTTTATTATGATACCACAAAAAATGTGTAATCGGTATATAGTTTACATGTTTAAGCTATTTGTTATATGAGTTTCATACCCACCTAAACATAGATTACAACCCCTATGACAACCTGGGATAGAAAGGATTATATGTTTGTGTAGATGAAATTATTCCAGACTACTTTTGAGAATAAAAAAGAGAATTTATCCTACCAAATATTCTTTATTGGATGGAGGAGGGTCTTCTATTTGTGGTTTATTGTGATGCATCTCCTATTATCCTGTGTTGTGTTCTGATGTAGTAGATAGTAGTTATCTTTTATGGGGCTCATAAATTATGGTCTCATATCCATGAACATGGTATTTCATTGTTGTGTTTCCACTAATTATTTTGAGACATTAAATCATTGGTGAATTCTTTATGGTCTTTATAGATAATAAAATCATGAGTAATTACATATCTATGTGTGACTCATATTTTTGACAGTGAAGGTGGATAAAATTCATGTAGGATTATGATATAAATATGTTATATTATCAGGTAATGGAAATTGTTCCTCTAGTGAATTAATTATGAATTCATGCCTGTGTCTAGTGATATTTGGGCGGTAATGGGAAATATTTTTACAATGCTGACTGATAAGGATATAGTTGATGGAGGAGGGTGTATATATCTGATGCTGGTGTTGTCAAATTTCATGTATAACGTGTAGGACTCTCATAAATGGTATTCTGAGGTATTGGTTATGAAAAATTAGAGTGTTAAAAGATATTCTATCAAGGGATGATTTGAGAATAATCATCATCGTGTGTAGTTTCAGGGGAACCTCTTTATTCCTTACGAGATGAGTGATGTGAATCTTGGTGAGTTCCACAATTTTCCTTTGGTGATACATCCAGGTTTGGATAATATGTAACTGCATGGGTTTTGGAATCCATTTTCCTTATTTAAGTTACATTTCTAAAATCCTATAGAAATTCTATTCATTTAAAATCATTTAAATTGATTAATAAAAAATAGATACATGAGTTGAACCAAAGTGACAATATTTTATCAAGTTATATGGGTAGATATTAAAAAAGTATTTAAATCCCTAAATTTCATAAAATTAATTTTTATATGTCACGTATTATTAGATACATTATAAATACATATATTAATATCGGAAAATAGATATAAAAGAACAATATCCTTTAAACTAAGAGATTCCCAGAATCATCTTCCCCCTTGAGGATAACCATTAGTAGAACAAATCCTATAATGACAAATAACACCATTAAATTAAAAATTATATTATTAAATTTATAATAACATTATAGGGAATGATAAATTAAATTTAAGAGGAAATAATGAAATGAATTTATTCAAATTATTAGTGTAAATATAACAATTATATAGTGAAATATAGTCACATGAAATATGTTCAATTAAAATAGGATAATTTAAAATATAGTAATTAGATATATATATATATATATATATATATCTTATTGGTATGCATATGTTTTTTATTTTTATAAAAAAATAAAAAAATATAATAAACACATAATAAGCCGAAAAATAGAAACATAATATTTAATTAAAATATTAAATTATTTACAAAATATGTGTTCAACTTTATTATTATCAATGTATGATAGGATGTATTTATTAAATTTGTATAAATACTGTGATATCAATGGATTAGAAAATTTAATTTTTTGAAATATAAAAAATTAATATTAATTGTATTCATTGATGATTATTTAATATAAACGTAAATTTTTAAGTTATGTTTTTTATGTGTTGTGTATTTTTATAATCTCTCGTTAATAAATAATAATAGTAATTAAATTTCTTGATAATATTTTTATGAAAAATAAATTATCATCCATCCAAAAGTTCTTATAAAGAAAATAATAAGAATTAATTTTTTATGTTAAAAATGTATTTTAGGTAGAATTGAATTTATATGATTTGATTTCTTATTTTATGAAACTATATATATTATGTGTATATGATGATAAATTATATATTTAATACTAATAGCGTTTTAACAAAAAATAATTTTTAATTTATACAAAATGAGAATATGAACAATTAATATTTTAACGAGTCATTTTCAAATAAATTTAGTCATTTATTATATGTTATATATCCATTTAAATGATAAATTCAAAAAAAAAATTAACATTTCAAAAAGAAAATATAAATTTCAGTTTTAATACTCCACTATCCAATATTATATTGTGATAAACTTTTTGTATTTTTCTGAAACTATTGATTTTAGGTGAAGAGTAGAAAATAATATTTTTTATAAAATATAATACAATTTATGAAATAATTATAATATAAATGTGGAATAAAAATTTATAAAAAAAACATGAAAAATATTCATTTAATAACTAAAACCGGATTATTTAAAAATATTATGTTTAACCTATTATACTATCAGAAATTTTAGAAACAACTATATATTGTTTCTAAAACTATTTGTATTCATTTTACATTTAATATTTTAGAATTAGTTTTAAACACGTTTATTAATTAAATTGTTTAAAACAAAATTCATGTCTATAATAATAATATCCAAATTATGTAATATCATCAATTTCATTTTTATCCATATGAATATGTTGTTGATGTTAAAAAATTACTTATGATGGTAAAAAAATTTACCTTGGATGAGATGTGGACCTACCAATACTCACCAACGCTCCATTTTTGTTCACATTTTTTCCACTTTCCATTTAAATTGGAATGACTTTAATATTACATTATGATTGTTTAAAAAAATTGTAACCCCTCTCATTTATCAGAGGATTCCTTAAAAACATTTCTTCTTCTCACACCACAAGACTTTTAGATCAATTTATTATTCTCAATTATCTCCCTAACCTCATTATCATGCCTTATAGGTTCTATAATCACCATAATACCCATCTAATATGTCTTAAAGAGTAGTCTTGAGGAGTAATGAAAAACATCATAATCATTCCATTTTTATTCTTATTCAATTGATTCTTCTTATAAATCCTAAAAATATATTATAAAAATGATGGAATAAATAAATCATCACCATAATATATACTTAAATTATATTATGTTGATGAAATCAGTATATTATACCATCATCCCAAATGTTTAAAAATTTAAAATGTCACTGTTGTTTATTAAACACAACCACTTCAATGAATGACATATTTTTTCTTCACCAACATACATGGATGGTTTAATTATTTTGAGAAATATAAATGATATTATGTAGTAATATATATCCTGATTATGGTTCTTAGTGGATTAAAACAAAATTAATGATCATGAAAATGTAATATTTTGATATCGATGAATTGCCCTAAATGGGGTCATCATGTACTCTTTCTCTTGAACCATTCCAATAAATTCAGTGAAATGAACTTTGGGATTTATAAATCCTTGAAACATATTGATTTAAATATATTTTTTAATATTTTAATGTTAAACATAATATAAAATAATGTGGTTTGATGTTACCATTATGAAACACATATAAGACAATCCTAATTTATAAATTCTGTTCATAACAATAAACATTTACAAACTAATATATATATATAGTGAATTATTATAGTTATTGAATATTAAATGAAATATATATCAATAAGTTTCTTAAATAAGTTAATAATAATTATTTTTTATTATATAAGACTTTATGGTGCCTCAAACCATGCAATTATCTAAGTTAACAATGTTTTATAACTCAATACCCTATCAATGAGTTATAATGTTTCCTATTAGAAATCATTATTTTAATTTTGGTAAATTCAAATGGATGATTTTATTATGATGAATTTATTATTTTTTTAAGGATTTTCATTTCTACCATGTGAACAACGATTAAAATGTTTCTTACATAATAAATTATGATATTTGTATTGGTTTTCTAATATCAAATTTTCTTATTTGAGTATTATTCCATATTCACCAAATTTTTTATTTTTATACTAAAAATATAGTATACACATTAAATTTATTAAACATTTAATAAAATTAATGCGGTTACCATGAAATTTCAGTTTCACCTTCAATTTATTGTTGATTCAAAAGCTACCAAGCTGTAATTTATTTTTTAATCTCAACCCTATATTTTTTGAGTTACAATGATTATTTATGAATTATATTTCTTCTATTAGTTTCTTCCAAAATAAGTTTTCCTTTATATTGTATTCTATTCTTTTCTGGAATTATTTCGTTTTTTAATTCAAAAATTCTTACATGAAAAATTTATTTCTCATAAAATTATTACATTACTCAGAATAACTCTCTTCCTCTCCAATAAGCCCTTTCTATTCAATTTTCATATTATTTATTCCCGTTAATGTTCGCTTATCTTATTTTAAAATCCAAATATGTATTATTTCATTTTATTATAATATTTTCAATACTTTTTTTTCCAAAATTAATCCTTATGAAACTTTTTAATTATGTGGGTTTAAAATATGTTATGTTAAAATATCAAAATGGAAACTTCTTTTTTAATCAAATCATTAATCATAAAAACAACATTAATTGAGTTAATCATTGACTAATTTCATGGATAAATTATTATATTTCATTTAATTTTGTATCTAAATATTATTTTCATGTTACCATCATGTTAAATGATCTCTTTTTATGTGCCTCAAAACATCTCCTTTTATAAAAATTGAACGAAATGTTTTCTAAAATTAATTTTTACCATTTCTATTAAATTATATATTTAGTATAAAATGGATCTATTTTACTGGGGGTTATGATTCATAAAATTTTCATTATGTTAACTTGTAAAATTTTTCTTTTCAGTGATTAATCTTTATGTATCAAAATTCAGAAATTATCAATCAATTGGTATGTAGTGTCCTTCGAAGTGTTCAATAAAATGTATTTCTATTTTATGTTAAAATCCTTAATTAAATTTTTCTTACATTAGGTATATTTTATTATTCCACTGTCAACCTTCTTTATAGAAATCAATTATAAAATTTTCATTGTTTTTTTCATGAAGCCCAAAACTTTTTCACATGTAAATTAATTGATGATTGGAAAATAAATTCTTTTTATGTCCTCATAGCACACAAATGTTTGGTTTTAATGATGTGGTGGGTGAGTATAATATAATATATATCTTCTATGAACTAGGAAATGTTTGATATATCATGAGATAATTATGGTAGTAATGAAAATTATTTTAAGTATATTTTACTATGGGAGGTGGAAATGTGATTCAGGATGAATGATTTTATGCATGGGGGGAAAGTAATTCATGATCCATTATGTTATAGGAGGAAGGAACATAAATATTTTTCAATATTATTATGATAGGAAAGAAAAAAATTATGTATCCAATAATCAATTTAAAATATGATTATGTTTGTTATATAGTTTCTTTTTAAGATACATTTATATGATTTTCCACTTTTTTATGTTATATTCTTATGTCATGCTCCATGGATCAGGAATA
The DNA here is from genome assembly GCA_963277665.1 of Viscum album. Taxonomy (NCBI): domain Eukaryota; kingdom Viridiplantae; phylum Streptophyta; class Magnoliopsida; order Santalales; family Viscaceae; genus Viscum; species Viscum album. Next base: position 2,037,877,001 of record OY728120.1, on the reverse strand, counting down.
TTGTCTCATGGTTATTCACTCTTATGTCATGGTATATTTTTGAAAATTTTATATTACATGTCCTTATGTTTTTCCCCATGGTAAACTATTATTATTTTATATTATTTTAATCATATATTTATTATATACTAATGTTTTCTCAGATGCTTATAATCTAACCATTGATGACATAATAATATTATTTCATTACCTTACATAGAGTTTGAGATCCTTAAATTCTTACTTTTTTCTACTAACAATGTTACAAATAAGAGTATGATAGATTATACATTTAGAATAAGGTAAATTATGTTTCAATTATAGATAAGAGTTCATAATTATGTGAAATAAAATTTTTAGGTAGCAAATATATAAAATCAAAAAACATTTTGATTTTAGTATGTGAATTATTAAGAGATGAAATATATAAATACTGAGACGAATTGTAAAATGATTTATGGGTTTTTAGTGCTTCTAAAGTGGTATCAATGTGATTGTATAAAGTATGTGATTTTATCATTGGACCCAAGTGTTTGAGTTTGTCACCCTCAAGGTCATACATATGATTTAATTTGAGATTAGTTTATAGAAAGTGAGGTTATAGAGGTTTTCAAGAGTATAGGCATAAAATTTAGAGTTTCAATAAAAACAAGTTAGGCACTTGGTTAGTACTAACTATTATGTATGGAACTATGGGACCTAGTTGTATTTTTTATAGTTTTCTAAACCATACATCTTTTCAGACAAACCATACAGGTGTCTAAGAGATAGTCCAAGCGATATCTCATAGCATGAGAATAGTTTTTTCAGATCATGTGGATCAAAAAAGGTAACTATTCATCATGATTTTCAAAGGAATTAATATACATCATGGATGGAGCGTGGATTTTAAAACAATATGGCCTACCCATATAACCAGATATTTACCTATTAAAATATAAAATAACCCCACTTCCCATGACCATTTTTAACTCTAATCTCTTTTGAAATTATCATTAGTTCGAACCATCCCCTATGTGATTCTATATAAGATTATTACCTTAAATAATTGGTGATTATTTATTGTTTTATTTGGATTAGATAAAGGTATGTTCCATTTTTGATCCTATAACTTATCTTATTTATCTATATCTATTTATTTATGTTTCTACTTATTTCATTGGAATCCAAATGGTATTTGATTTTATGATCATGAGGGATTTATTGCGAAATAATTATTTTTCCTATAGATCTAGGCTTGTGAAGATCATATCTCTTGGATTTCAGTCTATGTCCATGAAGGCGAATAGTTTTCCAATGTCGGTGGGTAAGGTGTATCTATTCAATGGTGATAACCCATGAATAACAGAGTTTTATTATAAATTCATTTTTTTGGATTATTAAATTTATTTATTTGATTCCATATACTTGTTTTTTGTCAAATTTCTGTTGGGTGGCATGAAATATGGTGTTTAATAGTGTTTCAACATAAAAATAATTTATTCAATATATGTGTTTGAAGATATTCCTCAAAGATGATTTTGACTTGAAAAGGGATTTTCAATCATGAGATATGTGATTATACTCTTTGAAATTTTTTATGAAATTTTGATCATGGTTTTTCATAATATTTTTTTCAATTATAGAACATTGGAAACCCTATGTGCACCTAGTTATGGGAATATGAAAATCATAATGATAGTGGAATCACATGGGTTATTATTATGATATCGATATATTTTGGTACAACTTAATGTCGATTGGCTTCATGGTAGGGATGGATTATTTTTATTTTATGTGATTTAGTACATATTCACATAAGGTAGATCACATTTTTTATTTATCATATATATGATGTAATATTTTCATGCTTGACTAGTGAAATGTTTATCAAATGGTATCTCTATGGATAACTATATTTTTTTTCCATTTATAATATATTTCATGCAATTATCATGTTCTTGGTTTATATGAATATGAGATGATTTAAATGAAATAAGTTTTTTTTACAAAATTGATTTAATTTGAAATTTATATATAAATATATTTATTTTTTCCTTATAATGATGGATTTAAGGGTTTCATGGAGATACCATTCCTTTTTTTTATGGTGGTATCATACTTGGTGTTTTCATCACACTCGATATATGCCTTTGGGAATATGTGGATATTTTTTTGTAGGAATCAGGTATGACAAGGGTGTCATGTAGTTTGTTGGCTTATCTTGGTCATTTTACCTTCATAGTTATATGGGTTAGTGGTGATAGTTGTTCACATGATGACTAAGATATATTAATAATTTTTTATTATTTTTTGGTTAAGTGTTTTTGGATTTTTCATGTTTTTCTATTGGATGTGTACTATACCTTTGTATTAAACTCTATTTTTTTTCTTCAATCTGTTAATCAGGATACATGTTTTTATTTTTTTGATATTCTATATCATGTGGTGGGTCATCATAGGTGATAACTCATGTTGACCCCAGTTTGTTTCACTAAAAATGGTATCAGATCAAAACCACAGATAGAATTTTGAGGAAACATCATGGGCATGGTTCATGTTCTATGGTATAAAGGATTTAGGATTTTCCAATGCTGGAAGTATATGTAAAAGGGTTCATTTCTAGCTCGCTTCCATTTCTGAACTCATGTTACCGTGGCTAGCCAGGGATTTTAATCAAGCATGAGCTTGGTTATTGATGTTATTCAAATAAAAATTATTTTATGTATATTTAAAAGAACCATTTATTTTTAAAGTTTTAAATTTTCATTTTTTGATTCTACGGTTACATTAAATTATTTTCCTTTAAAGGATTTCATTTGTAATCATGATGTTTCTTTTTAATTAAATTTTTATGAAAATATGATGTTGTATTTCGTGATAATGAGATGATTCCACTTATAGGAGATCTTTTAAATATTTTAGAGGAAGGTGAGAGGGATGTTATGTAAGTAAGTCCTCTAGTAGACATTTTTTTAGTGGAATCAATTCTCAACAAAATTCAGACTCTTGGTTAGGTGGGTGTTGGATACCAGGGATGAGTGGTGGATTATGGATTCGAATATACTAAGTAGAATCAAGAAATATTCTATAGTGAATAGGAACCCCACAATCCAAATAGTGTGTCAGGTAAATTTATATGATCTTCCACTTTTTGAATGATTCAAAGGATTCAATGGTGGGATTTTCCACCTATATTCATGGAATATTGGGAGGAAATTGGTAGCACTCTGTTGTGTAAGCTATGTTATGTGAGGATATTATCTAGACAATAGTAAATAATATCTTCAACCAAACTTAATATAATTAGATATTTTGAGTTCCCAAGAATTTCTAATTTCTAACCTTGGAGTAAGAGGAGAACTAAATTATTGGTGTATACCACATATTTTACCATGGTGGTTCATTTATCAACTGATATTATTTCTAATTATTACAATAATCCATTAAGCATCAATATGGGTTTGAGGGATGATATTTATTTTATGATGATGATCATATTTCTAATATAAATTAATGATGTGGTCAAAAAAAACTATGGTTGAGATAGACACAACTACAAATAAAAGTTTTCAGTGGAGCTTTAGATAGTACAGGAGGTAGCTAGGTTGTTTAATCTAGACAGAAAAAGAAATGTAGTGTAACACCCCTTGTAAATAAAGAAGATGACATTTTTATATTTATCCATATTTTTGAATAAAATATTAATATTACTTTAAAGGGGATGCTATTCTCGATGGTGTACCCAACACGCAACAACGAGTTTCTTGGGAATCATACGTTACACTCTAATAATAAAATAATATTATTTTAAATAGTAGTTAACGCCTAACCGTTGTAATGGCGGGAATGAATAGAACTGACTACAAAATGATTATATATGTTTGTAAAATATTTTCACTCTTTACAAAAAATGTTAGAGGATTAAAAAATGCAAATGAATCCAATTTTAATCATAAACATTCTAATATTCTTTAAAAGGGTGATTAACCGCCTTTTGATGGAGAACCTCTTTTAAATCCACTTTTTGAAAATTTTATGTGTTATATTTGACAAAATAAAATTCTTCTTTAGAATCGGGACATCAATGTTTACTTTGCGTAAATTTTTGGTATTTTTCCAAAAAAGTTCAATTTATAATGAATAATGAAAAATGTTGTATTTTAATTCAAAACCACTTTTAATCTAATTTATTTATATTATTATATTATCTTTTTAATTTGTTTTAAAGTGAAATTAGAATATATTTTTACCATTTAATCCAATAGTGGTCGTTGGAATTAATTTCACTTTGAAATCAAACTTTAACTAGTATCAATCTTTTGATACATTTTGTTTCATAAAAACACGCTATTTGTTTTAACAGCGGGAATTAATTATTAAATTAATTAATGAAACTTATATGTTCTGAATTTTTTAAAATAGACATCATTTTTTAATTCGGAATAACAAATATATCTTAGGGTGAACTTTTTGTAATTTTCTGAAAAACTTCAATTTTTGATGAATAGTGAAACCACTAAGTGGTACTTATAAAAAACTGATTTTCCATTTAAATGAAAATTTTCCATCATTGTGTTTTGAATTCCAAAAATCTGACATACATGTTTGTCATTAAGAAGTAAAATGTGGTTCAATGGGATTAAAATAATTTTTTGGTGAATAGTAACTTATTAAGTTTTTAATCACGATTAGAGGTAATTAGTGTAGTTTAAGGTAAGAATAATGTTTTAATAAAATGAAATGACCTAGACACATGTCCTACCCTCATTGGATGTGTCATGGCCGACCAAGACAATCCATGGGTCAACTTGGGGACCCCATGGAGCCACTTTGGTTGGAAAATGACATAAATATCTTTTTATTTAATGTTAAAGTAAAAATGACACAAACATGAGATGTTTTACTAAAACAATTTTTACATGGGGTTATACAAGTAATCTTTTTGACTATAAATAGTCATTGGAAATATAAAACTATTTCCTACATCATATTATTTTTTTTATAATTTTTAGACATTAAATAAATTAAAATATTTATGACATCATAATGATGCAGCGATGACCTCATTATTTAACGATTTAAATAAAATGGAATGATAATGTAATATCTAAAACCAACACATGTAAAACACATATTGTATGAGTGGATTTCGAACCATTATCATCGTATCCTCTAAATACACCAATGTGGGACCTTTAAAATTCGAAACTCTTTTTGAAAATAAAGTAACATTTTGTAACTTTACAAGAGTGCCCCTCCACTCCTCTTATAAAAGGCCCCCACCTCTACCTCTTTACCCACACTTTCAAAGCCTTTGGGTCAGCCAAACCCTGCCCATTTTGTCTCTCCACATCCCTCTATAACTCCTTGAAGCCTCACTTTGGGAAGAATCCTTTCCAAGGAAGCATTTGAGCTCAAATCAAAGGAAGTTACCCGATTTTAAGGTAATGTATTCACTTGAGTCATTTTGTTTTATTTTGCTTCTCCAACCCCCTAAAATCTTTTTATTCATTTATTTTATAACAAATCCAGTATATTAAATATACTAGGATGTTTTTATAAGAAGTTTTTGAGCTACACTTACACACACCTACATCTAATGGTTAAAGAACATACTGTTTCCGTGGATGGCGGATTTCTGCCTCTCGAAACGATGATTGTTCAACATTATTCTAACACCTTCAAAGGTGGCCATTAATATGAAAATATATTTATATATGATATCTAATATGTTTATGTTTTACTTAAGCTTCTTTATTTTTCATTTATGTCATACCTTTATGGTTTCCATTATGGGTAAACGCGATATCTTCATTTAAGGAAGTGCGGACTACCACCCCCTCAAAGTGATTTGATTCGTTAATACCATATGTGGTACGTATAAATGATATATTTAATGATATTATATATTATAACATACTATAATTAAAATACTATTATGTATCATTAAGTTTTAATTCCATTAAATATGAAATATAAATGGAAGTAGCGTTCATGCGTACGTACGGCTTACCGTCTCCATGAACGGTGCATTTCATTTCTTAACTCTAAATGTTATGTAACATTATAAATGCATGAATATACTAGATATATATGATATATATGATATATACATGATGAATACAATTCTGGATATAATGAACCTTTGACCACATGAACAACATGTAATTGTAAGAAGTCCACTTTCGACTTAAGAACCAAGTATCGACAACACAAACATTATTAACTTAAATGATTACATATTGTCTATGACATGGTAATAAGTGATATAAAACGAAAAATGAACTTGAAAAAGGTTCTTAAGGAATTATAAATTAACTCAAGTTTATTATTCAGGAGACTAAAGAACGATCGAGTCAAGTCGGACCCGAGGTAAGGGATCTTACTCCTCTCTTTCTTTTTAAGTACACTCTTTTATGTCATTCCTTCTAAATCTCATAATTCTTGTTATTGGGATGTTATTTTATATTAATATTACTGTAATATTTTTGTTCATATGATGAGAAACCCTATTATCTCTCATCAATCCATTTTGGAAGTTTTGAGTGGCGCCGTTAGGCTGCCGAATTTTCGTAAGAGATCAAACCCCTCACTTTCTTTTAAAGTACTCTCATTTATGTCACTTCTTTTAAGCTCCTCTTTGTTATGTTGTGGGATGTTCTTTTATATTCCTCTTTCTGTAAACTTTATTTTATTATGATGAGATACCCTATTTGATCTCATCAATCCATTTTTGTATGTTTTATGTGGCGTTGTTGGGCTGCCGAGTTTTCGTAAGGGATTTTTCATCTCACTTTTATTCCCATGAGATTTATGCTACATTTGCCACAATTTCCTTTGAGTGGTGTATGTACTACCCATTATTTTACTCATTGTGTAATATACTTTCATTTATGAGTATTTACATCAATGTTGTATTGTTCTTCTTTCACGAGGTGCATGTCTCGAAAGATACCCATGTCGGTAAGGGAACCTTTCACCCTCCTCTTTTTGTAAAAGACTTCTTTTGTTATGTATTTTAATTCACATAATATTATTTTGGGATATGTTCTTCTATATCCTTATTGATTTAAATTTTATGTCCAAGTGATGAGATACCCATTTTTATCTCTCATCAACTCATTTTATGAATTTTGTAGTGACGTCATTAGGCCGTCAAAGTTTTGCAAGGGAACTTCTTAACCCAAATTTGATTCTTTGGGATAATCTTATACTCCTTGAATATGTCATTCTATGAATATGTGTGAATAAACTCTGATTGTTTTACACTTAATATCCACTTATATTGGGTGTATTCGTTTGTCACACATAATTATGTAATTGATTTATCCTTAAACCAAGGATACCGTCTTTGTAAGGGACTTCGTCTCAATCTCCTTTCATTGAGGCACATTTTTGTTTTATACACCACTTTCTTTAATACGGTGTATAAACCCCTTTGACTTTTATGTTTATTCAAAAGTAATCTTTTTATACAAAGTGTTTTACTAAATGACAAAAGGGAATGTTTTTGTCGTACGTATGCGGCGACAACGACTTCTCCGCCGCTGCGAGTATTATTTGGTCTTTGGCTTCCTCAACAAGCGGTAATGTTTTTTAAAATAAAATAATCACCATATACATTTTTTGTATTTTGGTATTGAAAATGGTTTTGGTAAAGGATTCTATTATGTCAATTTATTTAAATGATATATTGTGTTTGAAATGTGGAAATGTTATCATTCCTTTATGTTGGTTTTATGTGTTCTAATTTTAAAATGGTACTTGGACATTTTACGGGTGGTTACGTGATAAACCATATGAAGGGTGGTGCCATGAATACCAGGATGAGTGGTTAGGTTATAACCTCCAATGCATTGGGTATGGAAGTCTTTCGTATGGATATTCCATTAAGTATGTATGGAAGTTGGCCAAATGGCTATTCCATTAAGTGATATGTGTGGAAGTCGACCTTATGGTTCTTCCACTTAAGTATGTTTATGTCCCAAGTTACCTTTATATGTTATGTGATCTTTATATGGGTTTTATGGTAATATTTTGGTTACAGAAGGGTAAGTAATGAACTTTTATTCAGTGAAGAGTTTTTACTACTTCGAAAAGGTGAAAAGTATTACTTTGTTAAAGTATACATGGTTTACTTGTTGTTTTGAAAAACTAACAGTTTTCATTCTTTGTGTATCCCTTACTGAGCTTTTTATGCTCATCCCAAGTTTTTGAAATGTTTTTCACAGGACTTAACGTGGAATAGGGTCAAGGATGTGATCAAGGGAAAGTCATGCTACCTAAAACATGGAACTAGACATGTTTCTTTTTAAGAGTTTTTATTTTATGGAAACTTAATAGAAGTTTCTACTTTGTAATCTTTTGAGATGTAATAGTTATGTCCTAATTCTCTAAAACTCTAAACCTGAAAAGATCCTCAATGTGAATTATTCATTTAATTCAATATTAAGTAAGGTTTAAGGCCGGGGCCTTATAGTTGGTATCAAAGGTCTGCTTAGACAACTTTAGGGATTAAGAGTTCTTGTGAGACACATGATTAGTCCCTATAACTATTATTTCAGTTAAATCCTTGTTTTATAACATTTTTTGAGGTCAAGTAAAGTCGGTTACGAATGGAAGGAGAAGGATCTCAAACGACATTCCTATCTCTTCCTGATGACATGCTTGCAATAATTATTGCAAAGTCATATTCAGATGATTTTGAAACCTTTTCTAGCATACAACTCACCTGAAAGTAGTTGTTTGAGATATCAAACACCTCCACCATACCTCGTTATCATCGTGGATCATGGGTTGTTTTTAGACAAATACTATTTTCACAATATTCTCATATTTTCAAGAAAGGTAAATATTATCAAGGTATTTTCAAATATATTACCTTATCACAAGAATTTGAAGCATATTATGATTTTAAAAATGGTGCTGAGGAAGGAGACCCTTGAGAAACCTATTTATATTTTCTTTTAAAATATAGTCTCACATAAAATACTTATGGTATTTTAAAAGGACCAATAATAGAAAGTTTCAACTCAATTTCGGTCTGACTATTTTATAGAAATCATGTTTTATCAGATGTTTTGGAATTATATGTCATACATGATTATTTTCCAAAACTGTTTTTCTGTGAACACCCATATGACCCATGTTATACGAGGTGTATTTGAATGGAGGAAGAAAATGATTTTGAAGGATCTCTAAATCATTGTTGTAATGCATGGGACTTCTACCTACGTGAGCAAGATGACGATGAAACTGAGTGGGCGCCATGATCAAGGTATGATGTTATTCATTTTGGGAATCGTTTTATTTTATCTTATGGTGGTGAAATAAGACTTCAAGAATTAATATGTTGAGATCGTAACGAATTCGGATGAAAATTAAATGTATAAGGAAACGATTGAGGTTAAAACATGTTAGGGTTATTTTTGGAGTTTTATAAAAAGGACAACACGCAGACCGTGTGACAACCCGTCGCGTCGGACAAAGCTGCGGGAATCGAACCCACAACCAAAGTGCAACTGGTATTTATCGCCTACCACTGGACTACGTGAAGTCCCTGGTTAGTTTGACTGATTCTTTTTAGTTAGATGATTTTATGAATTAAGAATAAGTTTATTTTGGATTATCTATGGATATTTATTAACCTATCATGGAGGATATGTGATTAGGTTAATTAATTTTCAATACGAGACATTAAGAGAAACTGATGTTGTTTGGAGATAAATGATACGATTTATCTTGGAATAATACGTGACTAAATCCCTCAAATATTTGGGTTTCAATATTAGTTTGGTTTACTTTGAAGTATATTATGGAAAATTTGTTTATCTAATAGTCCTCGTTGGACATTGGGTTTTGTTGGACAAATTTTGGAGATTAAGCATAGATTTTCTTCTTAAAGGGTTATCCTTTTCTGGATTATCTGACCTTGTACTAACCTTTTTGGTTTTGGTTTTGGTTAAAGCCTAAAGACATGGGAAGTATATAGTTCTATTTTTTGGATTAGGTGAGTCTATAGAAGTTGATTATAGTACTATTAATGTGAACAAGTCTTCCTAAATACTCGTCTTTTGGAGAAAATATGAGTTTGTGTAAAAGTTGAAAGTCAACATGATAAGTGATTATGTTTCCTTATGAATAAATTACTCAACAAAAAGTAACTTAAAACAAAAATGTTGTCTATTAACTTTTCCTACTAGGGAATCGAATACCGTTTAACCCATCACAAGTTTGTTATTTTCTTATGGTTAACTTTCTCCTAAACATGTTTACTATCACTCTCCCTCAAGAACATGACCCTTTTCTTTTTCTTCCTTGTCCATGTTTTCCTACACGGAATCCTATTATGGGTTAACTCGGGTGACCTCTGTACTTATCTTTCTTTATTTTAAAGTGATTGTTTTACTGACTCTTGTTCTGATTTGGGACTTTCAAGGATGTTTCCAAGCTCAATTTTAAAATTGCGAGGATGAAATTCCCAAAAGGGGGAAGGATGTAACACCCCAGGTAAATAAAGAATATGAAATTTTTATATTTATCCATATTTTTGAATAAAATATTAATATTACTTTAAAGGGGATGCTATGCTCGATGGCGTACCCAACACGCAACAACGAGTTTCTTGGGAATCTTATGTTGCACTCTAATAATAAAATAATATTATTTTAAATAGTAGTTAACGCCTAGCCATTGTAATGGCGGAAATGAACAGAACTAACTACAAAATGATTATATATGTTTGTCAAATATTTTTACTTTTTACAATAAATGTTAGAGCATTAAAAAATTCAAATGAATCCAATTTTAAGAGTAAACATTCTAATATTCTTTAAAAGGTCGATTAACCGCCTTTTGATGGCGAACCTCTTTTAAATCCACATTCCGACAATTTAATGTGTTATATTTGACAAAATAAAATTATTCTTTAGAATCAGGACATCAAAGTTTAATTTGTGTAAATTTTTGGTATTTTTCCAAAAAAGTTCAATTTTTAATGAATAGTGAAAAATGTTGTATTTTAATTCAAAACATCTTTTAATCTAATTTATTTATATGATTAGAATATCTTTTTAACTAGGTTTAAAGTGAAATTAGAATATATTTTTACCATTTAATCCAATAGTGGTCGTTGGAATTAATTTTACTTTGAAATCAGACTTAAACTATTATCAATCTTTTGATACATTTTGTTTCATAAAAACACGCTATTTGTTTTAACAACGGGAATTAATTATTAAATTAATTAATGGAAGTTATATGTTCTGAATTTTGTAAAATAGACATCATTTTTTAATTCGGAATATCAAATATATCTTAGGGTGAACTTTTGGTAATTTTCTGAAAAACTTCAATTTTTGATTAATAGTGAAACCACTAAGCGGTACTTATAAAAAACTGATTTTCCGTTTAAATGAAATTTTGCCATCATTGTGTTTTGAATTTAAAAAATCCTAAATACATGGTTGTCATTAAGAAGTAAAATGTGCTTCAATGGGATTAAAATAATTTTTTGGTGAATAGTAACTTATTATGCTTTTAATTGCGATTAGAGGTAATTAGTGTAGTTTAAGGTAAGAATAATGTTTTAATAAACTTAAATGACCTAGAAACATGTCCTAACATCATTGTATGTGTCATGGACGACCAAGAAAATCCATGGGTCAACTTGGGGACCCCATAGAGCCACTTTGTTTGGAAAATGACATAAATATCTTTTTATATAATGTTAAAGTAAAAATGACACAAACATGAGATGTTTTACTAAAACAATTTTTACATGGGGTTATTCAAGTAATATTTTTTACTATAAATAGTCATTGGAAAGATAAAAAAATTTCCTACATCATAGTCTTTTTTTTTATATTTTTTAGACATTAAATAAATTAAATTATTTATGACATCATAATGATGCAGCGATGAACTCATTATTTAACGATTTAAATAAAATGGAAAGATAATGTAATATATAAAACCTATACATGTCCAACACCTATTGGATGAGTGTATTTAGAACCATTATCACCTTATCCTCGAAATACATCAATGTGGGACTTTAAAATCCGAAACTCTTTTTGAAAATAAAGTAACATTTTGTAACTTTACAAGAGTGCCCCTCCTCTCCTCTTATAAAAGGCCCCCACCTCTACCTCTTTACCCACACTTCCAAAGCCTTTGGCTTGGCCAAAACCTGCCCATTTTGTCTCTCCAAATCCCTCTATAACTCCTTGAAGCCTCACTTTGGGCAGAATCCTTTCTAAGGAAGCCTTTGAGCTCAAATCAACGGAAGTTACCCGATTTTAAGGTAATGTCTTCACTTGAGTCATTTTGTTTTATTTTGCTTCTCCAACCCCTAAAATCTTTTTATTAATTTATTTTGTAAAAAATCTAGTATCTTCAATATACTAGGATGTTTTTATAAGAGGTTTTCTAGCTACACTTACACACACCTACATCTAATGGTTAAAGAACATACTGTTTCTGTGGATGGCGAATTTCTGCCTCCCGAAACGATGATTGTTGAACATTCTTATAACACCTTCAAAGGTGTCCATTAAGATGACACTATATTTATATATGATATCTAATATGTTTATTTTTTTACTTAAGATTCTTTATTTTTCATTTATGGCATACCTTTATGGTTTCCATTATGGGTAAACGCGATATCTTCATTTAAGGAAGTGCGGACTACCGCCCCCTCAAAGTGATTTGATTCGTTAATACCATATGTGGTACGTATAATGGATATATTTAATTATATTATATATGATACCATACTGGAATTAAAATACTATTATGTATCATTATGTTTTAATTCCATTAAATATGAAATAGAAATGGAAGTAGCGTTCATGCGTACATACGGCTTACCGTCTCCATGAATGGTGCATTTCATTTCTTAACTCTAAATGTTATGTAATATTATAAATGAATGAATATACTAGATATATATGATATATATGATATATACATGATGAATACAATTCTGGATATAATGAACCTTTGACCACATGAACAACATGTAATTGTAAGAAGTCCACTTTCGACTTAAGAACCAAGTATCGAAAAAACAGACATTATTAACATAAATGATTACATAATGTCTATGACATGGTAATAAGTTATATAAAACGAATAATGAACTTGAAAAAGGTTATTAAGGAAGTATAAATTAACTCAAGTTTATTATTCAGGAGATTAAAGAACGATCGAGTCAAGTCGGACCTGAGGTAAGGGATCTTACTCCTCTCTTTCTTTTTAAGTACACTCTTTTATGTCATTACTTCTAAAGCTCATAATTCTTGTTATTAGGATGTTATTTTATATTACTCTTACTATAATTTTTATGTTCATATGATGAGAAACCCTATTCTCTCTCATCAATCCATTTTGGAAGTTTTGAGTGGCGCCGTTAGGCTGCCGAATTTTCGTAAGAGATCAAACCCCTCACTTTCTTTTAAAGTACTATCCTTTATGTTGGTTTTATGTGTTCTAATTTTATACTGGTACTTGGAAATTTTACGGGTGGTTACATGATAAACCATATGACGGGTGGTGCCGTGAATACCAGGACGGGTGGTTACGTTATAACCTCCAATGCATTGGGTATGGAAGTCGGCCGTATGGCTATTCCATTAAGTATGTATGGAAGTTGGCCGAATGGCTATTCAACTAAGTGATATGTGTGGAAGTGGACCTTATGGTTATTCCACTTAAGTATGTTTATGTCCCAAGTTACATTTATATGTTATGTGATCTTTATATGGGTTTTATGGTAATCTTTTGGTTACAGAAGGGTAAGTAATGAACTTTTATTCAGTGAAGAGTTTTTACTACCTTGAAAAGGTGAAAAGTATTACTTTGTTAAAGTATACATGGTTTACTTGTTGTTTTGAAAAACTATTAGTTTTCATTATTTGTGTATCCCTTACTGAGCTTTTTATGCTCATCCTAAGTTTTTGAAATGTTTTTCACAGGACTTAACGTGGAATAGGGTCAAGGATGGGATCAAGGGAAAGTCATGCTACCTAAAACATGGAACTAGACATGTTTCTTTTTAAGATTTTTTATTTTATGGAAACTCAGTAGAAGTTTCTACTTTGTAATCTTTTGAGATGTAATAGTTATGTCATAATTCTCTAAAACTCTAAACCTAAAAAGATCCTCAATGTGAATTATTCATTTAATTCAATATTAAGTGTGGTTTAAGGTCGGGGCCTTATATGTGGGGTGCTTAGATATCATTCGGACCAGTCCTTAGGGATGATATGAGACAACATCATGTATTTTTTTTGTATTTGTGTGTGAGTCATGCTCAATCAAATCCAAACGTCATGATAGTACTTGTGACATGTCATCATTGTGGAAAATCTAGTCATCGTAAGATTTTTTGTGGAATAGTGTTCAAGTGTAGTAGAGGTACATCCACTCTAACTGATGGCACTCAAGTATGTGTAGATGCTTAAAATTTTTTTGTATCTCAATATCATTCAAAGGGACATTTTATTTTGAAATGTTTTCACTATAGGATTCTAAAAGTGGGCTAGCTACTGTAAGAGGTATGGTGTTCATTTAATCATATATGGTTCTATATTAGTTTTATATAGTTATGTATTAGTATTTAATATCATATAAGTTGCATGAAATTTTGAAATTACATATATATATCATGTCATTCATGTTGGATATTTCAATCCCATTTGTAAACTGTAATTAATGGGGTTTTAAATATAAGAAGTATTTGGTTTGGATTTCCAACCACAATGTTTGGGGGGAATTCCTTGTTCATGCTCTTGATTTTTTTGAACTTATCATTGGAATGGATTACATGATCAATGTTAAGGATAAGATTGAATCTTAAAATCATTGAGTTCAATTTATATATCATGGTGGATTCCCTCAAGTATTTCAGTGTGAGTGGTATTCTAGGTTAGGGATAGTAGCGAATGTAATTTCTTTATGTTGGAATAGTCACATACCAGTTGTTAGATATGTTTGTTGATATTTCTTATCATCATTTCTGTAGTCCACATCATAATTTGGTGACTACATACCCTGGGGAATTTTCTGATGATTTTCTAGGTTTCCACCCTATAGATAGGTCCAGTTCACTATTGAACAACTGATCATGATGATACCCATTTCCATGCCATTTTATCATATGGAACCTACTAATTCAAAGTGTATAAATTTTATCTTTTTGATCTTGAGGATATGGGATTTCTTCATCCTACTATTTCACCGTGGGCTTCATTTTTTCTCTTTTAAAAAATGTAAAACATAAGTACCCAACTTTGTGATGATTATCGAATGCTTAATCAAGTGATTGTTTAGAAACAATACCAGTTTTCTAGAATTTAAAATAGTTTTGAACAACATAGAGGAATCTACTGGTTTTATTATATTGACCTTTGATCAAGATACCATCAGTTGAGAGTCTGAGAATATGATATTACTAAGAAAAATTTTAAGATAAATTATTGGAATTTTGAGTTTCTATTTATATAATTAGGTCACAATAATGCTATTGTTTTAATTATGGAATTGTTTATCTAAATAGAGGATTGGTTCATGGACTCATTTATAGTCATTTCTTGGATGATATTTAGGTTTAATGAAATGAAAGGATTAATATATGGATTATTTGGATATCATCATTATAATCTATGATGTGAATTGTTTTTGGCCATTTTATATATACGATGGTATATCAGTGGATCCTAAAAATATTTAGGTCATTAGGTCATTGTAGAAACCTATAAATGTGTTTTAGATTTGGAGATTATTAGGATTAATTGGTTATTATATGTGGTTTGTTCAATATTTATCCAATATTTCTTATTAGATGATATAATTGACCTATACGGGTGATAATTTTGAGTAGAATGATAAATGCTTGAGATAATTCCATGAACTAAATTTTTGGCTGACATCTTCTCCAATTCCAATTCATTTGAAACTGGTTTTGGGATATGATGTTTTTTATGATTCCTAAAGTACATGATTGTGACATTTTATGATTTAGGAGAAATACTTGATGGCATATGGATCTCACCAATTATACCCTCATTAAATTTAATATCTTACCCATGATGATGAGTTCGAATCCATGATGCACACACTCAAACGTAGAACTAATATCTATTTGGGTATAAATTAATTTTATATTCAAATCATAAGATCCTGATGTATATTTTTACATAGAGGGATCTGAAATATAAATAGTGATGTTGTTTTGATTATCATTATACAATCAATTTCATATTTAATATAAACTTGTAAAAGGTTATGTGGTCACTTAGCCATTGACGAAGAAGTTACCAACTCAATACTTGACGAAATTTTTAGAGGAGTATTATTTGATGAGATAGTTTTTTGAGATGAGATTGGGAGTTGAATAGGTTGTTGTAACGTTTTTTGTAGCTTCATTTAATGTTTACTCATCATTTGATGATCATATTCGGCTCAAAAAATTAACAGAGACATTATTTCATTATGTAGGTAACATATTTTTTTTACGGGAAGATACCGAGTGGTTGGTTGTAATGGGTGTCATATGGAGAAAGATAATTTTTCTTGTTTTTTTTATTATTTATAATTTATAAATTTTGTCCTGTCCTTGTATTTTTCTTGGATGTGTACTTTACTTCAAAATTATAATCAAATTTTTTTCACATTTCAATTACTTATGAGACACGATTTGGTTCATGAATTGTTCTCTATATTTTGTTTGATCATCTCAAGTGATGTGTAATGTTGACTCAATTTGGTTTGTTACAAAATGGTAACAAACCAAATTGGATAGATTTTACACAGTACCCAAGATAACAAACAATGAGAAATAGAAAAATAAAATAACCAAAACATTTATCATAAGAAAATTAATGGAGATAAAGAAATATAGTACCACACATAAGTAAACTACATATCCAAAATATATAAAAGGACAATCTAAAAAATATAAACCAAAAATAATTACAAAACAAGAACATAGATATGTCTCTATGTGACTAATTTTCACCACCGACCCATTTCATTAAGAAGGATACAACAAACAATAGAAGCTACAAAACTATATGATTCCCTTCCCTTTACATATTTTCTACATGACTATATCTATACACAAACAGTGTTATTTGCATGGTTTGATGAAAACACCTATTGGGATGAAACCAGGAATATATACAAGGTATATCTCTATGAAAGTGTTCATTATATATTTAAAAATAATCTACATTACAAATAAATTTCAAATGAATACCATTTTTCAAAACAATATTTGGCTTCCATTAAAAAATTCGTATTCATATAAACCCAAATATGACACAGTAAATAAATAAAATGTAATGGGAATATATAGAATTATCCATAAATATTCAATTTTATAAACATGTGGTCAATAAAACCTGAAACAATAAAGTCTTGTTTGAAAGAATGAACAACTAGGATCTAGCCTATGTGAAAACAAACATTAAAACATAAATTTAAACTAAGAAAAGCATACTATGAATCCTTCTAGTATCAAGTATTACCATAGTTTATTGATATCCTAATAATAAACCCCTTTGGTTCCAAACTCACTATGGTTTTCAAATGTCCATAACCTGAAGCATCCATGGATCTAAATGTATTATATTTTCAAAAAACTTTTTTAAAATAATACTCACAGTTTTCTAATACATTTTCATAAAAAACCATCACTTCTCCCATTCTTGAAAATCCATTTTCGAATCAAAATCATATTTAAGGAATTTGATTGAAATCATAATGTGTCAAAATTGTTTTTAATGAAAACCCCTTTAGAAACCCATAATATTTTCATATTCACCAAGACAAAATTTATAAACAAATTATATTTGATATAAAATAAATAATTTTCACAAACTAAACGAATTTATTTTATAAGATTGTTATGTAATTTATGGTTAACTCTATATTATAGAGACACATACCTCATGATGGGGGGAAATAGTTCCCTTCAATAAAGGAAATTAGAATCATGGAGTTTTAGACCTCTAAATCCTAAATCTATAGGAATAGTTATCAGTTTCCCATAAAAACTCCTTGATCTATCGTAAAATCTAGATTTGTTTCAAAGGGGATGAGGAGAAATGAGATAATGGAGAGATCTATATATAAGGGAAGTTTTAAGATAAAAAAAACATACATTAATGAGATCCACCCAAAACGTTCATGGTTCACCAAGGAGTCAAGGGATGAATTTTCTAGAGCATCACATATGGGTTGGTTTGAGATAATGTGGATTAAGGATGATATTGGTGTTAAAAATAATCATGAGTATTAATGTGATTTTCCATTCGAATATGTTTTGATCAGGGCACATGATTAGGACCCACGTTTTAACAAACTATGCACCAACTATTGGAGTTGGTTCCCAAGAACAAACATCTTTGTAATTTATGATAACCTATATTATTATTATTTTAATATTAACAAAATTAATATCACATCATCATTGTTATTTAATGTAACATATTATCTGACAATGTCCCAAGAGTTATTTTCACATTAAAATGTCATAGCAGTTCCCTGTTTTGATGAGAACCCAAAAGTGCTATGACACTATTCTTAAATATGTTATATAGTTAGATTATATCATTTGGGGGACACAAATGATACATAATATCATGGGTGGGGACTCATAGTACATTGATACATGTTCTCATGATATATTCCCTTTGTAATTTCTAGTATAGAATACTATTAGAATGAGACCCGCCAGTAGGAAATCCACATTTATATTTGTAGTTGGATATTCTTATCAATAGATGTGTGTTTTAATCCTTTGGAATTAATATTATTATTAATGAGTTTTATGAGTCACATACGTTTATGTATTGATGAAAACTGGGACATCATATTTTCGCAGTGTGGTAGGATATGTTGGGTGCGTTATGAGTAATACTGCATAAATGAATTATGAGAGAAAGAATTTTCCCATTCTGTAATTTAAAAGTCATTGATATATTATGAACTTTTATGGAAATGATATATCCTAAATAAATCCATAATAAGAGTGTTCTATAGTATAGATTTATTTTGGGGATGTCAAATAAAGAGAAATTGAGTACATAGTTTGATGACACCAGAATGAAACCTTCTTAATCATAGATATTGTGAAAAAGGGATTATATTACACAATTATAATTTGTACGATATTTTATGTCACTGAGAAATTAACTTCATTATTTATGGTTTCGTTAGCATGATTCTAGATACTAATTTTGGAATTTTGGAAACTTCTCATAATGCCACTGGGAAAGAGGCATAGAGGGTAACATACTAAGTGTATCCAGAATCTGAGTTAAATAATTATTTATTATTTAACAGGTTGAATAAATATTATTCCCGCACGGGTATTAATAATTATTCAAGTTTTCACGAACATATAAATTCATTCTCCATTTAATTCTATAGAGTATAATGTGTGAAGAATATTTAATAAATATTCATTTTTTGGTGAATATAGTATTTATTAATTTATAATAGTATATTGCATTGATATTTATTTATTAAATAAATATATATTATTCATGGACATATAAATATAATGTAGGAATGGCAGACTACATATTTATTTCCACTAAGAAATAATTTATAATGAATATTATTTGATTAAAATTATATATAATTGAATTCATACATTACATGCATGTCAAGGAAATAATAATATTATAATTATTTTAGACATGGGGATCAATAAGGGATTAAATAAATTTTAAAGCATTCTTGTGAAAATAATTATATATAAACCCTAGATTTATTTAATCACTGTTATTTTTTTTTTCAAGAGATCCAATTCTTTTGTTTTATTGTGCACAAAGAATATAGAGATTACCCTCAAGAACTAGAGAGATCCATTATCCAAGAATGCATATAAGAATGGATAGAATTATTCCTCCACCATTCTTAGTCATGTAAAGGGAGATCAGGGATAATTATTTGTAAATAACTATTGTGGTAATAAATGGTGAACTACGAAAAAGATAGGATCATCTATATAAGAACTCAAAGATTCTTATAGTGACGTTTGGAGATTATTGGAACACATGTGGATCACTATTAGAGGGAATCATCTCTTGATTTTTATAGTGAAATGATGGTACAATGAAAAACAATTTTTAGACTCAAAAAATAAGAAATACATCCTACATGTTAATTATCTAATTGATTAAATTAAATATATATAATATTTTATGATCCTACCATTTTTATTACATTTTATCGATTGTCTATTTTATTTTATTCAATTACATTGATCATAATGTTTATCATTATGTAAATCTCAGAATGATCATCATCCATGATAAAAAAATGTTGGGCATGACACATTCCATGTCTCTACTTCCCTCAGAACAAAAAATTATTATTAGAGAGGCCACATAATTATTCATAATTATTTTAAAATCACTCATTGATTTACATATGTTTCCTTTAGTTCTATATTCATGTTTAATAGGTTTATTAATTATAGTTAAGAGATCAAAATATTCTTTCATCCTTTATCATTGATCTTATAAGAAATATTAATTTTATTAATGAAATAAAATTGGAGAAGTAATACATGGGTGCTGAGGATTGTTGTCAGTTAACACGGGTGTACAAATTGTGTCACCAGAATTACACACTATTTACTTGTATTCAATCCTCTAGTAATAAATTTTGATTTAATTCAATCTATATGAATTGATAACTTTTTTTTCAATGAATATATTACACCACATTTTGATTGGGCTAGCCTAGTGCACAGTCAGTCTGAGTACATGTAGTGTAGCCGATGTACATGATGTGTAGTACTTTTAAGTCATATATGGAACATGTATTTATAGACATGGCCTACTAACAAGTGACTGTGTAACTAAGAGACCACACACCATGTATCCTATTAAATATTTCCTATTCTCCAATTTTTAGAGGAATGATTTACACCACACCTCCCTATGAATGTGCCTCAAATAGATCGTGAGAGTAGTATAAGTCTGGTTGATCACATGTACACGCCATGTAATTATTCTAAATTATGAGGAATTAAAATTGATTTCTTATGTTATGTTAACAATATTGAAATATGATTGTGTGTGGTCATTAGGTTGATAGGAAATTCCATGTGATGGGTTTATATATAAATATATAATTTCTATTTAATGTTCATATCTAAATATCATGAATGAGTCCTATGTTAGATATTAACCTATGCGCATTGAAGTATTACATGTTATTGAAATATCATGTTGTTTTTGTAATCATTATGTTGATAGTATATGTAATGAATTTATGTGATTTTTCATGAATGTTATATGTCACTAGAGTAAACTGTATACAACTGTAATACATGATGGGTAGATTCAGATGGGTATTCACTTTTTTTCCTCCAAAGCAAATTTTTGTACACATTTAATTTTGAATAAATTTATATAAATTGTTTAAAATTGATATGGATGATAATATCAATGAAATAATTATGAAAATTAATATAAATGAAATTATTAATTGATGATGATAATTATTTGATTCAAAGTGGTTTATATGAAATAATAATTGGCAAAAATACAATGCTAGTTTTATAAAATATACAATTCATTGCATGCATGTGGATGATCATGGGAATAAAACATACATTTTTATGTGATTTGTTTCATTTAATTTATTATCAAATTAAATTGTTTTCCTACCTTAATTATCTCCTCTTTTTATTTAAGGGCTTGTGTGCCCATGGTTTATTTTATGTATACCCTTTTCCCCTCACCTGATTATTATTTAAATCGTATTAAATGGACGGAGCTCCCATGATAGTGGAGGTGGATCAAGTTTGGAACTAGGTAGAATCCAATATGAGATATACCAATGTGGATAGGTGGAAATATGTAAACCAAACCTCGTTTGTTCAAGGTGTTTTCCCCTAGGTCAATGGTTAGTTTATCAACCGCTAGATAAACTAACCATTAGTTTATGTTCATGATCATAAAAATTTATCATATTATTTCTCTCATGTTCCATAGTTTATTCATTATTTTTGTTTTTTCATGATCAAATGAATTAATGAATAAACAATCATGGAAGATAGAACAAAAATAAATTATCTTAGGAATTAATATTAAGCAAGACATGTTTAATAACTTATATAAATCCAGTTAATATTAACAGGAATATGTTAAATATAATAATTATCAATTTACACATTATTTGATTAATTCCTTCAATTATATATTAATTAGGTATATCCTACGACTACATTAGTTAAAATATAACAAATGCTAAATTTTCATGACCAGAAAATGTTTGTGTACTTTCAATTATCAGTGAATTCTAACATTAGTCTGACTTAACTTAGTTTACATCAAGAGATGACTTCCAATGGTGGACATGGTGTAACTGAGAATAAAGGGTTATGGAAAACCAATTTAATGATTTTAGGATCAGGGATTCCACTCAACGGATCAAGGAACTGTGAGTTAATATAGTAAGTATTCGGAATGCCTACATTAAACAATTCCTAATTCTTGACAAACAAATGTTGGGGTAATGATAAGGGGAATATGAATCCTTACAACTATATTGTCTAGTAAATATTATTTCATGACGCTAATGTTGAGGGATATTGGGTTTAAATAAAATTGTGGGAGACTATTAAATATAATGTATATTTATTTGCGTAAATTTTATTAGATAATGTACTAGAGTTATGATAATACTGATTGTATAAAAAATTAAAATTACATCAAATATATCACTATGGAACATACCAAAGATGCATAAACATCTCCCGAGAACAAATTTCCTATACTGGAAATGGATCTAATGCATCATCCTTCATCATAAAAAGAAATCATATGTTCTAAAGAACCAATTCCTGATGTTTTTGGAAATACGTCTCGTAGTGAGGAGTTAAAGCACTATGAAAAACATTTGATGGATTCCATATAATTTCAATGTTTCATGTTATCATCATAGACCAATGATATTTTGAAGAAACCAGAGGACATGGATTTATATAGCTTGATGTCTCACCTTCGAGGACTCTATCAAGTGTAGGAGAGGCAAGGGAGATACGAGATCTCCAATAATTTTTTTCCAAATAATCGTTGATATTAAACACTGTATGAACCTCATTTAGTTTTGTTTATTGGCTATGTTGAACACGTATACATCTTAGGGATTAAATTTTTAGATGAGTTGCGTACAGATCCCATACTTTAATAACAAACAATAACATTATCCAATTGTATTGATAATTAAAATATGAGAAATAATGATAAGAGTCTTTTAGAACTTATTAATTCAATTATCAATGTTTATAAGGACATGGGGCATGATAAATGTTTAATTCTTATGGTTAATAAGAAAACGAAAAACATGGTGATGGGGGATGAGAATCATAAAAAGTATAAATATCTGGAGAACCATCCTTCCAAGAAGTGGAATATCTAAAGGAAGGGCAAGGAAATAGAGGTAGTATGTCTTAAATGTTGGAAACAAGGCCACTGGAATAGTAACTACACCCATAAGAAAGTGTAATATAAAGGTTTGTTCATAATCAAGTGTAATATTTCAATATCAACACATTGTTTGTTAGATATATCTTATGATGCTCTCCTATATTTCCAAATTCATGAACCATGTAGATTCTGAATGATTGTTATACGAGGTATGGATTTGAAATTCTCTAATGGTTTGAGGCCGTTTATCTATATATTGGTGACTACAACCATTTATATCCAATGAGAATGATTTTTGTTTTGAAGAATATTATTTTTACCAATAGTTACTGAGAATATAATTTTTGTATCATGAGTTGCTACAGATTGTATTTTTTTCCTGTTTGGAAATAACGGTTTTCTTCTTTATATAGATAATATATATTATGATATGGAACATTTAAATAAAGGTCATTATGTATTAAATTATGATAACCATGTTTTGGAAATAAATAACGAATCATGATTTCATGAATCATATAACAACCAAGTATGGTATAACTATCTTGGTCATGTTTATGAGAAGTGTGTGAAAAAGAACTATCAAGATTCATATTTAGAATCATTTGAGGAAAATACAATTGAAATATTTCAGGTTTTTAACATGAAAAATGGACAAACCACCATTCGGTGGGCAGGGTGAAACGACCATAGAGCTTCTATGATTAGTACACAAGGGTGTTTGTGAAAAATTAATAGTAGAAGATAGTGGTGGATATTCTTACATCATTACTATTATTGATGTATTTTGTAAGTATGGTTATGTCTACATGATGAGGTATAAGTCTGAGTCCCTTCAGAAATTCAAGGAATTCAAAATTAAAGTAAAGAATCAATATTTAATGAAGATAAAGAAGATTTGTTCAGGTCGTGGTGATGTATATCTTATCCAAGAGATTATTGAATTTCTACAGTCTTTTGGGATTCTATCTCATCTCACTCCACCTTACACACTATAATAAAATGATGTTAGTGAAAGGAGGAACCAAACCTTACTATAAACGGTATGGTTGATAATGATTCATAAATAAATTCCATTTTCCTTTTGAAGATATGCCTGACAGACTATGGCATACACATAAACTGAGTACCAAATTAAGAAGAAAATGAAATGGAAATTGAGTTATGGAGTGAAATGTTATTTATTTTTTCATATACACATGTATGGGGTTGTGAGGTGTTTGTTAAGGCCTTATCAAAAACAAAATTTGAACATCGGGGCACAAAGTGTATTTTTATAGTTTTTCCTATGGAGAAAATGGTATTATACCTATACAACCACACAAAAAAGAATGTGATCATCACCAAAAAGTCATGTTTCTGGATATGGAGAACATACTCAGAATGGATAGTGGAGAAAGATTGTCTTCGATGAATTTTATTCCCATGATACACAAGATATGGAATAGGAATTGGTTTCACAAGTCCCTATTGAAGATATAGTTCCTGAAACACAAATACTATGTATAGGTACAAGAGAGGTAATAGAACCACAAAGATATGGATTTATTGTCCCCCAATATGGGGATTCATTATTAGATCCAAATGATTATCCTCTATACTATAAAGAATAAGTAGATAGCTCAGAAGCTATAAGATAATAATAATACATGAATTCTGAAATAGATTCCATGTATCATAAAAATGTAGGTGGTTTGTTCTACGTTTCAGTTTATGTCAATCCCATAGGATGAAAATGGGTATTCAAGATGAAAATGGACATGAAAGGTAAATTAAATACATATAAATAAAGTCTACTGGATAAAGGGTTTAAATAACGTCAATGTATTGACTATGATGGAACATGTTCACTAGTTCCCATGTTTAAATCCATCACAATTCTACTTGATATAGCACCTTACCATGACTATGAGATTTGGAATATGGAAATCCAAACTCCATTCATTAATAGAAACCTTATAGAATATGTTAATATGACACAATCATAAGATATTGTGACTCTAAGTTACATGCAATGGATTTGAATATTGTAGAGATCCATTTAGGGATTGAAGAAGGAATCTAGGTCAGGGAAAATTCAATTCAATGAACCTATAAACGAATTTGGTTTCATTAAGAATGAATGTGATCAATGTGTTTACAGTAGGTTTAGTGAAAATATAGATTTTATCCTAGTTTTATATATTGATAACATAATACTTATTAGAAATCAATACCACCCTTAATGTTTGCTATGATCTGGTTAAATAGGTGTTTCTCCCTAAATGAATTAGGTAGGTCATCCTACATTCTAGGGATCATGATCACACATTATAGATCCAATAGGCTTCCTAGACTAAGTCAATGTACATACATTAACTATATACTATGGATATTTATTGGAGAAGGTTACATGGGGAGATTTGTTCAAGTGTTACATGATTTACATATTTCTATGAAATTGTGTCTTTAGACACAACAAGAGAATGATATAATGAGTAATATCCCATACGCTTCAGAGATTGGATTTAATTAGGTATGTCACGTTTTATACTAGACATGAAGTTGCATATATATTGCGTAAGGTAGGAAAATATCTAGCGGGTCCAGGAGAACATCACCAGTCTATTGTTATAGAAATCATTAAGTATCTAAGAAGAACATAGGATATGTTCCTAGTGTTTGGATGCAAATATGGGCTGATCATTAGTGGTTATACTGATTCTAGTTTTTAGACAGACTAAAATGATCTAAAGCCATAGTCATAATATATTTTTGATCTCAAAGGAGGAGCTAGGAGCTGGAAGAGTTCAAAGTAGCTGTATTTTACTAATTCTAAGTGGAGTCCAAGTATATAGATGATTTTCATGCAACCAACGAAACCATTTAGATATGGAACCTTTTTGGGACATTGATGTGGTACCTAGATTAAAATACCTTATCACCTTGTATTGTGATAAAACTATCTTGGTGGGTCTTGAAAAAGAGACAAGGTCACACTAACAGACAATTCATGTACTCCAAAAGAATCACCCCATGAGGGATTTTTTTGGGGTAAATTTCAATAAGAAGTGTACCCATGTAAGGGAACATTGTAAACCACTTGACTAATGGCATGTCTCAGAAGAAGCCTGAGTATCATATGAGAGATACTTAATTGAATGTTGTTTGTGTTTGCCTCTACTGAAAGTTGGATTCTATTAGAGTTAGTGACCTAGAAAAACTTATGTGTACCTTATCATAACCTATATTAATAGTTTTTAATATTAATAATATTCATATCATATTATTAATATTCAACTGCAAAACAATATATGTCATAATGTCCCAAAAGTCACGTTTCACTAAAAGGTCACAATAGTTCCCCACAACGATGTGAACCTCAAAGTTCTACAAAACAATTCATAAATATTTGTTCTATAGTAGGATGGTATCATTTTGGGAACATAAATTATACATGCTATCATTGGTGGAGACTCATAGGACCCTGACGCACATTCTCATAGTGTACCCCTTTGGTAATATCCAATGGAGGATATAATATGAATGAGACCTTCCAGTAGGAAATCCACATTTATATGTATCATTGCATGTTCCTATCTAGGGACATTTTTATTGATTCTTCTATATATATATTATTATTACTGCGTAATATGAGTCATGTACATTAATTTATTGATGAAAACTATGACAAAATATTTTTTGGTGAGGTAGGATACATTGGGTGTGTCATGAGTAATATTGCTTTAATGAATAATGTGAGTTGGGATTTATTCATTCTATTTATTAATGAAATATGATATATAGTTCATTTTTACGGAAATGATATAGCTTAAATAAGTCCATAACCATTCTATCGTTTAGGAAAGTTCAGTTTTCATAAATTCAATGAATGTGAAATTGAGCACATAGGTTGATAACACCAACGTGCAACCTGCTTGATTAGAGATATCATGATAAAGAGATTATATTACATAGTATGCTTCTGTATAGGGTATTATTTCATTATAGCATTAAATTCTTTCTCTACGGGTGACTTGGTGTGTTTTTAGAGGCTATCCTTGGATATTAGGCTTGTTTTCCTAGTTCCACTGAGAATGTGGCCAAGAGGGTCATATACAAAGGGTGTCCATAATCATAGATAAATAATATATTTTTAATTTTTATTTAACAAGTTGAATAAATATTATTGCCACATGTGGATTAATAATTATTTATGTTTTCTTGACCTAGTATATTCCATCACCATTTATTTGGGAGAAAAAAATGTTAGATTATTATTTATTAATTATTTGTTTTCTATTTAGAAAATATAATATATTTTTATTTATAGATGAATAATGCAGTGGAATTTGTTTATTAAATAAAAATTTGTTATTCATGTCCTGATAAATATTATGGGTGAATGGAGGACTGAGTATTTTGGTTTGTTGATAAAAAAAATATATTTAATATTTTTTTTAAATAATATATAATTTTGTTTTCATGTTAAGTTCAGGTCAATGAAATAAGAACACTACTATTATAATAAATTTGGTGTTCTTAAATGGAATAATTACATACTAAATGATCCATGGGAAAATATTTATTTCTAAACGCTACTAGTATTTATTCCAAATTATATTATTTTTACAAGAGAACTAATTCATTTCTTAGGTTGTGCACACCAAATTTAGTGAATCCTTTCAAGACCTAGATATCTCACTTCTCTAAGGCTTCTCCGAAGAAGGGACTGTGATCTTCCTACACCATTCTCCCATAAGTCAAGAAATATCATGGAGAATGATTATATTATTCTCATGGAGATCAACGGAGAACGACATTGGCAATATGATGAGTTGTGATAGAACATGGAGATTCATACGGTGACTTGAAATTATTTTTTGAACATATTCAGATCCCTACTAGAGGAAATACTCTCTTTATTTCAACCACACAATGACAGTACAATGAAAATATATTATTTGGATGATCAATGATGAAAACATTTCAACAAGGTAATTATTTAATTTATTAAATAAAATATAAATAATATACGAGGAACCTCTTTATGGTTATGTAATTTTATTTATCATCTATTCACATTAATTAAGTTCCATTAATCACGATGTTTATCATTGTGTCAATCATAGATTTATCATTGTTCATGAAAACAAATCAATGTTATACAGTAACCATTGCATGCTTTCGATGCACCCAAAACCAACACTAACTATGTGGTGGCCTCAGTCCTTTCAAAATTGAGGTAATATGATTTTTTGGGGAAGACACGAGGTTTGAAAACCCATGACAAAGTCATGAGACATATTGGGGACAAAATTCTAGACACCCACATTGTTTTTCTGAAGACTAGCATGGTTTGAAAAACCATGATCATTACTTGAAGACCCCCACTAGAACTCATAGCTCCATACCATATGGTTTTTATTTACAATTCACCTAAAAAATGTTCCTTTCATTTTTTTCATGAAACACCAAATTTTTTATACCCAACTCAAAAAAACCTCAAGAACCATTCTTGAGATAAACCAAACTCAAATTAAATCATGGGTGTTTTAATTATTCCCAGAATAAAATATTTATTAAACTATAATTCTCATAGGATTATAGACAATAAAATAGAGAAGGAAAATAATAATTCATTAAATATTTCCACTCCTACCTCTCAAGGATATCCCATCCACATAGCCACAATACAAATAACAAAGGAATTATTTTTTGGTGAAGTACCATATCTTGGTGGTCCATAATCTAAATCGGATGTTTAACCACATAGGTGTCTGCTCAAGATAATCATATTACCATTCAATAAAATGGTATGACTATGGTTGATACCTTCTTATTTGGAAAACATGAAACAAGTTATGAATCTACATCATGTGAGATAAAAAGTCTATCCTATATTACAATTTTCTGAGACATTCAATGATCTCAAAATCAAAACAAACCTTAATGTAATATTACAGTAAATATAAAATAAAAATTTTCCCAAGAGAGGTGAAACACTAATAGAGATATTACCACCAGCCTCAAACTCCAAAAGGAAATTAATATGGTCCACATTGGATTTTTGAAAACTCTAAGGAGTCTTTAACCTCTTATAAATGAATTAAAACTTTTTTGTGATCTACAAATCTAGGATCATCCTAACTAAATAAAATTCTCCGTATTATACTCAATATAAAGGATATCAAGATTTATTCCCATACAAGACTTTTAAAGGTTCCATTTTTATCAAATCCTGATTATTATTATTATGTTAACTTTTTTCCAAAGGTACATTCATTTCCCATGAATCACCAAAATCATGCACGCACACCCAATTCATATCCCCAAAAAAATTAATCTCTTGATTAGTATTCCCAACCATATGAGGGTGATACATCCTGGTTAATTTCAACTAGGTGGCACAAAAAAAGTTTAAACATTTCCAAAACCAAGATATAAACTGAGGGTCTCTATAAAAAAAACTATCGAAAGAACTCCATGGAGCATCATTATCTCTCAGACATATAATCTCTTTAGATCTTATACCTCCAAAATATCATAAATAGGGTGAAAATAATCAAATTTTTTATGTCAATCAATGATCACACAATGAAAATCCATTCCACTTGATTTCTATGGAAAACTAACGATAATGTATATAGATATCTCAACCCACTTACAAATCAAAATGGATAATGGTTACAAAAAACAAGTATGTAGTTGGTGCTATACATTAATATTATAGAATGTATGGTATGGTGAAATGATGTCTAAAATCAACTACCACATTACCATCCACCAAAACTAATATCTCGGTCTCCCTTTGTTGATACGTGTTTCTAAGGTAGTTTGTTCATTTAGATATCTATAGGGTAGAAATTGATGGATGGTGGACACCAGTATTGTTTGTACATACACCATTGGACTACTAAGATGTATCATGACCTGAGATGTCAGTATTGGTGGCTTGGAAATATGTGGCTGATTAAAATAATTATTTCATGATGGCTTACTTTTTAGAAAATTAATGCATTGCACTTGAGAGCTGTTAGTTTTTTATAACCTTTAACCATTTGAGTGTAGAAGTGGGATAATATATCTATGCACTTAATTATTGATTTACCATAGAATCCAAGTGGGGAGGATTTATTTGGAGTGATCATTAATCAAAATAATAAATCTTATCATTTCTTACCTAATAAAGTGATGAAAATTGAAGATGATCTTGAGTGTTTGTGTAACATCCCAGGTAAATAATGAATATGACTTTTTAATATTTATTAATTTTTGAATTAAATATTAATTTTTCTTTAAAAGGGTTTCTATGTTCGATAGCGTACCCGATACGAAACAACTAGTTTTTTTGAAATCTTACATTGCACACTAATAATATATTATTATTTTAAACTGTAGTTAACTCCTAGTTATTTTATTGGCGGTAATGAACAAAACTAACTACAATATGATTATACATGTTTGAAAAATGTATTTACATTTATCCAATAAAATATAGAGGCTTAAAATGTGAATGAATCTAATTCTAAGCATAATTTATATTAAAAGGCTGATTTATCACCTTTTAATGGAGAACCATTTATAAATATACTCCTGGTCACTTTAATACATTCTATATGACCAAATTAAATCCTTATTTATAATGGGGACATCATAATTTACTTTGTGTAAATGTTTGGCATTTTTCTGATAAATTTCATTTTTAATGAATAGTGAAAAATATTGTATTTTAATTAAATAGTGCATTTTAATCTAATTTATTTATATGGTTAGATTATCATTTTAATTGATTTTAAAGTGAAATTAAAATATATTTTTACCATTTAATCCAATTTTTGTCATTGGAATTAATTTCACTTTGAAATTGGACACAAACAAGTATCAATCTTTTGAAAGTTATTGTTTCTTAAAAACATGCTATTTGTTTTGATAACGAGAATTAATTTTAAAATAAATTAATTCCACTTTTTTTTTCAATTTGAAAAATAGAAATCATTTTTGAATTCAGAATATCAAATATTTCATAGGCTGAATTTTTGGTATTCTTTTGAAAAACTTCAATTTTTTATGAATAGTGAAACCACTTACTGGTAGTTAAAAAAACTGACATTTTCATTTAAATGAATATTTACCAATTATGTGAATTGAATTTTGAAAATCCAACATTAAATGTTGTTATAAAGAAGTGAAATATGGTTCAATAAGATGAAAATAATTTTTGGAGAATAGTAACTTTTGACTTTTATTTAACGCGATTAAAGGTAAATATGGTAATTCAAGGTAAAAAGTATATTATAATAATTATAAATTACCTTAACAATTTCCAAACCTTATTAGATGATTCATTAATGACCATGGACATCATTGGGTAGATTTTGGGACCACATTGACCCACGTGAGAGTGATAATGGCAATTTAGATTAATTAACTTAAAGTAAAGGAAAAAATGACAAAAGAAAATATATTTTTGTAAATAAATTTTTATATGGTGTAATATAAGTCATATTTTAGACTATAAATATTATTTATAAATATAAAAATATTTCCTACATGATAGTATTTTTTTATAATTTTTAGACATCAAATAATTTAAATTATTTATGACACAACAATGATGCAGTGTATACCTCATTGAAAATCATTTGAATAAATAAGATTATAATGATTAAAATATTATCCAAAACCTATCCAATTCCTATTGGATGATTTTATTTCGACCTGTGAGTCATCTTAACTTCGATTATAATGATTTTTGGACCATTAGAAACCAAATATAATTATAAAATAAAATAATGTTTTCACAATTTCCTAAAGTTCCCCTCATCCCCCTTATAAAAGGGGACCATTACTAACCAATTCATCACACCAATAAAGCCTTTTGGATCGTCAAAACTCTACCCAATTAAGCTGAATACATCCTTATACTCATCATATAAGCCTAAAATTATGCAGAAGGCACTTAAAAAATTCCATTGGTTCAAACCAAAGGGAGTTACCCAAATTAAAGGTAACAATTTCTCTTAATTTGTTTTGTTTTATTTTACTTCTCCAACACCAAAACTCTTTTATTAATTTATTTTGTAACAAAAAAAGTATCCTAAATATTCTAGGATATTTTTTTGAGAAGGATTAGAACTACACTTACTCACACCTCCATCTAATGGATGAATAACATAATGTTTCTGTGCATGGAAAACTAACGCCTCACGAAACGATGATTGTTCAAATATCTTCAACCGCCTCTCATGGTGGCCATAATGATGGAAATATATTTATATATGATATATATTATGTTTATGGTTTCTTTATGCTTCTTTATTTTCCATTTATAGCACACCCTTATTGTTTCCATAGTGGGTAAATACGATAATATAATTTGAGGAAGCGCGAACTACCGCCCACTCAAAGTGATGTGACTCATTAATGCCTTATGTGGGTTGTAAAAAGGATAGAGTTAATGATATTATATATGATATTATAATGGAATTATAATATACCTATGTATCATTATTTATTAATTCCTTTAAAATAATAAATTGAAATGAAAGTAGTGTTCATGCGTACGTACGACTTACCGTCTCCATGAACGGTGCATTTCATTTCTTACCTCCAAATGGATTGTAATATTATAAATAAATGTATATAATGGATATATATGATATATATGGTATCTAAATAATTAACACCATTTTGGATATAATGGACTACAGACCACATGGAAAACATGTATATTTAAGGTGTTCATTATTGACTCAAGTACCAAATATCGACAAAATGAACGTTATTAACTAAATGATTACATATTGTTTATAACATGGTAATAAGTGATATAAAAGGAATAATAAACTTTAGAAAGGTTCTTAATAAAGTATAAATTAATTTTTGTTTATTATTCAGGAGATTAAAGAATGATCGAGTCAAGTTTGACACATGGTAAGGGATCTAATCTCTCTCTTTCTTTTCAATTACTCTCTTTTATGTCATTTATTTTATTCTCCATGTTCTTATGTTGGAGGACGTTATTTTATATTCATCATACAGTAATTTTTATTTTCATATGATTATAGAACCCCTCTTACTCTCATCCATTCATTTTAAGAATTTTCAAGTGGCTCCGTTAGGCTGCCAAATTTTTTTAAGGGATTTTCTTATCTCACTTTACATTTCGTGAGATTTCCATTGTTCGCCACTTATTTATTGTATGTGGTGTATTTTATACTTACATTAGATATATATTATCATTATTCTATTTATATTCATTGTATTATGTGATTCATTTGTTGGTTATTAACTTTTGGTCATACAGCTCAGTTGATTACAACATGGTTAAGGGTTTCATCTCACTTTTTTATTCTTTTAAGATTCATGCTATATTTACCACTATTTACTTTTGTGTGCTGTATGTACTACCCATGATTGTACTCTTTGTGTAATATAATTTCAATTTTGAGTATTTACATCTTTATTGTATGATCTTTTTTTCATGTGGCAAATGTTTCGTATGTTACCAAATCGGCAAGGGAACCTTTCACCCTCCTCTTTTTAAAATAATTATTTTTGTTATGTATTTTAATTTACATATTATTATGTTGTATCTGTTCTTATATATACTTATTGATGAAAATTTTATGTTCACGTGATGAGATACCATTTTCTCTCTCATCAACTCATGTTCTGAATTTTAATGTGACGCTGTTAGGCTGTCGAATTTTTACAAGGGAACTTCATAACGCAATTTCAGTTCTTTGGGTTAAACTTGTACTTCATGAATATGTTGTAATATGAATATATTTGAATGACCTATGATTATTTTACACCTCATATCCTCTTATATTGGGTGTATTATTATTTTTCAAACATAATTATGTAACTGATTAATCCTTCATCAAAGGATACCGTCTTTATAAGGGATTTCATCTAAATTTACATTGTCATTGATAATTCATTGTTTTTATGCACTAATTAACTCTTATATGGTGTATATAATGTCCTTATTCATTTGATATCATGAATACATCTATTCTCATGATATTATAAAGTTCTTGTTATTTTTTATTCCATAATTATTTGTATTCAAGAGTCTCTCATTTTGTTAAAAACTCTTTAACAAAAATATAATTTTTAAATTTTTTAAAGATGTGTTATTATAAATCATTATCATTAATGTCCATGTTTTAAAAATGGTTTTGAGTATTTATTTGTATGGACATTAATGTATTAAAATTATAATTCCATTAAAAGTGTCAAAGTGGTATGGGACACTTTGATTCAAAAATCTATTTTTTTAAATGGTTCTTGAAAATTGATTGATTATTTCAATATCTTGAAATTACTTCTTGTGATTGAAAATGAAATTTTATTAGTGAAATGTTTATATTTTCAATATTTTATGTGTTTCGATGGTACTTGGACATTTGACGGGTGGTTATACGATAAAACATATGACGGTTGGTGTCGTGAATACCAGGACGAGTGGTTACATTATAACCTCCAATGCATTGGGTATGGAAGTCGGCCGTATGGCTATTACATTTAGTGATATGTGTAGAAGTCAACCGTATGGTTATTACATTTAAGCATGTTTATGTCCCAAGATTCCTTTATATGTTATGTGTTCTTTATATGGGTTTTATGGTAAATTTTTTGTTACAAAAGGGTAAGTAATGATCTTTTATTTAGTGAAGAGTAATTATTACTTCATAAAGGTGAAATGTATTACTTATGTTAAAGTATTCATGTTTTAATTTTTGTTTTGAAAAACTAATAGTTTTCCTTATTTTTGTATCCCTTATTGAGCTTTTTATGCTCATCCCATGTTTTTGAAATGTTTTTCACGGGACATAATGTGGAATAGGGTCAAGGATGGGAACACGGAAAAGTCATGTTTTCTTAAACATGGATCTAGACATGACTCTCTTTTTTCAAGAGTTCATGTTTTGTAAAATAAATGGAAACTATATAGAAGTTTTAACTTTGTAAATCTTTTGAGATGTATTAGTTTTGTCCTAATTCTATAATACTCTAAACCTGAAAATATCCTCAATGTGAGTTATTCATTTAATTCAATATTAAGTAAGGTTTAAGGCCGGTTCCTTATAGTTTGAATGATAAAATAAATTTGAAGCTCCATAGAGTTCCTTCTACAGATTCTTCAAACTGAGACCCACTATTTACATCCAGGTTTAAGAATGATTATCAAGAGGTGATGTTTACCCAGTTTAAATTATGAATGGAGTATCCACTGCATATATATGAGAATATTTGGTTGGCCATTAAGATTCTTGGTGATATGTTTTGGGGATGAATTCATGATTTCAGTGGTTTATAGGGAAACAATATTCCTTTTTTCATGTTTTTTATATAAATAGTTATTAGGATTTGATTTAAATGGTGTTTTTTGAATCATTTTATCAGAAACCATTTCAATCTCCATTGTGTTTGGTGGTATTTGAGAGAAATGGACTTAGTGGGGTTGAGCCTTAATCGATAGAGGATAAAAAATTTATAGTTTATCCAAATGAGGTAAGAGACTTCTCAGATTCATTATAAATCCTATTCATATCATCGACATCAACCATTTGAGTTTTAGGATTATGATTTGGTAATTTCAAGAGTTTCACCTCACCTGGAACATTGTTAATTAGGTATGATGTGTATGTCAGAAAAGTAGTTTATTTTAAATTTTGTGATCACTGAAAAAATTTGAAATGTGAATTATCAGTTTGAATTATTGCCTCTCATGAAATCCATTCATGACGTATTTCATGTTTCTCAGCAAATGTAATAAGGCAACCTAGAATACCATCTAAATCGGTATAGAAGATAACTCTCCTCTAACCTGAATAATGTTCCTAATCCTCATTGTTTAGTTATGATAACCTTGATATATTTCAACCTTCTTTTTGGAATAACTTCACCTACACCGTTATAATAAAATTCATTGTATAATCGAGTGAAAAAATAAAATAAATATATCAATACCACTATATAAATGTATAATGAGATGGTAAAACACTAAAAGTAAAACATTACCACCAAAACCTATCTCATGGTGATCCATAACCACCCACCATATCCAAAACTCTCCACTATCATCTAGCCAAGCATGAACCCTCATAGGAAGAAAATGATAACATGTAACCTATAGTAATAATTGAAACACTACAAACCCCAAACATTAAAATTTGGGCATGTGCTACAGAGCCTAGTAGAATTTTTCTAAATAGTCTATGTAGTTATAATGTAAATTAAGTAAAAAATCAAAATGGAGATAACACCAAGAGAGAGAAAAATTTCATATTTTAGTATAGAAAATTAAATCCATCGTAATCCGATTACAACAAGAAAGGATTTATTGTATAAAATAAACATATCTAAATAATTTAAGAAACCAAAACAGGAAAAGATTCCATTTAATCATTTGAAAAAATAAACATATCTTACAAAGCATTGAAAACCATTTAACTAGATAAATTTAGATAAAATAAAAAAAGTTAATAACATACCCCAAAAATCAAAATGCTATATAAGATTCAATATAATAGGGTCAAGGTGTAACATCTCAATGATATGATCAATAAAGAACTATAATCAATCAAGAAATGAAACTACAGTGCCATGTAGTGACAATGAACATTATACTTTATCAAGTATCATGTAAAAAATTCATGATAACTACCTAGATATAATAGTAATTCCACCATATTCAATCAATTAATTCCGTTAATAATATCTGAATATCATTTTTATATCATGTTTTGTGGGTTAGCTAGAAAACCAAATATACACATATCCTTTTTAATAGATGTCTATATGTATCTAAAACCTATAATATTATCGACAGATCCACTAGATGGGGTGTTAGTCTCCAAGAAAACAATATATTTTGGAAATATCATTTAACTACCCAGGTTCCCCAAATTATTCAATGAGTTGAGTGAGATAATCATGTTAAAATGATTAAAAAGGAAATTCCCATTTGAATAAATATGGGATCATTCCCTCTACATTTCTATCATTAAGAATACATATCTCACCCTAACCCCCAGACTCTCTCAAAATGAGAAATACATTTTTCAACAACCATTAATGTAATGTAAATTAATCAATTAAGCCACATTAATGGGAAATCATAAGAAATGAACATAAAAATGTTCTAAGCAAGATATTAATAATCATTAATTCCAGAATAATCCTTTATTTACAAATCAGAATCAAAATGTGTTTCCTATTATATTCTTTTCACAAGACATGATAAAAATGCCAAAAAATCCTTTAAACCGATAATTTGATTCCAAAATAGACCTAAGGAGTTCGTTTTAAATTTCAAATTTAAAAGGCATGGAGTTATTTCAAAATATGAGAAAACACAATTTAATTTAAATTGATGAATCCACAACCATTTATAAAATATTTCATAAAACACTTTTATTTAAATTGGGAAATATAAATTTATAAAAATACACTTTCGACCTAAGCCTATACTTCTGTAAAAATAATATTCAAAATATATTTAAGTGGAATGAAGACCAACATAGAATTTATCATTTTGTAATAGTGAAGAAAAAATATAAAATATAATAAAGAAAATTTAGGTTATAATAATTCCATTCATTCCACATTTACTTTATAGAGAAGTGGATCAAATAAAATTATACAAGGCATTAAAGGATGAATTTAAACATAACATGTGTTGGAAAATAAGAAACCAATAGTGATAACTTTTTTCCAATAATAAATAATTTCAAACAGAATTAACAATGTAGAAACACCAACATAAGGATACTATAATATCAAAAAATTGGAATGGAAATTAAAAAAATTAAATATTATTATATATTATATTAACATAAAATCTCCTACAAATAATATTCAAGAAAATTGAGGGTATTGTGGGTTTATGTATTTCAAAATTTCATAGGTTGTTCGGATTAGTATAATTTAAACCCCAAAATTAAATCCTCAATTAATTTTTTGTTTCACTAAAATCACGAACCTGTGTGTTCTTAAAACATTTAAAATAAGTGTTATATTTTTTTAGGGGGTTATATAATAAATTTACATGATTTAAAACATTTTATAATGATTAATTTTTTTGAGAATTATCTATAGTAATAAGAAACAAAAACCATGTTTTTATTTATTTATTTCCCAAAAAGAGAGATATATAAGGGTAACTTGATTTTAACCTTATGTTTCATTTTAATATCACATAAGGGTAGATTTCCCCTTATGTATCCTTATAAAAAGTGGAAATATACTTATGAATCTCAATTTACCCTTATGAAACATCTAGCATACCATTATATAACCTATGAAAAGGATTGGTTACCATTATCAAACTTCTAGACCTCCATTATGCATCCATTAGAAAAAGAGGTTTACCCTTACCTGATACCCTTATATGAGATAATACCTATACATTAGAATCTCATATGAGTTTTTTCCCTTAAATTATAACCTTACATAATTTAGTACAATTTCACAATACCATAGAATAGTGAAACTAACCTTACCTGAGACCCTTAAGATATATGCTCACCCTTACGCAGTGGTAAGTTTATCTATACAACACACATGGTACCCTAACAAAATGAACCCCTTACCTTTATATAGGCCAAAAACAAATATATTACCCATATAAACGAGATTTAACTTTACCCAGAGGCTTGGTACCCTTATATATGTTATATTTCCCTTAATAAAACAATATAAAAATGGTTTTACCCTTACACACCATATGAAAAAAATGTATTTTACAATTATTAAATGTTCATAAAACAAGTTTTACCTCTATAAACCACTATAAAACAAAATTAAGGGTACATTTTCTTAAATTTATATGATTTTAAAATATTGGGACATAAAAATAATCCAAATAAAAATATTTAATTATTATAGAAATGAAGATTCTATAATTCCTTCCACTATAATTATTTATTCCCCTATAAATCTTTCATCCCAAAAGATATAAAAAGATAATACTTAATTAATTCTCATACTCATCCCATGTGGTGGATGTCCATCAAATAGAAGAGGACTCACACAAAAATTATTTTATCAAGAAAAACTCCAATGTCAACACACGTCTCTAGAAAAAAAACTCAAAGAACACTAAGAGGAGTAAAAACTGTGTAATGAAAATGAGACCTAGAATATGTCTCCCCACCACTAAATATATTCACCAAAATGGTTGATCATGAGGAAAAAAACCACCAAGACACATTTATGTAAGTCAAATATGATAATTTTATCACATGACTCAATGAAACATTAATGTGTTGTAATTGTAACGTCAATGAACAAGACAACCAAAAAACTTCATCAATTCACAAAAGATAAAAATATATAAAGTTATTAATATGATTAAGTCATAAAATGTAGAAGATATCAGACCTGGATTTCTACCCTAGGATGGTAGTTAGTGGTAACCATGTATTTTCAACATTGATACTCACCCCTTGATAGGCTAATCGAATCATCCACTAACACATCCTGGTATATGGTCCATCAAGAATCCAAAAATTCCTAGTTACTTAAGTACAACACCATGGTTTATATAGATATAATTGTAAATATCTCACAACAACAAGTTCAGTGAACAAAAATAGAACTTTAAAGCCAAAAAGCAAATAATCTATCACATAAAGATTTAGCACTAACAATCATTGAAAAAAAAAACAGATAAAAATGAACAACAACAAACCCGAACTATATCTAATGTCGACCATAGGGTGAAACCCAATGAAGGATCAAAATAATTGGATTTTGAATGATAAAAACCCAAAACATTTTGAGGTTATCATTATAGGATTCACCTCTATCATAAAGGGATTATGAATACTCTAATGACTAAAACCATTCAAGAATATGGCTTACCATTCAAGAGTGAACATCTAGAAATCATAATAACATAGAACTTTAGAAAATAAAACTATAATTATAGATAAAACTGTGGTTTAGAAGTAAATATACAAAAGGATCCAAATAAATTCATAAGAGATCCTCATAATACACATTTCTCAAAATATTGATGAGCTACAACAAGGGAAACTATATCAATGTATAAATCGAATTTGGGAAAACCAACTTGTTCATATAGAACACCACTTGTAGATCCTCCACTATGTGGAAAGATTCACATTGAGGTCTATAGATGGATCCCTATAATATTAAACCATATTTTCCCCCATATTCATGATTTAAGGATTCTTGAATGTAATTTCCTCTTTCAGTCTCCCAACATACAAAATGTATTAAGGTGAACCAAAAGGCCCCACCGTTTACAAACTCTCAAAGATATCAAACAAAAATTATATGAAAAACTTGTTTCATTAAAAATACAAGATACCTCTACTTAACCAATTAATATTTTTCAATCTCATCCAATCATCAAAATCTATCATATATTACATATTCACATCATCCAACAATATTCGAGTCATTAACCACTTTAGGTCATTTTTCTAAATCCACTTATTCTAAAAAGGACCATTAAATCTAACATTGATTAGAGGTTAGACATATTTTTAGTATCATGTTTCCACATTATAGTTGAATTACTTTTATAATTTTTTTTACCATAATGCATTAATCATCTATAAGAACATGTTATAAACATACCAAACTCGGTAATTTCTTATTATACTCAATAACTGAAATCTCATCCTATCCAAAACCCATGAACTGAGAAACATTCAAATTCCTCACATCCTCAGTATATTTTTACTCAATTAAGAGTGTTTTTAGTAATTCCCAAGACATTCATACATAAAGATAATGAGGATTCATGAATTTCCACTAATCTTGTCCAAGTCCATCAAACAAGGAGTTGATGAACATGGCCATCATAATATCAGGTGTCCTGAGTGAATAAAATATCTCCTAATCCTCTTTAATCCACATCATTACCTTAGGGTAATCCCACTCACATCTGTATGGAGGTGTAAAATAATACCAGAAAATCTAGGTGTATTCTAATTTTTCTAGAGTCTCTGTCACCAAAACTCAATTTGGAGTCTGGGTAGAGTCCTCAACTTGAGGTTCCATTTATGGAAAATTTAATGGTATAACATGTACACTAGAATGATGAAAAAATATTCTATCATTATTAATGTAATATCTATGATACATTTATAAAAAATACAAAACATTGGCTAATCAACACAGGAATAAAACCAATACCTAAAAAAATAAAAAAATATGAAATTTATTTTATTACAAGACACAAACCACTTTTATCAAAGTATAATTGTTTTCAAAACACACATGATTTCCCAATTTATGAAAAAACATTCATCAAAATGTGAAATCATGATAAAAATACATAAATGTTTTTTAAAAAAATTACCAAATAATATAAATTCATCCATGGATTCTGTAGAATTAATTCCATAATAAAATTCCAAATAATGTCCCTTTTATATTCATCACTTATCCAAAATTATATATTAAAAATTCCATTATAAATAAAAAAGTGTCATTGAGAATAAGTTCTTTATACCAAATTTAACATAAAAACCATTATTTTGGAAGTATAATACACTTTTCTTTGAAATCAAATGGTTTTTGTGCGTATAAATTTGGTTTTAAAAATGTATTTCAAATCATGAATAAACAGATTAATGTAGAAATAACCAATCAAGAGAATAAAAAAATCAAACCCAAAATTTCAAAATAACCCTCAATATATCCTCATATGATTGAATTCATTTTTGAAATAAACAGACTGGTCACCATGTTTGGAATTAGAATAGAACTATGCACAGTTCTATATAATGGGCTGGTAAACCACACATGAACAATATAATAGTTCCTACATTAACTTCTACCTCAGTCACACTGATTCCTCATAGATTACCAGACCATGAAGGCACAACGATGATCTTTTCATCTTTCAATTAAAATTACAAATATCTTAAAAAGTTACCAAAATAAAAGATAATTTCATCAAGAATCTAAATCTGAGTAATAATTAGGAAACCAGTAACTCAAATGAAAGACTGAGGTCCCCACTTTACAATGTAACTCAAGTACCATCATGAAGTGGTGTTGATCAAAAAATTATTAAAAACTACCTCTTAATTCCAGGAACATTATTGATCCCATTTCTATCATGACTAAACCTAAATAACATAACGGATTCCAAGGAAATTTACTTTCATTTTAGTAACTACATCATTTGATACCATTTATAACAAAAATGAGATATATTTCCTTAAAAATTTTATAAGAATCAATTTTACACTATCCCAATGATTTTTATTAATCCCCAAAGGCTGGAAACAAGTTCTATGGAATCTATAAACATATTTTGAGAAATATTTCTCACAAAAAATAAGAAAACATTCAATGTAAAATGTGTAATCAATATATATAGAGAAATTATTACAACCATATTGGGGTATAATGTGATGATACAAAACTAAAAGTAAAACATAGCCTCCAAAACACATTTCATGATGCTTTATAACCTCCCAAAATGTCCCAGACCAAAGGATGTCATCAAACCATGCATGAAACCTCCAAAGATGATGATAAAAAAATGAGAACCAACTATAATAATATGAATATTGAAAACATGAAATGGTAAAAACATGGTGTAAAATACGGTGACCAATAGTATTAAAATAATTATTAAATTCAATTACATCATTAGGTAATTTAAAAGTGCTAAA
Organism: Viscum album; assembly: GCA_963277665.1. NCBI lineage: Eukaryota > Viridiplantae > Streptophyta > Magnoliopsida > Santalales > Viscaceae > Viscum > Viscum album. The sequence goes on along the minus strand of OY728120.1, from coordinate 2,037,833,923 downwards.
AGGGAGTAAAATAATAGAGAATGATGATTTAAAATTTAGAATAGGAAACCAGATCCATCAGAATTGGATTAAAACATGATATGGTATTATAAAAATAGAACAATAAAAATTTAAAAGTTCATTTAATAAACTGAAACAAAAAATCATGTCATTTCATCAACTGAAAACAAAAACTTTTAATCGAAATACATTAAATTGTTTCCTTAACCGTACATAGATTAAATAATAAAAGATAAGAACATTAACCTGATTTCAAAAGGATGTACAACATTCAATACAATAGATTCGAGGTGAAAGAACTCAATGAGAATATCTATCAAAATTGATAATTAATCAAGAAAGGCATCCTAAGATCCAAGTAGTGGTAATGAACATTCTATATCAACTATAAATATCTCATGAGTAAGAGCAAGATATAATAGTTATTCCACCATAATCATGATAATCAATCATTCAATAATTTATGACTAATGGTATTATATCATGTTCCCTAGAATCTCAAGAAATTATAGTCCATACAATCTTACTTTCTTAACCACATACCTGTACCATAACCTATCGTATTATCTATGAATCCACTAAATGGGGTATTAGTCTAATAGAAAATCATATATCATGTCATTTCATATAACTACCCATGCTCCAATAATGAGTCAAATAGGTGACATATATAATGAAGTTAATAAGATTACAACGGTTACCCCCATGAGTATCAGTATGGGCTCATTCCCTCAACAATTCCATCATTCGAAATTCACATATTCCCTCACTCATGATCTAACAGAAAGTGAATGATCACTTTTTCAAAACCCACATAGGAGAAGTGAAAGAATCTAGTATGTCACATTTATCGATTACCATAATATATAATCATCATACAGTTCCAATTAGTCTTTCCAACATTATAAATTCTCAAAGAAGGAATTATTTATAAAACATATTCAATTGGGTGTCCATACCCACTTCCATTCACAACACATTATCAAATTTTCAAATGGTCCTTTAAACAAACAATTTCATTCAAAAATAGAACAATGTAATTTAAATTAAGTTTATAATAAAAAAAATTGATGTCATTTCAAACTATGGGTAATCTCTATTTTATTAAAATAAGGAATCCAAAACCTTGTGGAGGTTTTTTTATTTCAACCCATTTTATTTAAATCATGGAATTTAATATAAGAAAAATAAAATCCCAGACTATGGCCTTTTTACATTTAAGAATTTTTCAAAATCAACTTAGGAAGAAATGAAAACCAACCAGTAATTCATAAAATTATAGTAGTGAGGTAAAATCAAGAATATAATAAATAAAAACTATATTATACTTTTTTTCCATTTCATGTTTAGTTTATAGATAAGGGGGTTAATGAAGATTTGAAAATTTATTAATATTTACATAAAATGTATTATAAAATAATAAACACACGATTAAAAACATTTTCTTCCAATAATTAATAAAAAAGAATATAAATGCTTATAATCACATACCTAGAGATTATAGAAACTGAAAACAACATTAGTGAAAAGAAAAGGAAATAGATCTTAATTTATGGTATTAGAAAAAGAATACTTCTCTCTACAGGATACCAAAAAATAAAGGGTAGTGAATGTTAAGGTATTTTAAAATTACACTGGGTTTTTATATTTTCATAATATAAATCCAAAAATTCAAAAAAAATAATTAAATGTTAGTTTAAATAAAATACTGAATTCATAGGAATTAAAAAATAAAACATGTGTTACATTGTTCGAAGAGGTTTTAATATTTATTTCCATGTTTCCCAGCATTTAAAAATTTTTAAAATGTGTTTTAACTCTATCTATATGAAGATGAAATGAATACTTTGTATTTTAATACATTTTTATCAAAAATATCATTGTATTAGGGTGACATGGTCTTACTATTATATAGCTCTTAATCATCAGGTATGGGTAGTGTTTCCCTAATACATCCTTTTAGAAGGATGATATACCATTACGCTTATCCCTTTACCATTACACAGTAGCCAGGTTACCATTGTGTAATGTTTAAAAATACTTGTTAACCACTATGAAACCATCATATTTCCCTTATAAAGCCATTAGAAAAGTAAATTTAACATTACATGTTACCCTTATATAGGATGATACCATTATGTGATACCCTAATAAAAATGTGTAACCCTATGTGATACCCTTACACAACCTGATTATCCTTATATGAGACCCTTACATAGAAAACATACCCTTATATAGTGGTTAGTTTTCCATTATGAAAAACTTGGTACCCTTACACAATCCAACCCTTAACATTACACATTTATTTTTACCCTTACACATTTCATATTAAATGGAGTTACCCAAACACATAGGCTTGGTACCCTATCTTAGGGTATAGTAACCCTTATACATCCAATAGAAAAATTATTTTACCCGTATACAGCCTTGAGAAAAAGTATTTTACCCTTAAATTAGGTTCTTAAAACCCATTATACCATTTCACACACATAAAACATTAGTAGGTGTAAATTTTAATAAATTTAAAGGATTTTCATATAAATGGACTTAAAAATAAACCACTTAAATGAATTTAATTATTAATAAAATTTTTATTTTAAAGATGATTAGATATTAACCAGAACCTTCACATGTGATTTAGTGTGAAGTTATTATTCATAAACCAACAACTCTATGATTGAACATCATGAACATATTATATATATCAATGATATGGTACTTTAAGGTAAAATAGTTCCTTTAGTCTGTGTACTATGATAGTGAGGATGGAAAGTGCACACAACATGGGAGTGGGAATCATTTAGGAGGCAATAAATAACCTCAATTTTTTTGAGTCCAGATTCAAATGTGCTATCAGGTGTTGAATGATTTTATAGTGGTGACAATTTTTATTACATTTGGTTAATGGGTATGATATAATTTTAGATTGATTTATCTTTTATGAGGATCAAGTGGGTTTTTTGAGTTAGGGGTAGAGAAGTTTGAGTTTTAGGAAAATCAAGTTGATTATATGGTTTAGGAATATGGTTATTACTAAATACGTAGTATGGAATTGTGAGTCCCCATTAAATTCCTCACTGTTTGAGCATGATTTCTTAAATTTTTTGTCAGTAAAAAAATCATGATGGTGTCTGGTAGATGGTCTTGGTGATATCACAAATCAGGAGAATGGTTTTTAAATCTACATGGATCTCCCTATGTAACATCCTACCTTGATTTTCAAAGGATAGAGGCCACTATATGGCTAGATCATGGTTTTTTAAACCATTTTTCCTAAATCACGTTCCCAAATTTGAACCTATTAATATGGAAAATTGACCTTATCCATTTGGTAAATTTTAACTCTAATATCTTTATAAATCATCATTAACTCAAAACACCATTATTTGATTCTCTAGTGGCTTATTTTATCAACTACAATGTGATCCTTGATCATTTTGGGTGGATCTCATCAAGTAATGTTCCATTTATTATCTATTATCTTATCTTCTTTCTCGATATCTCCAAGATCTCCATTCCCTTTCTATCATTGGATCCCAATTGGTCGGGGATTGCTGGATCTAGAGGGTTTGATAGGGAATTGATGATGTTTTCCATATATATAGTCTTGATATGAATGTATCTCACACATTTTAATCTATGTTCCCTATGGTGACTTGTTCTTCCCCATTGGTGAGGTAGGATTCCATATAAAATGTAGTTAAACCATGAATTAATTAATGTGAATGTAAATACCATTTATTTTTTTTAAATTTTATTGATGTTAAATAAAATACAATTTTTTTAATAAAATTCATGTTAGGTGGCATTAAAAAATAGGTTTTTAAATATGTTTCACTGTAAAAATATGTTATTCACTTTATATGTTTGATGAAATTCATGAAATATTATTTTTACTTGAAAATGGATTTCCAATCATGGGAGTGGTGAATCATGAATTGGAAAATCTTTATTTAAATTTTGATAATGGTTTTTTAAATTTTTTCAGAAAATATTTTTCATTGGGAACCTTGTGTGTGTCAGGTTATAATCACGTGTGACACCTCTAGGTGTTGTTATAGTAATATCGATAAACTATGGAAGGAATTGATATCAGTAGTATTTATGATATTATTGGATTAGTTTCCATCAGTGTTTCAGTGTATGTATTCCCATAGTATATATCCCACTTGGTATTGGTTTTATAAATGATGGTAGTGTATCATGTTTGATTTCTCACATGTTAATCATATGGTATCTCTATGGATAATTATTCATATACCCTTTATAATATCTTTCATGATCATTGAATATTATTCATTTATTAGAATATGAAATTATTTAAATAAACCCTAAATATTTTTTAAAAAAGAATTTCATTTAAAATTACATTATAGACATATTTTTTTTAATCTATAACTAACTGTTGCATGGAGATAGACTATTTATAGATTCATAGTGGTATCTTACTGGGAATTTTCCACACACCTTTTGTATTCCATTAGGAATATATAGATCTAGTTTTGCAGGACACAAGTAAAGGAAATGGAATCATTTATTTCTTTGGCCTCTCTTGGTCCTTTTCGCATTCTTAGTGAGATGGGTTTATGGTGGTTGTGGGTCACATGGAGATAAATAATTTTTCTTAATTTTTTATGATCCATGTTTATCATTTTTGGATTTTCCTTTTATTTCTATTTTATGTGTTCTTTAATTATATATTTTATACTCGTTTTATCTCATTTTAGTTAGTTACAGGGAAATTTTTTGTTCTGGTGTTGTTCTCTATATTGTGGATGTTCATCTTGGGTGGTGGGTTATTTTGTCCTAGTTTTGATCAGTTAGTGGGTATGTGGAACATCTATTGACATCATAGTAGGGATTAGTTATTTTAGGGATTTGTTAAGTTATATTCATGATTATGTGTATATAAAATTAGTGAACATACTATGGAAAAAACTGTTATATATGAAAACATCACAAAATTTTGATAAATTATAGAGTGTGTGGTTTTATAGAAACGAAATCCCTTATTTGATAAAATCAAGTTCATATAGGTTGTGACACATATACACATAGGGTTAATAACATAACAATGGTTGATTGGATTTTAACTCAATATTCACTTGGGAAAAAACATGGGGAGATACTAGACAATTTGTGTGATACTCCATGGGGATATGACTTGGTTGATTCAGATTCACTTTACAATTAATTGTTTATAATTTAAAAGGAATTTGATAATGTAATATATATATATATATAAACTGTAATATTAGTGACCCTAATAAGAAAAATAACTTAATAAAACTAGGGTATAATGGTTAATTCTATTATATAGTATTTCAAGAAAATTCCATTTAGGTTAAAATGTATATTTCATAGAAAATAAATTTTAGGATTGAGTTTTAATATTAAAATAATCATTTGATATGGTATATTTTATATTAACATTACCATTTCAGTTTTTGTATCTGCTTATAAAAATTATCATCAAAATGATGTTGTCAAATTTATATATCTAGAAACTCATAAGACTTTTAGTTAGATAAAGTGGTATATTTGAAAAAAAATTGGTTTATAATCTCAATGTATTCATATTATAAATGAAAATGTTTGTTTCATTATCATACCAATGATAGCAAGTTTTAAATTATATCATGATTTAAACCCTAATCTATTTTCCTTACGAGTGTTGTTATTAAAAATTAATGAATATATTTTATTTGAAGGGGAGATATTGTAACAACCCATGATTACGGATCCATTATCATTATTTTAATTACAAATTTATAATAATAATTTTTTATATTCATTCAATCAATTAAAATTGATTAGAAAATAATTCATATTAGATATGAACAAAACATACAAGACATTATTGAACCATAATGGATCATTACAACAAAATTTCACGAAAGTATTTATTGTATGTGATGATAAATTATATATCATATATTTTTAAATCAACTAAATGTGTATATATAAAAATTTGTTTATTAATAGAATGTAATAATATATTTTGAAATAAAAGATCACCTAGTTTGTGTTTTCCCTTGAGGATCCCCATTATCTAAATAAAACTTATAATGATAATGAACAACATTAAAGGATAAAAAATAATTAAAAATCTAAAATGAAAATTAAGGGAATGGGAAGTGTAATTTAATAGGTATGAATGAGAAGTTACTTTTTTTAAGGAGTAATGGTCATAATATTTCCATTATAAAGGGATATATACTCCTTGAAATAAAGGTTGTTTTAAACAATTTAATTTTAAATAAGGTAATTTCATGTAACGATATCCTGAGAGGTATAATGGAGTGGTAAATGTTTAGAAGAAAATTTAAAAAAATATAACAAAAAAATTATAGAATAAAACAAAAAAATAATATTTAAATAAGATATTTAATTATAAAAATAATAGATTGTGTTATATATTATTATTATCAATTTATGAAAATATGTATTTATAATAATCAATGAATTATTTTAAAATAAATTTCTTTTAAAATTTCGAGTTTTAGAATATAAATAGTTAGTCTTAAATAAATTTGGAGAATACCGGTGAATATAAACGTACAATTTTTTTTAGGGAAATGATTTTTGTATTATAATTTTTTTTAATTATTATTGAATATAGAATTAATTTAAGGAAATTTAATGATTATATTTATAAAAAATTAATGAATATCTATCCAATATTTATTTCTAGGTGCTTAATAATAATAAATTCATTTTATTCTTTCATATATATTCTACTTAATATTTTTGGTTTATGTGCTATCCATTTTTATTTTATGAAATAAGTAAATTATTGTTAAATTATATGAAATTATTTTTATAATATGAATAATATATTAATACTAATTTACATTAAAATTAATGGGAAATAAGAATAATAAAATTAAATATTCTAAAGTTCCATTTTCATTTAAAAATAAATTTTCACTATATTTTATGATTCAATTTTAAAGTTATAATACTAAATTTTATAAGATGAATTTGATAAAAAAACATTATTAATTAATTTATTCACTTCTAAATTTAATATTATATTTGGATGAAATTTGGGATTTCTCAAAAAGGAATTATTTTTAGGTGAATAGTACAAGATATAGTTTTTACAAATACTCTACCTTTTGTAATATAATCATAATATAATTGAAACTTCAGAATTTATGAAGCCCTTTTGTGACCAAATATTTATTAAACAATTAAAATCATTCTTGAATAATATATAATGTGTTTTTTAGACACCGTTTATTTACTTTTTAGAACCTATGTTATATTTTTTCAAAAATCATTTCTTATGTGTTAAACATTTATTATGTTAGAATAATTTTTAATTGCTTTATGAAGTTTGATATTATAAAAGAATAAAATTTTGATTTAGATTATTAAAATTGTATAATAAGGTAGTTTTCATTTTTATTCATAGAAATAATCTAGAAAGGTTAAATAAATTGTTACTATGGTGACAATAAATTACAATAACAAGTTAAATTAAGGGGAATAAGCCTCAAATATCTCAGACCATATCCCATGACTGTTTGTATGATAGTTTGATAAACCAAGACTCGTCCACTATCCATTATTTTCCAATTGTGGAGCCACATTCATTTGAAAATGATATGCCATTAATATAAAGTTATGAGTATTTACAAAAGTTCCACCCCTCTAACTTATTAAGGTAGCCTTCACAATAACACGTCCACTCCTAATAAAAGTATTTTATATAGAAAAAATTCTACTCAAATATCATCCCCATCCCTTTTACCATTTATTTTATATACTAGTATCTCTAAATTTCTATTCTAGTGCTATTTAAGGAGTTGTCTCAAGAAGTAATGTAAAATCATCCAATTACCCATTTTTCCTTTCTATTTCATTATTTATTATTCTAACTCCTCAAAATATATTCTACCAAAGATTACATAATTACATCAGTGTCATAGAATTTCAAAAATTTTATTTCTTTGATGGAATAACTATTTTCTAGCATCCTCCCAACCATTAAAAAATAAAAATTCCTTTTGTGTTACCTGTAGAATACTGTCTCCAAGAATGATGTTTTTCATTTTTTCTCACCTACATACATGTTATGTTCCAAAATTTATATGATTAATATATATATATATATATATGAAATTAATTTTTGGTTTATATCATGAATATTTTGTTGATGGATGATAAATAAATTAACAATTATTGCGAAATAATATTATCATATCGATAAATTTCATGAATCAAGAATGTCAAGGATCCTAATATCTCAAACCATGCCCACAGTTTCCATAAAATTAACATGTGGATACATAAATAATTTAAATACAATGATTTAATTTTATTTTCTAATGTAGTCATGATGAACTTTATATCAATGAATTAGGTTTGACTTCTCCATTACGAAACATGTATGAAACAATTAAAATTACAAAATTATGTTGATGAAAATAAACATTAACTAAAAAAATTATGTGTAGTGAATGATTATAATTGATGAATATAAATGGTAATATATATGAAAATATTTTATAAATAAATTATTATGATATTATTGTTTATTAAGATTTTATGGCGCCTCAAACCTAGTGGTAATATAATGTATGTATATTTTCTAACTTAATACACTTTCATTTAGTTATAGTGTTTCGTCTTGAAGATCATTATTAAAATTTTAGAAATGTATTCAATGTGATTGTATTATTTTTTATTTACCATTTATTTTCAAGGGATTTATATTTCTATCACAAAAATCAATTTTGAAATGTTTCTTACTTCATGTATCATGATGTCTATAAGGGTTTTCTAATCTTGATTTTACTTCTTTAAGAAATATGTCATATTCACAGCCTGTTTTATTTTTTTCATGTATATACTACCTATAGATTCCTCTTATAATACCTTTCATGGAATCTAATGGGTTAATATCCATTTAATGTTCTATCCATTGATGTATTTTTGAATGGAATGTTACCATGTTCAAAGGTGTTTTGTTAACTCAATTCACATTTAATTGAGATATAATTTATCTTCTTCAATTTTATTTTAATATGCCTGATTTTATCCAACATAATATTTTATTATATGGTAATTTCTCTTCATCTCAATAAAAATTGACTTTTTAATCAAATAAATCTCCCATAATGAATTTCTTTCTCATAAAAGTAAAACATTGTTAATAATAATTTTCATCCACTCTTTCATGTCCATATTCTATGTTCCAACAAGTTCTAAACATTCATAATTTGAAATTATATTTTCTATTATTTCTTTTTTTTCATCATATTTCTGTTTACCACATTTCAAAAGTAATAACTTGTACTCATTTTAATGATGGTTTTTTGAATGAATATTTTTTAAAATAATAATTTTTTTGTCTCATGATAGAATCTTTTATCTTACACTCGAAATTTATTAGAATAATAATTATATACATTCTAGTATCCATTATTTGACTTCATTAAATTTGGTATTTTTTGAATTTTTTCATGTTTCCTCTTAAAAAATGATCTCTCTAAATGTGACTAGTAACATTATCATTTACGATAATGGTAAAAAAATTTAGCCATACTATTTTTATGTTTACAATTCTTTCATCCTATTTATATTAAAAAGAACTATCCCCATGGGAGTTATGTTTCATGAATTTCCATTGGAATTATAATCTATTATTATATATTCTATAATTAAACTCGTTGTAGATAACGAACCATTTCATGATCTATTTTTATGTGGTACCATTCCATGGGCGGTTAAAAATGTATTTTTCATCAATGGAAGCATCCTTAATGTAACTTCCATTACACTAGGGATATTTTATTATTCCACTATACATATTTATTTTTAAAAGTAATATAATATTTTTATAGAATATTTTATGAACTCAATCTATTCTACATGAGTTAATTATGTGATGTTTGAAATATGATTTTTTATATCTTCTTAGACCACATATGTATGGTTTCATTATGTGATGTATGGTCCTGGATGTATATATCCCTTCAATGCATTAAGTGAATTTAGATATCTCAGGAGATAATTTTGGAAGGTAGGAATGTGATTTTTGATCAATTTTTTTGATGGTGGAGAGGAATTTGATTCTTTATCAATTATTTTATGGGACGTAGGAACACAATTCATGACTCATCATGTGATTTGATGCAAGAAAATGATTCATGATCAATGATTTTATGGGTGGTAGGATGTAAATCTATTACTATAGTAATCTGAATTCATCGTTAATGTTATTACATTTTCATAAGATACAGGGGATTACATCCTGATGGATTGAATAGTTTAGATGCATTGTGAAATATGATACATGCATGAGTCTCACATTAAATATAGAAATATAAAATAAAACATAGTATTCTTCATGAGAATATTATTATTACCTATATTATATCCTTTAATCTTAGTCATAGTACTCCTTATAGAATCCTATGTAAAGGAAAAAATAAAAGGGTTATCTTGGATGCTCAATAAGGGAATTCATATAATAGATACTATCATAGAATAAATAACTCATTAATAACATGATAAGAATAAATTATAATCAAATAATACAATATAAATAATCACATGATCTTGAATCTTATATATGGATATCATGATTATTTGAAAACTAACATATAAATAAATAAATGATTTTATAATGATTGAATTCATAATTCTAGACATCTTAATCATAACATTGAATTCTTCTGTCATGTGATCACACATAATGGGGAGATGTTATAATATCCCTGGACAAAAGGACACTAAAAAAGTTCCCCAAGATGAGTTTCCACATTACCTAGAGCACTCCTCCCCATACTCCAAAGGTTTCAAAATTGTAGTGATGGTTTAATAAGTCACATGAGGATACTATACCCTATTTACCAGATTGGTCCATAATAAACAAATAATTAAATAGTTGAAACATCATGAAATAACTAGTGATAATGCATAATCATACATCTCCCAAAACTAGTTACAAACCCCAGAGCAACAATAAATGTGCCGTGTCATGCTAAAAGTGCCAAAAGTGCATGAAAACCCCCAAAAATACAAAAAGTTGAAATCCAAAAATTGTCATGAATCCATGTCTAGAACCTCATCCATACACATATCAAACCCAAATCAACCCCTCTTCATAATATAACACATTTCCATCATTTTTCAAAGGTTCTCATTTATTTCATCTTTATCACTTAATTCATTTCTATTACCATTTCAATGGGTTAGGGATTTACATTACTTACACAATGACATAAGAAAAATAATTACTAATAATAATGGTGTATATCAATTTATCTCTCTCTCTAGGTATAAAAATTTCATAAAATTAAAATAACACTTATATTGGAGCCTTGGTTCGAGTAGATTTATCAAATGTATCCATTATTGGTATAGATCCACAGTACCCTTCTCCTACACATGAATTTTGTGGTGGTATTTAACACCTTATTATAACCTGACCCATTTGTGTATATCCTCAATTCCAATAACCCACAAAAACCAATCCATGATTACATGTTTATTTATCTATTTACCACATATAAAATATCCCAAAATATATATAATCAACACACATAAGATTAACTTTTCACATGACATTTAACAAATAAATCATCCAAATTCTTTAACCTAATAACACATTTACCACTTACATAGAATAAATCATTCCAACCTTTTCCCTTGTCATTACATAACCCATTTAGCTTATTTTACACTTTAAATATGTTAACTAATTTCACATATTCAATGATTTTCATACATTAACACATTTTGCACATTTCTCAATTTACATGCATTAACTCATTTGGAATGTTTAACAATTTCTTGTGAATTATCCCATAAAAATATATATCAATTATCTTAATATATATCATTTTAAATGTTCCCTAATTCACAATTCATTACTAATTTATTATTTTCATCATTTCAAATTCACCAATCCGCTTAGTCATTTTGACATATTTCACAACCCATTTGAAACATCCTTACTTTAACCCAATTAATCCATTTTCAAGTCATACCAAACAACCCCATTATGTAATTATACAAACCTAAGATAAACTATATATATTACATTTTCTACTCAACTAATCATATAAACATGTTTAACAAGGGATCTACATTTTCAGACATCAACTCAGCACTTCACATTACGAATTTCTTTGTTTGGGAATATCAGCACACCCCAAGGGGGGAACTAAATCCTTCTACTTATCCTCCATTCTTACCTAGGTGATTATGAGGGGTTTTTTCATCATTTAGACAGCCATTTTACCAAATCATTCTAATGGCACAAAATTGAAAACTATATGTAACTATGAACATAACCCACATGCATAAATCCAGATCAAAACTATGGGGTATACATTGTAGACCGCCTAACTAAAATATAATTATGAGATAAATATTAATATTATCCTTATATCTATATTCAAACTTCCTTTGAATACTCAACCAACATTCCACTAGAAAAATAGTTTTTAGGGATTTTAAAGAAGATGAGAAACTATACAAACCCTAATATAAATAATGAAGGAAAAGTGGGATTAAACTCACCCAAAGATTCTATATGATCCCAATGGTATTCCAAACAACTTAGAATAAAATTATATCCACCCTTAAGAATCATGGGACATTTTGGTTTGTCCCAAATTGAAAACTGATTTATTTTCCTTTAATACACCCACCACAAAAGGTGGTATATGACTCATAACATTCATCCCATTCTCCTAGAAGAGTAGACATGTCCCCAAGTAATTCATCCTTGAAATTATTAACTTACCTATTTATATGGAATTACCTCACCTGACTATGTCTCCTTCAAAAATAAGGACACTCCATGGTCACTCATTCACACAAAAAAAGTCCATGTCTGATTTTGATGTTGTTATATTTCCCAACCTCCCTTGCCACAAACCATTTCCAGGTCGTACCAAGCCCTTCAATGATGTTAACACGGGAATAAAAAATTCCTTTGAAACCACCCTGATCACCAAGACCATTAATGGCTCATTCACCCACCACAACCAAGGCCCAACTGGACACTTATAAGGAACCCAATTTTCACCTCACATGTCCTCATTGGATACTAATTTCCCTTACATGATTTATACACCCAACTATATGAATCAAGGACTCACATATCAGTCCCCACCTTAAGAGTTTCATTACCATCACATTCTACAAGGAATTATAACCATCATGGTTCATGCTTAGAACATAAGTTGAAACCAAAATCATAAACATGGTCATCTAGATTTTCCCATAACAAAAAATTAAACACAAGCAGATACCCATACCCTATATCTGAGAAAAGAACTTATGGTGTTCATCAACACCCAATCTATATAGAGGACCTAGCCTATAAACTATCGATGGTGTACATTCCACTATAAAGCTCCACATATACCAATCATTGAGCATAAACTCCATGATGTATTGCTTCAAAGAAAAACACATTAGTGTCTCAAGTAATAAAGAAAGAGCTTCCTCCAAGTTCGTGGGATGATATCAAGAAGTTGGTAATGATCATCACTAGCTAAAAGTTTTCTTAGAACTTGTCTAAGGACACCACCAAAAATTATCCATCACTACTGTCACATCCCACTATGCGACACTAGGACCTGCCATAAATTTTTTTCTTCCCTTCCCAAACACATATCATCAGCACTCAGCCAACAACGCTCGAGCACGATTTTCAACCGGGACTCACCAATGATCCATGACTATCCACCAAATTTTCATGAATAAACATTTCCTTTGGTATTACTACCACCACACCACATTATTGGTTTTTTCATGACCCTGGATGTTAACAATAGAAACACAAAGGTCCAACACACAAATCAAAACCAACAGTCTCTTTCTAATCCTTACATCCTAATTTTGTTTCATAAGAAATAACATAACCATATCATGAGCCACCAATCCACCCATCCAAAATGGATTTGTTCCTTTCAAATGTTTTCCAGCATTTAGGACTCATTATATCGCTCATGGTATCAAACCTACTTGAGACCACACGCTCAAACTAATTATATATCACCCAAGACAAACATCACCATAGCCCATTCCAACACCCGCATATTCATCTCACTATTGCTCCTTGTCCGTTAGCCCCATTAGCCAAAAGGAATTTTCAACATTTCACCTGAAAACCAGACTATTCATATGAGAAGTCCCCACCATGTGACCATCCCCACCTTGGGTGTCACATTCATAACAAAGCATAAAACGATTCTTCAGTCACCCTTGTCTCGTCTACCCAAAATTAACATTGGGGCCTCCATTAACCATCGTCCAAATAGACATGGAAAAAACACAAATGATCTGACCATTTGTAATAAACCATAAAACCTCTACCAACACTCAAGATCTTCCCTGAGAATGAATCCATGGCATAATAATTCATTTTTTCCAAAATCATGATGAGACCCATTGTGCTTTGATTCCACCACTGATGTAATAAACCATACATTATATCTAAACACACATTTAACACTAGGTCAAAATCCATTGAACTTGCCTTCAATTTCCATAAATTTTCAATGCATAACCACATCTCAAGTCACATCACCAAAACAATCAACATTCCAATTTATCTGTCTAGGACTAACCCACACAAGGTAATAATCTATGTGTTCCACTGCTCAAATCCCAATCATTCACAAGCACGATACACACCCAAAATAACTATAAACCTCATTTAAGGTCTATTATACATCAACATTGAATATTGAATATTACCAACTCCCTTTCTATAATCATGAAAAAAAATACACTGGACCTATCTCTAATCCATTCACATCAAGCCTCAAAAAACCATTTCTCATGGGTTTCACTCTTACTAATGTTCTGATACATAGTGCACCAAGTAAACCAAGACACCTTTTACTCTAGTTTTTTCACCATGAATTCACTCAAAGAATCATTAAAACCACATGAAAAAACCCATCCTATAGACCAAAACACAACCCATATGTTTTAGACTGACATTTGTTAGTGCACCCATAACAAAACACCCATCACTAATGATGTCACCACCAATACACTCATTATTAATTCCAATGTAATAACCATATATTTACAACCCACAAGGGTTACCAATTCCACCTTATCAAGAAACATCTCAAAACCAAAAGGTCACAACTATCCTGAATGCATAAGAAGGATCACCCCTTTATCCACACATTGAGACTAATGAAAATATATCGACATATAATCATGGTCTCGTCCTGGGGAATTATTTTTGTCCAAATCACCCATAAAAATGGAAGTATAAAAAAATAGATAGTAATAAATATCATTCATCACCAAGGGTTCCATCATTAAAAATTATATTATAATTAACTTCTCCATTTTGGAAAATCGAAGGGCTCATAGTTTATAAATTTCCATTTTCCAATCATTTCAAAAACCCTACATATTCAGATTCATAATTAAAAACATTTTGATTAGAATAATTTTTATAGAAAGCCTAATCGGTGTAGACCATAATAAAATATACACTACCTTAATTAATAATCCCACACTAAATACACTATCACAACAGACATGCTCACATATATAATACTACCCTCAACCATTCTTATCATGGTTCATGGTCAACATTTGTGAAAACAATAATTGTAGATATAGGTCTTTCATTAGAAACCATATTTTTAATCCATTTCCACTTTCAAAATTTTAATATTTTCCCTTTAGGAAACTTTAAAATTTACCAACTTGTTACCTATAATATTCTAACTCACTAACAACATTCAATAAGCATAATTGTTTAACCTATTTACCATCATGACATAAATCTTTCCCATTTAAACACCATTTCATATTTAAAATACATAAAAACCATAACTTTTAATGGATTTATAACTGTTCATTAAAAAAAATTATATTTAGCAGTTATTTATTATTCTTTCCATTTATCGATTTTCATTATCTTTAATAGACACAATTTTCTTAAAATCCTAAATATGGTGAAATGAATCCTTCCCCTCATGTCCCACAAACCCATCTCTTGGGATCCAATCATGTTGAATACCAATTATATCCCTAGGTTTTTAAAATGATGCACGAATGCACAAAATCATGTGGTTCTAACCACAAGAAAAAATATCAATAAATAGTCACATCACACCATAAGTGAATCACATAATGGTGAAATATCATTCAACTATAATAACACACATCATGATCAACAATTTCCCACCCTAGACACATGGGGTTTCCCATGTACATGGGTAAGATACTCCTAAGAATAAGCTCATTTACATGGCCTAACACTTCCTAAAATGTTTTCTATAATCCCAAATAGTATTAACATAGAAAAGAACAACTATAATACTTATTTTTAATTCCACTGACCAAAGGTATAGAAAATTGGTTTTCGGAGCCGAGTCTCTACATGATCTCAAGCATGCCTCCCCATATGCCAGAGGTTTCCAAGGAGAATTGAGGGTCTAATAAGTCACATGGGGAGACTATACCCTCTTTTCAAGAGTGATCCATAGTAGAATGAAATTACATAGTGGAGACATAATGGAATAACTAGTTAACATGAATAATAAAAAGTATCCCAAAACTGGGTACAAACGAGAGACCAACTGTAAGTATGTCATGTCAGGAGAATAGTTCCAAAAGTGTAGGAAAACCCAAAACAAAGAACAATAGCTAAAATCCCAAAAATATTCTAGAATTTATGTTCAGAACCTCATCCATTCACAACCCAGGAACAACTAAATCCCCTACCATAGAGCCTCCCCCCTATCCTAACCCACAGGCACAGAATATGCTTAGGTACAAACGACACCTGAGTTGGGAGTTAGTATAGCTCAGTTGGCCACCACCAATAGATTCTATAAAGTATCCAGTACAAACATATTTTGAATGGAAGTAATAAATAAATGAAAATTAAACAATAGAAAACCTGGCGGCCATTAGTTAGTCATCTATAACTTAACTATAACTATCATTAGTTCCATTTTCACCATTCAAACCATCTTCATCACATAATCCATTTCCATCATGGCATCCATGATTCTCATTTAGTTCATATTCATCACTTAATTCATTTCTACTACATGTTCTATGGGTTATGGATTTGTATTATATGCATAGTGGAAAATACCAAAAAAATTACTAAGCATAAGGGTATAAATATAGTTCACTATATCTCTAGGGATAATAATTTCATAACATTGACATCACAATTTCCTTAGTGCCTCAGTCAATGTAGTCTCATCAAATGCATTGGTTAGAGGTATTGATCCTTGAACCCCTTCTCCATCCCATGCATTATGGGGTGAGGTTTAGAGCCTCATCCTATCCTGACCTGTGGGCATATATCCTTAAATTCAGTACCCCCAAAAAACCAATCCATATTGTCATTATTACTTATCCATTTACAACATATATTATATCACAACCCTTACACAATTATTAAACATAACATAAACATTTCAAATTCCATTTAACACATAAATCAACCTTATGATTTAACCCAATTACACATTTACCACTTACTCGACATTAATCATTTATCCCATTTCCCATGGATTTCCTTAACCCATTTAGCATATTGGACACTTTCCATATGTCAATTCATTTCACATATTCAATAATCTCAATACACAACCCAATTTTAAATGTTTAACATTTCCACTCATTAACTTGATTGGCATGTTTAACAATTTCGTATACATTATCCCTTTAACATATTCATTAATTATCTTATTTTATCGTGTTTAAAATATTACTCAATTAAAAATTCTATAAAAATTTAACATTTTCATCATTTCATATTCACCAATCCTCAATTTCATTTGGAAATATTTGATAAGCCATTGGACTCATCCTTACTTTAACACATTTTCATGCCATACAAAATAACCCACTTATATCATTATAAAACCCAAGGAAAATCTATAACAATTCCATTATATACTGAAATAAACATATTAACATGTTCTAAAGGTTATCTATGTTACAACATGTCAACTCAACACTCACTTTACCAATTTCTAGTTACAGGAATGACGGAACACCCCATGGACTACACTAAATAGTTTGAATAAGCATCCATGCATCCAACAGGGATCGTGGATGTTTTCGTTCATCATGTAGACAACCATTTTACCAAATATCATTAATAGAACCAAATTTAACATAATATGAATCTAATATCACATCAAAAATGAGTAAATCTACACAAAAATTATAGGATATAACTTGTAGATGACTTTCCTCAAATACAATAATGAACACTATTTATTTGTATCCTTAGAACCAGATTCAAACTTTCTTTGAACCCTCAAACTTGATTGCACTAGAAAAATAGTTTTGTAGGGATTCAGAAGATGATGAGCTACTACCAACACCCTAATCTGAAAAAGTTAAGGAAAAGGAGGGATAGAATAACCTAAAGCAATAATCCTCACTCAACGACACTCCAAATGGCCTAGAATAAATAGAGATAAACCCTATGGAATCATGATTAATTTTGTATTGTCACTAGTATTGATAGAGGATAAATAAAGGAATAAATCTAGTGGGTATATTAAATTCAAATGGGGGATTTTTAAATTTTCACCTTTTTAATGGGCCGTATGGTTTGGAAAATCGTTCGACGACTATATACCAACATATTCCCAATGGGGTCAAAGTCACACGGTTACCTGGGGAGCCTGCACAGTTTGTTAAAATGATTTCCAACCATGTGTAATTCTTTTGTCCTAGGCCATACGGTTTGTCCTCCCGCTTTGCACGGTTTACTCTAATGATCCGCCAACTGTGAAACACTTAGTGATTGTCCATATTCCCCTTTCATTGGCTCCATAAACACCCGGAACACCCCCTTTATTCCTCTTACACCCAGTAAACATTTAATAATCCAGTCTAAAATGATTTAGACTATAATTTAAATAGAATTGTATCACTAAAAAGTATGGAACCATATAGATTCATATGCCAATACCTAACCAATTTCTTATCGTGAAACATACTGATGCATTGATGGGATATTTATAATTGGTCCCCTCCTGTCACTTAATAAGTATAGTGAATTTATAATATTAATTTATAATAAAATATAATTATTATGCCTTAATAATCAATAACTAAACATATTAGAGAAAACCCATAGGGAATGGATTTACTTTCCTCAGTAAAATTGATAATATTATAATCGTATCAATCGAGTGGATGGTATCATTAGAGTATACCCACAATAAATCACTATATTCTTAAAATGATGTTGATATAGATTAAAATTCTTTTAAAATATCACCAGAACATTTCACGTGGAAAATAAATTTTTTATTTTGAAATTACTAATTTAAAATCTAAAAATTCCAAAATTATTAAGGAAAAAATTATTTGAAAAGAACCATTGAAACATGGAAGGTATGCCTACTTTAAAATAATATTCATGATGTTAGCAAAATATATTCAAGTAAAACGTGTTAATAAAATTATTCTATTCACACATTTGGAAAATATTCCTCATTTAGAAGACAAAATGAGTATTCCTTTTAAATATTTTATATATAGTAAAAAATTGGAAAAAATGACATTAATAAATCATTAGAAAATATTAAAAACAATAATGGAAATATTTTATAGAAATTATTTTTTGGAAGAAATATTTTCATTGAAAAATATGAAAAAAATCCACTTTTCCACAAAAATATTATTTTAGACTTTTGAGTACCTAGAGAGACGACAATGGAAGTATAAAATGTAATTTCCTAAAATTAAAATGAATAAAAAAATATACCAGATTTAATATTGAAATATATTATTATTCCAAAAAATGAATCATAAATAGAGACAATCATAAATAATGATGAGATTGTAAAATAAAATTTTACCACAATGGTAACTTTTGAATCAAAGCACGTTGGATTAAATAATTTGAATTGTAACGTTAAATTCCATGAATTAAGAAAGGTCCCTAATTGAATATTTCAAATGTGTTGTATATACACCAAATAAATTCAAATTGGTGCATAACATCAAATATTTCATAATGAAATGAAATTGATATGAAGAACCCTTATACAGATCATAACATAAAAGGGACAATTAATCAATGAATATAATATGTGTAAAAACATTAAATCCAAATTAAAAAAAGGGAAGAAACACAAATAATTATAGGTCATTAAAAATATTATATGTCCAAAACATAGACAATCAAGAAAGAATTTTACTCAAATAAAAGAAATTGAGTTAAGAAACCCCTTAGCTCGATCTCAACTCTTCACATATATGCTTTATCACTTGATAATAAAATTATATTAATTATATACATGAATAATAAATATTTTGAGGAATATTTATTTATTAATATCCCTTTTATTTCTTTTATAATTTTTCCTTATATATTTATTAAATCAATTAAGTTCATGTTTAGGCCATGAGGATGTTCAGTTCAGAATAATAGAATGACTTAAGTAGGTTCATTATGGTAAAATGTTTCAAGGTTCCATAAACTCTATAATTTTAATAATGATATAATTATAATTTTGGTACATGAAATACAATTTTTTAGTTATTCTTGAATGTTGGTCATGAAAAACTATTAACATCTCCTTCTGGTGTTGGTAGTCTACACGTACGTACATGTGATGTTATAAATTTTTTAATCTGTGTAAGGGTAAGAAGGTATGTAATATATTATATTTATAGAGTAATTTTTATTTCATAAATATACTATATATTCATTAAATTGATCATAATAACTATCCATGTAATATGGTGATGGAAAATGAATCATATCACCACGTGGAGATAGTAGTCCACATGTACAAGTGATGGATAATTTCAATTAATATTTCATGGAAGGAGGTGGAAAATGGTTGTCTCATAACCATAATTTCATTTTAGATTTTTATAATATTTGATTAATTATTTTAGTATTTATACTATATATTTATAGGATGTAGATGAAAAATAAGACATTGAATGATTTGGATATGATGATTAATTCTTCTTTATAAAATTTCATTCAGATTACCACTTAATCCATCATAGAGTGGTCTTAAGAGAATAAAATAAGATCTTGAAATTATAGAAAGAATATGGGATGTCATTAGATAAAAATTTCTTTTGATAGAGATATCAATTTTTGTATATAAAGGATAAGAGAAAGTTCCCTTTTATAAGTGATGGAAATGAGGCACTTGGAATAACTGATTTTTTTTAATATAATATGTATAATAATCTTGTAAAGTGCCAAAAAAATTTCCACAATTTTCAAATTATGGCATCGGAAGGTCAAAATAAATTCAAAAAAAAATTCCAACACATATATGTTAAATATAAAACCATTTCGTTGTGTTCAACCACTTTGATAACTATTTTAATCCTTAACTGTTGTAACACATTTTTTAGACATTAAGGGTCATAATTTTTTTTCTATTATGAAAATAGGAAATAATTTTCCATGAATGACATTTAATAAAATTTTGTTTCCCATGTTACATAGTTCTATATTTTTAAAAATTTTAAATCATTTAATTAAATATTTTTATTCATAAGATATCATTAATGTCATTTTTAAGACTATTCATTTAATTTGACTATGACTAAATGAAGAAAATAATGGAATTAAAATATTAAAAAATTTAAAATTTATAATAATTTAAAACTGTATATTAATTTCATTTCATAAAAAATCATACTAACCACATTATTTTCATTGTTTTTAAAATTATCTACCTTGATTTTTCTACTGCTATCACAAGAATGGTATTGATGTTGCATAAGCATTTATTGTAATTAAATAATCAATAAAATTTAAAATAAATTAATGAAATAAAAGGTAAATATTATTTTTATGAAAAAATTATTAAATTGTCATAACTTATTTTTTATCCCAACTAATATTATATATATTTAATGAAAGATGATGAGATTTTTTAATTTTCATAACTTAAAATATTATAAATGTAATTATCCAAGGAAAATGGAACTGAAATACCATATAATAGAATATATGACTGAATTGGTCAATTTAATATCCTAAAATGTGATAAACTAAAGTATTTGATATAATTTTAATTATATATCACATTATTTTTAGCCTTAATTAACTTGTTTACCCTTATTATAGTGAAAAATATTTACCATGGTTACAATTGACAATAAGAAAAGGGACTTCTTTTCCAAATTTGAAATTATTGACTCCAATTATTTAATCCATTTATCAATATTAATTTCTAGAAGTTTTAAAACTCAATTTTGATAAAAATGTGTAAAATTCAAAGAAAAACTAGTTTTTGGAAAATATGTTTCTAAAGAATAAAATAGTACATAGGTAAAGACCAAATATAATATTGATTTATATGTCTTTATTTATATTTTTTTTAATAAAATATATCCTACGTTACATTAAACACAAATAAAAATATAATGTTACTTTTAAATTACTTGATTTAAATAAAATAAATGATTGTCTTACAAAAATAGATTTTTTCAAAATTTATTGAAAATTAAATATTTTTAGAAAAAATACCAAAAATTATCCCTCTGATAGAATTGATGTGATGATTTCAAAAAGTATATTAATTATTAATATTAAATTAATAAAAGTTAGTAATTATTTACATTTTTGACATAAAAAATATAATAAAAACTATTTATATAGGAAATATATTTTTGAATATTAAAATGACTTTACTGAAAATTGATTACTTGTTTATTATGATTTAAAAAATGAATTTTCATTATATAAAACCATTAAAAATATTTTTCATAATTTTTTTATTCATATTCACACCACAAGTTTAACAACTAGGTTATAATGGTAACACATAAATAATAACATTTTTATAGTATATTGTAGCTTGTTTAAAGCTCAATGTTGCATATTAATAAAGATATCAAGAATAATATTATATTAAAATACTTTTTTGGTAATCTAAATTCTCACCCCTTAAATAATTCATATCATCACAATTTTAATCTTCGTAATCATGGGATTAGTATTTGAAAATACCTTTGTCGAAAAACTTCATTGTAAATTGGGATAATAAAACTACCCTTGCAAATGGAAAAATGTTAACATAAATTCTATCTAAAATAATGAATAATTGGGAACGTCAATAATGAAAAAATTATAATGAAGTAAAAATATGGAAATAGAGGAGAATATTAATGACCAAACTATAATAGAGAGTGCTATGACCCGGAATGGGAAAGTTAATGACCACAATACCATTATTTATTAATGGATAAATAAGGGCATAAATTCATAATAAATGAAGGTAATAGGATAAATTTTTTATTTCAAGATCATTCTCCTAGAGTTGGGGGATTATTTTTTCATCATGATAGAGAAAATAAGAAAATATACATATTTTCATGATTTCAATTTTATAGTCCTGATTTGATCCTTTGCTTTTTTATTTAATAAATTTAAAATTCTATATCACCTATTACTATATGTAATGAATATTCAAGATTATTTTTTCATTACCAATGGGATAAAATTATCTTTTTTTAAAAATTTATCTTCAATTAAAGGATAAAAAGTTATTACTCATATCTCTAGACAAAACCAAAATTCTTACCACAAGATAAGATAATATCAAATATCAATATACCTTTATATGGATAAATAATACATATATCATCAAATACTTAATAATAACCCCTAAATTTCATCTTAAATCATTCCATAAATAATTAACCATAAATATCATTAAAATATTCTAGAAAAAATTGAAACCCAAATATTGAATGATTTAATAATATGTTATTCCTAGATAAAAATAAATTTTTTCTCTATAAAACCTTATCCATATACCAAAATGTATATACCATAAAAATATATTCTACAAAATCAATTTATATTTAACTTAAATAGCCCAGATCACCAAAAAAACATCAAATAACATATATGGCTCTGAAAGAAAACTCAATATATATTCCTATAATAATATCACATCATAGAAAATAATATTTTGATTTAATTAATTGTATAATGTTTCCCAAAAATATAGTGGTTTTCTTCTAAAGTAACTTTGATCAGTTATTCACGAAATCACATCTCTATCCCAGGGTAATCTATACAATAAAACTTATATTCTAAAATAAAATAACCCTTATATACCAATTAACCATATTAATATCAAATATAATATTAAACCGAAATTTTATCAATAAAACTCAACTTATGTCAACAAAATATAAAATCAATATTCTTCAAAAAGGCTTTTCACAAATACACATACTAAACCAATGGGTTATATTCAATAAATTTCTCTAAAAATATATGTATTCATCATAAACATTCATCACATAAAACTTAAAAAGCATTGTCTATGCATTATAACTTATGATCACCATTAGAATTGTCAACCCATGACACAGTAGGTTTATCCTATATAAGAACCCAAGTTTATAGAATGAGTAAAAATCCCGACCTTATTTGAATATTTGACATGTTCTTGAGAAAAACTGGAAAATCCGGGATGTTCTGGAATTTCCCAGACTACATGCCATGTACAATAGAGTACACACCATGTATGGGTTGGGCGATCACTGGCCATGTGCCACCGAGTACATTTTGTGTGATGACCATGTAAGAATTTCATACTACACGGCATGTAGTTCTCGACATGTCATGTACCCGTGACCGTGTGGAGGACATACATGGCGTGTAGTATTGTTGGCCAGGTGGAATCATTTATCCATGTACATGGTGTGTCCTCCATGGACATGCCGTGTATGAGGGATATACAGGGCATGTGGGTAAGTCAGTGAGGAAGAGAAGAAAAACTAAGTACACACCGTGTACCCCTTGGTAGACACCGTGTACTCATGTCAGTAGGTTATGGAAAGTAAGTCAGCGAAATATCTACTGTCTTATGAACAATAAAATCATACATGCCGTGTACTTGATGTACACACCATGTATTTTCTTTTTTCAGATAAAGAAAAAGTAGCCTTGTATTGAGGCAGAATCTCAATACCTTTGTCGGATGGATCGTGGAGAGCTATCCGGAGCTCAATTTTTCTCTCATTCCGTTGTTTGAGACCCGATTTGAACACCGATTGATCTATTGGAACCCCCTTGGTAAGGCCTTGATTCCACTTGAGCTGTTTTTATTGATTTCTTCCCTAGAACAAGTTACAGGGGTTTGATCAGTTTTTATTTTTTTGTATATATATATATTGTGTTTTCGACCTAATTAGAGGATGTTATCAAAGTAGTATCATCTTATGAGTCTCAGGTTGGTGGTGCATACATCTTTTTGTGTCTTTGTAATCATTTGTGTGGCGCGACCTTTGGTTCATTTTATGGTATTTTGAGCGGGACCCATTTTTACCTGATATTTCATATTAACTTGTTCATTAGACCCGTGGGAAGCCTTTGTGCATTCCCATTACCTATTTTGAAAGTGCGGTGTCGGGTGAGGGGTAATTTTTCTATTGGGGCATTTTGGATGGGGAAATACAAAATTTTTATGATTTAACTGTGATGTTATATCTGATAAGTTTGGTTATTAATCCTGATATGAATTGTTAGAGGCTCTCAAGACCTCTCTGCTAGTATGGGACAACACCTTGCTACTATAATTCAACTATTTTTTTGTGTTTCCTATTTAAGTTTTTCCATTTTGATTATATATGTGATTTCTGATATTGCATATTCTAGAACCCTTGGGTAGTTCTAGGTAAGTCCTGGGTATTTTTGAGAGATGTTGATCATAGTTTGGGCTTTACCCGGGTTACGTAGGATGGTTTTGTCCATGGGATTGAGCGTCATGGTCATCGGTTTGAGGCAGGATGACTGTCAAGATGGGCATGGTTGGGTTACTGGGATGGCGAGACCATCATAATTGAGCAGCATGGTCCAAGGGACACGAGGTGTCAGAGGTGTCGTGGCATTAGTAGAATTTTAGAGATTACCGCTCACCTGGAAACATTGAGTAGTGTGCACACAGAGAGACTCTGGGATGAGGTGGTTTTGACAACTCTTGTGGGTAGAGGCTCCCATTAGTTTTGGTTTAGGTACTATCGGTTTAGGGGTTCTTACTGTAGGAAGCCACGATGAAGGTGAGGATCCCTCAGGGGATAGCATTGAGGCTCTCGGGTTAGGGGTAGAGGCTCTCCATTATTCGAGGGCAGATATCACTATCCCTCCAGACACTTTATTTTGATGTTAGACATCACTGTCCCTCCGACTACTTATATCCAGGGTAGAAATCATTGTCCCTTCAGTTATTTATTGAAGATATGAATCGTTGTTCCTCAGGGTTACTACTTATCAGGCATGCCTTCGGGATGTGGGTACTTGAGACACATGGTGTCAGGGGGAACATGGTACCTGGTTACATGAATGAGATTCCGGCATTGCTCGAAGCAGGTGACACTCGTTGGTGGCTGCTAAGCACCAGTGAAGTTTGTGTTTATTTTTGCATCGTTCTATTTACTGCTTTCCTTATAAATGCATGCCCGCTTAATCCCTTATATTAGGTACGCACTGTTGGCCGATATCCTACTGATTTTTGTCTCACACCCTGCTCAGGCCCTTCAGGACGTGTGCAGACTTTATGGATTTATGTTCAGGAAAGAGGCCAGCTTTAGGAGTTGGGCTGAATTAGCTATTTCTTGGAGATGGTATGGACCTTGAGGTCTTGCCTAGCTGGGGTTATATTGTTATGATTACATTCATCTATCATCATGATTACCTATTTTTAGCTACTTTTGGTTATCGATTGGATCCATTTATATTTAGATATGTATGAACTACTTTGGATGCATGTTTTTTAGTAGTAGTTACAAGTGATCAGCATGTTGTTGTGTTTTTTTCCACTATTTTTGTTTATATTTATTTTTCCACTGTTTATTGATATTGAATCTGCTTCTGCTCTGTGGGTCTGGTTTGAGTGTGATGAGTCCTTTATTTCACAACATCATTATTATTATAATCGGACCAGTTACATTATTATTATCTTCTGAGAGGATATAGAATCCCCACTATACCTGTCATACCCTCGCAACAAGTCGAAATACATTGGTGTTCGGGGAGGTGCGCCTAAGGTAGTAGCACCCGACCGATTTAGCACTATTCGGTTGGTTGTTCGGGTCTGGTTCGTTACAAAGTGCTATAATAGGGGTTCTTGACAAGGATTTAGTACTACTCTTTTGGTGGATACAAATGAGATTTAGACCTCTCTTTTTTATTTCTACTGGTTTTACTATTTGGGATATGGTAGACTGGAGATATGATGTTAACAGAACATGGTTTCTAGATTGAGCTTGGGTGCCTGCAGGCCTAGGTAAGAGGGATGGACACAGTTGTTAGTGGGTGGGAATTGCACTTTTCTTTTTCTCAGATTAAAGTTTATATTATTTCCACCTTGGTGGCTCACTTGGTGTTTGATGTTATCAATTTTGATATGTGACACTTAACCCGGTGCGGTATGGGAGAATTGGACCTTGCCCGTTATGGAAAGGCTTGTTTGTTTTTATTTTGATAGGCTCATTTTTTGGGTATTTCAATTTCATAACTGCATTTATTCTTTGTGATGTGATAATTCCATATGAATAATATCAAATCGCCATACTTTTTATTCTTTGAAATCTGAATAAGAGAAATTCCTGATAGAATTGCTGGTTTATTGCAATGTGTTTTGACATGCCATGTATATTTGTAGAATGAAAGAGTATTTGGGTCTGGTTCTTATGGTAGCAGGCATGTAATATGGTTGACATGATTTTGATCAACAGGATTGGGTGACTCAGTCTTCAGTTTGAAGCAATGTTAGTTGTCAAGATGGGCATGGACCGAGGTACTTTTGATACCTGGCTCTATTAAGGTTGTGTATGGAGGCCACAAGGCTGGGATTCCAAAGGCATGGGTTGCGGTGGTGGAGGGTAAGGGTATTAGTTAGGTGCTGGATTTTACTAATTTCCTTATCAACATTGAATATATATATATATATATATATATATATATATATATGGTTTGTATGACCATTTATGGTATTCAGCTGGTTCCCCTTATACGTCTCGATAGAGAATTAGGCAGGAGATGATATAGTGCTGCAGGTGCAGGATCAGGTTCATGATCCGATGTAGGAAGAGTTGAAGCTGCAGGTACAGGCTCTGGGATATGATCAGGTTCAGGATCTAGTGTAGGTATGACAACAACTGGGTTTTGTAGCGTTGGGACCGTGGCTCGATGAGCAGCTCCGAGCTAGCCTGGTGTGTGTCTTTCATGGGATCAACAGAGACGCACAGTGTACAGAGCCTTATAGGGTATACCTGACATGTGACTTCCAGTCGCTACACCAACATCTTTTTCAGGGTGAGTGTGGTCGACAGGTAGTTGAGAACTGGATAGAGAGCTTGCTGATGATCTTATTGTAGCTTGAGATGCCTCCAGGGTGGAGGGTCAAGTTGGCGATGTACATGCTGCGAGGACCGACCATGTGTTGGTGGGATGTGCAGTTTCAGGCTCGCACGCATGAGATACTAGCATGTAAAGACTATGAGGACATGTTTTTCGATCACTTTTACCCCAAGACACTGAGGGCCGAGAGAGATCGGGAGTTCTTGAGTCTTTAGCTGGGAGACATGCCTGCCATGGACTATGCAGCTACTTTCATTGAGCTATCTCACATTTCACCTAGTATGGTAAGCGATGACGAGGCTAGGGTGAGGAGATTCGAGGTTGGATTACTACACGCTATTCGGATCCATGTGAATATCTTCAGGATGGGTTATTTTATAGAGGTGATGAATCAGGCGTTCATTGCAGAGGGAAACCAGAGGGATAGACCTCAGGTTGGCTAGAAGACGGCTTCAGGTGAGGGTTTAGACAACATGAAGCTAGGAAGTGATGAGATTCAGTAGCTCAGTCAGGCCAAGGACTCAACTAGACCACCACATAATAGTTCTTCAGTGGTTTGACTTCTTTGTGGACAACAAGGACATGTTCAGACTCAGTGTGATAGGTATCCAAAGGTGTGTCGGGAATGTGGACAGTTCGAGCACCTTAAGAGATCTTGTAGGAAGCCTTCTCAGATAGCCGGCAGGCATGGACTAGGACAGATGGTGGCATCTGGATTTGGTACACTTTCGGTACTTGGGGAGGGTAGCCGAGGTTCAGCTGCACGTGGAGGACGTGACTGAGACTGTGAGATCCAGCTGAGTGGTTAGTGGCTAGTGGCTGGAGCAGCACCGCAGGGAGGTCAGGCATCAGTCAGCCATACTTTAGGCTAGGTGCACGCTGTGGAGCTGCCAGAGGCTGAGTAGGATGTTGAGCCGATGACGTTGACAGGTAAACCACGGGTGTTACCGTGATTTACATGTTTCCATTTGGCATGACCTGCAGATCCATGTCCGTTTTGACTGCACGTGATGCACAAGATCAATCTGGACTAACTAGATGGAAGTCAGTGGGATTCGAACCACATCGGGTGTGTGATATACTTATATATATATATATATATATTTATGGGATGCATAGCATTTGGGGAATCATAGATTCGGGCTAAATGACGTGCCTTGGTCATCGGGACATCGATGATTTGGGTTACAAGAGGTGCTAGGCACTAGGTCCTTTTGGGAATCCATGGGATGTAGGACCTTATAGAGGCATACACTGATGTAATGCGGGAAATGTTGGGTGTCAGGAAAGACACAGGAACACCAATGACGTGCATGGGTGACGATGCATCACAGAAGGAATATGCATTAGGAAACAGGTTAGTGAACCTTTGTTTGTTTTGAGTTTAGTCTTGTTGATACTGAGTTAGATCATTCACTAGATGGGGAGCCCCATGAGGAAATTAGCTAGATCCTTCGAGATCGGGGTAGTTTGGGTTACTTTGATTGGGGTGGTATGTTCGGTGCCATCTTTGGTTTTCGTTTAATAGCTCCGGGAATATCTATATTAAGGTGGGGAGATTGTAAGAACCCGAGTTTCTAGAAGGGGTCAAAATCCCGACCCTGTTTGATTTTTTGAATAGTTCCTGAGAAAAACTGCAAAATCTAGGATGTTCCGGAATTTTCCAGACTACACGCCGTGTACTATAGAGCACATAGCCTGTATGGGTTTGGCAAGAACCAGCTGTGTGTCGCTGAGTACATGTCTTGTGATGACCGTGTATGAATTTCTTACTACACAGTGTGTGGTTATCATCATGTCGTGTACCTGTGACTATATGGAGGCCATATATGGCCTATAGGCATGTTGGCTAGGTAGAATCGTTTAACCAAGTACAATCTGTGTCATCCTTGGACACACCGTGTAGTCGAGTAGTGTATGAGGGATATACATGGCGTGTGGGTAAGTCGGTGAAGAAGAGAAGAAAAACTATGTACACACCTAGTACACCTAGGTACATGTTGTGTACTAATGTCAGCAGGTTCTTGAAATTAAGTCGGCGAAATATCATCCATCTTATGAACAATAAAATGATACATGTCGTGTAATTAAAGTACACACCGTGTGTTTTCTTTTTTTCTCTAAAATAGTAATTCACCTTGTATTGAGGCAGAACCTCAATACCTTCATCGAGTTGAGTGGGGAGAGCTGGAAGGAACTCATTTTTGCTCTCGTTCCTTCATCCGAGACCCAATTCGAACACAGTTTGATCCTTCAGAACCCCCTCTTTATGGCTTTGATTCCTCTTAAGCCGTTTTTCTTGATTTCTAACCTATAACGAGTTATAGGGGTTTGAGAGGTTTCGATTTTTTTTGTAGATCTACCGTGTTTTAGACCTATATGGAGGCTGTTATCAGAGGAGTAGCATCATATGAGTCTCAGGTAGGTGGTGCATACTTATTTTATTGTTTTCATTTTTATTTTAGTGGTGCAGCCTTTGGCGCGTTTCCAGGTATTTTGAGTAGGACCAATTTTAATCTGATATTTCATATTATCTTTTTCATTAGACCCGTGGTATGCCTTTAGGCATGCCCTTTATCTGTTTTTATTGACCGGGGCTGGGCGAGGGGTCATTTCTCAATTGGGGCATTTTGGCTGGGGAAAGCCAAAATGGGTATGATTTAACTGTGATGTTTTATCTGATATGTTTAGTTATTAAGACTTATATGAATTGTTAGAGGCTATCAAGACCTCAATGATAGAATGGTACACCACCTTGCTAGAGTAATTCAACTGTTTTGTTGTCTTTCTTGTTTAAATTTTTCCATTGTGATTATATATGTGATGTGTGATATGGCATATTATGGAACCCTCGGGTTGTGCTAGGCATGGCCTGAGTATTTTTATGTCATTATTATCATAGGTTGGGCTTGGCCCAGGATAAGATGGAGGGTTCCAACCAAGGAATTGGGTGTCATGGGCGTCAGTTTGAGGCAGGATAACTGTCAGGTTGGGCATGACCGGGTTAGTGGGATGGCGAGATCATTGGACTTGAGTGGCATGGTCATAGGGACATGAGGTGTCAGAGGTGTTGTGGCTTGGTACTATTTTGGGGATTACTGGTCACCCAGAAACATTGAGTAGTGTGAATAGAGAGAGACTCCGTGATGAGGTGGTTTTGACCACTCATGTGGGTAGAGGCCCCCTTTAGTTGCGGTATAAGTACTATTGGTTTGGGGGTGGTTACCGTATGAAGCCATGTGGAAGGTGAGGAGCCTTCAGGGGATATCATTGAGGCTATCAGGTTGTGGTAGAGGCTCGCCGTTATTTGATGGTAGATATGGTTGTCCCTCCAGACACTTTATTTTGTGGGAAAACATCGCTGCCCCTTCAGCTACTTATTCTAAGGGTAGGCATCACTGACCCTCTTGTTACTTTTTGAGAACATGCATCGTTGTTCCCTCATGTTACTGTTTCTCGGGCATGCCCTTGAGATGTCGGTACTTGAGAAACGTGGTCTCAGGGGGCACATGGTGCTGGGTTACGTGATAGAGATTCTAATGTTTCCTGAAGGAGGTGACACTCTATGGTGGCTGCTGAGAACCAGTGGAGTTTGTGTTTATTCTTGCATCATTCTGTTTACCACTTTCCTTATAAATGCATTTCTGATTATACACTTATATTAGGTATGCACTATTGGGTGGTATCCTAATGAGTTTCGTCTCACACCCCACAAGAGCCATTCAGGATACATGCATACTTTATAGATTTACATGCAGGAAAGAGGCCAGCTTCCGAAGTTGGGCTCAATTAGCTGTTTCTTGGATATGGTAGGGACTTTGAGGTATTTCCTATGTAACACACCAAGATTTCATAGTACGTTATTTTTTCAAAGTAATTCAATAACTTGCACTACACGAAACACTAAGTTCTAGTGCACCACGAATTACCAAAAAAGCCGTTCAAAAGTGGTTATGAATCGTATTAACTGAATTTTGAACATTATATAATGATTATAATTTAAGAATCCATATTATTAGTTTCTTAGAAATAATGTAATAAGAAATACATTTTTTCCGATAGAAGAAATATTTTTCAAAAAATGCAATTTTACCACCTTTTAATGTCAAAGCCTTTTTAAATCCAATATTTGAAACTTTTATATATTCAATTTGACGAAAAAAAACATGTTCTTTAGAATCAGGACATAATAATTTAGTTTTGATAATGTTTTGGTGTTTTTCTGATAACTTTCATATTTGGGTGAATAGTGAAAGATACTATATTTTAACTGAAAACATCTTTTTAAATCAAAATAATTTATATTGTTAAATTATACATTTTAATTGTTTTGAAGTATACATAGATTATATTTTTACCATTTAATCCAATGATGGTCATTTTAAGTAATTTCACTTTGAAATTGGACATAAACAAGTGTCTAACTTTTGGTAGTTATTATTTCTTAAAAATACGCCTTTTGGTTTTGACAGCGGGAAATAATTTTAAATTAACAAATGAAACTTCTATGTTTTGAATTTGGTAAAATTGACTTCATTATTGAATTCGTAATATCAATATTATCTTAGGGTAAATTTTTAGTATTTTTCTGAAAAATTTTAATTTTTGATGAATAGTGAAAATCACATAGTTATAGTTTAAAAACCAAATTATTATTTAAATTATTATTTATTTTATTTAAATTTTTTTATGTCGAAATAGATAAATAATACCTAAATAATTTTAATGTAATTCATTGAAGTCATTTTATAATAATTTTATATATATAAAAATTTTATTGAACATTACACCGTCTTTTACACACCTCCTAAGAGAATTTGGAAATTCACATAAAAGTTAATTTTACCGCTTCTGTGAGTGAAATTTCGAAAATCTGAGATACACGGTCAATATCAAGGAGTAAAATTTGGTTCAATTAGATGAAAATAATTTATGGTGAATAGTAATATTTTAGTTTTATTTACCACCGTTAAAAGTAAATAGGGTAATTATGGGTAAAAATGATATTATTACTACCCTAAAACATTTCCTAATTGTATTAGCTATGAATAATTAGACCTAAAACAACCTTATGAATAAAATATGAACCTATTTGGTCCACATGGATTAGATTAGGACATTTATTATTATTTAATTCAAAGAAGAGTTAAAAGAGTTAAAATCAAAGTTTAATAACTAAAACATTTTTAATATAGGGTTATACATAAGATAAATTCGATTATAAATATTAATTAGAAAGAAAAAAAATATTTCCTACATAATGGTGTTTTATTTATAATTTTTAGACGTTAAATAATTTAATTTATTTATGACACAATGATGATGCAGTAATTACCTTATTAGTGAAATATTAAAATAATTGATATTATAAATACCCAAATAAATATAATTTTAGAGATTTAATGAATTCCACTAATTTTATTTTTTAATATAAAATTTTATTATTGATAAAATGAATTTGGTTCAAATTAATAATGTTATTAATACTTTAAAAAAATCAATTATTAAATAGTGTCAAAATTGACATAAAGGTGTTTTTAAAAAAAATATTATATTATTAATTGATATAATATTCCTAAAAATTTTAGGTTTGGCTAAAGAACTTATATGATGATATTTTTTTATTAATTAACCACTTTGGGTTCTCTTGGAAGTTTATAGTATGTTTACTAACCATATAATATAAAAATACAAAGAGACATGGTAAATGTCAAACTATTTAACTAAGAGTTAAATCTAAATGATAAGGGTAAAATAGTGACCCAAATTTGTCGAAAACCCACTGGTTGAGTGGTTGTTAACCCATACCCACCTTATAATTTAAATCATCCAATTTGGAGCCATTATAAACCGAATATTAATTTATTTAAAAATAATAATATAAGTTCTTCCTAAATTGCCTCTCCTCCACCTTATAAAAGGACACCACTTCTAACCATTTCCTCGCACCTATCAAGCCTTTTGACTCCCCCAAAATCATACCAATTAAGATCCCTAAATCATTTACCTTCTCCTAGAAGCCTTAACATAAGAAGAAGGTACTTAAAGAGTCCTTTTTGGTTCAAACCAAATGGAGTTACCCAAATTAAAGGTAACGATTTCTCTAAGCTTCTATTCTTTTATTTTAAATCTGCAACCCCTGAACTCTTATTATTCTTTTCTTTTGTAACAAAAACAGTATCCAAAATATACTAGGATATTGTTATGAAAAGTATTCTAACTACACTTAAACACACCTCCATCTAATTGGTGAAGAACATAATGTTTCTGTGGATGACAACCAAACGCCTCACAAAACGATTATTGTTCAATTATCTCCTACCACATCTCATGGTGGCCATTATGATGGAACTATAATTAAATATGATATTAATTATATTTATTTTATATATAATCTTCTTTAATTTCATTTTATATTATAACATTAATCTTTTCATGTTGTATATATATATAAACGATAATTTCATTTGAGGAAGTGTGGACTACCGCCCCCTCAATGTGATATGACACATTCATAACATTCATGGAACGTATAAATGATGGGGTTAATGAAATTAAGTAACATATATAAGATATAATATTATACTATAATAATAATATACCTATGTATCATTTTGTTTTGATTCCTTTTAAAATGAAAAATGAAATGGAAGTAGCGTTCGTGCGTACGTACGGACTTCTGTCTCCAAGAATGCGATGAGATTCATTCCCCATCGTATCCATTCAAGAAAAATTTTCATTTGATGATTAAAAATAATTTTTAAGGAATTGATATCATTTGGGATATAAATAAGATACAACCTATGGATACCAACAACGGCTTATGTAACAGAACATATAAAAAACGAGTAAGTGAACATCCGAAATGACTATAATACTAAAATATTATTAACAAAGAAATATTAAAAGATCATATATGATATAATATTTATGTATATGATTCCTGTATAATTTAATAAAAATTATTTAACTATTATACAGAAGGTTAACCTACCCTCGACCAAGGAAAATTACAAGGTAAGTGTTTATTTCACAATCACTTCATTATCCGAGGTTGTTTATACGTAATTATCTAATGGGACCTCTTTATCATCCACATATATGATTATTAAAAATGTATTTCAAATAATTCTTAATATTTTACAGACCATGGGTTAAATTTATTTATACCCTTTTTTACTTTTTATAATAAGTTTACAAATGAATATTTCTGTCATTTTCCAAACAAGGTCCTTTTTAACCTTTTCGACAGAATTAAGGTAAGAATGTCTTTTTTAACTTATACGGCGTGTGCGACTATTTTATGCCATTATGAAATATTTGAAGCTTCCCTTATAGTATTATAGGAATATTTTCAAATTAAATTTTTTGTTTTATAATTATGGTATTTTAAACGATTTAAAAAAAATAGATATTTCCCTCAAATAGTTTTGTTTTCATCTAAGTCATCATCCTTTGATGGATTTTAATCTTATTTGAAGTTGATCTATTATGATACAAAACATTCATATTTTATTGAAGGTTTTGTGATATGTTTGAATGTGGATGTGTTATTTTTATACCATTAATGGTTTATAGAGAAATTATTGACATTTCATATTCTAGTTTTAAAACGAATGTTTATGTTAGGTTTAAACCTGTTCATTTGAGGAATGCACTGGACTTAATAAGTGACGTGTGGAGCCCGCTATAGCTCCTCGATGCATCGGTAGGTCTCATTAGAAAAACTAGTGTCTTAGAACAGGTCCTTGACAAAATCTTATTTGTAGTCTTGGCACGAGACCATGGCTACGTGGTTATGATAGTTTGGAATTATGCATTCCATCATTATGAAAGTGTTTATTGATATTGCATGTGATTATTCGACTAGTAGAATATAATGTGAATAAGTAAATGGAATTATTTCATTTTATATTTTCAATATTATGCTGAAGTTCATGTTTAAAAGGAATTTGTTTTAGTTATTCATTTCCTTAAATGTTTATGCTTATTTATAAATGTTTCCGCTATATTGTTATCCTTACTGAGCATCTGAGATCACCCCTTTCTATTTTTTATTTTTACCAGGATTCCAAGAAGTGTATTGTGATTGCTATGCACGGTTATGTCAAGGGAATAATGGATTTCATAAATTATTATTTATGTTGTTTGTAGGTTAAAATTATAATGTAACATTCATGTATGTAATCTATTTTCCAAGCCCGCTAAACCGATCTGTCCTTCAGGACATGATTCCTTGTAATCATGCCAATGTATTAAAATAATACACCAACTCTGGGTAACTGGGTTCGGGGCATTACAGTTGGTATGAGATGAATTTTATCAATAAACATGGAAGCTAGATTTAGATAAAATCTGATTAGAGCACATAGACCTAAGATAGACATTGAGGATTAGTATAGAAGAAATTCCTAGAATTTTGGTATTGTAGAGAATTTGTGAGTTTTCCAAGAAAATACATCCCTGTCTGGATACAAGTAGGTAGATTCGGCTCTGTCACAGATGTACCTAGGGGTAAAACCCGAAAACACCGTTTTGAGATGGACTCGAACAGGAACTGGGGCACGACAATGATCTTTGCTGTACTCTTGGTTTCGACACTCCCGAGGGATATACTTAGGATAATTATCATTTTGTTTACAAATCATTATGAATGGTTTATGAGTATATACTTTCTTAATGAAAAAATCTTTATGATTATGGATTATATCCATAAACCATATAATTTATATTCGATATTTTTTATGTTTGGAATTATTGTAATTCATAAAATGAACTAGTTTATGCTATTGTATAGAAATGGTGCCCAGTAGAAGGAATGTGAACCCCAGCAATACATATGATCCAATGAGTAAGAAGGATGATATCATTCAGAGTATTAATCCAAAATTTATAAGGGAAATAGTCACCCATGTATTCTCAACATATGAAGAAATAGTATCATATGTTAATAAGATAAGTAAAGAATTATCTGAGTCCTATGGTATTAAAGGCAAGAAACAGAATAAAATCATGGAAGGGAGAAAGATGGATAATGGGAATAAGAAAACAAATCCCATATGTGATAACTGTGGGAAAAAATACCCTAGAACTTGCCCGAAGGGAATGAGAGTTTGTTATAAGTGTGGAGAAAAAAGACACCATGTACATGACTGTATGTGTAAGAAAAAGGTTTCAAATGTACAATGCTTCATCTGAAAGGAGTTGGGACACTATGCGAACCAATGTCCAAATCATTAGTGTATGCCCCAAATGATGTTGTTGGATAATACTCATGTTATGTTATTACCACAGATGGGGAGGAATGATTGGAGTTCTTATGTTGGTATTAAATAGTTATGTCATTTGAGTGTTGTATCAATGATGTACTGGTTATAATAATTATGGAGTATATAAGGATTATACTACGGTACTATTTTATTAAGAACATGAGATTGTTTGGAATCAAGAAGAGTGAATCAATATCAGGTTAATTTTTTTGAAAATTTATGGTTGAGAGAAAGATAAACCATAATATGGTTCTGATACTGAGGTAGTGATTCTGGAATAATACATATGACAGCCCTGCTTTTTTATTACAACTTAAACATGATTTATTACATAAAAATTCACTTGATACAACAAATAATATTGAGAGATTTAGTGTCTTTGGGGCTTAGGATCATTACATAAAAACATAAAACATGAAATACAACATATTTATTGAAAACATCATTTACATGACCACTACATTCCCTCATACTTAGCATTTCATGAGATAACCTAAGGACATGCATAAGAAAAGGGTGAGCTATAAAGCCCAGTAAGGGGGTGCACATGGAATAACATCAAGAGTAAAATACATGTTAGACAATAGGCATATCAATAGAGCATAAAAGAAACATGAACATAAAGGCATGATAAAGCATGATAATCATAACATGGAAATGTGGAAACAACACTTAACATGGAATTAGCATGAGCCAAGGCTCATTGCACATAAAGTATGAGTAAACCCTCATTGCACATGAAGAACGAGTAAAACCTCTTTGCACTTGAATTTTCATCAGTCAACACTCATTGCACATGACTTATCGTGATACTATACTTTACCCAATGGATTGGAGCGCTATAAGGGCGCACCCTTCTTAAACATTTCATTTCATGCATAAGTGTGCCACATGGATAATAAAACATCGATTCATAAAACATAAAAATTTATTCCGCGATAAAGGAATCTGGAATTAAAACATGAAAATTTATAATCAATAAGTAAAGGTGCATAAAGTTGGATACCCTTTATGGAGAAATGGGCATGGTATCCACTGCACAATGGCATTGGCTTAGAAAATCGGTGTGATTTAAGCAAAGTAATGGCGTGACATAAGAATTCATAAAAAATGTTTGATGAGAGTGAAAGGGGATCCTCATCATATTTACATGTAATGGGCAGTAAGGAGGTCATATAGATACATGTACCAAAAATTGTAATGGAATTTAGATTCATGATACAAAATTATTTCTTGAATGTAAAAGAAGAGAGAGAAGTTCCTTTCGGAATTTCAGCATAGTAACAGGTGTACATGGGAGGAATTTAATGAGAGAGAAAGGGGTCTCCCATCATTCAAACAATAAGAGGACAGTATGGGGGAGGTTCGAAACCATACCCCAACATTCATAATTGAAATTAAAAGGGCAATACAACTTAATAAAAATTGACAAATATGAGAAAGGAAGAAAAAAACCCTTACTTATAAGTGTGCTTC
Source organism: Viscum album (assembly GCA_963277665.1). Lineage (NCBI taxonomy): Eukaryota > Viridiplantae > Streptophyta > Magnoliopsida > Santalales > Viscaceae > Viscum > Viscum album. The sequence goes on along the minus strand of OY728120.1, from coordinate 2,037,794,830 downwards.
CAAAGGCTAGATAGAGGCTTTTGAGAGGCTTCTTTGGAGCTTGGGGCACCTTGGGAAAATTATAGAGAGAGTAGGGAAAATTTTGGACGAACTCCGAGGGATTTTAGTGAGGAGGAAGTGGGATATTGGGTGGGTTTATATAGGAAAGGTGAGGTAATTCTTTATTATTTAGGTTTGGGACCCCTTATATTAAATTATTCCAAACCACAAACCATCCTATGGTTTTTTCCAATTATTTTTGGCACAGGGAAGAGGAAAAAAATATTTTATAAGGCCAAGTTCATGATTCCATAAATAACATTTATTTTATCTAAATAATTTTCCAAATATGTTAATTTTCACTTTTAAAATAAAAACCGAAATTTATCGAAAATTCACGGGTTTTGACAAAAATGGCTTTCAAACCTTAATAAAAATTTTAATTGCATTCATAAAATTATAAGATCCTTTATATTTAATAAAAATTAAAATATTATTTAATCCAAAAATACCTTAATTTAATAAAATAGATTTCTTCATTAAATAATAACTAAAAACACCATTTGTACATTAAAAAAATTTACAATGTATCAAAAATGACTAGAAATTATATTCATTATTATATACAAAAATAATGTACATGAACATAATACTACTTATTTGTTACATAACCCCTTAAAATACCCACATAAGTCTTACGGGTAAGGTGTGCGATGGTGAAAAACTCTTGAGGTGGCTCAGATAACATCGCTCGAGTGGTAATCTCTATCAACATCCACTTTTCCCATAGACGGTCCCATTCGAGCTTTACATGGTGAATCTCAGCTTGGGCTTGGTCAAGGGTGAAGCCCAAGGATGCCACCTCTTTTCCGAGCTTTGACAAATGGGCTTCATATGGGGCAATTCTACTGGATGAGGCCATCACTTCTTTTGTTTGAGTAAATTGGATTTTTAAGGTCCTATATTTATACTAATCATGTGATCACTGTTCAACGGCTATATTAACAACGGTCAAAAATCTTAACATAAAACCAATGAAGTTGACATCTTATAAAAAAAATTTATATAAAGATACATTTAATTAGATCAAGATGGATTTTCCATTAATGAAACATTGGGCCGTTACAATATTCCCCCCTTAAGAAATTTCACCCTATATATTTTCCTTTTACCACACTAAAACAAATGTGGGTAACTCAACTTCATCATATCCCCCGACTCCCAAGTCGCTTCTTCAATCATGTGGTTTCTCCACAACACCGTGACGAGGGGCATTGTCTTATTTCATAGAACTTTTTCTTTACGATCTAAGATCTTCAATGGTTGCTCCTTATAAGAAAGATCATCTTCCAATTGTACCACCTCAGAAGAGAGTACATGTGAAGGGTCCGGTATGTACTTCCTTAAGAGTGATACATGAAAGACATCATGTATTTTGGCCATATTAGGTGGAAGTGCTAGTCGATAGGCCATAGCCCCGATACGATCAAGAATCTCGAAGGGTCCGATGTACCATGGACTTAACATACCTTTATTTCCAAACCTCATGACCTTCTTCCATGGAGATATGCATTGAAAAACCATGTCTCCAACTTTAAACTCAAGGTCTGATCGATGGTTAGTAGCATAACTCTTCTGTCGACTCTGAGCTGCCTTGATATGCTAGTGAATGGTTTTCACCTTCTCCACCATTTCCTCGACGATTTCTGGTCCAAGCATCTTACGTTCACTAACCTCATCCCAACATGTCGGTGTTCTGCACCTTTTCCCATACAGGGCTTCATATGGTGCTATTTGGATGCTCTAGTGGAAACTATTATTATAAGAGAACTCAACTAGAGGAAGATGTTGATCCCATCCTCCTTTAATGTCCATTGAGAAGGCTCTCAACATATCCTCAAGTGTTTGGATAGTCCGATCAGATTGGCCATCAGTTTGAGGATGATAGCCCATACTGAAGTTTAGTTCAGTATTCAGAGCATGTTGAAGACTCTTCCCAAACATAGAGGTGAATCTTGGATCTCGATCAGACAAAATAGATGGTGGTACTCCATGCAACCTTACCACTTCCCTGATATATATCTGTGCTAGTTGATCCAATGAGAAATCCTCCTGAATAGCAATGAAGTGTGCGGTCTTTGTAAGACGATCTACAACAACCCAGATTGCATTGTTGCCTTTGGATGTCCTTGGAAGTCCGGTGACAAGGTCCATGGTGATGTTCTCCCATTTCCATTCTTGTATGGGAAATGGTTGCATCATCCCTTAGACTTCTGCCTCTCTGCCTTCACTTGCTGGCACACCAGGAACTTTGATGTATATTTGGCGATCTCCTTCTTCATATTATCGCACCAAAAGTTTTCTCGAAGATCTCGATACATCATTGTGCTCCATGGGTGAATCGAGAAATTTGAACTATGTGCATCATCCAAAAGTTCCTTCTTCAGCTCCAGACATGATGGAACACATAGTCTTCTCCCAAACCGCATAATTCCTTTTCATTAATATTAAAATCCGAGGATTTCCCTTTCTCGATAGCTCCAAATTTTTCCATAATTCCCACATCATCATTTTGAGCATCCTTTAACCTTTCCAAAAGAGATGGTTGAACAATCATTTGTGAAAGTATTGATGTCGTTCCCTTATTTATGATTCGGACGTCCATCTTCATCAAGTCTAAGAAGATTGGATCCTTCTCAATTCTCATCATTGATAGAATTGCTGGGTCCTTTCTACTTAGGGAATCCGCCACCTTGTTCGCTTTCCCAGGGTGGTAATGTATTGAACAATCATAATATATGATGAGCTCTATCCATCTTCTCTGGAGCATATTAAGCTCTTTCTGTGTGAATATATATTTAAGACTCTAGTGGTCAGTATATATCTCACAATTCTATCCATAGAGATAATGCCGCCAGATTTTCAAGGCAATGATAACCACAAAAAACTCCATATCATGCGTTGGATAGTTTCGCTCATGGATTTTCAACTACCTTGATGCATAGGATATCACTTTATCATTCTACATTAGCACACATCCTAAGCCCTTCTTCGAAGCATCACTGAATACCACAAAAAGTTCACCACTTGTGGGTAAAGTGAGCACAAGCACAATGATAAGCCTTCTTTTCAACTACTTGAAGCTTTCTTCGCATTCATCACTCCAAGGAAACTTTACTCCCTTTCGAGTTAGCTTGGTAAGAGGGTTGGACAATAGTGAGAAATTTTTCTCACAAATCATCGATAATATCCAGCTAACCCCAATAAGATATGGATATCCGTTACCGATGTTGGCCTCGGCCATCCCTCAATTGCATATGTTTTGGAGGGGTCCACAGATATCCCATTACTTGTGATGATATGGCCTAAAAATGAGACCTCCTTCAACCAGAACTCACACTTGTTGTACTTTTCATAGAGCTTCTCCTTGTGCAAAGTCTCTAGTACATTTCTTAAATGCTCCTCAGGATCCTCCTTGTTTTGGATTATATTAGAATATGATCTATAAAGACTACCAAAAATTTGTCAAGGTAATCTCTAAAGACTCTATTCATCATGTCCATGAATATTGCAGGAGCATTGATGAGTCCGAAAGGCATTACTATGAATTCATAGTGCCCATACCTTGTACGAAAAGAAGTTTTGGGGACATCTTCCATCTTCACCCTTACTTGATAATATCCCGACCGCAAATCCACCTTGGATAAGTATTGTGCTCCATGCAGCTGATCAAACAAGTCATCGATTCTTGGGAGAGGATACTTGTTCTTTATCGTGATTTTTTTAAGTTCACGATAATCGATGCAAAGCCACATTAACCCATCCTTCTTCTTGACGAAGAGGACTGGTGCACCCCATGGTGAAGCACTTGGGCGTATAAACCCTTTATCCAGATTCTCCTGTAGTTGTTTCTTTAGATCTTCAAGCTCAACAAAAGCCATTCTATATGGAGTCTTGGATATTGGTAGTGCCCCAGGTATAAGTTAAATTGAGAACTCAACATCTCTTCTTGGAGGAAGACCAGACAAGTCCTCGGGAAACACTTCAGTGAATTCCCTCAAAATTGGAATTTCTTCAAGGATGGTTTCTTCCTTGGACTCAATCATCTGAGCTAGATATGAATGCTCATAAGGCGGTAATATCAATGCTTGAGATTATTGAGCTAAAGGATATTCATCTTCCTCTTGACACTTGTAATGAATTGGGGGTCGATTCTCCATATGGAGTGTGATTTCCCTCTCCCTACAATTTATGTTGGCTCTATATAAGGAATGCCAATCCATGCCAAGAATTGCATCAAATTCCACCAGAGGGAGTATGATGCTGTTCTACGGGAAATTCAATCCACAGATTATAACATGGGAGGACTTATATTCATGGGATGCAATGATTGCCCCTTTTTCCGTACTCACCGACATCTTTACTTCCATGATTTGTGGTGGTGTTGGGATTGTTCTACTAAACAATTGAGATATAAAAGAATGCATAAAACCTAAATCAAAAAGTATGTTTGCTATTCTTGAATAAATAACTAGCGTACCTGTCACCACTTCGTTGTCGGGGTTCACTTCGGCAGAAGTGATGGAAAAAGCTCTTCCATGCTGTCTTGGAGGTTGTTTGTTGCCTCCGATAACCCTTGGATTAGGGCACTGATTTGAAAAATGACCCGGTTATTTGCATTTTTAGAGTTGAACAACGCGTTGAGGTTAGAACGGATCATTCCTCTTCTTTGTCACAGTCGCGGGTCCTTGTTGTCGACAGTTAACAGCTAGGTTCCCTTCACTTCCACACCTGAAGCATTTTCTCGTCCCCTTAAAGAAAATTCCAAGATGCTTCTTTCCGAAATTTTGGCAAGTGGGGTGCTGGATATTCTTAGAACCGTTGGATTTATCCATCAGACCACCAATATTTAATTCCACCTTACGCTTCTTGTCTCCATGATACCCATGTGATTCCCCGATCTCCATTTCAACATTGAGGGCACATTAGACAATTTCCACATAGCTGTTGAAGTCACAGATCGCTAATTCTTTCCACAAGCTAGGCTTCAGCCCACCAAAGAAGCGGTCAACCTTGCATTTGTGGGTGACGAAAAAACCAGAAGCGTATCTTGAAAGCCTCGTGAATTTTTCCTCCTACGCTCCAACAGATTCTTTAACTTTTTTCTTGAGGTAAAGGAAGTATCTTTCCATATTAATCCGGAGGGTGCGCGGAAAATATTTATCAAAAAACATCTTCCGGAAATCCTTCAATTCCAACACCACGATCTCCTCCTTAGGCTTCGTATTTTTGATCAACGTCCACCATTGATCAGCTTCACCCTCCATACGATAAACCTCCAGGAGAACCTTCTCTTGTTCAGAACATTGGAGGATGGAGAATATCATTTCAATGGAGTTGATCCATTGATCAGTGATCATGGGATCAGATAATCCACTAAAAGTAGGAGGCCTTTGTCTCAGGAAGCTCTTGATAGCGACTTGTTATATCTTAGGGGGGGGGGGGTTGAACTTTCCTCTTGACCTGTGTTTCTATTCAAAACTTGAGCTAGCTGAGAGAGAAGCATGACAAAGTTCGCGATTCCCGCTCCCATTGGATTTGGCATCTCATTAGTACAATCATCACACTGATCTTCACAACGGTTGTTAGCCCGAGTCCTCCTATTACAGGCCACTGGCTGGAATAAAAGGAATGATAGAGGTAACACATATAGGGTAATCCAAAGACAAATGTTGATGACTTATAAATAAACTTTTTTTCCTTACTGAAGAGTCTATAGGATTCAATCTAGGCTTTTCATGATCTACTTTCAAACAAATATTCGTAGGGGCATTTTTTTAATTCCTTTAATATGGGTTCATATTAAGCTTGTAAATTTATCAAAACCTATCCCCCGGGAGTGTCGTAACCAAGAGTGCAGCAATGCCCATTGTCGTGCACCAGTTCCCGTTCGAGTCTAGTTCAAAGCGGTGTTTTCGGGATTTACCCCTAGGATACATCAGTGCCAGAGCTGCCTCTACCTGCTCGTATCCATACAAGGATGTATTTGTTTGATAAAACACTTAATCAGTATTTACCAAAACTTAGGGTTGTTTTTATTATACTTAGTCTTGTATCTAAGTCTTTAATAGGGTTTCCGAAACCCAAAAATAACTAAACCTATCATCTGATACCAACTATGACAACCCTGCTTTTTTATTACAGCTTAAACATGATTTATTACATAAAACATCACTTTATACAACAAAGAAGATCGAGAGGTTTAGTGTATTTGGGGATTAGGATCATTACATAAAAACTTAAAACATGAAATACAACATCTTTATTGAAAACTTCCTTTACATGACCACTACATTCCCTCGTACTTAGCATTGCATGGGATAACCTGAGGACATGCATAAGAAAAGGGTGAGCTATAAATCCCAGTACGGAAGTACACATGGAATAACATGAGGAGTACAATACATCTTAGACAATAGGCATATCAATAGAGCATAAAAGAAACATGAACATAAAGGCATGATAACGCATGATAATCATAACATGGAAATGTGGCAACAACACTTAACATGGAATTAGCATGAGCCAAGGCTCATTGCACATAAAGCCTGAGTAAACCCTCATTTCACATGAAGCATGAGAAAACCCTCGTTGCACTTGAATTATCATGAGTCAACACTCATTGCACATGAAGTATCATGATTCTATACTTTATCCAATGCATTGGAGCGCTATAAGGGTGCACCCTTCTTAAATATTTCATTTCATGCATAAGTGTGCCACATAGATCATAAAACATGGATTCATAAAACATAAACATTTATTCCACGATAAAGGAATGTGGAATTCATACATTAAAATTTATAATCAATTAGTAAAGGTGCGTAAATTTGGATACCCTTGATTGAGAAATGGGCATGGTATCCACTACACAATGGCATTGGCTTAGAAAATCAGTGTGATTTCAGCAATGTAACGGCGTGACAAAAGAATTAATAAAAAATGGTTTATGAGAGAGAAAGGGGTTACTCATCATATTTACATGTAATGGGAAGTAAGGGGTTCATATAGATACATGTCCCAACAATTGTAATGGAATTAAGATTCATGATACAAAATTATTGCTTGAATGTAAAAGAAGAGAGAGAAGTTCTTTTCGGAATTTCGGCATAGTAACGGGTGTACATGGGAGGAATTTAATGAGAGAGAAAGGGGTATCCCATCATTAAAACAATAAGAGGGCAGTATGGGGGAGAGGAGAAACCATACCCCAACATTCATAATTGAAATTAAAAGGGAAATATAACTTAATAAAAATTGAAAAAAATGAGAAAGGAAGAAAAATACCCTTACTTCGAAGCGTGATTCCAAAGGCTAGAGTGAGGCTTGTGAGAGGATTCTTGGGATCTTGGGGCACCTTGGAAAGATTATAGAGAGAGTAGGGAATAGGTTTGATGAACTCCAAGGGATTTTAGTGAGGAGGAAGTTGGATATTGGGTGGGTTTATATAGGAAAGGTGAGGGAATTCTTTATTATTTAGGTTTGGGACCCCTTATATTAAATTAATCCAAACCACAAACCATCCCATGGTTTTTGCCCATGGTTTTTGGCAAAGGGAAGAGGAAAAAAATATTTTATAAGGCCAAGGTCCTAACTTCTTAAAATAATAAGGTTGCGTATGTGGAGGTGTGTCACACTCCCATAGAAATTAATTTAAAAAGGCAAAGTGTTGAATAAGTCTTGAGAGGTCCATTAATGCCTTGAAAAGTAAGTCAACCAAACCCAAAACCTCATTATTTTAATGTTAAAACATATATTGGCCAAACATAAAGATTATAGTATTTTATTAAATCTCTATTGGGTCATTATGATGTAATTAACACATTATATATTTAAACGGTATTTAATTTTTACCCAAAAATTTGAATGTCTCAGAAAATTATTAAAAATTCACTGTTGGATAATTTCGACATCCTGATTCAAGAAATAACATTTATTTTATCTAAATAATTTTCCAAATATGTTAATTTTCTCTTTTAAAATAAAAACCGACATTTATCGAAAATTCACGGGTTTAGACAAAAATGGCTTTCAAATCTTAATAAAAATTTTAATTGAATTAATAAAATTATAAGATCATTTATATTTAATAAAAATTAAAATATTATTTAATTCAAAAATACCTTAATTTAATAAAAAAGATTTCTTAATTAAATAATAACTAAAAACACCATTTTTACTTTAAAAACTATTTACAATGTATGAAAAATGACTAAAAATTATATTCATTATTATATACAAAAATAATGTACATGAACATAGTACTACTTATTTGTTACATAACCCCTTAAAACAACCACATAAGACCTAAGGGTAAGGTGTGCGATGGTGACAGACTCTTGGGGTGGCTCGGATAACATCGCTCGAGTTGTAATCTCTATCAACTTCCACATTTTCCGTAGACAGTCCCGTTCAAGCTTGACATAGTGAAGCTCAGCTTGGGATTGGTCAAGGGCGAAGCCCAAGGATGCCACCTCTTTTCTGAACTCCAACAAATGGGCTTCGTATGGGGAAATTATACTGGATGAGGCCATCACATATTTTGTCTGAGTAAATTGGATTTGTTAAGGTCCTATATTTATACTAATCATGTGATCACTGTTCAACGACTATATTAACAAAGGTCAAAAATCTTAACATAAAACCAAAGAAGTTGAAATCTTATAAAAACATTTTATATAAAGATAAATTTAATAAGATCAAGATGTATTTTCCATTGATGAAACTTTGGGTCGTTACAATACATGATTGATTTGGATAAATTATATTGGATATTCTTGACTACCATGAAAGTGATTAATGATATACCATCATTGTTTGAGTTTACAAATTTTTTGTATAGAAGGAGTATATCCAGTTTTATATAACGAATAATGGATCATGAATGTAATAAATAAGGTTTTATGGTAATTCAGGATGTTGCAGTGTTTTAAAAGAATACATGATGAAGGTGTTCACATGTTATTACTAGGAAAAAAGGATCTTCGTTGTGCTTAACTTCCATATAAATTTTATACTGTGAGTTTGGACAAAAGTATTTTTGGATAATTCTAGTTTGAGATTATTTTTGGATTTCCATAAAAGGACATCCCAGAGGTCGGGCGACAACCTGTCGTGTCCGAAAAGGCTGTGAGACTTGAACCCGCAACCGAAGGGTGACAAGGGTGTATCACCTACCACTAGCCCACGTGATGTCCTGGATTGAATAATGTAGTCTTTTTTAAAAAAATTCTGGAAGATGTATTATAAATTCAATTTTTTATCCCCTATAAGAATAGGATAAATAGAATATTATTTTTATGTTCTATTATCTTTAAGAGTGAAAGATGAGTTTGTGGTAGAAATTAGTTAAAGGATGATACTCTACTAGTCAAGTATATATATTTTTATTCTTCTCTTATTCTATGATTAAATTAATTCTTATAATTTATTAAAGGGATCGTAAAACAAAAAATTTGTTATCCTAATACCATATGTTTTGTTGAACCGATGGTATTTTAAATCATCATAGTTTTATAAATTTAAGGCCCTCATTTTTACACTTTTTTGTGATTGATGACCACAATAACTACCTATAAATATTTACATTATTCCTCCAGTTATATGTCTCTAATTTCCACAGATGTTCTCATAATCGAGATCATAATTTGGTGGTGACCCTTTCATTTTCCTTTTCCTCTTATTAAGATTAAATTTTATTAACCTAATATCCGATGTGGGTTTTCCAAAAGGTATTATCTATTTTCAACTATTTATTTTCAAAAAATAATTTCAAATTGCAAGGACGCAATTTATTGAGGGAGGGAAGAATGTAACACCCCATGATTTCATAGTACATTATTTCTTCAAAGTAATTCAATAACTTGCACTACACACAACACCGAGTTCTAGCGCACCATGACTTACTAAACAAGCCGTTCAAAATCGATTATGAATAGTATTAAATGAATTTTGAACATTATATAATATTTAGAATTTTAGAATCCATATTATGAGTTTATTAGACATAATGTAAAAACAATCACATTTTTTCAGATAAAAGAAGTATTTTTCAAAAAATGCAATTTTACCGCCTTTTAATGGAGAACCCTTATTAAATACAATATTTGACACTTTAATATATTCAATTTGACAAAAATAGATGTCTTATTTACAATCGGGAAATAAGAATTTAGTTTTGATAATGTTTTATCATTTTTCTGATAACTTTCATATTTGGGTGAATAGTACATAATACTATATTTTAACTGAAAAAATCTTTTTAAATAAAAATAATTTATATTGTTAAATTATACATTCAAATGGTTTTTAAGTATAAATAGATTATATTTTTACCATTTAATACAATTATGGTAATTTTAAGTAATTTCATTTTGAAATTGGACATAATCAAGTGTCAAACTTTGGGAAGTTATTATTTCTTAAAAATACGCCTTTTGGTTTTGACGTCGGGAATTAATTTTAAATTAAAAAATGCAACTTCTTTTTTTTGAATTTGGTAAAACAGAATTCATTATTGAATTCGGAATGTCAAAATTATCTTCAGGTAAATTTTTGGTATTTTTCTGAAAACTTTTAATTTTTGATGAATAGTGAAAAACACTAAGTTATAGTTTAAAAACCGAATTTTTATTTAAATAATTATTTATTTTATTTAAATTTATTTTATGTCAAAATAGATACATAATACATATATATGATCAATTTAATTCATTAGAGTAAGTTTATAATTATTTAATATATATAAACATTTTTATTGAACTTTTCACCGTCTTTTACCCACCTCCTAGGAGAATTTGGAAATTCATATACAACATAATTTTACCGCTTCTATGAGTGAAATTTCGAAAATCCTAGATAAATAGTTAATATCAAGGTGTAAAATTTGGTTCAATGAGAAGAAAATAATTTTTGGTGAATATTAACTTTTTACTTTTATTTACCACGGTAAAAAGTAAATAATGCAATTAATAGTCAAAATGATATTATTATTACCCCAACACATGTCCTAATTGTATTGGAAATGTATAATTAAACTGAAAAAAACATTAGGAACCAAATATGAACCTCTTTGGTCCACTTAGATTAGATTAGGACATTTATTATTATTTAATTCAAAGAAGAGTTAAAAGAGTTAAAATTAATGTTTAATAACGAAAACATTTTTAATATAGGGTTATACATAAGATAAATTCGATTATAAATATTAATTAGAAAGATAATACTATTTAATACATAATGTGATTTTATTTATAGTTTTTAAACAATAAATAATTTAATTTATTTATGACACAATGATGATGCAGTAATTACTTTATTAGTGAAATATTAAAATAATTGATATTATAAATACCGAAATAAATATAATTTTAGACTTTTAATAAATTCCACGAATTTTATTGGTTAATATGACATGTTATTATTGATTAAATTTATTTGGTTGGAATTAATAAAGTTTTTAAGACTTTAACAAAAATAAATTATTAAATAGTGTAAAAAATCGACATAAAGGAGTTTTTATAACAAATATTATATTATTAATTGATATAATATTCCTAAAAATCAACGGTCTTTTCAAAGGACATATTTTATGATATTTATGTCATTAATTAACCACTTGGGGTTCTCTTGGTAGTTTATAGAATGCTTATTAACCATATAATTTAAAAATACAAAGAGACATGGTAAGTGTCAAACTATTTAACTAAGAGTTAAATCTAAAAGATAAGGGTAAAATAGTGACCCAAATTTGTCGAAAACATATTGGTTCATTGGTTTTCGACCCAAACCCACCATATAATTTTAATAATCTAGTTTTGATCCATTATAAACCGAATATGAATTTATTATAATATAATACTTTAAGTTTTTCCTAAAAAGCCCCTCCTCCCCCTTATAAAAGGACACCACTTCTAACCAATTCCTCACACCTCTCAAGCCTTTTGGATCGTCAAACCTCTAGCCAATTAAGCTCCCTACATCCCTCTACTTCTCCTCGAAGCCTTATATTATTCATAAGGCACTTCAAAATTCCTTTTTGGTTCAAACCAAAGGAAGTTACCCAAATTAAAGGTAACGATTTCTCTTAGATTATATTCTTTTATTTTACTTCTGCAAACCCTAAACTCTTATTATTCTTTTCTTTTGTAAAAAACAATATCCTAAATATACTAGGATATTGTTATGAGAAGTATTCAAACTGAACTTACACACAACACCATATAATGGGTGAAGAACATAATGATTCTGGGGATGGCTACCAAACGCCTCACGAAACGATGGTTGTTCAAATATCTCCTACTGCCTCTCATGGTGGAAATTACGATGGCAATATAATTAAATATGATATTAATTATATTTATTTTATATATAATCTTATATAATTCCTTTTTATATCATACCATTATCCGTTTCATGTTGTATATATATATACGAAAATTTCATTTGAGGAAGTGCGGACTACCGCCCCCTCAAAGGGATATGACTCATTCATACCATATGTGGAATGTATAAAGCATGGTGTTAATGAGCTCAATTAACATTAATAAGATATTATATTATACTGGAATAATAATATACTTATGTATCATTTGGTTTTGATTCCTTTTAAAATGAAAAATGAAATGGACGTAGCGTTAGTGCGTACGTACGAACTACCGTCTCTACGAACGCGATGAGATTCATTCTCCATCGTATCCATTTAAGACTAATTTTCATTTGATGATTAAAAATAATGTTTATGGACTTTATATAATTCTGGATATAATTATTATACCACCTATGGATAAAAACCACATCTTATGTAAAAAAACATATAAAAAACGAGTAAGTGAACACCCGAAATGACGATAATACTAAAATATTATTAACAAAACAATATTAAAATATCATATCTGAAATCATATTTATGTACATGATTCTTTTATAATTTCATAACAATTATTTTACTATTATACAGGAGGTTAACCTACCCTCGACCAAGGAATATTACAAGGTAAGGGTTTATTTCACATTATCTTCATTATCCAAGGTTGTTTATACATAATTATCTACTGGGACCTCTTTATCATCCACATCCATGTTTCTTAAGAATGTATTTCAAATCATTCTTACTATTTTACTGACCATGGGTTAAAGACATTTATACCCTTTTTTAATTTTTATAAGAATTTTATAAAATAATCTTTCTGTTGTTTTGCAAACAATGTCCTTTTTAACATTTTCAACAGAATTAAAGTAAGAATGCCTTTTTTAACATATACGGAGGGTGCGACTATTTTCCACCATTATAAAATCTTCGAATATTCCCTTACAAGATTATAAGAATATTTTCAAAGTAAATGTTTTATTTTATAATTATGGACTTTTAATTTATTTCAAAAAAAGAGATATTTCTCTCAAATAGTTTGGTTTTCATCTATGTCAACATCATTTGATGGATTTTAAACCTATTTGAAGTTGATATATTATGATAAAAAACACCCATATTGTATTGAAGGTTTTGTGATATGTTTAAATTTGGATGTGTTATTTTTATACCATTCATGGTTTATGGATAAATTATTGTCATTTCATATGCAAGTATTAATATGAATATTTATGTTATGTTTATACCTGTTCATATGAGGAATGCATTAGACTTAATAAGTGACGGGTGGATCCCGATATAGCACCTCGATGCATCGGTATGTATCATGAGAGAAACTAGTGTCTTGGAATGAGTCCTTGACAAAATATTATTTGTAGTCTTGGAAAGAGGTCTTCGCTACATGGTTATGATAGTCTGGCATTATGCATTCAATCAGTATGAAAGTGGTTATTGATATTGCATGTGACTATTCGACTAGTAGAATATCCATGTGAATAAGTAAATGGAATTATTTCATTTTATTTTTTCCATATTATGCTGAAGTTAATGTTTAAAAGGATTTTGTTTTAGTTATACATTACCTTAAATATTTATGCTTATTAATGAATGTTTTCGCTATAATGTTATCTTTACTGAGCATTTGAGCTCACCCCTTTCTATGTTTTATTTTTCCAAGGATTCAAAGAAGTTTATTGTGATTGATTTCAGGGTTAAGCCATGAGAATAATGAATTTCATAAAGAATTATTTATGTTGTTTTGTATGTTATAAAGTGTAACATAACATTCATGTATGTAATCTATTTTCCAAGACTGCTAAACTGATCGATCCTTCGAGACTTGATTCCTTGTAATCATGCCAATGTATTAAAATAATGCACCAACTCTGGGTATCTTGGGTAGGGGCGTTACATCCTAGCTGTAGTTACTTTGTTTTTCTTACTTTCCTGTATCAACATACTTACTTGTTTTGTAGAAATAGTAGATTTGCCATTGGTGCCCTTTATATTTAGATATGTATGACCTTCTATGGATTCATGTTTTGTTGTTCAGTAGTAGTTACAAGTGATCATAATGTTTTTGTGTTTATTTCCATTGCTGTTGTTTTTATTAATTGCTTCCTTTGTTTATTGACATTTAATGTGCTTCCACTCTCTGGTCTGGTTCGAGTATACTGAGTCCTTTATTCCACGGCATCGTTACTATTATTCATAGACCAGTACCATTATTATTATCCTATGAGAGGGAATATCCTCCCCAAAATACCTACCATACCATCACTTCTAGTCGACAACCATTGGCATTTAGGGAGGTGTGCCTATGGTAGTAGCACCCGACCCATTTAGCACTGTTCGGGTGGTACTTTGAGTCCGGATCATTACATCATAAATCACTGTTTAATATCACGAGTTTTCATAGGTTATATCCACTCATTAATTATAATTATTTATAATGAAAATGTGAATTTACCCATGTATATCCCTCCATAAGTTTCTGGCCATGTGTGCAGTATTATGTCCCCTCATTGTGCAATGGATATGATCTAGTTAATACGAAATCTACCTCTTTTAGAGGTTTATCCTTTATGTGAACTTGTGTCAAAATCAAATCAACCTTCCAACATCCAAAAAGGACTATATTTTCTAGGGAACCCATGAAATATCCAATTTACCCAAGCTTCATGATATTAACCCATATTTAAATTTACACAAATATTTAATCATAGGGTTATGTTCTCTATTCAATATTTTCCAAAATCTAGTTTCTAAGGATAATACTAAAATTCCTTTGAAATAAAATGTAACAATCTAACTCAAGTAAGTTGAATATTCTAGTTACTTTACTATATTGTAATAGGATACAAGGGATCATATCCTAAACTATTTGATAGTCCACTAGTATTGGAAAATAAGATACATGATTGAATATCAATTTACAATTGAAAATCTAAAAAACAAAGTAGTTTTTGAAATGAGAAAATTGTTATTCCATCAAGAATATCAATCCATATTAATCATTGTACAGTTTGTATAATCCTAGGTAACGGAATCAAAATTAAAGTATGATCCCAGATACATATTATTGGAATGTATACAACGAAAACTACATAGAATAAATAAAAAATTAATAATATGATATAAATAAAAGATGATAATATAATTTCGTATAAATAACCAAATGAGATTAAAATTTATCCACATATTTATGAAATATTCAAATAATCACTTGAAAATTAATAACTAATTTTATAATGATGTGATGAATTGTGTGATAAATCATAAAATTAACATTGGGGATTCATAAGAAGACATCATAAATAAATTAGTAGGTTATATAATAAATACAATACGTTTTTTGTATAATGAGACCAACTAATGCATCAAGTGGATATCTATAACTAGGAATAACTAGTATCATAATAAGTACAATGAATCCATCATATGAATAATTAATCCAACTTAATAAACATTCCTTAATTTTTAAAAACAATCCATACTAGAATAATTAGTATATGGAATGTCAATAATTTCCCCAGTAAAAATGATCATAAGCTATCCAATGAAATATGACTGTTTGGATCATTAGAGATTTCCCCCGGTATAGTAAATGGTTCATTAAACGATATATATGTAGATAAAAATTATTTTAAAATACCTCCAAAATATTTCTTGCGGAAAACACCCTTTTCATTTTGAAATAACATATTAAAAATATAAAATTTCATGAAAATTAATAATAGTATTTCTTTGAAAATAACTATAGGAAATTTTAATGGAATTATTAAGTGAGAAACAGTTATGACTGGAGGAGAATTTTTATGATATAAAACAATTAAAATAAAATTTTATTCATACAATCATTAAAACGTGTCTCATTTGGAAAACATCAAGAATATTACTTTTAATCCTTTTATAGAACTTCAAACATGGGTCAAAATTACTTTATTTTATCTTTATAGAATAGTAAAAATATTCTTGGAATAGTTTCAATGAATATCGGAACATGGAAGAAATTTTTTTTGATACAATTGAAAAAAATATATACACTCATAAAAAACATTATTTCTATATTTTGAGTACCTATAATGTGGAAAATGAAAGGGAGAATTTCAATTTCAAGAAATAAATATAGGATAAGAACATATATGCGGTTAAAAATATAAAGATCATAATATTACTCTAATGGAAGTGTTATTAGAAATCCTCTTATTAATAGAGCTATGAAAGGTCTTTATCATTTATAAAGAAGCGCTAATAGTGTGAGTGATATCAAATGTATGTCTTTATCAGGGCTTGAAAAAGGCACTAATAAATGCTCCCATTAACAACACTAAATAATCACTGATGAAGTGGGCCAGTATCAGTGCTTGCTTTTGGCACTAATAATGGGAGAGAAGCTTTATTTTTATTCCTTTTTCAGTGCTTCCTTCCCATCCCTTTATCAGTACATTTCTCCCACTCACCAACCAACCATTTATCAGTGTACATAATGGGGCTTTATGAGTGATTTACGAAATTTAAACCAATTATTGACTAGTTGTGTACACCTGGATTTGATCCTTATACCTATCCTTTTGAACATAAAAGTCTTTAAAACTGCACCATGATGTTTTTTTCTATTTAATGATATTTTTATATATTTATATATATATATATATATGTTTTATTCAAATATTTATTTTATTACTTTTAAAGTCATAAATAAAATATATGTTTTTTGTGATATTTATATACTTATATTTATTTAAATATGTCATATATTAATATTAATTTATATATAATATAATATAGTCCAAATATATATATATATATATATATATATATATCAATTTATTAATAAACACACATATGTATATACAAACATTATATATACATATATTCACATATTTTTATAATGTAAAAAATATGTTGATTTAGTTTTAAATACCTTTTTATAATATTTCTATATATTGTATATTTATATATAAATTTAATATATTATATATAAGTCAATATAAGAAGATTAATATATATTTAATTATAAATAAACCAATATTATGAAAAATGATAAAATCTTATAACCATAATATCTATATGAATGTAATAATTGGGAATAAATTCAGCCTCTAATGAAAAAAGTAAATAAGACACTCTTAAATGACGTTGAAATTCCATCAAATGTTAAAAAATTGGGATACCAGACAAAAAACGTTTCTGGAGGAATTTTAATCATTTTAATGCATCATGAAAAATTTATCAGAGTTCCCCTATAACCATTGTGTTGATCCAATTGTATTCTTCGATTTGATATGCGGTAAAGCCCAAAAGGACCCCCGGATAAAATTTATGACTATTTGAATTTGAAGCCATGTTTTCAACTTATCATAGGTCTTTCATTAATTCATTTAATTTTTATTAGATCCAATTTTTATTTAATGAAAATTACACTATAATAATTTTAAAATTATTATTTAAAAATAATTTTTCATAGTTTTATAATTCATTTTCTCTATATATCTTATATACTAAGTGAAAATTTGTATTTATACTTTTCTAATACATATTTAAAAATAAATATTTTTTATTTATATTGATATTGATATAGATATATTTATTTTTATATACTAATAACTCTTTTAGGAAAATATTTTTATTTATTAAATATCCCTATATAAATGATATAAAAAAGAACTGATAAAGGGGGGCCTTTTCAATGCTAGAAAAAATGTTTTGATAACCCACTTATCAACACTTATTTACCTGCACTGATAAAGTACACCTAATCAGTACTTTTCTAGGAATGTTGATAAACATCCCTCCTTTATCATTGATTTTTTTCTAGCACTGATAATTCCCCCCCTTTATCATTTTTTAGTTTCACTAATAATTCGACCCCTTTATCAGTTCTCTTTTATTAAAATTGATAAAGGGTCCCTTTATCATTTCTTTTTTGAAATGTTTATAAAGACCCCCCTCTTATTATCTTTTTTAATTAACATTGATAAATCATAACACTGGATAAAAATATATCTGTGGTACTAAAACCTAAACATAAACAACCTTGAATAATGTTGAGACTGTGAGATAAACCCTACAACATTGGTATCTTTTGAATCAAATCCCCTTGTATAAAATGGAAATATCCCTATTCTAGTTACCTATATCCAGTGGTTACATTACTAAAATGGCACTAGATTCAAGGAACTTCATATCCAAGTAATAAATAGTTTAGTGGTCTTGGAAAACTAGATACATACGTAAATTCCACATTATATTTGAAAACATAAAATAAATCCTAATATTTTCATTAAGAAAACAATTATTCCTTTAATAGTATCCCTTAACATTAATAATAATACACTTCCTGACATCCTAGGAAAAGGAAATAAAAGAAAGGGGTGATCTCATATTCTTAGTGTGGTTATGCATTCAACAAAATCTAATTATTATAGAATAATATGGCATGAATGAATGATGATAAAATAATTTCATATATATAATAAAATGAAATTGAAATTGATCCATGGATATCATAAATTTTTAAATATTGAAATATAAATTAATAAATGATTTCACAATGGTGGAATTAATAATGTCAAACATCAAAAACACTTTTTCAAGTCCTTGTGAGAAGACATCTTACATAAATTGATAAGGTATCATCCAAATACCAAATATTTCATTTCACATGACACCTACTAATGTTATGAGTGGATATATAATTCTAAACCCACCAATAATTTAATAAGTCTAATGCATTTACCATATGAATAATCCATACAACTTAATCATCAACCCCAAAAAATTAATAACTACCCATATTGGAAGAACTAGAAAATTGAATTTAAATGCTTTCCATATTCAAATAGCTCATTAACCATCCAGATAAATAAGTCAGATGGTTTCATTAGAGTATATCCTCAATATATTATTCTAAAATTGATTTTCACATAGGTGAAAGTACCTATATAATATCCCTATAAAATTTCTTAAGGAAAACACCATCATCAGTTTGAAATCACTATTTCAATTATAAAATAATTCCCAAATATTAAGGAAAACATATTATATAAAATAATATTTTTAATATTGTAATGTATACTTAAAATATATTAGTTTTCATAATGGCTGAAAATTCTATTCATGTCATATAATTTAAAAAAAACAATTCTTTCGCACTATTATAAAAATGTCAAAAATTATATCATTTAGAAAATGAAATGATGATTCCATTAAAAATATTAAAAAATAAAACATGTGTAAAATTATATTTAATTAATTATGTTGGTATATTTAAAACAATCTTTTATAAATTTAATTAACATATAGACATAGAAGAGAGAAATTTATGATCACGTAGAAAAACAATGTTGTCTTTCCTTAAAAACATTATTTTGGTATCCTGAACACTTAAATAAATGAAATTGAAAGGAAATATTTTATGTTATATAATAACCATATTAGAAAAAAAAAATTGTTTAATATAGAAATATAAAATAATATCCCCAATGGATACATAAACATAAACAATCACAAATAATGATGAGATTTTGAAACAAACCATTACAGTTGGAGTGATTTCCTTCATATGTGTTTGAACGTTTGATATTAAAAATATATATTTATTGTAAATATATTCTAAAATTATCCCCAAATATATAATATCATATATTATTTACTTATAATCATTTTTTACACAATTATTTACAATTCCTTTTTTAAAAATATTGGTTCGGGTGATAACTTCATTGTTTTTTCCTTTATGCTTCGGTTTAGTAGTATTGGGTCTTCAAAATTAATAAGAGTTTCATCACCTCAATAATGATAAAAATTAGGTAATATCATATATATTCCTTGTACACATATTTAGATTCATCCCTAAAATTTTTATACAGAAATATGAATTACAGTGTTCAATGAGACGGTAGGTCATACGTACCCGTGGACCCTATTTTCATTTTCTATGGATAGAAATAAATAAAGATAAATAATAATTCACTTTTGAAATTAAATTATTATATCATATAAATCATATATATTCTTAAAATAAATCTTTATTACCATACCTATAAATATAAAAATGAAAATGAATCACATTAATTCGTGGAGGTGATCGTCCACACATACACAAGACCGACGTTATCGTTCTCCAATAGATTGGATTGGAAGAAGGCATATTTGATATTATAATTATATATGTATAATTATTTCACAAAAATAATATATATATATATATATGTATATATATTAAATACAACATTGTATAAATCATTGAGACACAATTATGGAAAAAGGATTACATTGGTTCGTGAGGCAGTAGTCCCCCGTACACACAATCAATGGTTTCCATTCCCATTTAATGGTAGAGGATATGGATATAGGTAATTACACTAACATATTAACATATTATTATATAGGAGTAACTAATATTATTATTTAATCTTTTTTTCTGTCACATTCACTGTGGCACACATCGTATATAAGGAGGTGTGGATTTTTTCCTGGTATTCCTGCTTTCCAAAGGCGGTAAACATTCATCAATTCTTCAAAGATGTTTAGTCCATGATTGGAATGGGATGATGATATTTATTTCCTTCCATCATTGGATTCCTCCTCAGAATTCATCACCTATTCTAGGTATCCCTTTAGGATTAAGGCGTAGTTCGTGAAACTCTTATAGGTGCCATATTTTTGTGGACGTTGGTCAATTACACTACTTATGTCAGGACATTCCCAAGGGGGAAAAGTCAGGGTACCAACATTCAGTAAGGAGATTAGTCACATTGAGGCATCACTAGAATGTCTAGACACTAAAACACTGGTACACATGGATTTTTCTTTATCATATGGCTTCTGGGGGGAACAGAAGCTCGAGGCATCCCATTTTGAATGCGTAGAATTTTTTTTCCAAGGATTGTATATAGGTTTTCCTCAACATCCCATTTTTATCATAGGGTATACCATGATATTAACTTATTTCAGAGACAAATTGGACTGATTGGAACACTAATAAGAGTGGAGCATATGGGTACATCCCTAAAATGGATCACCAATAATGTTTACCAGATAGATGGATTAGAACACCAAATAAGGAAGGACCCAAGACGACATATACCATAGAGTGGATTGTTTCACACCGCGAAGACTATTTTTTACAACAAAAAGGGAATATCACATTGAATGATAGGTTCACACAAAGGGGATACCATGGTTTATAATTAGCTGCTATTGAACCTCAAAAGTCATCCTTTGTACCCTATTTAGATGGAAGGAATCAAAACCATTGTAGCTCAAATGGGTTATTCATGGGATCAGGGTGTACATAAAGTACAATGACCAAGAGATATGATGGGTCTTACACATGGTTATATGCCCATACTTATGGAATGATTTTACTGGGATGTGGCGGCCTCAGTAAGATCAAGAAGAATATGGTTGGAGTATCAAAGGGTGGAATGAATTAAGATGGATCCTACAACCTATGTGAAGTTGATAGTATTGGACATGAACTATAGGAAGGGTTACTACGTATCCCGGTGAAATGGAATAAAAGCCCATGTAGTTTGAATGGGTGATGAGTCATCTAAGGAGGTGGCTCTAGAGAATGTATGCGTGGATTGGGACATGATGGAAATAGAACCAATATGTTATAGAATGATCTTCCCATGACACAACGGACCGTGGGAGAGGCCATGATGGGGATGGGAGATGGGCTTCAACATAGGGGATCCTTCCTACATACCATTCTCGAATAGGGAAAGGATCAATATCTGCATTGTCTAGATGGGTGAGGCATGAAATTGGGGTGTACAAGATGGAAATAAACCTAGAGACATGCATGGGGATTGAACATGGTTAGAGGCCCATTGTAAGAGGGAATATCTGGGTTGAATGATTATAGATTGAGTGTGGGACTTACACATTGAGATGACTAGGGAACTGGTCTGACACCACTAAGGGTAGGACTTATGATGTGGGTCCCAACAAATGGGACACTAATGATTACTAGTGTTTGGGGTTGTACATCAGGGAGGCTTCCTATATACTCTACCTAGGAGACAAGGATCAAAACCCACGTTGTTTGAAATCATATAGTTTAATATCATGTGGGATGAAAGGGGTATATATTTTAATGTCATGTGTGATAAGGGTGAACTGATGTGAAGTGTACGGGATTGATGGTTGATGGGACTGAACCTCATGGAGGCTTCCTATATAAGTTTCTCTAAAAGGGAATAGATCAATGTCTATAGAGTTCAGAAGTAATGGGTATGGGGAATACAAACTATGGTGGCCCAAAGAGGAAGTCATGGTCACTATTTCCTCTAAGTTCACATGAGTAATGCTCAGGGTGAGAAATATGATGCAACAATATAATTACTATTGCATCAGGGAAAGTTCATCAGTGAGGAATGGTGGGGGGATTATGCAAGGTTATCAGCCTTGGGATAGGATGATTTGGAAAATCTATGAGGGAATCTGGATGTATTATGAGGATATAGACATCGTACAGGGGTTTCCCTACCATGGTGTATCGTGGAATACACAAGGGCTACCCGAAGTGCACGTGGCTACAAAGAATTATAGGATTAGAAGAGTGAGAGGATGTTCATTCCCATCCCCTTCATGGTTATCTTGTGATTGAATCTCATGACATGATCACATTTTATTGTAATTTTTTGAGTATGTGTTGATTCTTGGATGTTCAACATCGTTCAGGTTGGATTACGAGGATTCAATCATAACTCCTAGGACATACATAACTGGACCTCTTTAAAAGATGGTGAAGGGAAGGAACCAACATTACAGTGGTTTAATGGGGGTTTGGAGTGATGCATTGGGGGTCCATGTTCGAGTGGGTATGAGTATAAGTACTAGTCATTAGTGTTATTATCTGATGAATCACGCTTCTGGAAATCAAACATGAATCCCAACTTTGTAGACCATTATATCACTTCGTATTAGACTGAAGGCCTCACAGAAGAGGGGTTTGCAAAGAAGAATGCCTCGTAGAGAGGGGCTTCACGAATCTCTAGTTATACCCATTGGTAAGGTTCTTTGTGAGTGGGGTTACTTCACAATGAATAGTTACATGGCCAAGACATGGATTCTACATATTCATGGAGGGTGCTTGATTAATACTGAGTGATTCGTGATGTTATGAGTACCCAAAGAGGTTTCCTTCTTTCATGATGTCCAAATGGCATCACGAAGGGCATCCCCACATAAAGAAGAGGTAAAATAGATCATTGGGAATGTGGGCTCTCAGTGATGAAATACCTCAGATGGTTCATTTTCAAGATGGTTCGCAGTGAAAATGGTGCTTTGTGAATAGAGAGAGCAGAAGGTGAAAGGTCAGCGTGTTTTTCCAATGAAGTGGGGGTTTTCCAAGTATTTATAAGCATTGGGCATCACAATTGTCTGTGGATGCACTGTGAATAAAATCAGTCATCATAATCGGAGGAATATCCTTCAAGTTTCTCCATGTCACATAGGTTTTTGTTACTGCCATTGCGGCATTTTTCGAGGATCTGGTCTAGTTCCTTGGACTTTTTAAGGCTTCTGGCACTGCCTTTGTGGTGGTTGAAGATGCTCTAGTTATGTTCCTCATACTCGCAATGGCTTCTATCAATACCTTTACAATATTTTCGGATAAGTCCTTTGTGGTAGTCGTGGACAAGTCCTTTCATGTGGCTTTTTAGTGGTCATGATACTGGAGTTCTTTACGAAGGCACTTTATGATGAGGACCCTTACATTTCATTCCATTTCCTAATTTATTTAAAGGCATGGAATTTTGGTTCCAATAAATTCCCCCTCTCAGAAAGGGAACAATAGAGAAAAATGGGGTTGGATTATGAGGGTATGTCATGAAAATTTTGGCATATCCTGAAGATGAATCACAGTGGGGGTAGATTGAAAAGTTCATGACTCTATAGCTAGACCCAGGTGAAAGTACTCTGGCATCACTATGTACGTCCCCGGGGTGAGAATCAAGATAGGCATTGTTCCAAAATTCCTTTCAGTTTAACATTGTGAGGTAATTATGTAGAAGATCCTAGTTTATGGTCATAGAGATCGGACAATAGGGAAGTGTTGTCCTTTCATGGAGGAACAAAACTCAACCAAATGCCTAAGTCCAAATGATCCATGCGTGGTGTGGGAAACATGGGTAGAAAGTAACTATAAAATTCATGGGAGAACAATGAAATAAATTAACTTTTGGATTTAAGAATGACCACAAAATTATGGCTCTTCCTCTAAAAGAAAAAAGCTTCTTGGAGGGATAACACCAATGGTGTCAACGATTGGTTAAAACTTAATGAAATTGAAAGGGATGTGAATCATGAAACCATTATTTTGGGAATAATGTGGTTGGTGTAATGATGGATGATAACTGTTGACCAAATTTGAAGCACTGTATCCATATATTGTGACTTGTGATGGGAACAAACAATTGTGGTCCAACCCGGGACCATATTCGTGACGTGGGATGAATCTCAAATACAGATCGAAATCGTTCAGGTTGATTGCCCAAAATGGTAGTAGAGCCATAAGTCTGAGCATCTATACCACTCGGGGGTCCTTTCAATTTGAGTGATGATGGATACCCAAACAAAGGGATTCATGAAGCATGGAAATGGAATGAGAGCATGTACAAACAAGATCCAACACTAAAGATACTAAACCATAGTTCCTCGAGGAATGTTGATGAGGCAGGATCGAGGTTGAAGGGCTCAAGATGGGGTAGCTGACAAGTGGAGATGATCCAAAGAAAGGGGTAAAAATGGTCTTTCGAACATGGGTCTAGACTTGAGGAAACATTCATGGTCATTCCTAGATATCTTGTGAGGGAAGGAATCAAGAAATACGATGTTCTTGAAATTGCACACATTTTAACATCATGTGATAAGGATGAAGATGAAAGGGGGAATCCCATATGTGGGAGTACATAGAGCGGTTATTATAGTCCTAACGTGAATGGGAAAAAATTTCACATGCCACACCACGTAATACCATAAGAACCATGGATTAAGGGCCGAACGAAAGAGATAATTTGTGAAACTTGGGTTGGACCCAAGGACAAAATAGCCCGACATTCCTACGTATTCCATGAGGATGGGAATCAGACCATACATAGTTCGTGAAATGAAATGCAGTTTAACATCATAAAGTATGGACATAGATGGAAGGGAGATATTACAATGGGAGGATCATGGTGTGGCTATTGTAAACGCAATGTGAATGGGGGAAAAATCCACATCACACCACATGCTTATAAAAGAAATCTCATGTTGTAATGATGAAAATGGGGAAAATGGGGCTGGACCTGATGATAAAATGGATGGGTGTTCCTACGTATCCCATAAGGAGGGAAATCATGACATATGTTTCTCTTGAGTTCTGTACAGTTTAACATCATACAATAAATATTCATGTAGAAGAATGAGGTTCTGAGTGTAATGTGCGGGTATTTATAAAGCATACCTGATGAGAATGAGGCTAATTGATGTTCATGCCACACTGTTTGCAATCCCAAGGGAGAACCTCAGGCCAAGGTGCATGAAAAGATCATGGGACCTAGGCCAGACCCAAAGAAGAAAGGTTCAGGAATTCCTACGTATCCCATGTGGATGGTATTCTAGACATACGTAGTTCTATAATTTTGTGCAGTTTAACATCATATGGTAAGGGCACATGTTGAAGGAAAAGGTTATAGAAGGAATGTGCATGGAATGAAAAATCATACATGACAAGAATTTAGAAACCAGAAGTCCACATCACATTGTGTGAATTCCTAAGGGGGAACGTCAGGCCAAGGGGCCTAAAAAGACTGAAGGACCTAAGGTGGACCGAAGGACCAAATGTCTGGGAATTCCTTTGTATCCCATATGGATAGGAATAACGCCATGGGTAGTTTATGAATTCTTTGTTGTTTAGCATCACATGATAAAGATGTGTGTTGAAGAACAAGGGTCTAAAGGGAATTTTCATGGTTTGATAAATCATACAAGATGAAAATGAGGATAGGAGAATCCCCACCACACTGTGTGAAATCCCAATGGGGAACCTCAAGAAAAGGGGCCTGAAAAGATTAAAGGAACTATGATAGACCAAAAGATGAAATGACCCATCATTATTATATATACCATGAGGATGGGAATCAGTCCTTACACAGTTCATGAATTCTGTATAGTTTAACGTCATATGGTTAGGATGCATGTGGAAGAACAAGGTTCTAAGGGGAATGTGCTCGGCGTGTTAAAGCATACCTGAATAGAATGAGGATAGGAGAAGTACACACCAAAATATCCACAATACTAAGGGGGGAACCTCCGGCCAAGTGGGGAAAAAGGATCAAATGAACTTGTATTGAACCAAAGGTAAACTTTTTAGGTGTTCCTATGTATCCTATAAGGATGGGAATCAAGCCACACATTGTTCCTGAATTATGTGAAGTTTAATGTCAGAAGGTATGGAAACAAGGTAAAAGACAATGTTGTGGAGGGAGGGTCACATGGTGTGGCAGTTGAAAACCTAACGTGAATCAGGAAAAAAGAAGTCCACATCATACCATTTGAAACCCACAAAGGGAACTAAACATATAGGGGGAAATCGAGGAGATAGAGATATTTGTTTGGTTGGACCTGAAGAAAAAATGTTTGGGTGTTACTATGTATCCAACGAGGACTAGAATAAAGCCACACACATTTCTTAAACTATATTATAGTATAATGTCAGGAAGTATGGAAAAAAAATCTATGTTTATGGTTAGGGAGCTCAGACTGTAGATTCCTAATTTTATGTTGTGTACGTGGGACAAAAGGGAAGAAAAAGTATAATCACCACGACCAATATTTGGGAGAACATGGGGATGAGGATAACAATAATAGATCAATGATTTCAATATTCACTTCATAATATCTATATCGTCAGGCATAGAATTAAAACAAACAAGTGAGTGTCGACCACTGACCATATTCGTGATGCAGTACCTATCGAAAATGTAGTTAGAATTCTTTTAGGATGTTAGAAGAAATGGTAGGTGATCCAAGGTATTATGAGACCTAGATTCTAGGGGGTCCTTTCAGATGTGAAAATTGACGATGACCTAAAAGAAGGTGTGTGTGAAGCATGGTTTTACCCAACCGATTTAACATATTGTGGTAAATATGATCGAGATCTTATTTTAAATACATAGATCTCAGACTATGAAGTACGTTTACCACTAGTATCTTATCACCATGTATGTTAAATGGGATCTTATTTTAAGGTCATATAACTCAGACCATTTTTTTGTCATCATGCAGGGCCAAAGGGACCGCTCATGCGAAGTACTGCCTGTGGAATTGGGCATTGGTGGGAGGAGTGATACGCTCACCATCCATTGTGACCATGGATTATGCACCAATGGGGAAAACCCTATAAATTTTATAAGACCCCTCCGATTAGGGTTCCAATATTGGTGGTCTCCTACTGGGTATCATTGACATCCTTAGGTCCAATACTATGTCACCTTGATGGAAGTAACATATGTGAACATTCTTATTAAAAGCTCTAGATATCTTGTTCTGACGCCTATCTAGATTGTGCATGGCATTAATCATGTTCTCATCAAGGGATTCTAGTTTAGACAGACATACATTTTATACCTTGACTGGTATTTTCTAATCATAAAAGGTTATTCAGAGTGATGAAAACTGAATATCAAGGGGCAAGACTACCTCTGTTCCACACACCATGGAATATAGGTTCACCTTGGTGGAATGGTGAGTCATATTATGGTAATCATAGAGAGAATTAGGTTTCTTGTCCATCTATATCTTCTTTTTCTAACCAACCATCGTCTGCATGATGGTAGAGAGTGTTTTTTTGAACACCTCGGTCTTTCCATTTTCTGTCACTTGATAGTGAGTGGTAGGATTAGAACAGATACCATACATGGTGTACAATTTAATCATATATACATCACAAATGTTGGTTTTGTTATCAGTGAGGAAGACATGGGTAACTCTGAATCGATGGATGATATTGTAGCTCATGAAATCAATGATAGAATGAGCCGATAATTCAATGAGATTTATTGCCTCTTCCCACTTAGAGAATAGAACTGTTTCTATTAGGATGAACCTACACTTGTGAGCTATTTCTAGTGGATATGGTCCTATGAAATCGAGTGCCAAGACAACATAGGGCCAATAATAAATGGTAGGATGGAGAGGCTCTTATGGATGACACAAAAAATTAGGATGAATCTAGAATATGTGTAACCTATTGGTAATTTTGATACTGTCATGGATCAGGGTGGGCCAAATATAGCCCAACCTACGAATCTAGTGGCATATCTTAGAACCTGCCTGATGAGCTTCACAGGAACTGGTATGAACATCCTGCATAACCTGGGGAATCACATCTCTATAAATCCAACAAAGGATAACCACATCAAACACACATTTTTAGTGGATCTTCAAAAGATTAGGACCATTCGAGAGAGTGAAGTACACTGTGCACCGGTGGAGTCACTCATGTTCATCTTGGTTTGTCGGGAGATTAATTCTCTATAGATACTGAATAAAGGGTATTTTCCAAAAATGGGTACCTTTTTCTATGGCGGGTTGAGATGGGGGGTCCTAATGTGGATGCACCGATGGTGATATGACTTGCTTATGGTATAACATCATCATCCAAAGTGATGGGAGAAATGAATCTCTGAGGATACATTTGGATAATAAAATCATCCTGGTCAGGATCTGGAAGAGATTCATCAAGGATAACCAAGGCATCACTCTCCCATTCCCTAACTGAGGAACAAGAGTAACTTCTAGTCTAGAATGTAAATGAACCATCAATTAGTGAGTGATCTCTAGAAAGGGTACGAGCTATGTCTTCCTGATGATTTAGTCATCGTGGATCTTCTTGATGACTAGCTCAGAGTCCCCTCCACCATGCAGGTGGGGAACATAAATCTCAAGGTCCTTCTCGAGACCTGTGATGAGGGCATGATACTTAGCCTCATTATTGATGCATCCTTCTGGAAAAAATAATGAATAAAGTTTGATATCCTACAAAGGAATGGTGATGATGATATCCATGCCAACTTTTTTGAGTTTGGGTTATATTAGTCTCCTACCGGTAGGTCTCCGTGAAGCACCATCAATGTGTATCTTCCAACATGTCATAGCCTCATACACTAAGTGGATGGATTCATCTTGAATTCGTGATCCAGATACTGATCTACTGGGGATGGATGAGTAGTAAGAAAGAATTATAGTGCCCAAATGTTTATATATTTTTGTGGAATAAACCTAATGTCAAACTCTTGAAGGATCATTTCCCATTGATCTAGATTTCCTATCAACATGGGGAAGTTCAAAATATAAATTACCATGTCTATGAGAGACACCCACTATATCTCATCGTTTTGAAGGCAATGTCACAATTTTTTTACCACAAATACCAGTGTGAGGAAAATCTTCTTAAAATACGAATAACTACTATTTGTATCGAGGAGTATGAAGATGATATAGAATAAACTATTATCTATCCCCAATTTGTCCTTCAGGGAAAGAAGGGAATCAATGGACATTCCAGGGAGGTCACATAAAAGACAAACAGATTTCCATAGTTGGGTGGCATCAGAACTAGAGGATGTATCAGGTACTACATAATCTTCTAAAAAGTTTCATGACACTCCTCATCCCACTGGTATTCAGCACCTTTTTTCAGGAGCTATGAAAATGGCTTACACTATCCATCCATGTTCTCAACGATTCAGTGTATGTAGGATATGTGGCCTAAAAATCCTCATATCTCTTGAATGTTGATTGGAGGAGGCATCTGGATAATGGCCATGATCTTCTCTAGATCGATCTATATGTATCTATATCTTGCCACAAAATCAAGAAACATTCCATAGGTAACCCTGAAGGAACACTTCAAGGGGTTGATCTTTAGATGGATGGAGTAGAGGAATCAGAACAATTTCAAAAGATCACTAAAATTGTTATGAAACTGGTAGGATTTGACCACCAAATCATCCACATTGTATTCCACCAATATCCTGAGTATCAAGTCGAATATGTTTTTTATGGA
Organism: Viscum album; assembly: GCA_963277665.1. Classification (NCBI taxonomy): domain Eukaryota; kingdom Viridiplantae; phylum Streptophyta; class Magnoliopsida; order Santalales; family Viscaceae; genus Viscum; species Viscum album. The sequence continues at coordinate 2,037,764,354 of OY728120.1, read as the reverse complement.
ACCCTGATAGGTATAACATATATTATTCATATTAAAAGGCATTACTTGGAAACAGAAAGTACCTTTTAGTGTCCTGATGAAGGTATAATATTCATACATAGGGGCTATTAGGATATGATTATATCTAAAATTCTCGTCCATGAATGAGGGAGCTTGGAATCCAATAGTAATGTCAATCAACAGCTCTATCGCATGAAGGGGAAAATCATCATTCAGATAGTGATGGTTGAGGTCCCAAAAGTCGATGCAGTCTCTGATCTATCTATTCTTCTTTCAGACAGGAAAAATGTTGGATTTCTATTTTGCATAATTCACATCCTATAAAAAGTTTTATTTAATGATCTTATCATCATCGGCCATGACCATTACATCGTGAGAAGGGTTTATATTTCTACGAGCCACTTTGACCACGTGATGGTTTGTCAGAAGACCAAGGTAGTGGTCTTGGACCTGAGGATCCATTCATGTCATCTCATTGTAGCTACAAGTGAATACATATCAATGTTTCTTGAGGAAATCCACATATGGTTGCATATCCTCTTCAAACATGGTTGCAATGACTAATGTTGGTTTTAGATTTGTCTTTTTGTTGAGGTTCAGCTATACTGACTCATCAAAGATGGTGGAGACACCTTCCAAAAATTCAGGGGGTGTCCTCCAAATTCCCTTCATCATTTACTATGAGGGGGTGACCAAAATGTTGTAATTATTCAATGTTGGCTGACCAGATGGAATGCTGGTGCTAGCCTGAGTGGCAATGGAATATTTACCAGAGGGATCCCAAACTACAGAATCCATGGTGACAAAAGTCTCCAATCTGATCCAATCAGGACTCCAATTCAAGGGTATATGTTTCATGATATCAAATAATTAGTGTTGAGTTATCTTGAGTTTGTTCATCCTGAACCAATTAAACAATCATGTATGAAATATTGTCATTGTTATGAGGTGAACATCCAGATACCTCATGGGGGTAAGGGGAACTGGGATCACTGAAGCCTAATTTGTGTAAGAGTACGAAGTGATCTTCATGTGCTCCCTGTACCAGGGAACGAGTGTTACCCTTGTCCCATATATGAAAAATACGTGTCCCATTCATGGGGATGTGGCCTCCAATTAGTGAATTGGGAAAATTTTGGCATCATCTTGGTCATCCCATGGGTCAGCCACAACAGTAGTATGCTAAACCTCATTGGCATGAAAATTATTGATCTTTCTTATATAGTTGTCGACGTCCAGGTAGTGGGATTCACATGTGGAAAAGGGAGGCACATCACCTTGTAGGATTCCCAATTGACCATTAAGGGAGTACTTCAAGTGTTGGTGATTTGTGGTGGGGACAGTTGCATGTAGTTCGAGCTAGGGACTACCCCCTAGTGGATTATAGGCGATGTCCTACGTGGTATCCATGAACTTTGGGCTATCAATCAGGCCACAAAATTGGGTCTTCATGAAGATTTTTCCATCATTTGTCTTCTCTTTCTTGTCATAACATTGAATATTCATGTGATAGGGATCCCAATATGTTTACATTTATCCATCTTATGAATCTTCTGGGCCATGATAAGATTGATCCCAGAACCAGTGTCAACAAGATATATGCGAATTTCCACACCATTGAACTGGCCAATGATGTATAGTGGGTGGATGTTCCCAGTTATAGAAGAACTTTAATGTTCTCCTGACAATGAAATGATGGCATGACATTCTGTATGCTTTAATTCCTTAGCAATGAAGGCTTCGGTGCCCACTACCTCTGTCTGAAACTGGATGGGGCTTGATAAAGCCTTTAAGAGTGATTCATTCCTTTATAGAGATAGGTGGAGAGAATCAAGGATCGAGAACATTATAGGAAAGATGGAATGTTTCTTAAGTACATCATACTTCGCTTTGAGGTGAACACTTATACCGACAGGATGTTGCTCCATGGATGGCAGTATAGAAGTTATTTTAGGTAAAACCTGAGGATTTTAGCATACATTGCAGATATCCCACTAATAATCTATTGCATCATGAAAAGTGACCACTATCTAACAGCTAGATGATTGAGGTCATTCCACAACTGAAAATGGTTGATCATAGTTTTTTCTTGATATACGTACCTAATCCAAAAAAACAAACAACAGTTGGGTGAATTTGATGAAATAGGATGAGATGGATGCGTGTGCTGAGCTTTGTGTCAGGAATATTTCTCTAGTCTTGGTGGAATGAAAATATTGGATGGGATTACTAGCATAAATATTATGTCGATTCTCATACACATGGCTCTGTCGATGTCAGTGTCGACTATGGATGATAGGATGGAATTTCTGGTACACTTCGTCGCTGGGTACCGTGTAAGTTTCTACTTGTTCTAGGGTATTCACTGAGGCATACTCCTAATCATCACTCGAGAAGTCTTCTATTCTTGGTGAAATTATTGGGGAACCCACCATTTCTAGGTGCATGAAATAACTAAGAGTATGAGGAAGATTAATCACAGGCAGAGGGATTTGATCTCCCTTGCATCTTCAGTGCCTTCTCCCATGAGATGGCGAGAGGTGAGGTATCGATGATGAGGTAGTAACTGGAGGTATCATCGAGACCATTGGTGGATCATGAGGATTTAAATGGGAATGGATTATACAATGGTATTGATAAACTACCATTCATGCTATCCAGTCGTCATACTTTTGATTCTCGTACTGAGAGACCTACTACATTTCAACCTCGATGTCACTATAACGATTTGTCGACACACATGTCACCTATGATGGGACCAGACCCAATCTAACTACATTGTTATTGACATGGTCCATGAGCTACTCTTTCATAACAGAGCACTACTAGAGACTGTGTCCAAGAAACTAATGATAGTGGTAGCAATAAGGGCGATCAATGAGATTTTCCTCTTCAAGCCTCCTTGTATTCTGGAAACCGTAGGATTCCCTGATCCAAGGCAGTCTATAAGTATCAAGGGACCTAGGACTCATTGAATGTGAAGGTCCAGTTTCATCAATTCAGTAAAAGGGCTCTAAGAGTCTGGCCCAGATGAGGAGATGGATCCTGCCTAGGTATAACGGCCCATACTTTACATACATTGTTAGTACTTCAAAATTGAAGTACACTTATTACAACATATAAAAAACCCATGAAAGGACCGTATAGGTATATTGTCTTTAGAAACTGGGAAACATAAACAACTGGTTCATAAATCATCTACACTGTCTCCCATTTATTTCATCATATCTAGGGTCCCTTTTGGCATATCCTACTTAATAACCTTCTTCCTGACCTGGGGAAAGAAAACATACAAAAGGGTGAGCTCAAATACTCAGTAAGGGTAATCAAAAGAAATATCAATCACATCATATTCATAAGAAACTAAAATTTTGGAAATCTTAACCTGCAAAAGATATCATAATTTCATAACATGGGATAAATCATAGTAGTGAAATGTAATCCCAATAATCATGACATAAGAAATGAAACATTGTGGCATACACCCATAATCATAGAGAATCATTTCTTAGTAGTCAAGACTCATTTCCAAGACAATCTTAGCGGACAAAGTCCATTTCTGAACTGAGTTCACTCCTCGTTTCAGTCCCATTTCACTGAACTGGTTTAACCTGCCGTTCCATCCATGTCTATATCATGAGATATAAATCTTTACCCAATGCATTGGAGGGAGATATAGGTCCCACCCATCTCATAATGATACCATTCTTATGTGTGACACAAAATCATAAACCATACATCATAGCATAACCCATGTAATAAAAATGGGAATCATAAACATCGTGACATCATAAAACAATTCATAAAAGATAAAGGAATTCATAAAAAATATTTCCATCACAACATAATCAAATAAATGTCATAATAGGGATAGAAACAGAACCCTATATTATCTTAGATGGAAAATAATATTGATAAAATACTTGAACTCCATTCTTGAGGAGAATATCCTTTCTACTTATAAAACGTTTTCCTTTCTTAACATTTCATATAATTTTGAACTAAAAGAATTTGATTAAAAATAAACTTCAAAACTTGTAAAGTAAGCTTCATGGAAATAATGTTCTAAAAATCCATTCATGCCGTATAAGTTAAAAAAACATTCTTCTCATACTTTTTTCGGAAAAGTAAAAAAGTACCTCGTACGAAAAATGACAAATGATTCCTTTCATATATTTTACTAAAAACTCACAGAAGGGTTAAATTGTATATAAACTATTGTATAAGGATATAAATATTACATATTGAGGAAACATGGATGTGGATGATAAATATTCCCCAGTAAATTCTGAAGTATAAACAATCTCGGATAAAAATGAGATTGTGAGATTTTCCCTTACCTTAGGTCCGATTTGCTTCGTAAGTGTCCGAAACTCCTGTATAATGATTTAAATAATGTCATTGACTTATTCCACAATCATACTCATTGTTATGATATCATATATGGCCATATTATTAGCTTCTTATTAGTAATATTTCATTGCTACTTGTTATTCGGGTGTTTATTACTTTTTGTTCTTATGCGTGTTTTATGGAATAAATTCTTATTCTCCTCTTTAGGTTATAGATACCTCATTTACATAATGGTATTAGTGTAATATATATCATATTAATTCATTCAATTCATTTATATAATCATTATTAAATGAAGATCATGTAGAACGAGTCACATCACATCTTGGAGACGGTATTCCGTACGTACGCACGAGCGATGATATCGTTCCCATGATCATGGAATTGTATTTGATTGTATGTATACTATTTCAGAATAAATATAACTTTACAATAATCATATATAGTTATTATTTACACCATTATACCCATCCTAGTAAGGTGGTGGTGGAAAATATATTACACCACGGCGTGGAGAGCGTATTCCGTACGTACGCACGTGCGGTGATTTCGTTTTCCGTAGGATGGATAGATGATGAAATAGGGTTGTTTCATACATATAATAACATACCATTATATGATTGATACTGATGTTATTATTTCATAATGACACAACTAAATAAGAAGAAGTGGAAGAAGAAATAAAGTTGAAAGAACCGGTAACAAACATTACCTCTTCTTTGAAGCGCCTCTTTGAGACCTCCTCTTAGGGCAGTAAACTTGGTATTTTAAGAGGACCAAGACCTCTAGGATGTTTCTAGGGAAGTGGGGAAGTGAAATGGGAAGGTATTGGCCGAGGTTGAAGGCTCTAATTGGTGTGAGGAGGAGAGGGAGGAGGTGCCCTTTTATAAGGGAGGAGAGGGTTACCTTTAGAAATATAAGAAATATTAGTTTATATTAAATCCCAAACCCACATAAAAACATCCCCAATGACTCATATATGAATATTAGATGAGATAGGGTTGTAATCTAATCAAACAATAATATTTATAAATGTTATGAATTTATTTTAAACATTATCGACTTGATTTATCCTTATTTATCAATTTAATTTTATTTGTGGTAATAATATTCTCAATATTAAATTATTATAAATAATTACATATTTGTTGTTAATTTTATATAATTTGACACTTTATGAAATTTTAGATCATATAAATGTTAATTTATAATTTTTAAATATTTTTGTGATTTTTAAATAATTTTATAATATGTTATTTTTATAAAATAACAATAGTGTCGATTTTGACACTATTCATTTATTTGAATTTAAATAAATTATATACAGAAAATATGTTCGAAATAAAAGCTTTAATAGACTCATAAAATGTTATATGTATCTATAAAATTAGTTCATCACATTAAATAGTTCATATAATATTTATTTTAATATTTGTAAAACCATTTATTTGATATTTTAATTAATAAAATAATTTCAACATCACTATTGTGTCATAATTAATGATAATTTTTTAATCCCTAAAAATTCTAAATAAATTCCTATTATGTAGATAATTGTATTATATTTCTCGAGACTATTCATTTTAGAAGCTTCATTAAGTTTATCACAAAATTAAAATTATTATACATATAAGATTTAAGAAAGTGACTTGTTGTCACATTCTTTGGTTTTAATAATAATTAAATTATTTTCATGGAAAAAATTCCATTAAATGAATCTAATCCAACCCTTAGGTGATATGGGTCTACTTTTAGTGATCCGATAGGATTTTGGCAGGTGTTAGGGTAATTTTATAATCTTATATTTACCCTTAATTACCCAATTTACACTTAACTATGGTAAATAAAATTTACCGTAGTTACTATTCATAATGCCCATAAATAAAAAGTAGCCTATTAAAATAATTTGGACCCACTGATTCCAAATATGGAATCCATTTTTAAAAAATAAAAACATATAAGTTGCAGTAATTAATTTAAAATAAATCATTTTGTTAAGAAAACAGGTTTTAGAAGTTAAAACATTTCCAAAGATTGAAATGTTTTAACCTATGAATTCAATGTGAAATTAATGATAATGACATAAATTATATTAAATAGTAAAAATATATTCCATTCATACTTTATAACCATTCAATATTATAATTTAACCATATAAATTATCTTAATGAAAAAAGTTGTTTTTAATTAAAAATTACCGTATTTTTACTATTCATCAAAATATGAAAGTTATCAGAATAATATCAAAAATTTATCCAAAGTAAATTTTTATACCCTGAATCAAAAGATAAATTTTATTTTGTCAAATTTAACTTATAAACATGTCAAAAACTAGACTTAATGTGGGTGTTCCATCAAAAGACGTCAAAACTGCATTTTTTTAAAAATACTTATTTTACCAGAAATATTTATTTTGTTCACTTACCATGTTATAGATAATGTGTAAGACGAATAATAAAATTCAAAATGTAGTAAATACTATTCATAATGGCTAGTTCATAACAATATATAGTTGTTTAGTGAAACCTGGTATTGCATACTACACACGCTATCGAGGAGGATCGTGATTGCGTGTATTGCAAGCCAAGATAGTGTTGTGTGTAGTGAAAGATTCCATTGATGATTTATATAACATAAAAATAAAATATTTCTCATAAAACACTCAGGTGTTACATTCTACCCCCCTTAAAATGAATTTCGCCCTTGAAATTCATCACTTCATTACAGACAGATGAGGATACCTCACCCTCATCATATCCTCAATTTCCCATGTAGCTTCTTCTAATTGGTGGTTCCTCCACAAAACTTTCACAAAGTGAGTGGTCTTGTTCCATAGGACTTTTTCTCTACGATCCAGAATCTCTATCAGTTGTTCTTCATAAGAAACATCTTGCTCTGGCTGTATAACTTTTGAGCTGAGTACATGTGAAGGATTAGGTTTGTACTTTCTCAGGAGAGATATATGGAACACATCGTGATCTTGAGAGAGATTCGGTGGAAGCGCCAATCAGTAAGCTACCTTCCCAACACGGTACAGAATTTCAAAAGGACCGATATATCTAGGTCTCAACTTTCCCTTCTTTCTAAATCTCATGACCCTCTTCCTGGGATATATTCGTAAGAACACTTTATCACCCACTTCAAACTCGAGGTCTTTTTTTTTATTGTCGGCATAACTTTTTTGTCGACTCTGAGTTGCTCTTATGTGTTGTTGAATAGATATGACCTTTTCTTCCATTTCATCAACTATATCAGGTCCTAATAGATTTCTTTCCCCAACTTCATCCCACCAAGTTGGAGTCCGGCATTTCTTTTCATAGAGAGCTTCATAAGGATCCATCTGAATACTGGAGTGAAAGCTATTATTATAAGAAAATTCCACCAAAGGTAGGTGTTGATCCCAACCAACTTTGAAATCTATAGAGCAAGCTCTCAACATATCTTCTAGAGTTTGAATCTCCTCTCAGACTGACCATATGTCTGAGGATGATAAGTAGTGATGAAACTCAACTCTGTATCCAGAGTATGCTGAAGACTTCGCCAGAACTTTGAGGTAAACCTCAGATCACGATCAGATATAATAGAAAGTGGTACTCCATGCAATCTTACCACTTCCTTTACATATATACTGGAAATATTATCTAGAGAGAAGTCCTCTCTAATAGCAATGAAGTGTGCAGACTTTGTAAGATGATCAACTATGACCCAAATAGCATTATTGCCTTTGGATGTTTTAGGAAGTTCGGTGACAAAGTATATAGTGATGTTTTCCCATTTCCATTCAGGTATGGGTAATGGTTGTAACACCCCCTTAGACTTCTGTCTCTCAGCTTTAACTTGCTGACAAACCAAGCATCGAGAGACATATTCAGCAACATCTCTTTTCATGCCATCCCATCAGAAGTACTCTTTCAGATCCATATACATCTTCATGTTTCCAGGATGAATAGAGAATGAAGAACTATGAGCCTCATCCAGCAGCTCCTTCTTTAATTTTGGGATGGGAGGAAAACAAACCTGATTCCTGAACATTATTATCCCATCACAATCAAGGTTGAATTCAGGAACATTTCTCACCTTCTTTTGTAACTCGAAATCTTCTTTCTGTGCCTCTTGAATCTTCACATGTATAGATGGTTGAACATTCATTTGAGAAAGGTACAATTTTTCCCCTTCCATTATAATTCAAAGATCCATCCTTTGTAAATCCATAAATATTGGATCTTTTGTGATCCTCATCATGGATAAGCTAGCATGGTCTTGTCGACTTAATGCGTCTTCTACCTTGATTGCTTTCCTAGGGTGGTAATGGATTGAACAGTCGTAATCCTTAATCATCTCTAACCATATTCTTTGACGCATATTCAGCTCCTTTTGTGTGAAAATATACTGTAAACTTTTATGATCAGTATAAATATCACACCTTTCACCATAAAGGTAATGCCTCCAAATCATTAATGCAAAGATTATTGCAGCTAACTCCAAATAATGAGTTGGGTAATTTTTCTCATGGATTTTCAACTGTCGTGAGGCATAAGCAATCACTATATCATTTTGCATGAGAACACATCCCAGTCCTTTCGTGGATGCATCACTGTATATCACAAACCTTTCTCCACTACAAGGTAGTGTGAGCACAAGTGCACTAGCTAACCTTCTTTTTAGCTCTTTGAAATTTTCTTCACATTCCTCCGTCCAAACAAACTTAACTCTTTTTCAAGTCAACTTGGTTAATGGGTTAGATAACCTTGAAAAATCTTTCACAAAATGTCGTTAATATCCAGCCAAACCAAAAAAATTCAGATCTCAGTTACTGTTGTTGGTCTCGACCATCTTTCCATAACCTCTGTTTTTGCTGGATCCACAGATATCCCCTCTTTTGAGATTATGTGACCCAAAAATGAAACTTTTTGAAGCCAAAATTCACACTTGGTAAATTTGGCATAAATCTTCTCCTTTATTAGGGTCTTCAATATAATTATCATGTGATCTTAATGTTCTTCCTTGCTCTTTGAATACACAAGAATATCATCTATAAAGACTACCAAAACCTGATCAAGATAGTCTCTAAAGACTCTATTCATCAGATCCATGAAGATAACAGGGGAATTAGTAACACCAAATGGAATCACTATAAATTCATAGTGTCCATACCTTGTACGGAAAGACGTCTTTGGTATATCCTCCCTTTTGACCGTTAATTGATGATACCCTGAACAAATATCAATCTTGGAAAAGTATTGAGCTCCGCGTAGTTGGTCAAATAAGTCATCAATGAGTGGGAGAGGATATTTTTTCTTGATAGTGATATTGTTAAGTTCTCGATAATCAATGCAGAGTCTCATTGATCCATCTTTCTTCTTAACAAATAGAACAGGTGCTCCCCAAGGTGACACACTAGGGCGTATGAATACCTTATCATGATTCTCTTGGAGTTTCTTCTTCAATTTCTGAAACTCAATTGGGTCTATTCTATAAGGTGTCTTTGAAATAGGTAAAGAACCCGGTACGAGTTCTATTGAAAACTCAACTTCAGGATTTGGTGGGAGACCCGGTAATTCCTCCGGAAAGACATCATCAAACTCATGTACAATGGGAATATTCTTAATCGTGAGTTTCTCTCCAACCATTTGAGATAAATAACCTTCATTTACTGGAATCAAGATCCATAAGATGGATGAAATTTCCACTGGAAGGTTATGTTAATCCTTGCATCGATAGATGATCATAGATTGATCTGGAATATGAAATGTGACTTCCCTTCTTTGGAAATTCATATGAGCTCCATATAAAGAAAGAAAATCCATTCCAAGAATCACATCAAATTCCACTATAGGAAGGATCACAAGATTTGCAGGAAGCACTTTCCCACAAACTTCAATCGGAGAAGAATTGTAAACTTTTAATGCGACTGTTGTGCCATTAGGGGTTGTCACAACTAACTCAACATCTAATTGTTGAGGTAATACGGTGATACCCTTAGAAAATTCTTCAGAAATAAAAGAGTTGGTGGATCCAGAATCAAATAAAACATTTTATACTTTAGAGTGGATGGTAAGTGTACCTCTCACCACTTCGTTGTCGTACTCCACATCGCCGATAGTAATTGCATGTGACGTTCCTTTGTCTTTGGCCTTAAGAGTTTGTTGACATCGATCATCATCATCAACCCTTGGATTTTGGGCATTGATTGGCATAATTCCCCATCTCCTTGCACTTGAACCATTGAAGTGTAGTAGGTTCATTTTGTGTATCCCTTCCTTTGTTTGCATCATTAGACATCTTCTTCCCAATATTTTGACATTCAATTGCCCGATGACCTTCTTTTCCACACATATAACATTTTCTTGTCCCCTTAAGACAATTTCGTCCATGTTTCTTTCCATACATTGAGCATAAGGGAATGCTCATCTTATTTTCAGTGTGCTCTTTAGATTTTCCTTTGAATTCCATTTTCCTCTTCTTATCAAACCCATATGACTGATGGGTTACTCCAATATCCATCTCAACCATGAGAGCACATCGAACGATTTCCTCATAGCTATGAAGTCCCTTATGGCTAACGCCCTTCGAAGACTTGGTTTTAAGCCACCAAAGAATTGATCGATCTTACTCTCAGGTTGGATAATAATACCAGAAGCATACCTTGCAAGTCTTGTAAAATTTTCTTCATAGGTACCAACAGATTCATCATCCTTTTTCATTAGTTCAAGAAATTTATTCTCCATATTTGTTTGAATAATAAGAGGTAAATACTTATTGAAAAATAAGTTCTTGAACTCTTCCCATTCCATGTACTCAATTTCATCCCTTTGCCTCGTATTCTTAATATGATTCCACCATTGATCAGCATCACCTTCCAAACGATACACTGCTAAGATGAATTTATCATGTTCAGAACATTGAAGAACTGAAAATATCTTTTCAGTGGTACTGATCCATTGTTCATCCACTAATGGATCAGAAGACCCGTGGAATGAAGGTGGACGCTACCTCATGAAGGATTCAATAGAATGTTGCTCCTTCCTTTGCTCATTTGGAAGTCCTGCATGATTCATAGATTGAGAATGTTGGGTGATCATGGCTACAAGATTTTTCATTCCATCTCCCATAACATTTGGTTGCTCAGGGGGACAACCATTGCATTGCCCGTCGCATTCCGCATTAACACGGTTCCTTCGGGTTCCAGCCGTTGACTAAAACCAAGAAGAAAAGTGTGAGAAACACTAATTATAATAGGAAAAACACATAATAAAGAATAAAATTTCACACTTAAGGTCTTATCATAGGTTGTTCATGGCCATTTATTAAACACTAAGATTGTGTTCTATGCTTAGACATATCCTTAGGGTTCTTACTAAGGCTTTCACATCCTAGTTTCCAAAGGTTGACTATACCTTTCCTCTGATACCAACTATAACGACCCATAATTTACATACATTGTTAGTACTTCAAAATTTAAGTACACTTATTACAAAATATAACAAAACCAAGAAAGGACCGTATAGGTATAGTGTCTTTAGAAACTGGGAAACATAAACAACTAGTTCATAAAGCATCTACACTATCTCCCATTTATTTCATCATATATAGCATCCCTTTTGGAATATCCTACTTAATAACCATCTCCCTAACCTGGGGAAAGAAAACATACAAAAGGGTGAGCTCAAATGCTCAGTAAGGGTAAGCAAAAGAAATATCAATCACATCATATTCATAAGAACATAACATTTTGGAAATCTTAACCTGCAAAAGAGATCATAATTTCATAACATGGGATAAATCATAGTAGTGAAATGTAATCCCAATAATCATGACTTAAAACATAAAACTTTGTGGCACACACACATAATCATAGAGAATCATTTCTTAGTAGTCAAGACTCATTTCCAATACTATCTTAGTGGAAAAAGTCCATTTCTCAACCGAGTTCACTCCTCGTTTCAGTCCTGTTTCACTGAACTGGTTTAACCTGCCGTTCCATCCATGTCTATCTCTTGAGATATAAATCTTTACCCAATAAATTGGAGGGATATATAGGTCCCACCCATCTCATAATGATACCATTCTTATGTGTTCCACAAAATCATAAATTATACATCATAGCATAACCCATGTAATAAAAATGGGAATCTTAAACATCGTGACATCATAAAAAAATTCATATAAGATAAAGGAATTCATAAAAAATATTTCCATCACAAAATAATCAAATCAATGTAATAATAGGGATAGAAACAGAACCCTATATTATCTTATATGGAAAATAAGTTTGATAAAACACTTGAACTCCATTCTTGAGGAAAATATCCTTTCTACTTCAAAAACATTTTCCTTTCTTAACATGTCATATAATTTTGAACTAAAAGAAGTTGATTAAAAATAAACATGAAAACTTGTAAAGTAATCTTCATGGAAATAATTTTCTAAAAATCCATTCATGCCGTATAAGTTAAAAAAACATTCCTCTTGTACTTTTGTCGGAAAAGTAAAAAAGTACCTCGTACGAAAAATGACAAATGATTCCCTTATAATATTTTACTAAAAACTCACTGAAGGGTAAAAGTGGATATAAACTATTATATATGGATATAAATATTACATATTGAGGAAATATGGATGTGGATGATAAATATTCCCCAGTAAATTCTGATGTATAAACAATCTCGGATAAAAATGAGATTGCGAGATTTTCCCTTACCTTTGGTATGATTTGCTTCGTAAGTGTCCGAAACTCCTGTATAATGATTTAAATAATGTCATTGTCCTATTAATGAATCATACTCATTGTTATGATATCATATATGGCCATATTCGTATCTTCTTATTAGTAATATTTCATTGTTACTTGTTATTCGGGTGTTTATTACTTTTTGTTCTTATGCGTGTTTTGTCAAATAAATTCTTATTCTCATATTTAGGTTATAGATACCTAATTTGAAAAATGTTATTAGTGTAATATATATCATATTAATTCATTCAATTCATTTATATAATCATTATGAAGTGATGATCATGTAGAACGAGTCGCATCACATCGTGGAGACGGTATTCCGTACGTACGCACGAGCGATGATATCATTCCCATGATCATGGAATTGTATTGGAGTGTATGTATACTATTTAAGAATCAATATAAATTTAAAATAATCATATATAGTTATTATTTACACCATTATACCCATCCAAGTAAGGTGGTGGTTGAAAATAGATTACACCACGGCGTGGAGACAGTATTTCGTACGTACGCACGCGCGGTGATTTCATTTTCCATAGGATGGATAGATGGTAAAATAGGGTTGATTAATACATATAATAACATAACAGTATATGAGTGATACTGATTTTATTACTTCATAATGAAAAAAATAAATAATAATAAGTGGAAGAAGAAATAAAGTAGAAGGAATCGGTAACGGACATCACCTCTTCTTTGAAGCGCCTCTTTGAGACCTCCTCTTAGGGAACTAAAATTGGTCTTTGAAGAAGACCAGGACCTATATGAAGTTTATAGGGAAGTGGGGAAGTGAAATGGGCAGGTATTGGCCGAGATTGAAGGATCAAATTGGTGTGAGGAGGAGAGGGAGGAGGTGCCCTTTTATAAGGGAGGAGAGGGGCACCTTTGGAAATATAAGAAATATTAGTTTATATTAAATCCAAAACCCACATAAAAACATCCAAAATGACTCATATCAAAATATTAGATGAGATAGGGTTGTAATCTCCTCAAAAAATAATATTTAGACATGTTAGAAATTTATTTTAAACATTATCAACTTAAATTATCCTTATTTATCAATTTAATTTTATTTGTGGTAATAATATTCTAAATTTTAAATTGTTATAAATAATTACATATGTGTTTGGAATTTTCCATAATTTGACACTTTATGACATTTTAGACCATATAAATGTTAATTTATAATTTTTAAATATTTTTGTGATTTTTAAACAATTTTATAATATGTTATTTTTATAAAATAACAACAGTGTCAATTTTGATACTATTCATTTATTTGAATTTAAATAAAATATATACAGAAGATATGTTCAAACTAAAAGCTTTAATAGATTCATAAAATTTCATATGTATCTATAAAATTAGTGGAGGACATTAAATAGTTCATATAATATTTATTTTAATATTTTTGAAACCATTTATTTGAGATTTTAATTAATAAAATAATTTCAACATCACTATCGTGTCATAATTAATGATAATTATTTAATCCCTAAAAATTAAAAATAAATTCCTATGATGTAGATAATTGCATTAGATTTCTGTAGACTATTCATTTCCGATGTTTAATTAAGTTTATCACTAAATTAAAATTATTATACTTATAAAATTTAAGAAAGTGACATGTTGTCACATTCATTAGTATTAATAATAATTAAATTATTTTCATCGAACAAAGTCCATTAAATGAATCTAATCCGACCCTTAGGTGATATGGGTCGACTTTTAGTCATATAATAGGATTTTTCCAGGTGTTAGGGTAATTTTATAATCTTATATTTACCCTTAATTACCCGATTTACCTTTAACTATGGTAAATAAAATTTACCGTAGTTACTATTCATAATGCCCAAAAATAAAAAGTAGCCTATTAAAATAATTTGGACCCACTGATTCCGAATATGGAATCAATTTTTCAAAATTAAAAACATATCAGTTGCAGTAATTAATTTGAAATAAATCATGTTGTTAAGAAAACGAGTTTTAGAAGTTAAAACATTGCCAAAGATTGAAATGTTTTTACCTATGAATTCAATGTCAAATTAATGGTAATGAAATAAATTATATTAAATGGTAAAAGTATATTATATTTATACTTTAAAACCATTCAATATTATAATTTAACCACATAAATCATCTCAATGAAAAAAAATTTTTTAATTAAAAATTTGCGTATTTTTCCTGTTCATCAAAATATGACAGTTATCAGAAAAATATCAAAAATTTATCCAAATTAAATTTTTATACCATGATTCAAAATAAGAATTTTATTTTGTCAAATTTAACTTATAAACATGTCAAAAACTAGATTTAATGTGGGTGCGCCATCAAAAGGCGGCAAAACTGCATTTTTAGAAAAATACTTATTTTACCCGAAAAATTTATTTTGTTCTCATACCATGTTATAGAAAATGTGTAAGATGAATAATAAAATTCAAAATGTAGTTAATAATATTCATAACAGCTAGTTCACAATAATATATCATTGTTTAGTGAAACCCGGTATTGCGTACTACATACGCTATCGAGGAAGGTCGTGATTGCGTGTAATGCAAGCCAAGCAAGTGTTGTGTGTAGTGAAAGATTCCTTTGATGATTTATATAACATAAAAACAAAATATTTCTCATAAAACACTTGGGTGTTACACTAGGTAGTGGAACCTGGTTGTCTCACCTAGGCAGTGGTGGTACATTACGCAGTGGCGACTGCCAATTCTATGCCATGCGATTCTGAGCCACAGGTTGAGCCTAATGCCATGTACCTTAACAAGGATATATAAGTATATCTACTAGTAACAATTCCAACTATATGGGTGCATCTATCTATGAAGTATCAGTACTGTAGGCCTTGGAGCCTCTTCTTGTGGGAGCTACAGGAGGCAAAAAAACCTGGACGCTTAGCCTGCTACAAGGCTTCTTCTAAATGTTGATCAATATCAATGAAATATCAGAGTACACCTGGTAAGTTATAAGTGATTATAGGAGGAACCATTTAAGCCTTTTCATTCCATAAACACAAAACTAATAGTTGTTTCTATGTTATCGACACATTTAGTGAATATGTGTGGCCCTTATATCTGTTAACAATGTTTGCGGCTCTCTCATCCAGCATTTTATTTCACTTGAATAGGTTGGAAATACTAGTCCGGCGGTTGGTGTAACTGAACTAGAATTGAAACTGCCTATAGAGATGCTCTCTACCAGCTATAGACCCAATGGTTAACTAGTTATACTAAATAATGCAAGCCCTTCATGTGTTTGTATAAAACATCAGAGCATTAAGGCTTCATAATGTGATGCAGTTCCCATCATGGGTCCACATCATCAAATGATGTGGTCTAGATGCGGCACCGGATGGCCTATCCCATTGAAAGGAAATAAGTATGGATTTACAAAGAATGTTGGTGCTGTAATATCATCCACCCTTGCTTGATATGGTTTTCCATCTGGTGGGATCTCCACCTATCGGGATTCAAGTACCTTGAGCCAAGAAATGATAGCATACATCAGATCATCTTGATGATGATTCCTATCATAATAAGGATTCCTGAAGAATTATCCATTGGAGGGTTATTAAATCTTATATGCTGGAAGAACGGGTCATGGAGCTACTAGTGGAACAACATAAGGGTCCACATGAGGAACCTGGGAAGTAGTTGGTGGAACCTATAGAACGGATGGTGGGACCTGAGCTGGGTCTTGAGGAAAGATGTCACAAAACTCGGGTGGATTTGATGATGCATATCAGTGTCTTCTCTATAAACACTGGAATATTACCTATCTATATGTTAAAGACTATCAAGATCACCTTGTAATAGGTAATCGGGGGGAGTTGTACCTCTCCCTACAACCCCATCGTAGGATGGTTGGGGTCATACTAAGGATCGCCATAATCTTGTTGAAGTTCTGTGGAGAAATCGATGAGGAGATCATCGAAGATCCTTCTCTGTTCTACAAGTGGTTAATGCAATGTGGCATTTTTGGGATCCCCCTCCATCTTCTACACTGAATCAAATGTGTCAGAGGGATTGACTATCCTAGTGTATGCTTTACCCTTACTAGGATCTTAACGAGTGTCAATGAATCATAATTTTAAGGGAGGGGAAGCTTCTATATTTGTTGGCTAGTGGACACCTATATGGTATGCCAGTTGTTGTTTCTCCCCAATGGGATGTAACTCTTCTCTAGTCCTGTTGCCGATTCCCCCTTCAACATGTATCTCAAGAACAACCATGTTTACTGTGAAAATTCCAAAAGGAATATCCTCGATATCACTTTGTGAACAAGGTTGGTGTAGTATATGACTAAAATTTAGGGCACCATATTTCCCCTACCTAGAGATCTAGAAATGTGTGGAAGCCTCCTTAAAAAATATACAGAGCACAATAATGCTCGGAATGCATCGTTTCTGGAGGGTGCTATGATAACCAGGTGATGCAGGGTGCCGATCAACAGGAAGTGAGGCCAACTAAACTAGGCCGAAATTCCAGAAAATATTGTTGAAGTGTTCATGGATATTGGGGTAAGATAACTGTCGATGACAGAGACATAAATGTGTCATCCCTAAGGTTCTGTGGAAGAACATAACCTCGTCCTTCATGAGGGACTCTGGCATACTTATTCTTGCAGTTGAAATTAGCGAGAACATTTTGGGTAGATGGTCCTATGTGATAATGTGCCACAAACATCTCAACTCAGACTCCGGATCTGGCCCTTGGTTGCCCCATTGTTCAACTACGGAAGTTGAGGGACCGATAAAGGCACTGATGCATATGGTTGCTGTGGTAAACTGAATGGTGGAGAATATGGTGTGTGAGATGACAAACAGATGCATCTTGGGCTATCTTATATATAATTCACTAACAGTATAACCACATCCCTATAGGATGGGGTAATGACCACTGCTTCCTACGTAAGAGTGGCATTCATTTGTGGTGGATCAGGCAAGTGCTCACCGTCAAACAGTCCCTAGAACAATTATCTGTGACATCTAATTGAATTAAAAAATGATCCTCATGATGAAAAGGAGGCTTTCATAGAAAAAAGTGTAAATTATCCATATCTTCCTCTACCTGTATGTATTGGTAGCAGGATTGAAGGATCTGGTTCATCTCACTTTCAAGGAGGAAAAATCTATTACATCTTGTTCGTACCCCAGTCCCCAAAACATAGGATTGGTGTGAAAGTTCAATCAATGAATCAAAATCTAATTCAAAGACATAAAATAGGATGGGTTTGATAATGATTTGAGGCTTATCAAGTTTCTTCCCCTTGAGGTGGAGACCCATTCTATGGACCTGGGACGGTTCATTAGAGAATGGTTGATCCTCGACATGGGGAGGAACTTTTCATTGATATGTCAAGGATCAAGGGGCACTCAAGAAGATTTTAAATGGAACACAGGGAGGACCTCCATGGTTGGTAATTATAAAGTGGGGAGGGCCTCTGCTAGAGTTGGTGGTGAAGCGAGGAGGTCCTTTACACAGATAGCTTGATATATGGGGTGAACCTCTATACCTGAGACCATGGAAACGAGGAGGACCTTTATGTCGGGTGTCAACAAGATGGGGAGGACATCCACCTGGAATAATGATGATAGTATGGATAGTACCTCCATACTAAACATGATAGTGTGGAGAACCTACACTCTGGTTGGAGGAGATATATGGAGGACCTCCATACTGATTGGCATCGCCATGGGTCGGCCTGAGATGGTTTTTGCTTGCACTGGCAACCGAAAAAGTCGACCCAACCAACCCATGGGGTGGTAGGGATATCAATCCCGAATGGTCATAGAGATTCTCCTATTTTATAGTAACATGGAAGTGATATTATATATGGGTGGTGGCTCAAGACATTGAAGCTGGACAAGATGATTCCCCCTGTTGGGAATCCTCATGATCTTGTGCCCGACATTGACATGGGTTTGGCCAAACATGAGCCGATTGTTCAAGGGTTTGGATCGCATACCCCTAAGTCTGCGAGACAAGATGACATCACTGACGTGCACTCATGTGAGCCCTTCGTGGGGGCTCCCAGGCTTAATTCATTGCTGGGGGAACTCGTACATCCCTTACTTCTTCCACGTAAGGGTGTGAGTCATAAGAGAGTTCTAGGGAGAGGATCCTAAAATTATTGAAGATCATAGTGGGGAATAGTGTCCCATGCACGACCCATGGGGGAGGCGGTGTCATTTTGGTATAGAAGCCTCTAAATCATACCAGTCCATATACCACATCAGGATGACCTCCTTTTATTTGTACCATTGAACAAGAGTATCGATCACCCTCCAGTTAATAAAATCATAGGGAGATATGTGGGGTGGATTACCAATAGTTGTGTTCATGGGAGTCATAGTAGAATAGGTGAAGCCATGTGGGATTGTCGCATCGGTATTTACCCTTCCCCTTCATATGTGGGTGGGAGGTGATCGGTTTCCTAAAATTGTACCATAGGTCTTGAAACGCAGGAATATATTTCCATCGGAAAATATAGTATGAAAAAATGTCTGGTTTCATAGTGTCGTTCAGTCTTTCATAGATGGATAGAAAGATCCATGATGACAATGTCACCTATCGGGATTCCCAATGACCAACTTCCCAAAATCCTAGGGACGTTCATGCTAGGCCCACTATTTTCATGGCAGGACCTGGTGCTGGATAGATGGATTTGGTGACATGCTCATCTAGTGATGCCATGAACACAACTAATCCCCATATTGAGGAGAAAAATTTCACATCGTGTTCGCTATTTTTGTTTCTGACACATTCATCAGTGCATGCATTGTCTATGAGGATGCAATGATTGTGTCCCTACATTCCTGACTTCTAAAGGAAGGAATAATTAATCACTTCTTTAGAAATTATTTCTCCATGATCGAAATGGGGTAATGGGATGTCAGTCTATCATTCCATGTATTCCTCTATGGAATTCATTTCCTAGTACGAGTCTCCCTAAATGATTAAGAATTTTTCTTATCAAACACTTCATGGTGTCATATCTTTTTGGATATTAGTCACTTACACATCTTCTATCAGGACATTCTCAAGGGGTTCATGTCAGGGTAGAATCCATCGGTCAAAAGAGTAGTCACGTTGAGGAATCACTGGCATTTATGGACACTGAAACACTGGTACACTTGGATTTTCCATTAACATAAGGCTTATTGAGGGTGCGAAAGCCTGGTGTATCCCAAGTCAAATGTAGGGAATTATATACCGGAGGCATGTCTCCATGGTTTTTCTCGAATTCCCAATCTTAACACAGGGTATGCCGTGAGATTAACATCTATATGGGATGGATCAGACTGATCACAACACTAATAAGAGTGGATCAGAGGTGCATCCCTAGATGGGAGCACCTAAATTTTTTTTTCGAATGGATGGGTCATAACACCCAATAAGGAAGAACCCATGATTAAGTGTCCCACAAATTGTAAGGTTTCACACCATGAAGTCAGATTTGGACACCAAAAAGGGTAGATCATATTGAATTATGGGTCCATGAAAAGGGGACACCAAGGTTTACCATTGGTTGGGATTCAACATCAGAGAGGCTTTGTACATACCATGTTTACAAGGTAAGGATCAACACCCACATAATTTGAATGGGTGATTCATGGGAACGAGGTGTACTATAAAGACAATGACCTAGATATATACTATTTCCTAAACATGGATAGTTGCCCTCAATGATGGAATTATTTTACTATGATTTGGCGACCTGGGTAAGATTAGGATGAATTTGAATTGAGTTTCGATGTGTGGAATGAATGGGGATGGAACCGAAAACCTAGGTTAAGGTGAAATTACCGGGATTGAACCTCAAGGTGGTTTTCCACACATCTCATTTGTAGGGAATAAAATTCCACATAGTTCAAATAAGGGATGAGGTAACTGAGGAGGTGGCTTGTGAGAATGGACATTTGGATGGGGACATGAAGGAAATGGAACCAATTGGTTATGGCACGGTCTTCCTGAGACACAATGGTTTGTTGGAAAGACTAGGATGAGACATTGAAGATGGGATTTAACCTTAAAGAGTCTTCTTATATACCAGTCTCCAAATGGGAAAGGATCAAATTCCACATAGTTTATATGGGTGAAGAATTTAATAGGGGTGTGCACAAAGGACAAAACCCCAATGGAATTCTTGTTTATTTTCCATGGATAGTATCCCATCGAAAGAGGTACACTCCTGGTTGGATGAGTATGGATTGAGTGTCAGGCATATGCCCTGAGATAGAACATAAATTTCTTAGGCACCATTATGGGGCAGACCAATGATCTTGGCCCAACAAAGTGGACATCGAAGTTTAACATTGTTTGGGATTGAATCTCATTTAGGATTACTACGTACAATGTCAAGGAGACATAGATCAAAACCCATGTAGTTAGAAAGAATAATGTTTAATGTAGTGAAAGAAGAAAGGGGAATACAATTTAATGTCATGCGGGATGTGGGTGAACCAACATGAAGTGGCCAGGACCAATGGTTGATAGAAATAAACCCCAGGTAGGCTTCCCACATACCTTGCATTAAAAGGGAAAGGATCAATGTACATGTAGTTCAGAAAGAAGGGTCACAAGGCTTACAGACTAAGGTGTCCCAAAGAGGATGTCATGGTCACTATTTAATCAATGATCATGTGGGTCATGATTAGTGGATGAACCATGATCTTATTTTTAGGTATGGATCATGTATTTGTATTTTTTTAGGAAAATGGAAGAAAATGGGATTTCTATGTACACTCTGTGTACCCAGTTTGCATGTACAACCACGTACTGGCCATGTAACAGTCAAGTACATGGCCGTGTGGTGACCTGGAAGACCACATTAGGTGTGGAATGGTTAAGGCTACTACACGAAATGTACATTTAATGAAATACATGTATATGATCCATTTTAATTAATATTTCAGTGTGGGGTACATCTCCTGTCTAGAAATGAATTTTTTTCCTTTGATTCATACAGGAGACTTGGGAATTACAAAAGAAGATCAAACCCCCTGGTTCTCCATCTGAGCACCAATTAAGACACTATAGAGTGCCTTGGAATCCTAATAGTGAGTTCTCAATTCCCCTATATATTTTTTACCTGATTCCTTCTCTCTCATGGGTTATTCATGGTTGGAAATTTTTCAACTTTTTTTCATATCTGTGCCGATCTAGGCCGATTCAAGGGCTTACATTCCAAGATATCAACAATGTGACAATAAGGTAGGTGGTTAGTATCCTTCATTGTTCATTTTTATTATATATGCTATAATTTCCACATACCCATGTTTTGGTTATTGCATGATTTGAAATTTAACCATACTTTTTTCCTGGAATCATTTAACTAATTGATAAGAGGTTGTTTCTTAGGTGTAAGGTTAGATACCTTGATTACGAACACCCCATGGGTGTGTTTTCCCTTGATTGACTGCTTATGGTTGTTTTGTCTATAATTCCAGTTAGGAGTACCTTGTTTTAAATGCGTTGGTTAATTAGGGTAGAGTGGATTGATTATATGAAATTCATTAGTTATGATTTGTGAATGTTTATACATGTAGTCTTTTATAGATTACATGTGTTGCTTTGATATGATATTCACACTGTTTTTCAAATCGATAGTGAGATCCTTGGATACAGAAAACTATGGGGGATTCCATGTTTATTTACAAAGGATCGTGAGAGCCTGGGTGTTGATATTGACTAGGTGGTATTGACCGTGAGACCTACCATGGAGTTCATTTATAAGATATTGATGCGATGTTGACCCCAGGGGTATTGAACATTAGAGCTACCCAGGGGGTCATTTGTAAATGATTATTGATATGTTAGAATAAAGCAGTTAGACCGCGAGAGCTTCCTAGAGGGTCATGATTTAATGAATTGGTGATATGATAGGCCAATGTGCTTCGACCATGAGAGCTACCTAGAAGGTCATTATTTAATGAATTGGTGATATTATAAAATAAAGGGGTGTTACACTGAGAGATTTTCTAGAGGGTTTCTTATGAATGATCGTGACCAGTCGGCCAAGACAGAGCACAAGTTTGGACTCGATCTTACTTGATTGTTTAGATGGTCATATGAGACATCTATTTTTCTACTGTTACATAGTAGGGATATAGATATTAGGCTAGATCCCAATATTTAATGATAAAAAAGATGAAATAAAATTAAATTAATGTAATGGGAAACTGTAGGACTGTTTACTATCGAGTACATCCTAGTTTATTGCTTCATTTCTACATATTACTTAATATATATATATATATATATTCATTAATAGTTAGGCATAAATCTTTTTCTGGATACCTTCTTGGATTCATCTAACTCCCTATTTGGGTCATGTTTTGGACTCAGACTAACAATATATTTGCATGTATAGATAATGGAAAGCGCCCTTCTACATTAGGTACTTGATTATTGTTGGAGCTGGAGAGCATGAGACCATGCTAGGCTTGCGATGATGTTGAATTTTACATGTTTTTATTTTGTATTGGATTGTATTGTATTTCCAACATTGTGACCTATTTGTATGTTTTCTTATACACATATTACATGCATCCTTATATATATGTTACGGCTTTTGTTGATTTACTTTTAGTCTTCTACTGTTTACTTTTTTTAGTATTACTACAATAGATTTTTTTTTATATTGAGATTTTTCAATGTATACTCTTCCAATGAGAGTATAGTTTCCCCAATGTCTTACCTCATCCCTCACTACTAGTCCACATCCATTGGTGTTTGGGGAATCATGCCTGATGTTATGGGACCAACTGGGTTCGAGGCACTATTGGGTGGAACTCTGATCTTGGACGTTACAAAGTGGGGTGAAAGGAGTTTTCTTTTCTTCATTACCATACTATTTGGATCCTATAGACTATAATAGAAATTAATAGGTTGTAAGTAATAAGCTATGTTTGAGAGTAGCTAACCGGTGTACAGGGAAAATCCATGTTACTTCAAATATTGCAATTTTTCTAGTTTTGTAATTGTTATATTTGATTTGATTTCACCATTGTGTAACACACTTGTTTTGTGAAGTTGTTATTGATATCATTGTGGTCTTATTTCTATTGAAACTCGATGAGATTAGGGTATTCTATCTCACCCATTATATAGACACATTCTTGAGATCACATGTCATACCTTCTTGTCATGCCATTTAGGGTGAATTATTTATTTCATGCTATTATGATAGATTTGGTTGTAGATATTCATGTCGTTGTGATAGGTGTCAGGATATAAATACATTTTATTCGATAGGGTATTTTTAAATCAAATTTTACAGTTGGATGGATGCCAAACATTTGTTCTTGAGGTGTTATGAGCCCTCTTGGATCAGAATTTGGGGGATCATGTTTTAACTTAAATTGATTTTTGTTAAGATATTATATGAAGAAGGATACCAAACATTGATTTTCAGGGAGTATGGTTTCTCAAGGATTTGATCATGGAATTAATAGCCCAAATTTTAGGATTTTGGAGGTTCTAGAGATGTTTTAGATATATACTGCACCAAAAAACTAAGAAAACACTGTGTGTGATGTTATGAACAAACACCATGTGTTATTCTATTTTGGAAGAACTAAAATTCCTTAACACACACCATTTACTGTATGTACACACAGTTTAACGTTTTACCATCTGAATGACTGTGTGAGTAGAGATGCAAGGGTTTTTAATGACTTCATAGAACACACCGTGTACTGGGGGTACACACCATGTGGCAATCTACCATGTATCCGTTCATCTGTCTTATGACACGGGTGGATGAATATTTGGTGGTACACAATGTGTCTAGGGTGGACACACCATGTAGTGTTAAACTATTAAAACTATGTGGTTTGATCCATGTATAAGTACTTGGGAGGGATGGAATATTCAAGTACATGTCGTGTATTAGGAAGAACACACTTTGTTTATGGGGTGTTACATGACCAGGTTGGCATGGGTACTTGCCCAAGGTAATGATTAAGGGAACACACCATGTAGTGGTTCTACATTCCATGTAACCTACTTTTGTAAAAACATGAATACATTCCTTCAACAATTCCATTCTATCACATTTAAGTTGTAGTCCATGATAATCATGAACTGAGGTGTGCGGTTGACCTTACAAAGTCATGCAACCAGGACATCCTCCAGTTGTACACCAGGTACAAGGCAACAATCAAACACTAGAAATGGTAGATCAGGGACTATAAACATATCCTCCCATCATGCACGTATTGGAACCAGATGTTATACCAAATGAAGGTGTGCATTCATAGTTACATGAAGGGTTTATGGGGATGATGAAAACATTCCTGGTAGCACCACATCCTGTCCCAAATATAAAAGTGTTGACAAGGGTGTTCTAGAAGCAGCATCCTCTAATTTTTTTGAGGGTGGAGGACCACGGGCTACAAAGTATTGGTTGGAGGCCCTGATTTCTATCTTAAAGAATCTGGAGATTCCTATTATGTGGAGGGTGATGCTTGCGACATACATGCTATATGATTTTTCCAGGAGATGGTGGGATGTTATCTCATAGGTGGGACATCATTGGGATATGGATTGGGAAGACTTTTAGAAGACCTTCTATGATTACTTCTACCCTAAGACAATGAGGGCCAAACATTCCTGGGAGTTCATGCAATTGGAGATGGGTTCTCCTTCTGTGATGGGTTATTCTTCTCGTTTTATAGTGCTTTAGCGCTTTGCACCTATTTTGGGAGGTGACGAGGTATCATTGGCTAGGAAATTTGAGGATGGTATTACGTTTTGCATCTAATTGATATTGAATGTTTTCAGTTAGACTTTGGGGACTACTATAATAAATAATGCATTGATTACCACGTTCAATCCAAGGGAGTTGGAAGCTGTGAGATGCGGTGGTTCAGCATCCAGGGCCGATACTCCTTTGTTTGATAGAATGAAGTGCCACATGGATCCTTCACAAGCTAATTTTAGTAGTAGGTTTGTATTTTATGGTAGTTATCTATGGTGATACCCGTGAGGGAAGGGTGGGAACATGAGACCAGAGTTCTTGAGATACCCAGTTGAGGGGCGATATTTCCACAAGATGTGTCATCATCAGTTTCTTTTCTGGGTTTTCTCACTAGTATTGAGTGATAGGGGTTCTGTTATGAATACAACATTAGGGGAAGGACAATGAGTTTCTCATCATTTAGGGAACTATATCTCATTAGGCTATTAGGCCAAGGATTTTTTCATGGTTGTGGTAGCCCAAGTTCAGGTTTTTAGCGACAACATGGTGGAGCTACTTAGGGCAGTCTAGAAGGGTCGTAGGGTTTCCGTATAGGTCATCCTTTTGCGATGGAACAGACAAAGTAGGACTAGGATATCAGACCGTCTATAATTATAAGTAGGATTCTAGTTTCCTCATTTTTAGTTTATTCTCTTTTGGATAAAGGGGCTTCCCCGATTTTTATATATGTTTCCATTGTGGATAGCCTTGGTTTCTTGATATTTAATTTTGATGATGTTTTGACACTAGAAACCCGACTGCAGATTAGGATGAATAGTTTACATTAGTAGGAGCAGTTCCCTCTTGAGGATAGTTGGATTCACTTCTTGTGATACCTATATTTCTTAGAGAATAGTGGCTTCTACATCATTCTCATAATGGAATGGTTGGTCTCCTTTCAGGCCATTGTTGACTGATATCACAACAGGGTGATTTTCACATCACCAAAGGGTGGGTATTTTCTACATAATGGTAAATGGGATATCTTGGCGATAAGAATTTGACAAGAGCAACATTGGTTGGGAGGAATCATAGCCTAGATTTCTAGTTTATATCTAGATGACCTAGGGACTTCATAGATAGAATTTCATCTAGTGTTGGATTATTTTAGAGGTGTCTTCCAAAACAACTTTTCAGGTTTTACACCAGTGAAAGAGGTGGATTTCTCTAATGATCTTCTTCTAGGAGTGGAACTAGTAACCATTCCTCCGTATAAGCTGGCTACACCAGAGATACAGGTTCTCCAAAATTAGTTTTAGAGGTTTTAGGAAAAGGGTTTCATCCAACCCAATACTTCTCCTTGGGGATCACTTGTTGTTTTTGTAAAGATGGTGGATAGTACCCTCAGATTTTGTGTGGATTATCGAAAATTGAATCAGTTGATGGACAAAAATAGATATCCATTAATGAGGATTGATGATATATATGATCAGCCTTGAGGATATTAGTTGTTTTCAAAGATTTAATTGAGATCCATTTATCATCAGTAGGATATTAGACCATCATATATACCTCTTATAGCCATTCAGAGCAGGTGTGGTCTATAAAAGTATTTGGTTATGCTGTTCAGTCTCATAAATGCACTGTCAGTTTTCATGGAACTGGTGAATCGAGTGTTCCATCCTTAGATAGATTCATTTGTGGAAGTCTTCATGGACAATATCTTGGTGTACACTCACACTCGATATGCCCATTCCATGTATCTTGACTTTGTATAGATTACACTAAAAGAGCATCGGTTATATGCTAATCTCTCAAAATGACACTTTTGGATGGACTAGATTTATTTCACAAGTCATGTCATCTAAGAGATAGGAGTATTAGTAGACTAAGATAAATTGATATTGGTAGTTTCCTAGGAGCATTCGAAGAATGTCTTTGTGGTACAAAGTTTTTTGGGGCTGTATGGTTACTTCAAACCTTTTTATAGGCCTTTTCACACATAGATGTGCCACTAATAGTCTTGAATACGAAGGGTGTTAAGTACATGTGGATAGATTCCTTTGATTCAGCCTTTTAGGAACTAAAAGGAAGATTTAATTTAGCACAGATTTTGATTTGGCCGGAGTAGGGAAATAATTACACCCTTTTATGAGACACATCAGGTAGCGGGCTGGGAGAAATTCTTATGTAGGGGGAAAACTCATTGCATATGGGTCTTGAAAGTTGAGTCCGCATGAGATAAATTACCTGATACATGATCTCGTGTTGGCTGTAGTTGTGCTTGCCTTTCACTTTTGGAGAAATTATCTTCTGGGAGATCATTTTATGGTATAGACTAACCAAAAAACACTCAAGTATATATTTACCATGTGAGATAATAATTTCAAATAGTGAAGGTTGGTGGTGTACCTTCCATATTTTGACTTTGAGCCTGCCTACACACCTCTTAAAGACAACATTGTAGAAGATATGTTGAGGAGGAGAACATAGATACGATCATTGGAAGAGGTAAGTAGTGAGTGGTAGCTTATTTCTATGTTCTCTAAGATGAATTTGGAGGATCATGACAAATAGGGTAAGGCGTTTCTTTAATCTGTACCTATTACCTCTACTCTTTTTGATGGAGTGAGAATGAGGAATCTATTTGATTCTGAAGGACTAGACCTAAGGGAAAGTGTGTTAGGCGAGGACCCTACTCCTGGGAGGACCATATGTGAAGTTGAGGTCTTCTGTTTTCATGGACGAATATGGGTATCAACAATCATACGTGAGGAGGGGTTGCGATATTTTCATGCCTCTGTATGAGCAGTTCATCCTATTTTCACCAAAATGTATCATGATCTACAGTGCTAGTATTTGTGGTTAGGCATGAAGAAGGATGTAAATAGTTTTGTTATGAGTTGTTCCCCCTGTTAGCAGGTGAAGGTGGAGAATAATCAACCAACATGGCTATTACACGATTTTCCCATTCCTGGGTGGAAGTTGAAGGGATGTCGTGATATATTTTGTGATGGTTTTACCAAGGGATCCTAATGGAAATGATGGTACATGGGTTGTTTTTGACTCACTCATGAAGGTTTCACATTTTACACTAATTAAGGAAACCTTCAATGTTGATGGGATTGGAAGGTTTTAGATCTAAAAGATTGAAAGTTTTTATGGGGTTCAGCCATCTATCGTTTTAGAAAGGGATGCCCGATTTACTTCTCGTGTCTGGAAGGGACTACATAGGGATTTGGGTATATAGGTTCTTATGAAAACAACTTACCATTCCATGATTGATGTATAGTCTAATCGCACAATTTACTTTTTGGAGGACATGCTTCAAGCATGTGGATTTGATTTCAGGTGCTCTTGGGGGAGACACATACCCATGGTGGCATTTTCCTACAAAAATACTTTCCAAGAAACCATTCATATGGAACATTATGAGGCTTTGTACGAAAGGCCATGGCAATAACCCCTATGTTGGATGGAGGTAGGAGGGGAAACTATGTTGGGACCTCGTCTTGTCCAAGAGAATACTAAGCAGGTCATGTTTATTCAGAAGAGGATGGCTACTATAGAGTCTCTGTAGAAATCTTATATTGATTGATGGAGACAACCTCCGAATTTCATTGTCAGAGATCATGTTTTCATGCATGTCACACTTAGGTTGGGACACATGAGGGTTAGGAGATATGGGTATCTTTCACCGAGATACATCGGGCAGTTTGAGGTCTTGGAGAGAGTCATGTCAGTTGCCTATCAGTTGCAGTTACATCATAGTTACTATTATATACAAGACATGTTTCATGTTTCACATCTATGGCATTAATTTTCATACTCGTATATTTTTTTAACCCAAGGGTGTTGAGTTATAGGTTGATACATCATTTTAGGAACACCCTATTTAGATTTTGGATTCAAACGAAAAGGTTCTCTATGGATTGTTTTTCCTCTAGTATGGGTGCTGCCGCATCACATGTGAGTATAGGATTAGACATTGGAAGAGGGATGTTGACGTTATAACACAGTGGATAGGGTTATTTGAAGACTCTTATTTATCACCCATAGAAGGGAAATTCAGGAATGAATTTCTTTAAGTGTGGAAGTTTGTATGAACACGGATCTTGTTATTTGGTATGGATCTTGTTTTCCGATAGTTTTTTAGGAAAAAGGGAGAAATAAGATTTTTCTATGTACACGCCGTGCACTTATGAGGGAATGATATGTACCTAGTTGTTGCATATAGCCTCATACTGGTCATGTAACGGCCGTTTACATGACCGTGTGGTGACCCGGTAGACCGCTCAAGGTGAGGTCCAGTTAAGGATAATATAAAACATGTACATTTAATGAACACACGATGTAGTTTTATTATTAATTGATATATCAGAGCGGGGTGACGTCTCATGTCCAAAAGAAAAATCTTCTTATCGTGTTTTTATAGGAGTGCTTGTGAATGATGAATAAAGACCAACCCCCCGATTCTCCATCTCATCTTTGAAGGAGACACCATCGGCTGCTTTGGAGTACCACTGGTGAGTTCTCAATTTTCCTAGATCACTTGTTCCAAATAACTTTTCTCTAATGGGTTATTAATGTTTGGACATTTTTTCACCTTTTTGTTGATATTCTCTAATATAGGCCGATTCAATGGCCAATGTTAAAGGATATCGATTGTGTGACATTGAGGTATGTGATTTGTCTCTTTCTTTATTCATCATTAAATTATATATTATAAAAGTAACACATAACAATGTTTGGGGTATTTCTTTATTTTTAATTTAACCCAGATATTTTTCTTTCATTGGTTTGACTGATTGTTAAGGCGTTACTTCTTAGTTATAAGGTTAGATACCTAGTTTACGGACACCCCATGGCTATGTTTTCCCTTGATTAACTATTTATAACTGTTTGGTCTAGAATGCTAATTATTCACACCATGTTTTCCATGACATTGTTTATTTAGATGGATGTGATTGATTATATGAAATGCATGGGGTTTCCTTGTGAGTTTTTATCCATTTAGTAGTTATAAATTACATGTGCTCCTTTGATATGATATGCACACTATTCTTCCAATAGAATATGAGGGCCTTGGACATGGAAAATTGTGGGGGTTTCCATGTTTATTTACAGAGGACCCTAAGATACTTGGGGTAGATATTGAACCAAGGGTTATTGAAAATGAAAACAACCTAATAGGTCATTAATAAGTTATTGATTCCACGTTTTCCCAGGGGTATTGACCGTGAGAGCTACCCAGGTGGTCATTTGAAAATGATTAGTGCCACGTTAGACCAAATGGGTTAGACCATAGGAGATTCCCATAGGGTCATGATTTAATGATTTGGTGTTATGTTTGACCAAAGGGTTTAGACCATGAGAGCATCCCAGAGATCCATTATTTAATGAATTGATGATATTTTAAACCAAATGGGTTTGACTATGAGTGATTTCCAATAGGTTAGTTTCTGAATGATTGAATGATTATGAAGAGTCTACCAAGATGAAGCACAATTTTGGACTCAGTCTTACTAGATTGTTTTGATGATCTTCTAAGACATTTATTTTGTTACTACTACCTTGGGGGATATAGATCATAGGCTAGATCCCGATATTTCATGATTCAACGGGTAAAAGTAAATGATTATAATGGAAAACTGTAGGACTGTTTACTTTTGACTAATTCCTAGTTTATTTCATTATTTCTACAAATTACCTACTATATATATATATATATTCAATGACAGTTATGAATATTTATTATCGTGGTATCCTACTAGGATTCATCTCAAACCCTATTTGGGCGATGGTTTAGACCTAGATAGTCTATCTAGTTGCATGTAAATATATGTTAAAGATCTCTACTCCCTTAGGTACATGATTTCTATCGGACCAGGAGAGATTGGGACCAAGATGAGGCTTGTGATGCTTTTGGATTTTATGTGTTTTTATTTTGTATTGATTGTATTGTATTTCCAGTATTGTGAGCTATTTTTGGCATTTTTTTAGACACAGATGACATGCATAATTTTATATATAATATGGATTCTGTTGATTTACATTCAGTCTTCCACCGTTTACTTTTGTTGGAATTACTACTTTCTCTTTCATGATATATTTTGTTTCTGTTTTGTATACTCTTCTAATGAGGGTGTAGTTACCCCAATGTCTTACCTTTTCCCTCAATGTGTGTTAGAAACCAATGGAATTTGGGGAAATTCACTTTTTTTTATGTGACCAACTAGGTTCAGGACACTATTGGGTGGCACCCAGATCTGGGACGTTACAATTTTTATGAGAACCAAGAGGCAACGATACAATTTATAAACATGTAATGAAAAGAGCTTCATGGAGGAATGGTGTGTGGGATTATGCATGGTTAGTATCCCAAGGAGAGGAAAATTGGGGAACTCCATGAAGGTGTTTGGATGTACGAGGAGGATATGGCCATCATACAAGGGATCTATACCATGGTGTGTCGGGTCTTACACCTGGGATGCCTAAAGTGAACATGTAATCAAATTACAACATGAGAGGAGGAATGAGAAGAAACTGGTTCCCATCCCCTTCATGGCCCTCTTGGGATTTTCTCTAATGTGGTTATCATAGTTTAATGTTCTGTGCTGAGGAAATGGGGTTTCATTGTAGTATAACATCCTGTAGCACAATAGATGAGGATTTACTCCACACCCCTAGGATGTACATAACCGGTGCACATTAACCCCTTGTGAAGGGAAGGAACCAACAATATTTTGGTTTAATGGGTTTGTGGAGTGATCCATAAGGGGTGAGAGTTAGTGTGGAAATGGGAAGAAGAAATCACCATTAGTGCGCCAATGGGAAGAAGCTTGATGTAAGGAAACACAACATTAATCACCACTTGGGTGACCAAGAAATCACATCGGAAATGACTATATGGATATATAGAAGAGGGTTTCATGATGTAGAATTTCTCACAGAGAAATGAATCATGAAGCTCTGGTGCTTCATGAATTAAAGGGGATTTTTAAATGAGGGTACTACTTGAAGCATACTGACCCAGCCTAGGCTGGGAATCTACATGTTCTAGGTGTTGGATCAATGGTCATCTATGCATGAGTTGGAGTATGGTTCGTGTTTTTTGTCAATCCTCAGAGGACGTTCAGAATGTATGCAAGAAAAGTTCTCATACAGGTCTAGCAGATTACAGTATTGAAGGTGGCACCAATTTCTAGTATTTGCCATATTTTTGGGCCTGAAAATTGACAAATGGAGAAAATTGATTTGGGAAAAGATACTTCTGTGCCATGTACTTGTAGGAGAGATAACATTCGTGCCTAGTGTTTTTCATGATTAGAACATGGGAAAATTGCAAATTGATAAGGGTCGTGAAAGTATTGGTTGGGTCGCACAAGTGACCTGCGCGCCGAGAAGCGACTTGCACGCCGGTGCCTAGGAGGTTTGGAAACTTGTGCGCCTATTATTCTTCATGATCATAACTTCAAAATATGGAAAAGAAAAGAGGGTCGCACAAGTATTGGTTTGGTCGCGCAAGTGAGTTACAAAAAAGAGGCTAAGGAGGTTGGAGCTGTGTGTCGAGACCTGCGCGCCGTGAGGATACTTGTGCGCCACCGCATAGGGTGTCCTATTTGCCTATAAATAGAGGACCCCCTCCTCATTTGTAATGAAGTTGAAGACTTACATATTTTTCGAGCTCCTGTCACGCAAGTAGTTAAGTTGTGCAAGTGGTAGTTGGGCCGCACAGGTAGAGGTTGCGTGCCGGTTGTTGGCTGCGCGCCCAAGACAGTTTGGGTGAGAATAGAATTGGGTCGTGCATGTTTGAAGTTGAAGTATGCGGTGTCATGAAGGTGGTTGGTTGATACCTATGCACCAATTTGAACTTGCGCGCCGAATTTGTGCCTCACAGGAGACCTATGCGCTAGGTAGTAAAGAAGCGTGCCGATGTTTTTGATCTGCATGAACATTTAAAGATTTCCCGATACTCTTGTAGGGAAGTGATATTTGATTACAGGTGAGAGTTGGAATTCAATAGAGCTTCTACACACAACAGAGGCTTTATTCTTTAGCGATGATAAAGAGTCCTTCATGTCTATAAACTAAGTGTGACTATACCAAGGGTAGTGAGCCAGGGGGAGTCAATGGGAGTGACCTGAGGGACACTGCGAGCTATCCTTGAACCATTTGTAAAGGCAATGAGCCTAGTATAGAGTGACTGTGCCCGAACCTTTGTAATCCATATCTAGTGAAGTTTAGTGGAATTTGGTATGACCGACAACCTACCGGCGTATGCTCCTTGGACGTAGCCCTTAGTGGTGAACCATTTAAAAAGTGATGTGTCATCTCTCTGCATGTGAGTGTTTTCTTTATGATCATATTCATCATATAGGTTTAACAACTTCCTACCAACGTGGGAAAAAGATCCATCACATTAAAAGTAATGGTTGTCACCCTGATTCACCCCTCCCCTCTCAGGGTGTCCCGGGGTCCTACAAGTGGTATCAAAGGGAGGTTGATGGCGTTGAATCTATCCTTTGATGTCATGGAGAAGGCATTAAATGTCATGGGAGTCCCTCTATTTGATGATTGTAATTTCCAGATCTGGAAGAACAGAATGAGATCTCATTTACGATCTCTACGAATGGAAGTCCTCTTTGCTTCTGTGCAAGGAATACATGTTACTGGTCCAAAAGGTCTGGCTGTGACTGATAAAAAAAGGAATGTTCTTGATGTAGATGCTAAAGCTCATAAAGCTATCACTGCAGCTCTTTCTGATCCAATTTATATAAAGGTGATTAATTTCACCTCAGTGATGTCTCTGTGGGATAAACATGAAAATATCTATGAAGGAGACAACAAATTGAAAGAGGCAAAACATCAAGTTCTGCACAACAGGTTTGATGATCTAAAGATGCATCCGGATGAGAATGCAGATTCATTCTATATCCAAATCACTGAAGTAGTGGGAGCAATTCGAGGGCTTGGAGAGTAAATCAAAGATATTGATATTGTAAAGAAAAACTTGCGAAGACTTACTCCTATGTAAAAAGAAAATTTATCATCCCTTTAAGAAAGAGATATATCTAATCTATCTCTGGATGATATACTATGTATTTTAGTGGAATATGAGATGAGAGTCAAACTTGAAGAAGCTACGACTCATGTTAGCAAGGAAATAACATTCAAATTTGTGGAAAAACTAAAAATTGCAGAAGATAGTGGTGATGAAGATGATGGGGAAAAAGAATTTATTTCTTTTATTTACATGAGGATGAAGAAGGGAAATGGTGAATTTAATGGTAAGTTACCTCTGGCATGACTTCGTTGTGGAAGAGTTGGGCACATTTCCTCTCAGTTCCAAAGAAAGTTAAATGATGAAGAAAGTGAAACAGAAGACATTGGGATGCCTTGGAAAAGTTTTTTAAAAAGGGTGACTTCAAATCTGGAAAGCAGATACAAAAGAATTATTTTTTTTTGTGAATAGGAAGAAGATGATATTGAATTATTTGATGAAGAAGAACCCGAACATAATACTGGAAACCATGCTTACATGATGGCTACCATTGAATAGTTAGAACCCTCTATAGACAAACAAAGAGACAATCATACGACTCATAATTATGATCACAAGTTGAAAATTAAGGATGAATTTTTCAAAGATTGAGAACAAATTCAATAAATGTAGTAAATGTTAAGAAATGGTGAAAGAATCATCAAAATATGTGGATGATCTTGAAGCTGAAATTGAACGACTAGAAGAACTAGTGAGAGATAAATCTTCAATCCTTGAAATCCCAGACGACATTTCAGAACTGACACTTAGAATTTAAGAACAAGAAAAGGTCATAAATGACCTTACATCCAGACTGGATGATAAGTCCATGACTGTTGAGGGTCTTTAGGAAGAAGTTGTTATTATTAGAAGAAAACTGGAGTGTCGATCAACCGAATATGAGGGTAAGAAGAAAATTCATTTTGGAAGATTCTCATATGAAGAGTTACTGGAAAGATCCAAGAGTGGTTCAGATGTGATAGAAAAAATCTTAAGTGATCAAAGACCCGATTGCATGGGAAAGAGTGGAATTGGATGTGAAGTTGAGAATTCAACTACTGGAAGTGGAGAGAGACAAAAGAAAGAAAATATAAAAGTCGGTCATATTGAAATGTTGCTTAATGTGATGAAAAATAAACCATCAATCCAGACTAAAAGAAGACCTGAAAATTATTCTCAAACTTTCAGAAATTACAGGCAGTCAAACTATTCTCCCTAGGTAGAATTCATGAGGAGAAATTCATGTGAGAAGACATTTCTTCTCATGAAGTGTTAGTTCTGTGGCTTTCTGGGCCATACCATGACATATTGCGAAGAGGTAAATAGCTAATTAAATTGGGAAGATATGGGACATCAACAAGGGAGACCGAAGTCATATCCTCCATCTTATAGAGGACATAGTTTCTATGGATACTGTTTTCATTGATCTAACTTTGTCCATAAAGCAACGTATTATAGGAAGAGATTCGATAGGAGATTTTCATATTACTCTTAGAGACATGTCCATATTCACCCTCTAGATGGTGTTGTTCCCACAAATAGTTTCTCTCCTCTGGAAGAAGATTATGTGTATGAAGAATAATATTTTGTGGAGGAAAGTGTTAGAAGTCCATCAGTATGATTTACTTAATCCAACATTTCTTGGAAAGAAAATAAGAAGATCGATAAATCTAATCTTTTAGATGTAGCCCTCAAAGCTACAAAGTGCAGTAGCACGTGGATTCTTGATAGTGGATGTTCTTCCCATATTATGGGAAATGATGAGATTTTGAAGGACATTAAAAATAAGGTTTATGGAACAATGAGGTTTGGTAATGGTGGTTCATTAAAGATTAAAGGAAATGGGAATAATTCTCTCACCAATGGAGAGCTAAAGAAGACTGAAGTTCATTATGTGGATGGTCTACGTCACAATCTCCTTAGTGTGGGTCAACTCTATGACTTAGGGTTCATAGTAAATTTCAATAAAAATGGCTGCACTATAAAGGAAAAAACAGGGAATTCTCTTATGAAATGATGTAGAACATATGGAACCTTATATCAGGTCGACAACAAAGTGAACTCCTGCTATTTTTCTGTTTAAGAAGAAAACAATTTGTGGCATCGAAGGATGGTGCACATTAAAAAACAAGACATGGAAAAGATATAAAAGATGAATATATTCATGGATATCCCCATTTTGAAACATGAATGGGAAAAATCATGTGATTCTTGCATTCGTGGGAAGCTAGTCTGTAGTTCATATTGGCCAAAGAAGAAAAGGGCATTGTATCTTCCTGATCTCATTCATACAGACGTATGTGGCGCGGTAAATGTTGATAGAACTCATGGAGAAATGTACTTAATCCTTTTCGTATATGATAACAGTAGAATGGAATGTGTAATGGATATACATAGGAAATGACAAGTTCTTGACTGTTTGAAAAAGTATCCTTGAATCGCCGAGAATGATAATAGACGAAGAATCAAGGTGTTGCGATCAAACAATGGAGGGAAATACACATCAATTGAATTTGAAAACTTTCTATAGAAGCATGTGATACAACATAAGGTAGATGACTATAGAACTCTACAACAAAATGGAGTTATTGAGCGCAGAAATAGACATGTTAACAATATGGCCAGAACTATGCTAATTGAGAGCAGTATCTCTCGCCATTATTGGAAGGAAGCTGTTGAAGCTGTAGGGAACATTAAGAATCGAACAATGATTTATATGGTAGAAACAAAGAAACCATATGAATTGTGGCATGGAAGGAAGCCTTCGTTGAAATACTTTTATGTTTTCAGAATCAAATGTTTCATCTAGAACAAAGAAGGAAATCAAGGGAAGTATGGTGGCAATGCCAATGAAGAAATTTTTCATGGGTATCCAATGAACAGAAAAGCCTACAAGTGTTTCAACAAGCGATTGAGAAGGATTGTGGTATGAAGTGATGTTAAGATAATTGAAGATAAAACAACAAATGCTTCAAGGACTTCATATGACTATGTAATAAAAAGTGAGGAAAAAAGTGAACGTCGAGAAAATACAACTACAGAAATAGAGGAATCTCTATAAAACACTCAGTAGTCACATCATGATGTTTACTTTGAAGAATAATCTGAAGAAGAATCTAGGGATGGAGAAAATGTGACTGAACCACACAGGATAAATCGTAGTGCTGAGATTGATCCATATAACACAATTGGGGACAATAATGCACCCACTCAAACAAGGAGGATGAGAAATAACACGCAATCTTCTATCAGTTATGGAGCTATCCTCATTTGAAGAAGCTGCAAAGGATTAATCATGGGTGAAAGCCATGAATGAAGAGTTAGATCAGATTGACAAGAATAATACATGGGATCTTGTCCAAAGACCCAATGGTCACAATGTGATCTGTACAAAATTGATCTTCATGAACAAGTTTTATGGACATGGATGTGTTATCAGAAACATGTCACAATTGGTTTGTAAGTGATATTCCCAGATTTAAGGTGTTGATGTTGAAGAAACCTTTGCTCTAGTGGCTAGACTGGAGTCAATCAGGCTATTCCTTTCCATGGAACTCCAAAGAGGATATAAAGTATATAAAATGGATGTCAAGATATCATTCCTAAATGGTGTACTCAAAGAAGAAGTCTACATTGAACAACCAGTGGGTTTTGTTCTTGGTACTGATGAAATAAATTTATGCAAACTAACGAAAGCACTATATGGTTGGAAGCAGGCACCACGGGTACGGTACTGAATTCTGGATTCTTATCTCAAGAAGCTGGAATTCAAATGAAGAGGAGTAGATCCCAATATATACGTGAAGAATTCTCCAAAAGATCAATTCATGGTTCTTTTCTACATTGATGATATCATATTTGGTGGAAGCTGTCAGAAATCAGTGGATGAATTTTCCAATCACATGAAATCATAATTTGAAATCTCTATGATTGGGGAGCTCACATATTTCATGGGGATACAACTGATTCAAAAGAAGGATTACACTTTCATTTCTCATGAAAAGTATACAAGAGAGTTGTTGATGAAGTTTAATATTCAAGACTCCAAACCAATATCAAATCCGATTGCTGTTGGAAGTAAACATGGAAAGCATGATGATGGGACCTCTGTTGATCCCACCATGTACATGAGGATCATTAGGATCCTATTGTACCTGACAGCGACACGACCAGATATTGTCTTTTCCACATGTCTTGCGGCCTGATTTTAGAGTAATCCAAAGGAGGACCATATGGAGGTAGTAAAAAGAATCATGAGGTACATTAAAGGTACACATAACTTTGGTTATTTTTTTCTGCAGGTGGGGACAGTGAATTATCAGCGTTGTCTGATGCTTACTGGGATGGTGATGTAGTAGACAGAAAGTCCACTAGTGGTAGAGCCTTCTATATTGGGCAGAAATGTGTTGGCCGGTTGAGCAGGAAACAAGAAAGTACTTCTCTTTGTACTACTGAAGCTGATTATATATCCGCCATAATGGAATGCACTCAACTTCTATGGATTAAGAAACAACTTGCAGATATTGGTGATGAGGTGAATCAACTGATGGTAATTTATTGTGATAACAAGAGCGAAATTGATCTTACGAAGAACCATGTTCAACATTCTCTTACAAAACACATTGAAATTAGGTATCACTTTATCAAAGAAAAAGTTGAGAAAGGGGAGATTAGAATGAATCATGTGGGAACTGATGAGCAAGTGGCTGATATTCTAACCAAGCCTCTGTCAGCGGCTGTGTTTGAGAAGCATTAGTTGAACCTCGATGTTTAGCTACCACCCAGTGCATAAGGTGGTTATTCAATTCCCCTATCCCTGATTATGATAACTGTTTTTATCTATTTATGGATGTGATGCATGTTTGTGGGGGTAGATACTATCCATGGGGTGTATGGTTTGAGCTGAACATTGAACAAATTACCGGTCTTTGGGTTTATTTTCAATGGGGGCGAAATGAATAAATTTAGGCATGTTCTGACATGTAATTCTCCTATGACATGATGAGAATTCAGTGTCAGTGATAGGATGAGAAGGGTGAGAAGGAATAAATCGACCATGTAATGCTTCTTGGGAATCATTGAGAATTAAAAAACACTGGAACCCAATTCATGCTTCCTCTATTATTTTCTACACCAAGCATTACTCACGTAGACTTAGAGTGTTGGCTGAGTTGATTCTTGCATTTTTTGGTTTTAATATGGATGGGGATCTATTGATGTTTATTTTTCTGATTTCCATCAAACCCAAAGGGGGAGATTGATGGAACCATGGTCATCTATGCATGAATTGGAGTATGGTTTGTGTTTATTTTCAATCTTCTGAGGATGTTCAAAATGTGTGCGAGCAAAGTGCTCATACATGTAAAGAAGATTACTGTATTGAAGGTGGAACCATTTTCGAAAAGATACATGCGAGCCATTTACTTTAAGGAGAGATAACTTTTTCACCTAGTGTTTTTCAAGATTAGAACATGGAAAAATGGGAAAGGGATAAGGGTCACTCAATTATTGGTTGGGTCATGCAAGTGACCTGCGCGCCGAGAAGGGACTTGCGCACCAGTGCCTAGGAGGTTTGGAAACTTGTGTGCCTATTGTTCTTCATGATCAGAACATAAAAATATGGAAAAGGAAAGAGGGCCGTGCAAGTATTGGTTTGGTCACGCAAGTGAGTTATGAGACAGAGGCTAGGGCGGTTGGAGGTGCGCACCGAGACCTGAACCCTGTGAGGATACTTGCGCGCCACCGCGTAGGGGGGCCAGATAGCCTATAAATAGAGTACCCCCTTCTCATTTGTAATGATGTTTAAGACTTAGATATTTTTCAATCTCCCGCCATGTAAGTAGTTGAGTCGCCCAAGAGGTAGTTGGGCCGTTCATATAGAGGTTGCACGCCGGTTGTTGGCTGCGTGCCTATGATGGTTTGGGTGAGAATAGAATTGAGATGCGCAGGTTTGAGGTTGATGTAGGCGGTGTCACGCAGGAGGTTTGTTCATACCTGTACACCAGTTTGAACTTGTGCACCGAATTTGTGCCGCACAGTAGACCTGTGATCTAGGAAATAAAAAAGTGTGATAGTGTTTTTGAGCTGCGTGAAAGTTGGGAGATTTCCCAGTAATCTTGAAGAGAAGTAAGATTTGATTACAGGAGAGAGTTGGACATCAACAAAACATCTACATGCAACAAAGGACGTATTATTTAGAAATGATTAAGAGACCTTCAAGTCTATAAACCGAGTGTCACTACACCAAGGGAAGTGTGCCAGGGGGGTCAACGAGAGTGACCCAAGGGACACTGTGAGCAATCCATGAACCTTTTGTAAAGGCAGTGAGCCTGGTACATAGTGACTATGCCCGAACCATTGTAATCCACAGCTAGTAAAGTTTAGTGGAATTTGGTACGATGAACAACCTGTCGGCGTATTCCCCTTGGACGTATCCCTTAGTGGTGAATCAAGTAAAAAGTGATGTGTCATAACTCTGCATGTGAATGTTTACTTTCTGATCATACTCATCATATAGTTTTAACAAGTTCCTACCAACGTGGGAACAAGATCTATCACATTAAAAGAAAAAGTGGTCACCCTGATTCACCCCTCCCCTCTCAGGGCGTCCCGGGGTCCTGCACATGGAGGGTGCTTCACGAAGACTAAAGGATTCATGATGTTTTGAGTACCCAAAGGGGTATCCTTCCATCCCTATGGCCAAAAGTCATTTCAAATGGTATCCCCAATAGAAGTAGAGGTAAAATGGAGAAAAGGTAATGTGGGTTATATATGCCCAAATACCTCAAATATTTCAATTTCTCAATGGTTCTTAGAAAAAAGGGTGATTCACGAATTGAGAGCGTGGAAGGAGAATGGTCAGGGTGTCCATCCCATGGAGTAGGGGTGGGTCGAGTATTTATAGGCACTGGGAATCGTAATTCTCTACAGGCACACTGGGAAGAAAATCACACATCATAATCAGAGTCAGATCTTTCATGTTTCTCGGACTCACAGAGGCTTTTTTCACTTCCTTTATTGAATTCGAAGAGGCTCTGATCAAGTTACTTGGACTCATGAAGGCTTCCTACTCTGGCTTTGTAGTAGTTACAGAGGCTTTGATCAAGTTCTCCAGACTTGTGAAGGATTTATTCAATACCATTATAACAGCTTTGGATAATTCCTTTATGGAGGTCGTAGAGAAATCCTTCTAGGTGGCTTTGTGGTGGTCACA
The DNA here is from genome assembly GCA_963277665.1 of Viscum album. NCBI lineage: Eukaryota > Viridiplantae > Streptophyta > Magnoliopsida > Santalales > Viscaceae > Viscum > Viscum album. The sequence continues at coordinate 2,037,722,318 of OY728120.1, read as the reverse complement.
ATATAGAAGGTCTTTAGGAAGGAACTTCACGTTGGAGACCCTTTTACTTTTCATTCCCATTCCTGATTTATTCCAAGAAATTATATTTTGGTTTAAAAAATATTTTTTTAATAATTTTTTGATGAGTTAGGAAAACAAATAAAAAATAAAACTTATTGTTATGAGCTATACATATAGACCGGCAACAATCATGTTTTAATCCTAAACAAATATTAAGAAGGTTTTATGAACAAAACAGAAGAATATAGGTCATGTAGGGGGATCTATGGAAGGTATTTGGTTTTTTAATGTTAATATAAAATGTTATTTATGTGCTGAGAGGATAGGATATGGTGTTTCCATTTATAAGGTATAAAGAGTTTTATTTTTGTAAATACCAAAAACTATTCAATAATTGGAAGTCTCTAACAATAAGGGTTCTTCCATAATTTATAAATAATGTATAGGATGGAATATAAGATAAATCCACACCTCTAAAAATAAAAAATAAATATGTTTTAAGCATTTTATTCCCCAAACATTTATGGTTACTCACATTTACAATTTTAGTTTCCACCACGATTACTAGTTTTTTTACCTAGTTAATTTATCCTCTGATAATAAAAAAATGATCCTAATTAGATTATTTGTTCCCAAATAATAAAAAAAAAATATTTTACCAAATAAAAATCCTACCTGTGTAGAAAAGTAAATTTACCACATGTTTTTAATACACAAGGATTCATTTAATCCTTAACCGCGGTAATTATTTTTTAATTTTCATACTATTTATAATGACCTAGAATAATGTTGAAATTGTAACCTAATATTTATTATATTGATTCCAAATATATTTTTTCAAATCAAATTCATTAATGTGGAATAATTTAAATTATAATTAGACCTCCAAACCTGACAAAAAGAGGTTTTCTTAAAGAAAAACATTCAATAATTATAAAATGTTTTTATATAAAAAGTTTTAATATAAAAATTTAACATAAAAATGATTCAAATGATAAAAGTTTTTTATAAAAATTTATTATTAATTTTAAAAACTTCTTAAAAAATGGAACTTTTTAAATGCTTTTTATCAATGCATAATTTTTAATAAAAACATTATTTTAACTATTCACAAAAAAAGTAATAATTTCAAGAATTATAAAAAATTCCTTATAGGATTATTATTATTATTTAATTTCTGAAATAATTTCCATTTTAAAATTATATTTATAAATTTCATAGAAATTAATTTTAAAATAATTGTGGACATCACAATGAAATTATTTTTTATAAAAATAACATTTTTAATCATAAAACAATATGGATTCCTATATCAAGCCAAGAAAAAGAATATTAGATTGAATATAAACAGTTTATTGAATATATAATTTATAAATTTCCTCAAAATAATTAAAAAATAGTGATTAATTAAATTAATTAAAATAATAACAGTGAAATTTTTTTCCCTTCAGGACAAAATTAATTTAATTTAAAATTAATTTTATTTTCATTTATAATCAAATGATAACAAATGTATTTATTTTATAAAAATGTAAATGATATATTATTCATAATTTAGATAGACCTATTCATAACTATCAATGTAAAAGCTTGGTTAAAATATTATACTATATTACAGTAAATTTAGACTAGGGGTTCTGTGTATCGCAAGCTCTCAAAGAGATTAAATTTATTATTATATATATATATATCATAATATATTTGGGTGTTATATTATAATGAACTTTAAATGAATTCTAACATAGAAATTACAATACATTGATACAAAAAATGAGGATACCCCTTCCTCATTACATCCACAGGTACCCTTGTAGCTTCCTCAAATTTCTGATTCCAATAAAGATCATTGAAAAGATAATTAGTATTATTTTTTTACCACCTTCTCTCTTTGATATGAGATTTATATTGGTTGTTAATCAAATTAAATATCATGAAAAACTAATATGATTTCTCATCTTAGTACATGTGAAGGATCGGGTACATACTTCCTCAGGGGAGGTAGATGGAACACATTATGAACTTGAGAGAGGTTTGGTGGATGGGTCAAGTGATAAGCTACCGTACCTACCAAATCAATAATTTCAATGGGTTTAAATATACCTATGACACTAATTTTTCTTATACAAAATATCATAACCATATTATAAGTAAAATTCACAAAAATACTTTCTCACAAAATTTAACTCCATATCTCATCAATGATTATCCACATAACATTTTCATCAACTCTAAGATTCCATGATGTATTAATTAATTATTATTACTTTATCCTCTATTTCATCAGCTAGCTCAAGTCCCAAGGGATTTCGTTGTCCAAATTCATCACAGAACATTGGATTTCTATACTTTATTCCTTATATGGATTCTTAAGGATCCATCTGAATGCTTGAGTGAAATATATTTTTGTAAGAAAACTTATCTAGAGGAAGGTTATTACCCCAAATACCTAGATATACCTATAAAAATATCTCAGTGTATCCTTTAGGGTTTGACAGGTCCTATCAGAATAATTTTTTTCCCAAGGATGCTAATCATTACTAAATCGTAACTCAGTATCCAGAGCTTCCTAAAGACTTCACCAAAACCTCAACGTAAACCAACAATTTTGATCAGATACAATATTATATATTAATCTATGAAACCCTATCACTTCCTTCAAATATTTTATATCAAGATGATAAATATAAAAATATTCTTTTATAGAAATAATGTTTTAGAGAATTATAATTTGATAAAGTACAACTCATTTCAATTTATTGTTTTTCACATTTTAGGGAGTCCCATGAAAAAATTCTTGGTGATGTTTTCCAATTTACATTCTGGAAAAAGCAATGTTTTTAAAATAAATTTATAATTTTCTCTCTCAACCATAACTTACTAACATACCAAGTATCGAGATACATATTTTACATTATTTATTTTCATGTTTCCCTACTATAAATACTCTTTCAGATCTCTATACGTCATTGTATGTCCATGATGAATAGAGAATGATAAATTGTGAACCTTATATAACATATCCATTTTCAAAAATGTTATTGGAAGAAAATATACAATGTTCCCAAACCTTATCATCCTATCACAATCAAGGTTGAACTTAGGAACATTTCTTACCTTATTTTACAGCTCCACATATTACTTTTATATATATTTTATCCTAACATAGATATATGGTTTAAAAATAATTTTAGAAATACAATATTTATCCCCATATATCAATATTTCGACATCCATCCATTAAAAGTGAATAAATATTGTATTTTATTAACTTTATAATAGATATGATAGCATGAGATTTTCAACATAGAGCATCTTCCACCTTGTTCGCCCTCCCATGATGGTAATGAATCAAGAAATCAAAACTTCTGATCAAATCCATTAATATTATTTCATTCATATTCAACTACTTCAATTTAAATATATATATTTCAAGATTTTGTGATTATTATAAATATCACACCGTCGCTATTAAGATAATTCCTCCATATCTTCAATGAAAAAATTACCACTGCCAAATCCAAATCATGAGTCGAGTAATTTTTCCAATTAATTTTTAATTAATGAATATATATGATATCAGTATAGAATTTTTCATAAGTACTCATCTTATCTCCTCATTAGAAAAAACACTAAAAATAACAAACTCTTCTCCACTATAAGGTAGTGGAAGCGCATGCATACTAACCAAACTTCTCATCATTTCTTTAAAAAACTATTCAAATTCATCTATCCATAAGAACATAAACCCATTCTGAGTTGGCTTGTTAATTCAATTAGATAATCATGAGAAATATCTCACAATGTGTCGATGTTATATAGATAAATCAAAAAAATACGTTTTATAGTAACTTTGGATTGTCTAGGCCATTGGTTTGTTACAACTTCTATTGATGGATTCACTAATATACCCCCACCTGAGATTATATGTTCAAAAAATGAATCATTCTGAATCCAATATTCACACTGATTAAATAGGAAATATAACATCACCTTTATTAGGGTATTCATGATAATTCTCAAATGTTATTCATTATGTTCCTTTATCTAGGAATATGAAAACAATTCTTTACTTACTACCAAAAAACAAATCATGGTAATCTCTATGAAATATATTAATTAAATCGATGAAGATATACAGATCATTGGTAAGTCAAAAGGGCATTACTATAAATTAATAATTACAATACCTTGTATTGATGTCTATATATGGTATATCATCCTTCCTTATCCTTAACTGATATTTCCATGTCAAAGATAATTGATGGAAAAGTATAAAAACCCTCATAGTTGATGAAACATATCATTTATATGGGGTAGATGATAATTTTTCATAAGTTTTATCTTGTTTGGTTCTCAATAATAAATGAAATAATGAATTGAACCATATTTCTTCATAATAAAAATAAAAGGATCACCCCATGGGGATGAACTAGTCCAAACTAATCCCTTCTCAATATTCAATATGAGTTTATTTGTAAATTAAAATAGTTAAATGAAGGAAATTCTATATGGATTCATTAAAATATACATATAAATAGGTTATAGTTATATTAAAAAATAACCTCATTATTTGGAGGAAGACTAGGAATGTCTTCAAGAAATACATTACCATATTCAAAAATAATAGGCACACATTTAATATTTATCTTATCCCTAAATTATTGAGATAAATATCCCTTATGAATATGTAAAAACCCATATGATATTAGTAATATCCATTTGGGTTTTAGGTTTGTCATCACACTAATAGACGATTGAAGGATGATTCATAATATGAAATGTAACATCCCTTCCTTGAAAATTGATATGGGAAATATTGTGGGATATATAATTCATACCCAATATTATGTGAAATTAAACTACAGGAATTACCACCTGATTTCAAGGAAGACTCATCCAACAAACTTCAATAATGTAGGAGTTATAAACTTGATATGAGATCATCCAACCATTAAATTTTTTTAATAGTAACTCAATATCTCATCATTGATGTAGTGATGTGACACCCTTAGTAAATTCCCTAGATATAAAAAATTGGGTAGAACAAAATAAAATAAAAAGATTTCAATCTCTAATTGGATGATAAGTTTACCTTTCACCACATATCTATGAATATCTATATCGGCTATACCAATTATGTTAGAGTGGTCTTCTCCACAGAGATTATTTTTTAGTAAGTTACCTTGACATTTCGGGAATTAATTTGAATAGTTCCTCATATCCATATGGTTAAATCATTATTTTTGGATGGATTCTTGATTACCCTTTCATTAATGAAAATCATAGGATTTTTCTTCAAACATGAAACAAACCCCATTTCCTTTTAGGCATGTAAAAAAGTGGTTCTTTCCACAGGGATCACATGCCAGAAAATTACAGTTTATTTTCTTCACATTCTACATTTTTTCTACATCAAGTTTTTCTATTCGTGATTTAGTTGAAATCATTAAGAATTGAGGAAATATTTCCCTCTCTAAATATTATATAATATTATATAATCATATAAGGAATTTGTTTTATACTAGTGGCCTTAAAAATATTTTTTATGCTCATAAAATAAATGGTCCATATTTATCTTTGGATTATGTTTGTAGTCCATATAATGCCTTGGTAACCTTGTAAATGATTCATCATTATAAGAAAATTATCCTTCTCCTTTTGTCTTAGACTCAATAGTTTTTCTACATATCCAACAATTTTTTATAAGAAAAATTGTTTTCCAAGATAAGTTCCATAAAATCCTTCCACTCCATTCATTATATTTCCACCTCATATTTAGTGTTTTGAATCAATTTTCACTATTCATCTGACTCCCAAAAAATATGATAAACTACCATGACAACCTTCTCCCATTAATTACATCCTAAATAGAGAAATAACTTTTATAGGGAACTTATCCATTGCTCTATTACAAATGGATTTATAGTGATATTTAATGATGGAGGTTCTTATACATTACGTTGTTAGATATTATTACACTGATTTGTGTATCAGTAAACTACTCAATGTGGGAAACATTTTTCTTTATAACCCTAGTTTGAAACCCGAAAATTCTTATAATTTTTTCATCTCTGACTATAAATCCATCTCTAGATTCATTATATTTCCCAGGAGGTTAATCCCTATATGGATTACATGCATGGATACCATTTTTATTCCTTCCACTAGATTCCATTTATAAAAAATGGAATTCATGATATTATATTCTAACATTATTTGTAATAATTTATAATTTTTATACTAGTTAAACACTTGATATAAATTTAAATTTTTATGCATCATTAAAATCAAAATAATAAACATGTTTTCTATGTGAATATTCTGAAATCATAAATACATATTCAAATAATTCATAATGGTATGTAAATAAAATGTGACATAACCCAAGAATATCCCCGGGGAGTGTAAAATCCGATGGGTAGTATGGGTAAAATCATTGTGCACCATACCAGTAGTTGGGTTATACATAAACCAATTATTTTGGGGTTATTACTCCTATATGTATCATTTCCAAAACCAAATACACTTTAATTATCCATACATGGAATAATTTCTAGGACAACAGTATAATCCCTACCTTACTAAAACATAAGGTTTATATCATATACATATAATTATCTTAAAATTAATACATAGGGAAGTATTCCATAATATATGTTTTCCTAAATATAGTTCCCATTGTTTCTAAAAAACATAATCTAATTAAAACTATAAATACCTAGACACTGGTATCCTAGACGTTATGGTTACTTTATCATTAAGGCGCTAGAAACAATAGAGTACATCATGACGATCCTAATAGTTTAGTAGTCTTGGAAAACTAGATACATATTTGAATTCAAAATTACATTTAAAAACATGAAATACAACATAATATTTTATTTGAGAAAACGATTATTCTATTTATCACATCACTATATATTAATCATAGTACTATTCATGACATCCTAGGAACATGCAACATAATAAATAGGTGAGCTCGAATTATAACACCCCGAACCCGGAAAGCCAGAGGCGGTGCATTACTTTACTATATTGGCATATTATAAGAAATAAAATCCCAAAGCACTGATTAGTATAGAGTTGTTGGAAGACCATATTACCTATATGATACCCAATGTTCAATTGGAAATATAGAAAATACAACATGATATATAATATAATAAAATAAACTCCCTCTTGGAATGCTTATTCTAGGTTATCTTCTTCATAACCTGAGGAAAGGATGAATAATAAGGATGGGATAAAATTCTTAGTGTGGGTTACATATGTTGGAATTCTAAATCAATAATAATTGAATCATAATCAATTAGGCATAACTAAAATGGAATTATGAATAAATGAAAACAGATTCCCACATTAAGCTGAGAATAAAGAATGTAGACATAGATTTTGTCATTGTGAATACTCCATGGATAGTAATAATTGAATAATGAATAAAGAGAATGCTTATTATATCTAAATCATTTTTCTGAAACAAGAACCATTATACGATCAATATTTTTTTCTATTGGTAGAAACCTATCTGGTTTTTAGAAACAATCTCAAAGGGTTTGTTGACAACTGATTTGTCTCATGACACATGTCGATTCAGTTAAGGGAAATAGTGGTCCCACCCCACACTTCTAGTCTAAATAATTATTTCTTCAAATATTTAATTCAATATCAATATACCTTTTAAAATTATGTATTGATTAGAGGATATAGATATGTCCTTAATTCCAATGTTGAAGTAGCATTCAAAATAAACAACTTATGTGAAATGGTATAAATATTAAGGAAATAACCATACCCTTTATACAATAAATTGGATATTTAACAGAATTATAAAAAAATAGAAAAATGAACTTAAATTTTTTTTAGATTCATCATATTATAATTATTTGTTTCACAATACTATGTAAGTCTCAATGAGAATAGAAAATGAGACAAAGTCCCTTACCACATTATAATCAATTGAATCATATGACCAAAAATGAATAATCACAAAATGAATCATAGAATACCTTGAATATAAATTGAATCATGATTTTATATATAAAATTTATGTACACATACACCACATACAAGAAATATGTGAAAAATAATGGAAATCTCATGGAATTATAAGTGGGATGAGAAAACACATTCCTTATTCCTGAATTTCTTCATCAGTTGATCTTAATGACCTAAATATTAAAATTTATGTTCACTAATTTATAATTCTAGAACCTACTCTATATTTAATTTATTTATTTTATCCTTAATAGGTTTAGTAATGGACTTTTTGATGGGTTTATGACATTCAATTTTATTATTTTGGATGAATTTTCATCGTTGGTTTTCATGATTGTTTTACTTTTATTCGTTAGTGGAATTTTGTTTCAAATGTGGTTAAACATCCAACATTGTTAATATATATTATTAGAGAAATTAAATATATATAAATGATCTTATAATTATTATTGTTAAATAAAATGGGGATGACTCAATAGATAAATGTTAATGATAAATGCGTGGATTAACATTGTGGTTTTATGCCTAATGAACATGTTTGGTATTATTATTTTATATTATGATTGGGTAAGGATTAAAAAACATTTAATAAGATAAAATAAATATATTCTGATCTGGTTCAACAATTATACATGTTTCATGACTAGTCTTGAATATGGTAATAGAAATTGAAAACCCATCATCCTTGAATGTGATAAATTTATACATCTAGGAAAGTGTTTTCATTATTATTATAAGAGGAGGGGATGTAAAGATAGATGATGGTGAAATATTACACTAGCATAATAAAGTCTCCATTTATTTAATTTACTAAAATTATCTTAGAATTTGGATGAGTGGAGGTGATGAGAATGAAAAAAAAAGAATTGAACGTGTAAAAGTAGTTGAAAGAAAAATAAAGAGAAGTTCACCTGTTGAGTACTCCTCCTTCCTAATCTCCTTAAGGCATTTTTTTCAAGCCTTTTTGTGAGACCAGTTAGTCTTGAACATGGGGGAGTTCTTGAGAATTGTATTTGGTATAACATAGGTAAAGGTCAAAGTATGATGTGTGTGAGATGAATTTGGGGTGAGGGTGGTTTATATAGTGGAGGGGAGCTGGGTTTTCATAATATTTTAATCATTAGTTTATTATTTTTTTCTAAGATAAGAAGTAGAGATGATTTCTTGACAAAAATACTAATATGTTCATGAAAATTTTAACCAAGTGCTCTTACAATAGTTGGACATCAATCATGACACAATAAATCATATATTTTGAATATATCATAATTTATCGCAGTTTACTCTTCACAAAAAAATCAAGTATTTTAGAAATGTACAAAGAATTTACACTAACCATTTTTGGATATATAAAGTCCAAAAATGAACTCCATGTTTCAAAAAAATTCCTAAATATTAGAAAATAAATTTTTATTTAAAACCATCATTTAATCGAAAAATACCAACACGTTGAATATTGATCTTCATTTTTAAGGTGCCTAAATTTTATTTACCCTTTGATGGGTAATGGTACCATTCATAAGTGTCATATTAATATTCATAAGGGTATGTTACTATTCATAAGGTTATGTTACTATTAATATGGATAAGATACCATTCATAAGGGTAAGATACTATTCATCAAAAATTATATTGATCCTATCAGACTCCAAATATCACCCTGATCGCAACTGTTTATGTCTATTTTTCGAAATTCAAAACACTGAAGTGAAACATTTATTGTTAATATCTATATTGTGACCGCCTCCTCTAAATAACCAAGTGATTTTTCATAGAAACTCAGTGATTCATTAAATATAGGATATCTAATGAATTGAATGTATTTACTGGAAACATAACATAAAATGTTTGGGGTGTTATAATTTGACCACCATCAGATATTTCATCCTCAAAATTTTTCATATATAAAGCCAATTAAAATTATTTGGGTTGTTCTTCTTCATAACATCTTAAGGTTCCCATGTTCCGTCCTCCATTTTATAATTTCTCTAATGAACCTTTACTTCTTAATACCTTCTCCCTTGTGTCAAGAATATCGATTTGATCTTCACTGTATAAAAAATTTGGTTCCATACCTATTTCTAATTAGTTGAGTACATGAATTGGATATGGAATGTATTTATTTAACAATGACACGTGGAGACTTCTATGAACAATGGAGAGACTTGCTGGAATTTCTAGAATGTATGCTACAACACTGATTCAATCAATAATTTCAAATAGTCCAATGTACATGGGGCTTAGTTTCCATTTCTTACCAATCCATAAGACACCCTTCTAAGGATATAGTTTTATAAAGGAATGACCACCTACTCGAAATTCTAAATTATATCAAGGGTTGTTATCATAACTCTTTAGCCTATTTTGGGTTCTTTATTATGGGAATGAATATTCTATATGTTTCTAGTTGTCTCTTTGATATGTTTTGGGCCTATAAGTTTCCTCTTGTCAACATCATCCCTATAAGATGGAGTTCGACACCTCTTACCATATATTTCTTCATATGATGAATTTGAAAGCACTAATGGAATATATTTTTGTAGGAAAATTCCACCAAAGGAAACATTATATCCCATATACCTTAAAAGTTATGAGATCATTATCTTAGCTTTTCTTCTAGTGTTTGAATAGTACTTTCAGACTGTCCATCAGTTTGGGGTGATAACTAGTACTCTTATAAAGCTCAGTACCCAAATCCGTCTGGAGAATTTTCTATAATCATTATGTAAATCGAGGATCTCAAATGGACACAATTGTTATTACTGCAACAATATGTATTATAACTTCATTAATATAAATTCTTACCAGATTACCACGTGGAAAATACTCTCTTATAGATATTAAATGTGTTGATTTTTTGATATGATCAACAACTACCCATACTATATCATTAATTCTTGGAGACCTTGGTATTCCAATAAAAAATTCCATTATAATGTCATCCCACTTCCACATAAGAATAGGTAGAGATGGTATGAACCCACTTGGATGTCATCTCTCGGCCTCCACTTATTTTCAAACTAGACACCTTGACACATAATCATTAATTTTTCTCTTCATGTTGTCCCACTAAAAATGTTCCTTCAAATATCTATGGATCGGGTTGATACTAGGGTGTATAGAGAAATTTTATCTGTGAGATTCATCTAATAGTTCCATTTTCATCAAAGGTACTGATGGAATATATAACCCCTTCCCATATTTCAGAACACCATCCTCTTACATGAAGTATGAAAATATTACATCCTTAACAACTTTAATATTTTTTTTTAGATTCTGTACAATAGATTGATATCTTTTTATATTCTCTAGTAAAAATGATTTAGAAATATTTTGAAAAAGGAAATTTTTTCCCCTTCCATAATTATTCACATATTTATATTTATTAAATCTATGAATATAGGATCTCTCTCATTACACAATTGGGTTATAATTCTATGATCATTCTTGCTTAATATATATACAACCATATTTTCTTATCCTATGTGTTATTGAATTGAAAAATAATAATCCTTGAGTAACTTGAGCCATCCCCTTTTTGTCATGTTGAATTCTTTCTATGTATAAAATGTATTTTAAAATCTTGTGATCCATATATATCTCACAAATTTCACCATATTGATAGAGTCTCTATATATTCAGAGAAAATATTGTAGCTGCTAACTCAAGATCATGAGTTTGATAATTTTTCTCTCGGGTTTTCAACTTATTTGATGCATATGTAATAACATTATCATTTTTCATAAGGATAAAACCCAGAACATTATTTAATGAATCATTGTATATCAAAAATCCATCATTCCTAGAGTGAAAATTAATAATTAGAGAATTGAACAATATTCTTTTCAATTCCTCAAATCATTTTGTACATTATTTCATCCAAACAAACTTAACTGCTTAACATGTGAACTTGGTTAGCAGGTTAGCAAGTCAGGAGAAATTCTGAATGAAACAGCAATAGTAACCTTCTAAGATAATAAAACTATATAACCTAGTTATATTCATTGGTGTTGGAAATTATTGTATTGTCTTTGACTTCATAGAATCTAAAAATGTTTCATCCTTATAGGAACTATGTCCATGAAAAGAAATGAATTGATGCCAAAAATTCACCCTTGTTAAACATCCCATATAATTCATTTCTTCTAAGAGTTGTCTGAATGAACCACATGTGATTATCATTGTCTTGATATATTTTGGATTATACTAGGATATCATAAATAAATAACACACCAATGTAATAATGATATTCCATTAAAACATTATTTAGTAGATCAATGAAAACCAAGGGTGCATTATTCAGTTCAAAATGCATTACTCTAAACTTGTAATGCACATACCTATTAAAAATTGTTGTCTAATGAATATCTTCCTTCATCACACGTAGTTGATGATATCCTGATCAAAGTTAAATCTTCGAAAAATATTGGTCTTCATGTGGTATATTAAATAAACAATTAATACATGGAAGAGAATACTAAATCTTTTTTGTAATAGCATTAACTTCCCTATAATCAAGGCATTGCCTCATGGATCACTCTTTCTTCTAGACAAATAGTATAGGGGATCCCCATGAAGAAAAAAAGGTCCAATAAATCCTTTGTCACTCATTTCCTTGGGTTTTTTCTTTAGCTCCACTAATTCTAGAGTTTCCATTATATAGGGAGTCATTGATATAGGTCTTTCACCATGAATTAATCAATATAGAACTCAACTTCCAACTCTTGAAGATGTACATGTAAATCCACTAAAAATAAATCAATGTATTCCTACACAATAGGTACGTATAAAATTTGAGTATTTATTTCCTCACCCCTAGATATTGTGTTCTCTTCCTCCCCAACAATTTCATTCAGTAGAGCTACTTGGGGTGGATTTAGATAAGAATCAGTTGGAGAGGTTTAAGCTCTAAATATTCGGTATTATACACCCCTGTCACAAATTGTAACTTCATTCTTCTTTAAATGGATCTTCTCATAATAATTTGGCCACCAATTTTTACAAATAATTATATCAAAGTCATTCATTGGTATAATGATAAGGCTAGATTCCAGTTCACATTTATGTGTCACAAGGGGGATTGATGGACACATCTTTATTGCAATGGTACACCACCATCGAGTTTTGACAGACAACTCATTTATTAAATCAAAATGGACATGTCTGATTTTTATGGAAACCTGGGAAGATATAAATGAATTCAATGATCCTGAATGAAATAATGAATTGGAAAAGTTTTAAGAAACAATTAATGTACCTGCCACCACATCATTATGAACTTCAACCACCACGGTTGTAATTTCATAATCATTCCATTTCTCTTGTGTCCTTTTTGAGTCATGATTCATTGGTATATAGGAAACTCATTTGAATTGTGTACCATATCAATAAAATTGTATTATTGAACATTATTAACTTATTTTTCCTCTTGTATTCGTTAAATCAATGACCATTTTCTCCTCACATATAGACAACTACCACACCTTCCAATCATTTACTAAGATGATTCTTTCCATAGTTCTCATATAATGGTAATTTATTTGTTACCTTCTTCTTCTTTGGTGCTTCACCTTTTCCATGGTTACTAGAGTACCACTTATTTTTTTGATTTCCCTTGAAAAAAATTTGATGTAGATAATTCCTACTCTGTTTTGATGGAACATAATTCAAATTCATCATATGATGAAAATGATTGAGATGGCAGTTCCCTTTGAAGGCATGTATTATGACCTTTAAATAAATAATCAATCATGTCATCCAAATCAAGTATGAAATCTACATCACACCAGTCTAATCATGTAATGGTAGCCTCGTACACTGCAATACTCTCATCTTCCATTTGCTTTAGTCTAATGAATTTCCTCATCATTTCTGTTTATTTCTATCGAGGGAAATATTTGTCAATGAACATTTTGTTAAAATTCCTCCATTCTATATCTTATGTTTCTTCTTCCTCTATAGTGTTCTAGATCACAGACCACCATTTATCAATATCACCATTGAGACAATATACATCCAGCACTACCTTTTCAATTTCATTGCTTCTTAATTCCAGTAATATCTTTTCAAGGGACTTGATCCACGACTCAGCCGCCACTATGTTAGTAGCCCCACTAAAATATTAAGGCTTCTATCACAATAAAAAATCCAAAAAAGTGTATCATGGTGATTCATCACTCCATGAATATTTTTTCCCAATATAGTCGTGATCAGATATGATCCAACACTGACTATGTTGAGTTTCTTAGTGGGTCAATCCCTACATTGTCTGTGAGTATTGATTACCCTTCTTCCATTAGGCACAATCACTAAACAATGACATACACTAAATAAGGTCATTATTCCTAATTTTTAAATATAAAATTCGTAACATAATCTGAAAATTTATGTACAGAAAATCTTATAAACATAAACATTATTTCTATTTACTTTTAAATTCAATATAATGGTTTTTAAAGAAAATGTGAATATACAAAGCATATCCCCTAGGAGTGTCAAAATATGAGTGCATTAAGGACCATTTTCATGTACTAGGATAACCCTGTCAAGCCTTAAACTCCTTGTTAGAGTTTTTACTCCTTGGTATATCTGTTCTAGAACCACGTCGACTCGTAGTATACAGAAAATGATGTATTTTCTCAGAATACACACATAGTCTATATCATAAATACATTATAGGATGTTACTCTATCATAATAATAAAAATATATCTTATTCTTATGTTCAATAAACTACTTTTCTTAAATCTAGTTCCCAGTTTTTATGTTACACTTCCTCTAATATGAACTATAACACCTCAGCCATGAAAACCCAGAGTTGGTGCATTAATTTTCTATATTGGCATGATTACAAGAAATAAAATCCCAAAGTACTGAGTAGTTTAGAAATTTTGGAAGTCTATATTAATTACATGATACCCAAATTACATTTGTAATGATATAAAATACGAAATATTACATAATAAACTGAAATAAAAATGCCTCCTTGAAAGCTTATTCAAGGATATCTTCTTTATAACATGGGTAAAGGAATCATAATAAGAATGAGCTCAAATTCTCAGTAAGGGTATCATATAGTAGAATCATGAATCAATAATAAGTGAATCATAATCCATTTGTCATAACTAATATGGCATAATGAATAAATAAAAACACATGCCAACAATAAGCTGAGAATAAAAAATACATCTATAGATTTTGTCATAGTGAAAACACCATTGATAGAAATAACTTAATAATAAATAAAGATAATTCTTATTTTATGGATTCCTTGTATATACAACATGAACCAATATACTTTCAAGAGGTTTTATGTCTTTGGGTAGAAACCCATCTAATTTTACTGAGACAAACTCGAAGGCTTTTTTTCTAAGTGATTTGTCTTATTAGACCTGTTGATGCATCGATGGGATATAGTAGGCCCCACCCATCACTGAAAGTCCAAATAATTCATTATAAATAGATTTTATACAAGAACAATATTCCTTTTAAATATCTGTATTTAGTAGAGGATATGGATTCATCAATATTTCCATAGTTAAATTTGCATTCCAAATAAACCCCATATGTGAAATGATATACAACTTAAGAAAATAAACATATCCATAATACAAGAAAATGAATATTAAATAGAATAATAATTTCAATGTAAAAATGATCTCAAAAGGGCACTAGATACACCAAATAATAATGATTAGGTGGACAAAACCCTATAAGTCTCAATGAAAATGGAAATTCAGAAAGAGTCTCGTACCACATAGTTATCAATTGAATAATAAGTCCAAAACATAGTAATCACCAAATAATTCACTTAATACCCTTAATATAATGAGAATTATGATATTATATATACCAAATTGTAGTATAAATACACCAAAAACAAGAAATGAGTAGCGAATAATGGAAATCTCATAGAATTAAAAGTGAGATAAGAAAACCCATACCTTATTCCTGAATGTGTTTTTTGATTTATCTTAATGACCTGAATAATTAATTTTTTCTTCATTAATTAATAATTCCAAAACCTCTTATACATTTAACTTATCTATTTTAACCTTATTAGGTTCATTCCTGGCCTTTTTATTGGTTTTTGAGGTTCAATTTGTGAGATGGTATGTGAGTATGATATACTCTATAATAACCAATGTAGGATAGAATATATAAGTTTGAGATGATCAAATACACGAGGGGGGTGAATTTTATTCTTTTAAAAAATCCTAAGGAAATTTTGTATAACTAAATTTCACAATACCTATATGTTCTAAAAATGTTCTTGATTCCAGAAAAGTGATTCCGAAAATGAAACTTAACAAAAGTTTACAACAAGTAAGATTATACCTTAAAGCATATAAAATCCTATATAATCAGTGTACAAGTATGAGGAAGTATTATAATGTTATACATTACTTAACAATACAAAAATGCAGTGGAAGACTTGAATCAAAACTAGTAACTTGTAGAAAATCTTTTAACCCAAAGAGAAGGGTATCCAACATCCTTGGATAAAGGTCCCTTGATTTATACTTTCAAGAATGTCTGTCTTGCCCACACTAGGGTATGCCATCAATATGAAGCTCAGAGTATGTCTTGCTATCCCTTCAATCCCTCAACTATCAGGTAGTTGGAACCTCTGTCTTCCTATCCCCAGAAGCCCTCGAATGTACACAACAACAATCGGAGTTGCACAAATCAAATATGCATGAAGAAAAGTTTAAATAAGCCGTTCAATCTTTCTACACGAATCCTGAGAGTTTATAAGAGCCTCTCTCTCTAGAAATCACTTCAACAACATGTAAGCACATATGTCAAAAGTAAGGTCTTAGTGGTGTGTCTAGCTCTTTCAAATGTGATCATATTTATAGGCACAACTCTAACTATTGGCTCCCTCCCCCAATAGTCATATTTTTTCTTGAATTTCGAAGGGACCTATACACGTGTAACTCAAACAATAGTTAGTTGATAACTGAAGGCACGACATCGTTTTATAATAGAAAAAGTGAAAGCATAACCAAAAACTGATATTCAAAATGTAAGAAAATTTGAATGATCGAAAAGTAAGTAAATGAATTCGGAGTGTATAATACATGAATATTCAGATTCTGTTTCATAGGAATTCCGAACCTCATTTCTATAGAATTTCGGAGTCTGAATTTCAAGGAAATTCATAATCTGAATTCATTATAATTCGGAACCTGAAATTGCAATGTTCGGAGTCAGAGTTCATGAGAATTCAGAGTCAGAACTTATAGGAGTTGAGAGTCTGTTATTCATAGAACTCAGAGTCAGATCATAGAATGTTTGTAATCAGAAATGTGATTCAGAATTTGGAGTCATAACTCCAAAGTTCATATATGGAATTTGTATTCAGAATTAGGAGTCAGAACTCAAAAAGTTCATAACCAGAATTCGGAGTTGTACTTCTTGAGAATTCGTATTCTTAAATCGAAGTTGAACTTCATCAGAGTACGTATCCAGAATTCGGAGTAGACCTACATTAGAGTTCGTATCCAAAATTCGGAGTCTTAAACATAATGATACATATCTATGTATTATATGATTCCGAGGTTTTGGTCTCAATCCGATTTTTACACTTAGAAATTTTTTGATATAAACAATGAAATATCGGTAAGGGTAAATTTCCTTATGAAGGAAATTTTCTTTATGGATTTAAAACAGGGGTAAAATAAGTTTTTCCTTGAAATAAGGTGTTTGTGATTTTCAAAACAAGATGGAATGGTAAAGTCATAATGATACCTTAATGACTTAACAATCTCCCCCTTTTCATGGAGGAATGGAAAATTCATAAGGAAAACCTTATTGACTCAATAATCTCTCCCTTTTGGAAGGAACAAACATCCTTACGAAAAAGAATATAAGGACTTGGAAAAAATTTCTTAGACTTTGAAATTAAAGCTTATCTCCCTTTGTTCATGGACAATGGTGAATACAACTAATTCCCCCTTAGGATTTGGAACTCTAAGGATTGTATTCTATATTTCCAGAATGAGAATTTTCATTTGAATGTGGAAATATTCGTAATGAGAAACTACCCCTTAAATAATCTCCCACTTATATAGGGATATTTCTTCTTTACTTAGATATCTTTTTCTTCCCCATTTTAGATTTCTCCTTCCCCCTTTTTGATTTCTTTTTCCTTCTCCACCTTTGTGATTTTCAAAAAGAGTTTGAGGGAATGGAAAAACAATATAGTACCTTTTAGATAGCATAGGAAGATTATTTTTTCTGAGGAATATTCATCTTTAAGAACTTTGGATTCCAAAAAAAAACTTGAATAGGAGAAAAAAACATCACTATGAAAATTTCAAATCCGAAAATTCTATTATGAAAATTTCAAGTTTGAATAATTTTATAAGAAAACTGTAAGTATGATTATTTCATTATGAAAAATTTAAATTCTGAATATTTTCATTACGAAAATTTCAGGTTTGATGATTTTTATTACGACCAAAAATTAAAAATTTATTATGAAATTTTTTGAAAAACCTCATTACGAAAATTTTCATTACAAAAAATTTTGAAAAACCAATTATGAAAAATTTTCATTACGAAAAATTTCAAATACCAATTACGAAAATTTTGAAAAAAATTAATAACAGATGTACTCCCCCAATGAAAAGAAGTTTATTAGTGTAATGAGATTGGTTCAACAGAAATTTAATGGAGGAAGATTACCTCACATTTATCATTCCTAACTTCGGTTTAATGTATTCAAATCTATCAGAGGGTAAAGATTTTTTGAAAATATCAGCAAGTTGATCTTGCATTCCAATAAATTAACGAACTATATCTCTATTTGTTTTCATAATATTTTCAAAATAGTTTCTGTTACGATTCATATGTCGGGAACATCCACTATCCATGTACCACATATTGTTGTTGGTACGTTCACTATTTAACAAAAAATAAGAAAAAAAATTAAACTTTCAGAATCCAAAAAATCATGGATCCAGAATTGTTAGATATCAAATTTTTGGGTATCCACATTTTTTTAGAAAAATAAGCTGTATGAGACCCAAGATATTGAACTCTATTTAAGGAGAAATTTTTCATCCAATTCCCTCCACATTGACACTTAGTAAAAGAAGGGTCTCAAGAGGGAACAAAATATATGTTTTTGAAAACCGATTATTGTGAGTATAACCTACTATAGTAGTGTTTCCTTTAGGTTTAATTTGAGAATAAATATTGTCAATATTTTCCTTCCCAGAGGTAAATTTTTCAGGGAGCATCTTAAGAGAAAATATTTCAGATTTCAGTCTGATGACTAAATTCTTATCCTCAAGAATCATTTCCTTAGTGTTAGATTTTTCCTTAAAAACTTATATCTTTAAAATAGCATTCTTAAGATCTTTATAATGTTCTTCTTTATCATATTTTTCTTTCTCAAGGTCTTTATAATGTTTTTCTTAAATCTCTTCTTTATCTATAAGATCTCTAGAATGTTTTGAAATCTTTTTTCTAAGAATTTATTCCCTAGTATTTTCCTTGTCTAATTTTTTATAAATTTTACAATTTATTACTCCATGTAACTTGGAAAATCTAGAAACTTCTTCATATGAAGGTAATTATTCATTTTTTAAGGATGAAGTATCTTCATTAGATGTAGTATTTTCGCAATAGTAATTCTTATCAAGAGATAAATTTGTTAAAGCCTTGGCAGAGCATACTTTGGCGATAAGACATGTATTAGGGTACGAAGTATTAGCAATGAAACCCATATTCTTCTATGATGATGAATCATATTTAGAATATTCACTTTCCGAAGAATCTCTACAACTTTTACTCCAATTATCATAAGATTTAATAATTTTCTTGAGCTTTGATCTATAGGATTTATTCCTGTTCCTTTCTGAATTCCTTTCCTTCTTTTGATTCTTTTTCAATAAGTGACAATCAGGTATGATATGAACTGTTCTTTTAAAATCATAACACGTAACTTCTCTATCTTTTTTATCTCTGTAGTCTTTCTTCTTGAATTTATTTTGACGGTTCCTTTGAGCTACAATCTTGTTCACTCTTTGAGTAATATTAGCTAATTCATTCTCATACTTTTCTGTGTGAGTAGATTTTGACTGCCTGATGACTTTATTTGTCTTTGATTTGTTTACTCTTTCTCGGGTCTTGGATTTCATATGTTTAGAAGTTGTTGTAAAAGAAACTCCTCTATTCCCAATCTTTTTCTTGACATTTTCAACATCTCTCTTCATTTTGGTTACATGAAAAATAAGATTTCCAAACAACTCATCTAAAGAAATCTGAGTGACTTTCATGTTCTCATCAATAGCTGTCCACTTGGACTCCCATTCATTTGGCATGATATCTATGATCTTATCTAGAAGAGCCTCATCATCCAACCCTTTTTCTCACATAGATTGTAAGCTATTCATGATAGTTATAAACCTTTTCTGACCGTTGCCTATAGGTTCTCTATAAGGAAAGTTAAATATATTGTATTCAGTTCTCAAAATTGCTCTTCTTGCCTCTATGACTTTAGATGTACCAAAATGTGTAACTTCATGTTTCTTATAGATAGTGTTTTCAGCTTCACATGAAGATATTTGACTATAGATGTTCCTAGTCATGGAACATAACAAAGTATTTCTAACTCCGAAGTTTGATTGATATTCAAATTTCTCCTGATCTGTAAAGGTTCTCAAATCCTTATCTGGAATCTTATAATCTCTAGTCAGCATTAGATAGTTATAAACTCCAGTATTGATAACAAAAGTTTTCATCCTATCTCTCCAGTACTCATAATAATTTCCATAAAAAACATAAGGTTTGGTAGGATTTATGTTATCAATAGAACTAGCATTTAAGCCTTCCATCCTTAAGATAAAATATGGCACAAAAACTTGTTTGTAGTATATGTCTATAAACAAGAGAAAATATCCTAAGCAAGAAAAAAAAATTTTGAAAAAAAATTAATACGAACTTTGAGATTATGAAAAATATGAATCTGAAAGTTCAATTATGAATATTCAATTCTGAAAGATATGATAAGAAAAATTCTCATCTGAATCTAATCGTTAGATTAATTCAGATTGTACGAAATGTTCTGATACCAATTGTGAGATGGTATTTGAGTATGATATACTCTATAATACCAAATACAAGATCTAATATATATGTATGAGATGCTAAAATACAAGGGGGGGGGGGGTGAATTGTATTATTTAAAAAAATCCTAAGGAAATTTCGTATAACCAAAATTCACAACACATCTAAGTTCTAAAAACATACATGATTCTAGAAAAGTGATTTTGGAAATGAAACTTAACAAAAGTTTACAACAACTAAGATTATACCTTAAAATATATTGAATCCTATATAATCAGAGTATAATTATGAGGATGTATAAGAAATTTATACTTTCCTTAACAATACAAAAAAGTAGTGGAAAACGTGAAACAAAACTATTAATATGTAGTAAATATTTTAACCCAAAGAGAAGGGTATACAAAAACCATGGATAAAGGTCCCTTGATTTATACATTCAAGAAAGTATGTCTTACCCACACAAGGGTAAGCCCTCAATATAAAGATTGGATTCTGTCTTGCTATCCCCGCAAGCCCTCAACTATCAGATATTTGGCACCTCTATCTTCCTATCCTCGAAAGTCCTCGATTGTACATAGAAACAATCGGAGTTGCACAAAGAAAATATGTACGAAGAAAATTCGAAAAAGCTGTTCAAACTTTCTGCACGAAGACTGAGAGTTTATAAGAGCCTCTATTTCAATAAATCACTTCAACAACATGTAAGAATAGATATGAAAATTTAGTTCTTAGTGTTGTGTTGAGCTCTTTCAAATGAGCTTTTATTTATAGCATAGCTCCAACAGTTGGCTCCTTCATCCAACGGTCATATTTTTCCTTGAATTTTGGAGGTACATATACACGTGTCACTCAAAAAATGGTTAGTTGATAACTAAAGTCACAACATCATTTTATAATAGATAAATAGAAAGAATAACCAAAAACATATATTCGGAAAATAAGCAAATATGAATGTTTATAAAGTAAATGAATTAGGAGTCTATAATTAAAGAATATTCAGATTCTGTTTTGTAGGAATTCGAATCCTGAATTTTGTAGAATTCTTGAGTCTAAATTTTAAGGATATTCAGAATCTGTATTCATTAGAATTTGGAACCTGAACTAGCAATGTTTGGAGTCATAGTTCCTGAGAATTTGGAGTCAGAACTCATAGGAGTTCGAAGTCTATTATTCAGAGAACTCAGAGTCAAAACATAAAAAATTTGTAATCTGAATACTGATTCAGAACTCAGAGTCAGAACTCTGAAGTTCGTATATGGAATTCTTATTCTGAATTCGGAGTCAAAACTAAGAAAGTTCGTAACATGAATTCAGAGTTCAACATAATGAGAGTTTGTATTCTGAATTCAAAGTTGAACTTCATGAGAGTTCGTACCCAGAATTCAGAGTTGAACTACATGAAAGTTTGTATCCAGAATTCAGAGTCTTAAATAGAATGCATCATATCTAAGTATTATATGATTCCGAGGTTTTGGTCTCAATCTGAGTTTTACACTTAGAAAATTAATGATATTAACAATGAGATCTCGGTTAGGGTAAATTTACTTGGGATGAAAATTTTCTTTATGGAAGAAAAACAGGTGTAAAACGAGTTTTTCTTTAAAATAACGTGTTCGGGATTTTTGAAACAATAAGAAATGGTAAATTTATAAGGATACCTTAATGATGTACAATCTCCCCCTTTTCATGAGGTAATGGAAAAGTCATAAGGAAAACCTTATTGGCTCAACACACTTTTCTTGTTTTGGAGGAATTTTCTTCGTTGGTTTTCATGATCATCTTACATATATTAATGAATAGAAGTTTGTTTGAAATATGGTTAAACATCTAGAATTGTTAATATATATTATTAGTGAAATTAAATATAAATAAATGATCTAATGATTATTTTGATTATATTCCATGAGGATGACTCATTAGATAAAACTTAATGATAAACACTAGGATTAGCTTTGCGGTTTTGTGCATAATGAACTTATTTTGTAATATTAATTTATATTATTAGTGTGTAAGGATTATTGAACAATAAATTAGATAAAATACATAGATTATTATCTAGTTCAACCATTATAAATTTTTCATGACCTAAAATGAATAAAGTAATAGAAATTGAAAACAAGTCGTCCTTGAATGTGATAAATTAACACATCATGGATGGTGTTTTCATTTTTAGTATAAGAGGAGGGGGGAAAGAGAAATGATGTTGAAATATTCCATTAGCATAATAAAATTACATTTCATGTAAGGTACTATAATAATCATAGCATTTTGTTTAGGGGAGGTGAGGAAAAAAAGAATGGATCTTGTAAAATAATTTGAATGAAAACATTAGAGAGGTTCACTACTTGAGTACCCCCCCCCACTTGAGAATCACCTTAAGGCCATTTTTGACATTTTAGTGGGACTAGAAGGTCTTGGACTTGGAAGACGGGTGTGGAAAGTGTATTCGGAAGAACATAAGCAAGGATCAATGCTTTAGTGGTGTGAGAGGAAGATAGAGTTGAGGTGTGGTTTATATAGTGGATGGGAGGAATGTATTCTTAATATTTTAATCATTATTTTATTATTTTTCTTTAAGACAAGAAATAGGGATGATTCCAAGACCAAAAATAGTAATAAGTGAATGTGAGTTCAAACCACGTGTGCTTACAAAAATAGGACATAATCAATGACTTAATAAATCATGTATTTAGCATTTATCATAATTTATCATATATTAGTATTCACAAAAAATTCTAGTATTTCAGAAGAATGCCAAAAATTTACCCGAACCATATTTCAACGCGTAGAATCCTAAAATAAACTCCAATTTAAAAAATAATTTTTAAATAATATAAAATTACTTTTTTAATTAAAATTATCTTTTAATCGAGAAATACAAACACCTAGAATATTCATCACCAATTTTAACGTGCCTAAATTTTATTTACACATTCAAGGGAATAGTTACCATTCAAAAGAGTCACATTAGTATTCATAATTTTAGGTTTCTATTCATAAGGGTAAGTTTCTATTCATAATTGTATGTTACTATTCACTAAATATTATATTGATTCTATCATACTCCGAATATCACCCTGATCGCAACCGTGTATGTCTGTTTTTTGAAATTCAAAACAAAAAAGTGGAAAATTTAAGTTTTATGGATAGATTTTGACTATATCCTTTAAAAATAAAAGTGTTGTGTTAAATAACCTCATTTATTCATTAAATATTGGGTGTCTAATGAATTGAATGTATTTAAGGGAAACATACCATAATATTTTGGGGTGTTATACAGATACACTGTAAGAGAATGTGTATAGTAGAAGCTAATAAGGCATGAATAATATGATAGAATAAATGATGATAATATAACACCATGTAAATATTCACATGAGATATAAACAAATACATTAATATCCAAACTATTAAAATAATCACATGGAAATAAATAACTAATTCCATAATAATTGAATACATAATGACATATATCTAAAACATTCCATCGAGGCCTCATGATAAGACATCTTACCTAAATGGGTAAAGTGGAAGCTAAATACCCAATCATTTTTATATCATTATACCTACTAAAACTTCACGGGGTATGTAATTATTGTACCCAAAAATAAATAGTTAGATACTATTAATTCATCATATGAATAATCATTACAACTTTAACAATTTTCCTTAAAATCAATAGCTTCTCGTATTTTAAGAAATAGCATACAGAATATCATTACTTTCTCCAGTCAAAATGATCATAAACCATCAATATAAATATTTTGGATCACATAAATATTGAATATCCTAAAATAATAATCAATAAAAGATATTGAAATGAATAAATATACTTTAAAAAGATCATTGGAAAACTTCTTGAGGAAAATACTATTTTAACTTTAAAATCTATTATTTATATTTTCAAATATTTTCTAGATAATAAAGATACATTGGTATTTGAAATGAAACATGTAATATTTTAAATTAATATTCAAATTAATGAGAGTGAATAATGGTGGGTAATTTATTTCTTTTTGTGTAAGTTAAAAACATTCATTTCACACGATTGTAAGAAGTTGTAAAAGTAACTTCTTCTGAAAATTATTGGAAGATTATGATGTTCCAAAGGATCGATGAATAACATAGAATGTGGGGTTGAATCAATTGTTTCCTTTTAAAAAAGTTTATATTTTATAAAATTTAACCCCTACTACATATTAGAGATATTTCTTTATCAACTTTTAGAAAACACAAGATCATAAAAAAATTAAAAAGTAAAAAAGAAACACACAATTTACAAGGTTAAAACTCAATTTGATGACCTACATCCTTTCCATATCAACTCACATGGGTTTGTGAATCATAACTATAATGAATAAGTTAATATAATTTATTATATCTCATGTTAAATACCTTATATCTCTTGATGGAAATGATTATACTGACTCCAAAATGTTTATTAATTTTTTTAAAATAAAATTTGATCCACCAAAAAATATGTAACTTGTAAAAATTTCTCAACAAGATATCTATCCGAAATCTCAATTTGTTCTATATCTATCCAATTTTTAATGTCTGATATCTTTAATCTGATTACATCAGTCTGATGACCCAATTATCATTCTAGGAAATTCTAAACCATCCTAATTGATTGGTATAAAAAAATGTACTCCCCTAAAAAAACTTATCAAAACCTGGACGGATTCCCTTTGTATAGTAAATTAAACTTGAATGAGTCTGATAGTCTAATCATAACTACTTTTTTTGGAAACTCTTCTTCAACTCGAAATATCTTATACTGGAAAACTTAGTTCTAATTCCAATTTTGCAGATTAAGAAATTATATGAACTGGGGGATGGTGTCAAGAACTGATTCACTTTCCTCCTCCACTGATAGGTGGTTTATTTATAGTAAATGAGAGAAATTGAAATTATACTATCATTCACCTAAATTCCAAAATCATGAATTTTACATTCATTTGAAGTTAACTTTGACTATTTAATCTCTTATAAACACTAATTCATTCTCAAAACTTTTTCAATCTTAAAAACTCATATAAAATTTCTTTTCATTAAAAAATATAGAAAAAATGTGAAATAAATAAACATATATTTGGGATTTTTGATCTAGAAAACACTTCATTTATTTAGTTCTTTTGACCGACATGTAATAATAAACCTAATTTTCTCTATATCAATTGAGACGAAACAATTATATTTCTCACTCTAATGTTTTGAACTAACATAAAATGTTTTACTAATTTTTTGGAATTTCTATAGACTTTATAATCATACAATGATAGTCTAGAAACAACATCAATATTTTTTATATTTCTATTTGTCTAGAGGCTCTTACCACACATATGTAATTGATCACTCATCATAAGATCTTGTCTGTTTGGAGAATAGAGTCTTATTAAAATCATGATCTCCCCATTTTTTGTTTTCCAGGTAATAATACATGCTTTCTTGAACCATTTCATTAATTTATGTAGTCAAAATAAAATTTAGATCATAACTCAATTTGATGGATCAATATCAATAACTCATCTATTGGTTCATCATCAAATGATCGTTTGGTGGATCAATGTCATGACATGATCTGATGGAAATATATATCTAATATAACTTTGTAACTAATACATTATTTGTGTCACAGACTCATCCAAAAAACATATGTAGATAAGAAATGTCAAACATCAAAAAATGATAACTCTGAACAACTTCTGTATCTAATGGACAATGCGTAGAAGAAAACAATTTTAGAGACTTATGAAATTTAAATTTCTATCTTCTTTTAAAAACTACATCATTTATCTTCAATTCATCATCATGTTTAGGAACATGAAAGAAAAAACAAACATCATCTGATTTATTATGAATGTTCTATAACTTCCCATCAACAACATTTAAACATGCTTCTATTAAAAAACATTTTACTTTCCCCATTTCAACAATAAAATTTTCCAATTCATTTAAACTTCATAAAAACACATAATTTTAAGAATAAATATTTTTGGAATAATTTATTCCAATTGATCATCTAATTAGGTATTTAATCACCATCATCACAATACAAATTCTTTATTCAGACATGGCGTAACTTATTAACAAACAAATTTATAAACATTCATCAACACTCATTTCACTGAATTTACAAAAAACAAATTCAAAAATTTAGCTTTCAGAAAAAAAAAAACCTTTCAAACCTCAAAAATGATATTCAATCAACCCCTTTGGTTTTTTTGACAACTCTCATTAATTATTTTTTCAACCCACCATTTTTCAAAAGTCAAAATTGTCACAACTTAATGTTGAAAACCGCTCAAGTTTTTTAACATGTTCCCTAAACATAACATTTCACAAAAAGATTATATAGACTTTACACAACTAGATAAAGCAATTATTTTGATGGAATTACATCACTCAGTGAAATGAAAATTTGTAAACATTTAATGATCAACTCCAACTTAATATTATCATTTCCTCTCACTTTTCTCTTTCTATTCCATTTTATGACTATCACTTCATTATATTCATGTAATTAAAGAAATTACATCTTTCACCAATATGTGATAATGTTGTAAAAATTATCCCCATTTTTAAACATAATCAAAAGAATGGTGGTGGTGATCACTTCAGTAGTTTAAAAAGTTTTTAGTAGAGGTTGAACATGATGTTACAACTTTAATTCCACAAATCTTTCATTAGGAATTTATTTTTTGAAAGTATCATCAATTTAATATTTTGATGGAATATATTCTAGCACAAAATATCTACCAGAAACATAATATTTTATGCAGTGAAACATGAAATCAATATGTTTTCATCATGAATGTTAGAAAAAATTTATATTAATATAAATTACACTCTCATTAGCACAATGTATCTTAAATTGTTGTCAACATACTACATTAAAATATACCAAATTAATATATCATAGAATTATCTTTTGTTCCAACATATGAGATTCTTTTTGATCACTTTGATATCTGGCACACAGAGTCACAACAAAATTTTTTTTAGGTCTTGGGGCTTTGTGATACAGACCACTTCATATAATACTATAAAAATACTTCTGGTTCACACATTTGTTGGTTTCATACATGATCAGTTTCATGATCACTAAAATAGAAGTTGAAACTTATTTGGATTATTACATATCAAACATCATTAATAATTATATTTCATACATTTATTGAGATAAAAGCATGTTTTTTGAACTTATTAACCAAGAAATTAAATTAATTGTCCCAAAATTGACATCTAGATATTCTACTTCATTTCTTCTAAAAATTATTTATAAGCCATTTCCACATCTCCATAGAAAAATTATATCATTAATATACACAACTAAAATCAAGTTTCCCAAGTTAAAATATGTTATATAAAGATTTCATTCAAACTTTCTTATATATATATTCAACTTTCTAAAACAACTATAATGTTTTTAATACCAAGAATGTAGAGCTTGTTTTAACCCATATAATGATTTCATCAATTTAAAAACATTTTCTTCCATCGTTACAAAATAAAAACCCCCATGGTTGTTCAATTTAAACAAATTCCTCAATCTCATCATTATGAAAAGAAAAGTTTACATCTAGCTG
Organism: Viscum album; assembly: GCA_963277665.1. Lineage (NCBI taxonomy): Eukaryota > Viridiplantae > Streptophyta > Magnoliopsida > Santalales > Viscaceae > Viscum > Viscum album. Next base: position 2,037,693,652 of record OY728120.1, on the reverse strand, counting down.
ATAGAATTTGTAATTTCAATCTGAAAAATATTCTGTAAACATTTTAATAGTTCCTAATCTAGAATCCTATAAAATTTTTTCATCAAAATACACTCCTTCCACCTGTGCATATCCATTACAAATAAGTATTTGTTTATTTCATGAAACTATTCCACATTCACTCAATTATTTGTTGTACACACATTTTATTCAATTAAAATTTTAATATTCTAGGTGTAGAAAACTCACCCAAGTGTTTTTTATATCCATTTAATCTAAAAACTCATTCATTACATAAACCCATTATTTATGTCTAGCTACATCTAAAACTAATTGTTGTTTATTTATTTAAATTATAGATATATAATTTTCTCCTCTCAATTTTCTTCATGTCTAAACATGACCTTTCTAATTCCCTGTAATATTTTTGGTTTCAACATGTTTTTGTAAATTAGTAAATTTTCTCAATTTCTCTTCTATATTCACATTCCTTATCACACGACTCTTCTAAATTTTGACATGCCTATTTTGACTTACATCCCCTTTCATTATAAATCTACGGTTTTTCTACCTCATTCATTTCAACATTATTTGTTATGTAATTCATATTTTAAATAATGTTCACATCATATAAATCCTCCAAAATTTTTAAATGCTTTATCTAAAATTTATAACTTCTTCTGTTGGGTGAATCACCAATAATAGTTACTTATTTTTCATTCTCATCAAATATTCTATGATCTGAATTGTATATTTTTTGTAATTAGGGAAATTAAAAAACATATAGGAACTTTAATGATGTTTTTTTGTTATACCAAATTTTGTAAAAAGTCATGTTGTATTTTTACCTCAAAAATAATCTATTTTTCACATGAATGGTTGTATTCATAGCTTCTGTTTTAATGTAATTTGAAAGATTATATTCGACTGACATGTTTCTTCCCATTTCGACCAAACTTATATTTTTTCTTTTTTTCTACTCCATTTTTTTGTAGAGTGTAGGATAAATATACTGATGTTTTATTGTAGGCTTCCTCGGATAAGATTCAATGTAATTGGATATGAATTTTCTCAATTATATTTTCTAAAATTATTTATATATACCCCAATTTATTTCCCAATATATTTTTGTAAAATATATGAACATTTCAACAGCCTATAACTTGTGTTTCATAAAAATTATCATGGTAATCCATGTTAAATAAAAAAAAATCATAAGTTACAAATATATTTTAACTAATTGATATCTCATCTACTCAAATATGTTAGAAAAAATAATATCATTAAATCCGGTATAATGTATATAAACATTAATATGAATTAATTTATTCATTTTCCCTTTCTAAGAAGTTATACAATCAACTTCTTCTCTTATTTTAAATTATTGAAAATTTTAGACAACACTAACTTTAGATAGGGTGTTTATATTTTTTATCTATGATTAGAATGTCTTCTATGTCATAACCTATTTTCATCTATATCACATAAGTAATATAAGTTTTAATGTTATCCTGTTTGGAATATATTTTTACAATATCTTTATCCTCTTGAATCAAATTTTACCTCTTCAATTCTTACTATGATATTTGAATATTTTTTAAAAACAACTAGTTTTAAAAAATCATAAATTTGACTTCTCTTATGTATTTTTTTTATCCCATCATCAAATATAACATCAATAGAATTTAGTTTTGGAGGTTTTATCACATTTTTACACATTCCTATAATTTTAAAATAACTATCATGGAAGAAGGTAACAGATCCTCCATCATGTTTTACAACATCTTTTATTATTTTTAAATCACTAATAAATTTTGATAAATAACTATTATCATGTTAATTGGGATTTTTTAATTTACTTTCTCTATGTGTTGTATCAATAATGAAATCAATTTCTTTAAAATTAACTTTTCAATCATAATTTTTTTATTATAAGAACTTTTACCCTGATGTTTTTTCGTAAATTATTCATCATGATGGCCATCCTCATCACATATTCCACATACTTCTTCTATTTATTCATAAAATCATGTTGGATTTTTTCAATAATCGTGAGACAACACTTTTCCAACTTGTTGATTTTTTATAAAATTACTCTTTCTTATTCCACCATTACCTCCCTATTTTTCATACCTTCTTTAAGGAATAGAAAAATTATTCTAACAATTTTAATATGTATTCATATAAACTCCAATTCAAATGTAAAAACAATAATTTTTTTTTTCTATCTAACTATGATCATTCATTGTATAAATATTGTTAATGTACATGGCATATTTGTTCTCTAAAATTATCTTGGCATGGTCCATCATTCCTGTTTATGGAATTTAATAATTTTATAGATGTGATAGGTTTATCATATCAATTATCGACCCATGATTTACCAACTCTTTTTGTACAACTAAAATGTTAGAAAAATCATACTAAATTTTAGTTTGTTGGGTGTAGATTTCACTCGATTCTTGGACTGGGGTTTTTCTACCGCTTTAGATGATTCAAATTTTACTTCTAAATCCTTGATAAATTTTTCATTCAACTCTCTCAATGTGATTTTTCCCAATAATATTTAATCAAGTCATTTTAAATTCTAAATCTTTAGCTTCCAACTTATAAATTAGTTTTTAAATCATCTTTCCATATCTTTGAATTCTTAATTTTAACTTAAGATTTCATCAATGTATTCTTCTTCCTATTTCAAAAAATCAATTCCACCATCAAAAAAATTTCCATTTTCATTCATTATCAATATGATATCATTTTTTATATTTTTTTCTCAAGACATATAACAAGTTTTCATATGATTTGATAATATGTGTATGATTCATCACCTCCAATTTCATCTTAAATATATATGGAATATTTTATTTTATCAAATTATTAAATGAATGGTATAAAATTTTCTAAATATTCTTCCTTTGAATAAATATTTTCATTTTAGTCTCATTAAACATACTTACACAAAATACATTTTTTTAGTGAACTTCTTCTTTCCACCAAAACCATTATTTTTGGTCTTTTAATATTTTTCCAACTACTTACAATAATCTTTTTCTTAGGAATGATCTCCATATTCACCCATAAAATTTTTGGGAATTCACAGAAAAATTCCTGATTTTATAGCACTCAAAACCATTGAGTGGAAATTTTAATTTATACATTTCACTTAATATTTAGAAGTTCTTTGTGATAAGAGAAATTATTTTTTTGTTTAACTAAAAATCTTCCTAAAATATTGAGTCACAAGGATCTTCATATTCAAAAACATGAACTTTCATCATTATCATAGTTTTAAATGCCATTTTTTATTTCATATCATTTCTGAGAACTATAGATTTTATCATTTATTAAGAATCATGAATTTTATATAGTCTATAAAGAGATAAATCATCTTTATAATTTATAGGAAAACTTTTTGAATCAAATTTATATAGAAATATTCTCATCAGTTTTTTCATAATAGTATATTCTTTTAAGAAAACCCTGAAACCTCTGATGTTGAAAACAATATCATTAAATCTATTGATGTACTCATAAATTTTTTCCAATTATCTTATTCTTGTGTCTTCAAACTTACTACCCCGTATTTTTAGATTTTATTCCATCATTTCAGTATTCCCTTAAAAAATACTTTCAATATTATACCACACACACTTTGTTATTTTCAGTCCCATCACCATTATATAAACATTTTCTAAAAAATATATAAGAATATAATTTAATTATTTTCCAAAAAATTCAATACTTCACTTGTTAGAAAAATTCAATGGATAATATTTCTCAATGGGTGGAAAAAAATTATAGAAAAATCAACAACCTCTATGATAAAAGATAGAAAATATATAATCACTATGTTTTTAAGCCATAATATTTTTTCCATAAAAAGTAATAATTCCATTACTATTGACAGATTTTAGATTTTCCATTATAATTATTCAAAAATAGAACCTTCTTTGATACCAACCTGACTTATAAAGGATAAATTGATTACTGAGAGTGAGATTGAATCAGTTATTTTCTTTTTACAAATTCAATATTTTTTAAATGTAACACCTATCACGTGTTAAGGATTTTTACTTATTATCGTTTTTAAAAATCATGTGTTTGTTGAAATAGAAAAGAAAAAAAGGAAGACCTGATTTACAAGGTTCATCCTTAGTGTGAGAACATATATCATTTCCATATCTGCTCTTATGGGTCAATAAAAAATCTCTATTGTTAATAAGTGAATACAAATTGTATGAACTCACCTTAGACATCTTTTATCTTTTAATAGGAATGATTATAGTCACTACAATAAATTTATAAAAAATATTAAATTAATCTATGAAAAAAATATGTAACTTGTTCAAAATTCTACACTAGAAACATATTCTATATGCAAGTATGATCCTCCTCTATACAATTCTTCAACTCCAATGGCATTAATAACATAACTTCTGTCTAATGGCATAATTCTCAATCTATACAATTCATAACCATTTTGATCTACCTATATATAAAAATATGTGCTTCTCATACAAATTCCAAATGCTCATACTAATACCCTGAGTCTAATTCAATTTTTATACTAAATTGAACTTGAATTATTCTAATCTTTTGAATATAACTACTCCTTGTGGAAACTATTCTTCAACATGAAATAACTATGGATGGAAAATTATGTTCTAAAACCAATTATTCCGAGTTATAGAATTTATTCATGGATGAACTATTTCAATTATTATATTACTTCCCAATACTATTTCATGGTTCTTCAATGAAAATAAAGGCGGGAAACTAAAATTATTTTCTCATTCAACCAAATTCGAATATCATGAATTTATCATTTATTTGAATGTTATTTTAGAATATTTCAACTCTTCTAATTTCATCTGTTGTCTTCCCAAAACATCTGGAATCTTCAATTCTCCTATATAATTTTCTATATTTATAAAAAATAGAAATCAATTTGAGTGAACAAAACATCAATTAAAAAAATGTGATATTGAAAATGATTCATATGATTAATCCTCTTGACGAACTAGAAAAAACAAACATATATTCCATTAATCCATTAGAAATATTTATTTCCCAATCCAATGTTTCATGAAAACTTAAAATATGTGACTACATTATTTTAACTTCTAAAGTCATCAAAGCCTATATTGATAGTCTAGTAACAATATCATCATTTCTACCATTTATCATTGTTTTAAGGCACTAAAAGATCATCAACTTCTAATCACTATTCATAAGATCTTTTAATTCCATATATTGTAGTTTGATTAAAAACATGGTATCCAACTTGGTATATTTTAAGGTATTTATAACTATTTTATTAATCCAATGCACTACTTCATAAATTCATAACAACATTCAGGTCAAAACTCAATCTAATGGATTAGTATCAAAAACTCATTTAATGGATCTTCATTAAAATCTTATCTAATAGGTTGGTTCATTGACCTACTCATATGTAAGTCAACATCGAATAAAACTATGCACCTCATACCTCATTAGTGTCAAAACATAATTTGAACAACTTATATGATGAATAAAATTTTAAATATGGTTAATGGAAACACACAAAAATTCAAAATAGAGTCACCTATGTCCCAAAGACATCAATTTTAGAGACTTTATAAAATTTCATTTCACTCTTCTAAACAATCCATCATCTATCATGATTTATTCATGATGTTTTGGAAATTTAATGAACAAAAAATAACTGTCTAGATCCATATGAAATATCTATAATTTCCAATAAACATATGTCAAAGATACTTCAATTCAATAAGTTATATATTTATTCATTTCAAAAACAATTATCTCAAAAAATTCATTATTTTATACATTTTATCTTCACAAAAACATATACATTTAATAAGAAATAATGTCCAAAGAACTAAGTATAATGGATCCTCGGATTGAGCATTCGATCATCAATTTTTTGAAACAACTTACTTCATTTTGACCTTCATTATCTTCTCAACAAAAAATTTATAAAACTTAAATAACACTTCTTTAAACAAATTTATAGATACATTCTTTTTGAAAATTGTTTTTTTAATAAACAAAGAAAAAAAAAGATCACAAAGGATCTTCAGATTCCTTTTTAAATATTTCATAAACTCTAAAACATGCATAAAAATTTCAAATAAATTACTGGAAAATTTAAAAAAATCCTTTTAAATATTTCTTGAAAATATGGACAAGGAAATTTTAGATTCCCAATTGAGTAGAAAAATAATATAGGTTTTCCTTAAAAACATTATTTTGGAATATTAAATACTTGAATAATGTAAATTGAAATGAAAAATGTTAATTTATATAAATAACCATATTTGAATTAAATATATTCTGATTAAGATAAAAATATAAAATAATTTCTCTAGTGAATACATAAACATAAGAAATCTCAAATAATGAAGGGAATGAGAAATAAGACTTTACCATAACTCAAATTTCATTCATACATGTCCAAACCTCCAATACAATAAATAATTATTAATGATAAATTTATAACCAAACCATACTCATATATATCATACCATATATTATTTATATATATATTTATTTATAACATTTTTATTAACATTACTTTGTTTAAATGATTGTTTTGGGCAATAACTGCTTCGTTTTTTAATGTATGTTTTGGTTCGGTGGATTTAGTCCTTGTACATTGATCATGGTTAAATAAAATATAAAATTTTAATAATTATATAAATATAATATAAATATATTATATAAATATTTATATTCATCCATAAAATTTGGAAGTAGGAAAATTAATTACACTGTTCAAGAAGATGGTTGGTTGTACATACGTACGGACATTGTTTTCTTTTTTCAACTGGTGGAACGAAATAAAGAAAAATAATAATTAAAAAATATATAATAATTATTATATCATATTCATCATATATATTCATAAAATCTGTCCTTATTACCATCTTTGTGAAAAAATAATCCCATCGCTTCAGGGAGGTGGTAGTCCACACGTACACACTGGCGACATATCATTTTCTAATAGATTGGAATATAACAAGGTAGATTTGATATTATAATTACATAAATATAAATATAATATATATATATATATATATATATATTAAATCCCTAATTATATTTTTTATTGAGAGGTGTTGATGTAAAATAAATTACATTATTTCATGAGGCGGTAGTCTGGCTTACACATGATTTACTATTTCATTTAAAATTAGATAGAAGTGGAGATGGATATATGTTATTAAAATAACATAAAAAATTTCATTATATGGAGGATATCATTTTTATAATTTTATAATATTTTATGAATATTTTAAAGAGGTAGAGAAGAAATAAAATTAAAATGAATGTGTATGAACTATACCTATTCTTCGGACAACCTCTATAGGTTTATACCTAAAGCCATCCAATTCTGGTTTAATGATTAAACTAGGGACTCTAAGATATTTTTATGAGTTTAATTAAATTTTTTGCATGTATTGGAAAAACCAAAAGTATCCTTATGTATGGTGGGGAGAGGTGATGGAGTTCCCTTTTATAAGTGAGAATATCTTGCATTTTTTGTAAATACCCAAAACAATTCAATATACAGTAGTCACTCTCAATACAAGTGCCTCCAAAAATGATTAATACTATATTATAAAGAAAATAAGTTTTATAAAAACCTCCACCCCCATTAATGAAAAATATTTTAGACATTTTATTCCTATAACTTCTAATTTTACATGCTTTTACAATTTTTGTATCCATCGTGGTAAAAAGTTTTTTACATAGGTAATTTATAATTTAAGAATGAAAATAAAATAACCCCTAATAAATAATTTTGACCCAATTATTATAAATATTAAACCAAATTTATCATATAAAAATCATATATGTGTGGAATATTAATTTTAACCCAATGCAATGTAATGCGCAAAACTCTATTTTAACCTTAACCCTGATAATTCTTATTTTTTCTATTCATTATGAAAAAATAAGTTTTCCTTATTACCTTATTATTATTATTATCAGTATTATTATTTTAAATTAGTATTAAATTTAATTAAAATTAAATTTATAAAAGTGGTAGAATTTAATTTAAAATTTAACCCCTAAACACGAAGAAAACAAATTTTCCAAGAAAAAGTTTTCCCAAGTATAATTTTTTTTGTATCAAAATTAAACATAAAATTAAATAAAGTAACATTAATTAGAATAATAATTATATATTTGAACTAATTTTACTTTTAAAACAAATTTAAAAAAAATATTATCTTTGTAAATTCATTAAACTACAACATGATATTTAATAATAATATGTTTTTTTCAATATTCATAAAAAAATTAATCTTTTTTGAAAAAAATAAATAAAAAATTTGAAAATTTTTAAAATTTTATTTCAAAAATGATTTTTGATTTTTAGAATATATTTTAAAATTTTGGAATATAATTACTTTTAAAATATCTGTGGAAAACCTTATGAAAATTATTTTTAGAAATATAAAATATTTATGTATATAATTAAATTTATTCTTATCCCATGACAAGTAAAAAATATTGGAATAACGATAAATTTTTTTATTAAATGATATTTAAATGTAAATAAAATAATGCTCTAAAACTGAATAATTTAATTTATTAAAAACACATTGCATTTATAAAAACAATTTTTCATTAAAAAAATTTCTTTTACTTTCAATTGATTTTAATTTTCATTTACAATCAAATAATAAAAAATGAAATTATTTTATAAATTTTTAAATGAAAAAAATTTCAAAATTTGTTTTTTTCTATTCATACCAAAAAATTTAATGTCTTGGATAATGGTATACTATATTACATTTCATTTAGACTCAGGGTTGCGTGTATCATAAATTATCAAAGTGATTAAAGTTATTAAAAAATATCACAAAATCATAGGCAGTTACATGAATTATTTTGAATTATAATTTTAAATAAGATTAACTAATAAGGATCAATGATATAAAAATTTAAATGGGAGGTATATACACCTCATAAAAATAAATAGTTTCATAACATCAAAAATATCTCAATGAAACAAAATTGAGATTATGAACCCTTAAAATTATCGTATACTTGATGTGAGAACTAATCAATGATGTGAATACGTGTAATAATTTAAATCCATATAAAATAAGTGATAAAATAAATAATTATTTTCCATTACACATATAATATTGGTACAACATATAGAATGAAGTGGAAATATAACCCAATAGAAAGAAAGTGAGTAAATAAACCCTTACCTCAAGTCTCACTTTCCATATATTTACTTTATTTACAATATAAAAAAATTATTAATTTTATAATTTCTTAAGAATCATTTTAAGTAACTTATTATAATCCATTATTTCATTTATTCCCATGATTTATATATTTATTAAATATGTTATGTTCATGATGGATGTTTTAACGATGTTCTGTTCAATGTCCCAAAACAACGGTAGAAGGTTGGCCGGGGTAAAATGGGTTATGTTTCAATACTATATAGATTATTAATTCTGAAATTATTATCATTTTTATATGTTTAATTTAATTTTATATTTATCCATGAATGGAGGTTTATAAAAATGAATCACATTGCCTTGTGGAGGTGGTAGTCCCCATATATATATGAGTGATGTTATTATTTATTAAGGGTGAAAGGGAAAAATAGTAAGAATATATTATATTTTAAAATCATAATTATGAAATTAATATAATATATAAACATTAAATAAATCATTATAAACATCCATGAAATATTGTGTTGGAAAATGATCCATATCGCTATGTTGAGGCAATTTTCAACCCGTACATATGATCGATACTTTTATTTCCAATTTGATGGAATGTTGGTGGAAAATGGTTTTATAATAATCATAATAAAAAATATATATCTTTATAATAAAAGTGTAATTATGTTATTATATAAAAAAAATTTATAATAAGGGAAATAACAAATAAAATTTTAATGAGTCGAGTTGGACGATTACCTCTTCATTGGGAGATCTCCTTTGGATTACACATTAAGCATTCATATGATGGTATTATGAAAAGTGTAGAAGATATAAAAAGTATATAAGAATATATAATGGTTTTAGTATTGGGAGTTACTAATCTTGAGTGAAAAATCATTCTGAATAAATAAAAAGAATAGGTACTCTTTTATAGGTGAGGGAAATGACACATGTTGAATTACATAAAATATTTAAATATAATATATATCATAATCCTGAAATTTTTTATAACATTACCACAATTTCTGAGTTATTATATTATAAGGTTGAAACACCTTCAACCAATAACATTTATACTTGATATATTTCATTGTTATAACTTAACATTGGGTCTAACCCCCTCATTAATCATTTTTAATCATAAATGTGGTAACACATTTTTTAGCCTTTAAATGTCATAAATTTACTTCTTCAGTTAAATATGGATCCGAAATGTTCCATGGAATAAATTTTATACTATTTTAAATCCCATGTTTCCACATTAAATTATTTTTTTATTTTTAAATAATTTAATTAATTTTTTTATCATAATGTATCATTAAATTCATTTTTTGGGACGATCAATGTATTTTGACATCAAATTCATCAATAAAACACTATAAGTTGAATATAATTTTTTTTACCATTAATAATAATTTATAATTATTTATAAAATTCATGGAATACCACAATTCATCCAAAATATGAAAATTTATTATTATTAAAATAATTTACAATGATTTTTATAATGCTCATACCAACATTGTATAAACAATGTGTAAGCGTCTAAGTTAATTATATCGTCACTAAAAATTTAATAAACTATAATAAATATAGTGTAATAATATAAAAAATAACAATTTATAACCAATCATAAATTTTTTTAGTCCAATTGAAAAAAATTTAGAGATATTAAAAGAAAAAGAGTGACATTTTGTGATTTTCTTAACATAAAATAGTATTAATTTCATTAGCAATGAAAAATGGCACCTAAATGACATATACCATGGTTATTATTCATAATTAACAAAAATAAAAAGGACCAATTAACCAAATGTGATCTTCATGATCCAAAAGATGGAAAAAAAATTAATGATTCATTTTCTATAATAGTAATAAATAAATTATAAAATAAATGTGTAAAATAAAACGATAATATTTTGTAGGAAAAAATTATGTTCTTAAACATAAAAAGTATCATATATAAAAGAAAAAAAATAATATTTATTATTATGTAATTCTTTATATTATTATAAAAAAATGCAAATTATTTTACTTAAAAAATAAATCGAAAAAAATAATGGGTCTTTTAAATTACATTATTTAAATATAAGAAATTATAGTTTTAATAAATTGTTATGTTTTACTATTGCCTAAAAACTAAATCTTTTTAGATGGTATCCCAAAATATACCCTAATATTATATTGATAGCATAATTTAAAAAATGATTTTCATTCTAATAAATATAATTACAATAAAATTATGAAATTAACTATAATGTATGTTTACAAAATAAAATAAAAACCATTTTCGGAGAAAACATATTTTTGAAGCATAAAACTATATTAAAAAAACTTATTAAATATTTATTATGAATTAATAAGTAATATTTCATTATATGAAACACACATATATATATATATTATATGGTAATTCATATTAAAACACCCAATTTAACAACTAGGTTATAATGACCACACTTAAATAATAATAACAATATAGCATATAATGGTTTATTTAATGATAGATATTGCATGTTAATAACACTATTGAGGATAGTATTATTTCATACTAAATTTTTAGGTTGTTACATAGGAACATGATTTTATATTCACTGGGTTGTGATTTCTTTTTTTAGGTTTATTCCATAGTTATTTGTTATTATATATTGCCATGTTTTTTCATATTTCAATGTTATAATACTATGTTATGCGTCACGAATCATTATTACGGTCTCTTGATTTTTCACTCTTATTCAATGTTATATTTTTATATGTTTAGATTTCACTGCTTTTTATTACGCCTTATGGAAATATTTATTATTATTTTACTTTATTTTAATCATATATTTATCTTATACTCATGCTTTCTCATATGCTTAGAATCTATCCCTTGATAAAATCTTAATAAGTCTTTTTCCATTACTGATCATTTTATCTTCCCCTTTTTATCTTTTTCATCCCCTATGTTATGAAAATGAGTATAATATATGATACATTTAGAAGAAGGACCTATATTGTTCAATAATTGATAAATTTCACAATTTTGTGAAATAATAATTTTCAATAACTAATCTACAAATTCATTAAAACTTCTTATTCTAGGGTGTAATTTATTATGAGATTTATGGATTAAATACTAATCTCATATTTAAAATAGTTTATTTTTTTAATTAGTTTGAATCAATACTACTATGTGATGTTAATGTATTTATCACCATACTTAGGAGTGTGGGCATGGGGAACCTATTAAGATATATCATTCCTTGTAAATTTAGTTTTAGTATTCTGTAATGAAGATATCTTTTGAAACTTTTATCTCCCATTGTTTGGTTTTCCAGAGGATGAATATTAGGCACTATGTTATAGGGGCTTTCTTTTACTGCTGAAAGATCTCTAGTGGATGTGGTAAGAAATATATTTTCACTTATTCATTAAGTTTCGTCAAATGTAAGGAGGTTGTGATGCCTAATGTTAGATCTTGGTCCACTTGATGATGTTGGATCAATTTTTTGTGATTATGTAGTCAATATTAGTAGAGGTTTAGTTGAGGAAATCCAAGAGGTGTTAGTGAGAATTTATGGGGTTCCAAAAAGGATTATCTAGAATTTTGATTCTTGGTTTTCCAATATTGTTTGGAGAGGTATCCAATATAACTTTTTCCCTTATTTTTTCAATATCACTAATTTTTATCCACATATGGATTATTAGAATGAAAATACCATCCATACACTAGGGGAAAACTTACTTGTGTTATCTTTTTATTTTAGAGGATTATGGGTGAGTTGCCTACTAATTTTGAGGTTTTCCTATAATAACAGTTCTCACCCAACTATTGGTATAACTCTATTTGAACCAATGTTTGGAAGACCTTACCATTCTTTTTTTAATTAGGTTGGTGATTAAATGATTCTTGGTAAATAGTTGTTGCAGTGTATAACCGAGAATGATCAGGTGATCAACGAGAGAATGAAGGTAGTGTAAGACCGTCATAATTCATATGTTGATCATTGAATGAGATATCTAGTGTATGATATTTAAAATCATGTGTTCAATAATATAACTCCACGTTATGAGGTGAAATGGTATAATCATCGTAGTGATCTCTCTACCTTGTTTTTCAGATAATTTTATGTGTTAGATCATATTGGATATTTTCCATATTGTTTATAACTAAACCTATTCTTGGGAAAAATTTGGATGTCTTTCTTGTGTCACCCCACCACTTATACCTTAATATTGATTCCAATGTCATCAACTTGGGAGATATGATATTTGAATATGATATGTCCATTGCAGAGAAACCTATGGAGATCTAGTACTATCAATAGATGGTTTTTATTGGGTGTGATATTCCTTTGGTTCGTGACTCATGGTGGCATGATGGATTTAAGGAGAGAACAAGAGAGTAAAATTCATAGATTCGAACGTAATATCCTGATTTATTCATTATATGGTTTTTATTGAGATTTTTTATTTGAAATTTTTTGTTTTATAAGATTTTTAGTGGTTATTGTTACATGTTTAAGAGCTTTCATTCCTTGATGAGTGGGTTTTATTCTTATTATAGAATGGGCATTGAGAGGTATCTCATGGGGTGGATGTTTGGCTTCATTATCCATTCGTTCATTCGTTTTTTTTAAATTTCCAATGGGGAAAATATTTCATTTTTATTATGTATATTTTCCAGGATCTTCATGAGATATTAATTTTTCTTGTTTTGGGTGTTTCAGATGAATGAGAGGAAGATAGAAGATTGTAAGAGATTTTGGGATGATTTTTTTTATAATTGGAGTCATGTAGAGAAATGTCATTATATATAGTGTTGTGTATTTTATATATGATCTTTTGGAAATATCCACAATGATAACAATATAGAGGATTAAGATTATAGGTTTTTCTGTCTCTTACTCTTAATATGTTTCTAGAACATAGTTTTAATGACCTGAGATTTTAGATACGTTAAATGACACAATGTGTACTATAAATTGTGTCATATGCTACACCCAATGTTAAAAAACAATGATTTATTAATAAGAAATTATTTATAAATATATAATAAACATGAATATGGTAAACTGTTAATATTTATTAACTTTAGTAGGTAATTAATTTATTCATGTTAATATTAAAAATATTATTTGCAATAAAAAATATTTTCATTATATATTTCTTTTTCTTTTAAAAATAGAAATTTTAAAATTTGATAATGTATCATAAATAAATTAAAATTAATTTTTTTTATTTATCACAATGAAGTTACCTTAGGATGTAATTTTTATATTTTTATAAAATAATAAATTTTTTGTTAACAGTAAAAAAAATAAAAATATTATTAATTTCTACACTTTTAAGTAATTATTTTATTATAAGAATAAAATTAATTTTTTTGAAATACATTAGCAATATTATAATATGTTATAAATTATAATAAATCATTTTAAAATTCTATAATTAATTTAGAAACCAATTCATGTTATTTTGAATATTTATATAGAGTTATAATGGAAACTATCTTTTCTAATATTTTTTTGATTAATTATAACATGATGAGAAGATGTTTTTGATTTATTTTATTTTCAAATTACTAATATTTCAAAAATTATTGTTATTTTAAATTCATTATAATCAATGGTATTGACAACCCTAAATCATTTTTCATAAAATTAATTTTTTATTTCAAAATATGGTTTTTACATGATACATGCCGTAATGATAATATTATTTTTCGTTCACATATAAATTTAATTTTATATAACTATTTTTTTGTATTATATAATAATTTCCATATCATTTAATATGTCCAATTTATTTTTTGGGTATAAAATTTAGATGGTCAGGATTAATGATAATTAATATGATAATGGAGGAATAAATATTTTAAATAAGTAATCTAATATGATATATAAACACATAAGTAAATATATAAACACTCATTTAATATTTAATCAATACACAAAAATAATATGAATCTAAAATGATAAAAAATTCCATTTTTCTACTAATCTGTTTATTCTATGCATTATCATTTTTAATTTAAAAGTTCATTTTAGAAAATTTTATATTTTAAATAGATTATGTATAGTTAAAATATAGTTCCATATCACCCAATCATTTTTATATTGTTTATGTTATATGTTTAATAAAGCATTAAATATCTTAGTTAATAACTAGTTACCCTGTTCAAAAGTAAAAGAGTAAAATGTAAAAACATAATGGCAAAAACCTTATAAAATGATTATAACATGTTTGGAAATCCATTTTTGAGTATTAATAAACACAAAAGGACCTTAAAATATATAATTTATAAACTTTTTAGGCATATACCATGGAATATAGCAATGTAATTTTTAAAATATAAAGGTTGTTTCTTAAGGTGCCATATTCTTCTCTTATAAAAGGGGATTAATTACACCTTTTCAAACACACACCTATTATTAGAACTACTCCATTAAAATATTAAATTAAAATTTAACTATAAAATTATCCCACAAACATAATCCCTTTATCACTGATAGTTATCATATCCCAATCAACATTAAGGGAACTTCCAAAGGAAAAACCAAGTCTCCAATATAAGTTTTATCTCATCTTATGTTTTTCTACTCTATATTACCCTACCAAAAATCTTATCAAAATAATATTTTTTATGACTTAAGAATGGTTATAATACTTATAAGTTGTTAAATTAAAGGTAAAACCCTAATTTATTCATTTATATCCAATTATAAAAACAAAATAACATCTCTAGTGTGTTTTGCAGACTAACACCCCAAGAAAGTGATGTCATTTTTTTCATTGCCTATATTGATTGATTATATTAATGGTTGTAATGATTAATAAACATTATATATAAAATTTAAATATTATTATGAAAATTCACTTTAATATACACTTTATTCCCTCTCACAGATAGAAAATGGGAATTCTAATCATGAGTACATGCAGAATACCTCCTCCATGATGAAACATTTTGTTTGTTTTTGATTTTTATTTTTAAACATTATAGAAAAATCTTCAAATATGGTTAAAAATAAAAAAACATAACTATATAATTATGGATCTATTATAATTATATTATTTCATAACAAACATAACCTTAACCGTACTCACCACTTAAGTTAATGTGTGTTCAAGATTGGATTGTTTTAACAAACAACGTGAACAATGCTTTAAAATTTGATTATACATGGCTACGGGAACATTAAAACTAATAACTTTATAATATATTAATCAAATAATTATTATAATATGATTCCTTAAATATTTTATTTTGAATTATTATTATTATAAATGTAAAAAAGAATTTGTATAAATTACCAAAATAAGAACATTTCAATTCAATTTTCATATAACGTATCCAAAATAATGAAATGAAATAAGAATATTATATTTACATTTAAGTTAAAAAAAATTATATATAATTAACTAACATGGTAGCAAATTATGGGTAATTATATCAATGTTATTCTACATGTGCAAAAAATTAAGTTATTAACACCCGATGGTAAAAATACAGTATAAGCAATTAATGTTCTCAATATAAAATAAGTATAATAAATATTATAAAAGGACAATATTTATGAGTGATGTTCTGAAAAATGTTATTATGTTATATATTATTTTTTATTGGTAGTTATAGTGTCATTAACTAAGTGATTAAAAAATGTAAAGGTTTGGTGACTTATGTTCACATTCGTGGACACATGATTTCATGTTCTGCACCTATTACATAATATTCTGTTATGTATACTACTAATGTTAATTCATTCATCATAAGTCAGAATTATCAATGATATATAATTTTTTATTTCACAATAAATTGTTCATTCTATTTCTATCCATTCACTTATCTTGTTGTAAGGGGGTCCTTTTATCAAATTTGAATCCTTTGAGACTTGTTTATTCTAAACATCACGTTTCCCATTAAATTGTGTAAACAAATACCCATTTTAATTTTGTATCACTATTATATTATAATTCATAAAAATTAATTTTTTATTTAATGTAGAACTATAAAACTTTAATATTTTATGAATTATTATTTTTAATTAATTTAATCCTTTTGATTTTTTTCATTTCACGCAACACTAAAAATACATTATTTTATATTAAATAACTATGTATGGCATGATTTATATGAAAAACAAATTTAATTAGGTAATACATGAAACATAAAATTTTGATATCTCTACACGGAACATTGAGGTTATATTACATTAAAATCAACACTGACATTCCTCGATGGGTTGTGTACCAAGAAAGATTGAGTGTTACCAAAGAATAGTTCATTATTAAAATACTATTATATAAAAATTTATAACATCAACATTAAAGTTAATATTATTGGATTATGTAGCAATTTAATATAAATATTTGCATTCATTGGTTACCTATTAATTAGAAAACAATATATAATCCAAATGAATATAAAGGGACTAGTTTTATAAATGTGTATTTTTATGTGAAAAAGATGATTTATATTAATTAGATAAATTAATTTACAATATTTAATTATATTAAATTAATTTATATGTCATATATTTAAACAAATTATTTTCATAATAATCCAATATATTTGATATATATAAGATAATAACAAACCAAATTTTAAACATAAAAACCTATATTTTTATAAAGGTAATTTTATAGCCTATTAATGAAAAATTCATTCTAAATACATTTTTTGGACATTTTATAGATTTAATATATCAAACTAAACCTCATTTTTAAATATAAACATAAAAATATGGTTATGGTAAACTATGGGAATTTTTCTATATGGTTTCATTTTTAAAAAAATAGTTAAAAAAACCAAATTTTAATTCAACACTTATTTTTCATCTAATTCAGTTATAAGAATAAATAATATATTACGATTGTTTAAAAGTTTAATTATATCATATTTTTATAATTTAATCCAATTTAGGTTATTTTAATCAATTTTACTTTGATATTGGGTATAAAAACTCCACATAAATTTGGATGATTTTACTTTAAAACCATGTTGTGTCGTCCTGATAGTGGGATTATTTTCTTAAAATTAATTTCTTCCAAATATGTGATCATAATTTGGAAAATATTGACTTAATATTTTAATCATAATTTATTATAATATATAATAATCTAAACATAGTTTTTTACCAATAATAATAGTGAATTTGATTAAACAAAATTACAATGATTAAGAGAAAAATTAGGTTAAGAATTTACTAAAACATAAATTGAAGACCCAAAACGACCTAGGAACATTTACAAGAACCTTTAATGGACATTAATAGGCCATTAAAATTAAATTATTTATTTTTTTGGGTTTTTATGACATCTTTAGGTAAAAATCTGAGTGCACCAAACAATTTTTCAAAAATTCCATGTTTGTCCTTTCCCTTACCTATAAAAGGCAACCAACTCTCCCTATACTTCACAACTCTAAAGACAATTTGGTTCATCAAAAATCATCCAAATAAGATTACCAAAATAACTCCCAAATTATTATAAACCACTACATTGGATGAAATAAATCCATGAAATCCTTTTGGCAGAATACAAAAGGAGGTACCCAATTAAGTTGAAACATCTTCTATCAAACTCTTTCCTTTTATTTTTATTATACACCACAAACAATTTATTTACCAAATTAATGAATAAATAACAAATTTATTAAATATTATATGATGTATTTACACTATGGTTTCTACCTACACATAAACACACCTCCATCTAATTGGTAACAAACATACTATTTATGTATACAGAGAATTATCGCCTCACAAAAAGATAATGGTTCATTTTTCTTTACTCCCACAGATGGTGGAAATTGTGATGGAAAATATATTAATATAATTTATATATTATATATTTATTATGTATTTATGATTTCATAATCCTTTTTAACACATATTTTTCTACTTTCCATTTGGTTTAAAAACATAATTTTTTTTGAGGAAGTGTGTACTATAGCCTCTCAAAGCGATATGATACGTTAACACACTACATGGAATGTATTAAGTATGGGTTTAGTGAAATTATATGATATATATTATATAATAATTATAATTTAATAATTATATATATAAATACGTATACACATATTTCATTTACCTTATTTCTTTCAATAAGACAACAAAAATGGAAAGAGAGCTCATGTGTATGCATGACATACCGTCTTCAAGAACGTTGTATTCCATTTCATAGATCTAATTTATATAGATTATTATAATACCAATATACTAAATGTAAATGATATTTAAATCATTATTTACATTATGTACATAATTATATAAGTATGAAGACCAAAGATATAACAAATTAAGACACATTCAAAGAACAAGCATAATATTACCCGAAGTGAATCCCTAAGAGAGGATTGTTATCAAGCGGTTAATATAAGTGCATAATAAAACCATATATGGTATTATATATAATAATATGGTTCTTTAAAGTATTTATAATAAATTTATATTTATTATATAGGTTTTTTGAAGGAGTAAAATGAGATTCAAGACATAAGGTGAGGGAATTTGCATCCCACATTTTATTTCTGTGAGATAAATTTTCTATTCACCACCCATTACTTTTATGTGGTGTGTATATTGAACTTTGATGTATTATATAATTATTATATTTAAAATTATGGGTATTTACATATCTATTATATGATATTCTTTTCCAGGGTTTTGTGTTCCAAAAGAAACTGAGCAGGTAAAGAAGATTTTTCTCAATTTGCATTCTTTGAGACCCATGCCATGTTATGCACCTATATTTTTTTAAGAAGCTGTATATACTGAATTTGAAATGTTATATATTGAATATAATTATTTTCAGGATATTTTAAGATTCATATAATATAATTTTTCTTACATGGGGATTATGGTTCAATGTTACCTGGTGTTAAGAGTTTATTGAAACAATATCATCGCCTTTTGAGTTTGTTTATGATTAAGATTCCTTTTATGAAATCATATAATTCATCTCTCAAGAGAATTAAGTAAATTTACTCTCCTCTAGTTATTCATGATATATTCTTCTATTGGTACATTTTTTCTACTATATGGTATATAATATATTTATGAAAGTGATTTCAGAAAATCCTGACTTTACAATCTCTTCGGTCAGAAATCTATGTTACTTCAAAACAATGTTTTATAAAAAGAGTTTATAAGAATATTCTACTATTATCAAATAATTGTTTAAAGAAATTTTGGAAAATTTCTTTTCTAAATGTTTTCAAATGAATATTCTTGTCACTTTATGAAAAAAGTATTTTTCTCCCATTTTTACCGTGTAAAAAAAATTCCCTTTTTACCTCGTATGACGTGTACGAAATTACCCACCATAATTTCTATGATGTTTCTTTTTCATGTTTAAAAGGTTATATTTTTTGAAGTGTTTTTAAAAGACATATCAATGAAATGGTTTTTAAAACATTTTCACTATTTCTATACAATGTTTCAAATAATATTTCAAGAAACATATTTATTAAAAGGTTTTTAAGATTATTTTATAACCATTCATGGAAAATGGTTTTCAAATTTTTTCAAGAAACTTTTATAAGTTTTCTTGGAAAATGGTTTTTAATATGTTTTTAATCATATTTTATATCTTTCCATTTAAAAACATTTCCAAAATGTTTTCATGACTATTTTATAAGTTTTTAATGAAAAAGGTTTTCAAAATAATTTTAAGTGTTATTTCTAATTTTTCAATGTGTTTTCAAAGATAGGGGTTTTATAAAGTGTTTATATTTTAAAAATGGTTTTCAAGGGAGAAAAGATATTTTTCCCTGATAAATTTATTCAAATTATATTTCCATTTAATTTTACATCTAATATGATATATATTGATGTTACTCCTACCCTTTGAGAGACTGATCCAACGGTTCCATTCATATTCATTCTTGAATATTTTATGTTTTTATGGAATGATAATTATGAAACCAATTTATTTTGAACAGGTTTTAATGTTTTTAACCCCACTTCTACTCATATGTTATTATTTGATGAAATTATTATGAAACCAATCTCTATTAAATAGGTTATGATGGGATGAAATGTTAATGATAACCATTTAATGTAAAGGGTTGTGATTGGATGTTTACAGAACCTATCTATTTTCATGGGTAATGATATGATGAAAGCTTTGTGGAATATAAATGTATGATTTCATTTTGTGATAGTTCAGAACTATATCTACCTCCAATTAATTGGATAAGATGGATGGTTCATGAGTATAAATTTTATGTGTGATCCGAATTACCTGTTCACAACATAAATGAATGGAACTAGTTTCATGTCCATAAGTTTATATGTGAACCTAAATATATGTTCACTATGTTATGTGTGAACCTTATTATGTGTTCACAGTGATATTCATGGACATTGTTACATGCGTATAAGTTTACACATGATCATTATTACTTGTTCAAAAAGTTATGTGTGAACCTGATTGCATGTTTGCAATATTATGTGAGTAATTAGTTTCATGTCCATAAGTCTATGAGAGGGAATCATTTCATGTACTCATCATAATGTATGAACCTATTTATTCTTATAAATGTTCTCTTTGTAAAACATAGATTTGTATTCAGAAATTCCATGTCTTATTCCTTTTTTCTCTTTAATAGATTATGCTCTTGAAATTATTTGATTAATGTCTAATGAACTGAATTTCATTATTCCATTATTCTAGTTTATGATATTTGACATGCATGGTATTATATTCTAGGGATAATTATAATGTTATTATACCCATAGGTTCATTATATAAATATTCATTTCCTTATTTTACCCTTACTAAGAATTTGATATCACCCTTTTCTTATGTTTCTTTTCCCCAAGTTTTGAAGATAGGTTTTTAAGTATAGTTACTAAGGTGGAATATCATTATGGTAATAATTTAAGATCCTTCAAAGAGATGAAATATTTTTATTCCATGTTTCCAAAGGCACTTAAGTAATACATTCTTTGTGAATCAATTTTTATAATGTTTTAGGTATTCTTAAATAGTAATGTAATGTTTATATATGTCAATACCAGTTTAATGTAGTTGGTATCATAGTAAAGGTTTTGTTAACATTTGAAAACTAGGATGAGAAAATTTTATTGGGATCCCAAGGTATATTTATAAGGATATTTCTAGGGATGTGTCTATGGATAATTATAAGGATAAGGAACAGTATAGAAAAATGTATTGGAATTTTTGTAAAGGATAGAGTGAGTGGTTCCTTAAAAATACATCCATCTTTAGATACAATAAGTGGATTTATATCTAGAACATATGTACTAAGGGGTAACGACTATAATAAAATGTCCAAGAACTGACTCAGGGAAATCCGGTAGACGATAACTTCCTTGTTGCACACCTAATTTGACACTCCTAGGAGATATTTTTTTTAAAAATTCGTAATCTATTCACAAACCATCCTGAATGATGTTAATGGAAGATGAATAGGAATATCATAGAACAAAACTAAGGTGTTATTGATTAAAAAATATGGATTCGTGATTTAAGATATCCTATAAGTAATTTTTCATGATTATGTGGTTATCTCCAATGATATATGTTCTCACCCTTTACAATCTAGTTTTATTCAACAGAGACAACAATATAAAACTTGGTTAACATTGAATGATTCATATTTTTAATGTATTGGAATTATGAAAATTGATTTCCATAGTGTAAATCTCATCAATAAGGTTGTATGAGTATTGGTTATGTTTCTGAAGATAAAGAGACCTAAAATAACATGTGAATGGTATGTGATGTTCTTCCATCATGGATTACATTAAACATAAAAACATGATTAAATTATGTTTAAGGAACCTTAATACATGATAAATATTTCATATTCTAGGAAATAGGTATTAATGAATATGTTAACGAAGCCTAATTAATGGTTTAATAAAATAGTAAAGATAAATAAAGAATTTTTGTTTTTTAATTAAAATATTATGTTATTTTTATCAGGAAATAAATAAGTATTTTTAGTATATGTTTTCATTAAGGATTGAAAAGAATATTTTTAATACTGATTTAATTTAAATGTGATATTTTGATTAAGGTAAGGTCACCTTTAATTAATTCCTTACATTAAAATAATGATATTTGGATGAGAATATATTGGATATGAATAAGTAAATTCGATGGTACAGATTACCCAATAACTAAATAATGAAAAATTTATCAATTTCATCAATTATGATGTATACAACATCATTAATTTAAGGAATATATAATTTAATATTATGAATAAAGATGAATTCATATTTTCAGTAAGGATTTATCATAATTCAGGTCATTACCATATTTTAAGAGAATATAAGATGAGGATATCAACTTGTATGGAATGTATGAACAAATACATACTTTTTGATATATGGGATATCAATGATAAACTAATTTTCATTCATTATCTCTAGTTTCTTGTAATTTCATAATTCATAAGCATTATATGGTAAACCATTTATGGGATGTTTAAGTTAAATTTTCGTTGAACTTTCTGAGATTAATTTTTTATCTCACCACATGAGGATTTATGAATATTAGATAACATGATATAATTTTTTTTATTTATTGTAAATGAAGAGATATGGGATGACTTATCATGGATCTCAAGATCTTTTAGTTCTTTAGAAATCAAAAATTCACCTTACATTTTGGGGAAAGTGGTAAAGTGAAAATTAGTCAAGGAATGACTATAGTGTGAGATTTTACCTATAAAAGGGAATGAAATCAAGTATGTATAACTTCTCATGAATGTTCATCGACCATAGCGAATGGATTTTGAAATCTAAAATCTTATCCTAGTACCTTATTTTCTAATGAATCGAATAGTCCCTTATATAATAATAGATTTATAGAATTCTGATTGTTATCTCTCTCGGAAAAAAAGGACTATATCACTCTCCTCTAGAACATTATTGTTAGAATTATCTTCCATTTCTATGTTTTCACATTCTAAATCTTGTCTCTTATGGGGAAACCGAGTTATATTTTAAAATGGGTAACTATTATGGTTACAACATTAAATTTTTAATGAATTTTTTGGTATT
Organism: Viscum album; assembly: GCA_963277665.1. Classification (NCBI taxonomy): domain Eukaryota; kingdom Viridiplantae; phylum Streptophyta; class Magnoliopsida; order Santalales; family Viscaceae; genus Viscum; species Viscum album. The sequence continues at coordinate 2,037,669,435 of OY728120.1, read as the reverse complement.
AATTTTTATTATATGGGTACTATGATATGAATTTTCTTTCTTTAAACCATTGATAACCTATAAAAATTTTGACCAAGAAATTAATTTTAAGGTGGGTATAATGTAACACCCTGAGATATTGTGAATTATTATTTTTCTAATTAAATTAATCTTTTTTAAATTTTTAATTTCAGGATCTACTAGAAACGTTATTTTTAACTAAAGAACTATATCTATATTTCGTTATATAAATAATCATGTTACTCATGCACTACACCCAACATAAATTTTATGTTTCTATACATGGAAAACTATGTTTACATTATGTTACACGTATGACTGACTTTCCTTGATGGCTTCCATAACATCCAAGGCTAAGTGTAACAAAAGAAAAATTAAATAATAAAATATTATTATTTAATAATATATAACATGGTCATTAAATATAATATTATAGGATTAAGTAACCTATTAAAATACATTATCTAATTTATTAGTAACCTACTAATTATAAAATAATATATAAACCCGATGAATATAAAAGAACTAATTTAAGAAAACTATTTTTTATGTGAAAAAGAAAATTTATATTAATAAGCTAAAATTATTACTAATATTTAATGATATTTATGAAATATATATGTTATATATTGAAAAAATTACATTCTTATAATAGATTTTATAGATATAATATAGGAAAAAAACCAATTTTAGGCTTAAACACCTTTATTCTTATAAAGATGGTTTTACTGACTTTTAATGGAGAACCCTTTTTAAGTCCAATTTTTGGAACTTTATTTGATTTAAAATGTAAATAAAAATTCATATTTGAAATATAAACATAATAATTAGTTTAAGATAAATATGTTTTATTTTTTTGTGAGGTTTAATGTTTTAATTGATAGTAAAAAATACTGAATTTAATTTCAAAACTACTTTATCATATTATTAATTTATAAGGATAAATTATATTGTAAATTTATTTTAATGCTTAATTAGATATTATTTATATCAATTAATAGAATTTAGGACATTTTAATGAATTTCAATTTGAAATTGGTCATAAAAACATAACAAACATTTTGATGTTTTTATAATAAAAACTCGTAGTGTCATCCCGGGAAGGATATAATATTTTAAAATAATTTCTACAGAAAATGTGATTAGAATTTGTAAAAATTTATTCTATATTTGAAATACTAATAATTTATAATTTTTAATATTTTCATCTTCTTTTTTAACCAAAAATAATTGTGAAAGTGATTAAAATTAATTACTACGATTAATAGAAAAATAAGGTTTGAAAAGTACTAATCCTTAAATTCAAGACCCAAAAAAACCAAGAAACTTATCTAAAACCCATTTTGTGGAATTTATTTATAAATTTACCTTAATATATTTATTTATTAATGTTTTTTATGAAAATTTTTAGATAAAAAATTTGGTACACCTAACTTGTTTTTAAAAATTCCAATTGTGTCTTTTCTCGTCCCTATAAAAAGTCACCACCTCCCCCTCTTCTTCACACCTATAAAACCAATTATTCTGGGAAACTATCTTCCTAGAAAAGATTATAATATCACTAAATTCTTATTATTATCCTCTCTTTGGCATAACTAAATCCATGGAATCCATTTAGGAACAACCAAGAAGGAGTTACCCGATTAAGAGGTAACATCTTATCTCAAACTGCTTATTTTTATTCTCTTTCTCCACCCCTACAATCAATTTATATCATTATTTTATAAAAAAAAATTCCATTATAATATAATTTATTTGTTTTAAGTATTCTACCTACACGTAAATACACCTTCATGTAATGGGTAACGAGTATACTGTTTATGTGCACGGTGAACAACCGCCTCACAAAATGATGATTGTTCCTTTATCCTTATAGCCTATAATGGAGGAAATTATGATAGAAACTATGATTATATATTTTATATATTAAATATTAATTATGTATTTATTCTTATCTAATCATTTTAAAACACATATTTTTATACATTCCATTTGGTGTAAATACAATAATTTCTTTTGAGGAAGTATGGACTACCTCCCTCTCAAAGAGATTTGATTTTTTCCCACACTGAATGGAATGTATTAAGGATGGTTTTAAATAAATTTTTATAATATATATGATATAATAATTATAATTTAACAATTATTTACATATATTTATATATCATTTATCTTTTTTTTTTCATTCAATATAACAATGAAAAAGGAAACAATGTTCTTGTGTATATACGGCTTACCGTATCCATGAACGGTGTATTCAATTTCATAAATATGTATTCTATATAATATTATAATACATTTATACAGAATATAAATGATATTTATATCATTACGTAGATTCTTGAAATCATGATATATGTATAATGACCAATGATATAACTAATTAAGACTCATGTGGAGAACAAAGTGATAGTAACTGAAGTGAAACCTTAACATAGGATTGTTAACATGATGTTAATATAAGTTAAAAATAAAACCATATATGGTGGTAGATATAACAGTATGGTTCAATAAGAGATTTATAATAAATTTATATATATTATACATGTGGTCTGAATGAGTATGATCAGATTCATGTCATAAGGTAACATAATTCCCTCTCACTTTTTATTTTCATGAGATACATGCTTTATTCACCAACCATTCCTTTTTTGTGGTGGGTATACTGAAAATTGATGTATTATATGATTATTATAATTAAACTTATGGATATTTAAATATCCATTATATTATATTTATTTCATGGGGTTTAGGTTCCAAAAGTTACCAAATAGGTAATGTAATTTGGACTCAATTTTCCTACTCTGAGACATATGTCATGTTATGCACCAATATGTTTTTATGAGGTGTATATAGTTCCTTTAAAATGATATATCATGAATATAATAATTTTCATGATGTTTTTAGACTCTTGTAATTAATTTTTCTTACATGGGGAGTATAGTTCAATTTTACTCTTGGTAAGAGTTTATTGAAACAATCTCATCGCTTTCCGAGATTGTTTATGATTATGCTTCCTTTATTGAAATAATATAATAAATATCTCATGAACATACATGACCTTTTGTATCCTCTGGTAATTCAATATATATCCATGTATTGATACAATTTTTCTACTCTTTTATACATAATATAGTTAAGAGTTTTTTTAGAAAGACTGACTTTACCCCCTCTTTCATTAGATATCTGTGTTTCCTCAAATGCATGTTTTCTAAAAATGTTTTCCATGAATATTTTACTATTTTCCTATTATATTTAAAATTATTGTTTACCCATTTTGTCTTTAACCAATATTTTTAATTTAATTTTCTTATTAATTTCTAAACAAGGGATTTTTTACCTTTTTTCAATGAAAAGGAATGTTCTTTTTACCTCACACACCATGTACAAAATTACACCCCATTATTTCCATGAATCATGATTTTCATGTTTAGAAGTATAATTTTAAATAAAGTGTTTTTAAAAATAATTTTCAAAGAAATTATTATAAAAACATTTTCATAAATTTTTTAATATGTTTTCAATGTACTTTTCTATTAAATTTATTTGGAAATTTTTTTAATATTATTTTCTATTATTTCAAATAAAATGTGTTTGAAAATGATTTCAGGCTTCTTTTATACGTTTTCAAGGAAAATGGTATGAAAAATATTTTTAAGATTATTTTATAAATTTTTAAGTAAAATGGTTTTCAAAATGTTTTCATGACTCTTTTAGATGTTTTCGATGTAATAGTTTTTGAAAATGATATCAATTGTTATTTCAATGATTTAAATTCCTTTTCAAATAAAATATTTTATTATTGGGTTTATGTTTTCAAAATCAATTTTAAATAACAAAATATATTTTTATCAATAAATGTATTAAAAATATCTCTCAAATTTATTTTCCATTTAATATATCATTCATTGATGTTACACATTACCTATTAGAAAATGATCCAAGTTTCCATTCATATTCTTTCTTGAATGGTTTATGTTTTAATGTGATGATTCTTATAACACCCATTTTTTTCCATGGGTTTTATGCATTTGAAACTAACTTTTTTTAACAGGTTGTGCATTGATAAATGATTATGAATCCTATCTATTTTCTAATGGTTGTGATGTTATAAAATGTTAATGATAACTATTTCATTTTATGGGTTATGATTCGATGTTTATAGACATATATCTTTTCATGGTTTATGATATGATAATTTTTAGTGGCACATGCATGTTTTATTTCATTATGTGATGGGTGGGACATATATCTTTCTCTAATACATTTGGTAATGATGGATGAATCATGAGTATAAATGTTTTGTGTAAACCTGATTAATTTTTCCCAATGTTATTCATAGTCCTAGTTGCATATAAATAAGTTTATGCATAAAACAGATTACCTGTTAAAAATTTTATGAGTGAACATTATTATGTCTTCAAAATTTTATGCATGGATCTGGTTACATGTCCATAAGTTTATGGGTGAACCTGATTACACGTTCATAATGTTATACATGAAACAGATTTCATGTTCACATCATTATACGTTGCCCTAGTTTCATGTCCATAATTTTATTTTTGGGCCTAATTTCATTTACTAAAATTTACGTACAATCCTATTTCTTCTTATACATGGTCAATATGTTAAATATTGTTGTTTTTTCCAAAATCTCATGTGTTATTCCTACGTCTTATTTTCAGGCCATATGATATTGATTTCTTAATGATTCATGTCTTATTAACTACAAATATTTATTCCATGATTCATGTTTATTATCTTCGATGTACAAAGTATAATCTTTTAATGATCATGATCGTGTTCTTATACCCTTATTTTTCTGATATTCGAAAGCATTTCCTTTATTTACCCTTATGGAGAATTTGATATCACCCTTTTCTTTTGTTTTCTTTTCCCCAGGTTATGAATAATTTTTTCATGTATATTTACTAAAGGGGATGATCATTGAGGGAAACATTGAAGATCATTCAGTGAGATATAATATTTTTATTCCATGTTTCTAAAAGCAGTAAACTAATATTGTCTTTGGATGACTATTTTTTAATGTTTTAATTATTCCTCAAAATTGATATAATATATATATATATTAATAATGTGTTGTCATATCTACCTATGGTGGGGTTTTTGTTCAATGTAACAAAGGCAATGATGTGTTTTTGTGACTTAAACATGTTCATCAGGTCATAATCACTCTATTTTGACCATAATATTCCATCTTCAATGTACTAGGGCCAATGATAATGTTATGTTTTATTTAAAAAATAATTTATGAGGAAATTACTTCTCTTAATCAATATATAATTCTTTGATTAAATTTTTTCCAAAATAAAATTATATTTTTGGTAATAATAGTTTTCATTCATTCTAATGGCTCCTTTCAACCTTGTCCATAATTTTATTCTTATAAATATTCACCCATATTTATGGATGAATAATATTGATTATTTTATATTATTTTCATAATTTTTTATAAAATTTTAAAAGGAAAATTTAATAATCTTTTAACGATGTAGGTTTTTCAATAAGGTTATTTCAAAGTGCTCTAAAGGTTTTTAAATCCTTTAAAAATAAAAATTAAATTATTATCCACTTTAAATTTTCTTATATGTAATTTTTATATCTTATTTCAGATTCTATAATTAAATAATATTTTTACAATTATATTATTTCACGTTATTTTAACTTACCATTCTGGAAATTATATATATTTCAAGGTTAAAATATTAAATATTATTTTTTAAGTTAAAAATTTTCAATGAATTTTCACTCATCAAATTTGAAAACATTATATCATTTTCTTGTCTCCAATACTAATGGTTATTTTTAAAAGTAACTTTTTATGAGTATTTTCAATTTCCCTTAAAAATATTCGGTTTCTTTTAAGAGTCAAATTTATCATGCTATTTTCATTAATCCTATTTAAAAAATTTTGGTATTTGAAGTGTATTTTATTTGGAACTACCTATAAAAAGTTTTTCAAAATTATTCTCATAACATTGATCAATGAATTATGAATCCTATAAGGTTAACACATGTAAGTCGAATGAAGTTATATTAGACGAGTATTTGATATTCTGTAAGTATATAAGCTGTTGAGGTTGGTAAAACCAACTCAAATTTTAGTCATCCTAAATTGGGAGAGAGAATAAGGGAGTATAGATAGATATTGAACAAAAATCCATTTCAGTGTTGATAATTTATGGTAATCCTAATCTACAATTAATATATAACGATTTGTTCCCTTCTAGTAGTATCTCCTCTAGTAGTACCTCAACTTTTTCGGAAACTAAAAGCACTCCACCTTAGTTTGAGAAGTACATAGATCAGATCTGTGAAGAATACTCAGCATGGATGGGGATAAACAGGTAGAAATTTCATTCAGACAAGATGGTGCCCAACCCTGATCGGGAAGTTAATACCAATGATCAAATTGATAATCATGAAATTCTCATATGTGAATTTTATTATGTAATGTTAAATAAGAATTCTTGGATAATGTAGAATCTTTTTAAATTTATTTATTTGATAAAATTTTCAATCTAGTATAAAGGGAAATTTTTGGTTTTCTCCATAACTACAAGACATCTTGGAGTACTGGATTTTTCTAGTGAGCTATGCAAAACTCTTGCTCCCAATTGAGTTTTATGTTCCACCTGAACCACACAAACTTGTGCATGAATGAACTACCTTACCCTCCAAGTCACTTATTTTTTTTATCATCTACATATCACCTTTAGGATTCAAATATTCCATCTTGTTTTTGGTGTGTTCTTTGTAATTAAGTAGATAAAGGTTAAACTTGATTTTTAAATAGAGAATGTATTTCTGCTTCCATTTCAATTTTCAAGGATTTGGTGTGGAATTTCATTAAAATTAACTCTCCAGATGCAAAAAGAGTGAGTTGGGTGCAAGCTCTATAGGGGGCTCAAGAAAATGTATCCATCTTCTAGTATTCGAGTACAAATTGTCTTCTAATTGCAATTCATCCACCAAAAAACTATAAAAAGGATTCACAACTTTTCTAAACCATTATAGATATATGATTGGAGACCACTCCTATCCCAAGGTTGCCTTCTACCTTTGATGTGATGACCATACACAAGGTAATTGTAGATTATATAGGTGACCATATCCATTAAATTATGGTATCTTTTGGGCATCACAGTTTGGATCAAAAACCTTACAAACTTTTGATCATTTCTATCAATACCGAAAATAATGAGGTGTAGAGAGGCTCAACTGACTATAAGTATATATTTATATTTTTATTTGTAGGATATATCTATTTTCATCTTCTTATCCATAATACTATCTAAGGCAAATGGCCTCCTTTCATAACCATTTGGAAATATTTTAGTCTTCTATCCATCAAAAAGACACTTCACAATGATCTCTATTATGGGTACAGCTGCTATATCTTCCTCACAATGGTTTTTAATTCAAACGTTTCAAGGGTAATAATGTGTTTTTGTGACTTGTAAGTTTTCATTAGGTCATAATCTCTCCAATTTTATAATAATATATCAATTTTAATCAACTATAACCAATGATGATGCTATTTTGTATTTAAACCATATTTTCTGAGGAAATTACGTCTCTTTTTCAATAAATTTTTTTATTAAATGTTTTACCAAATAAAAATGTATTGTTGGTATGATTAAAAACTATTCTTACCAATGTATATTTTCATAGACTCTAAATTTTACTATGATATATTTTATATCTTTTTTCAGTTTCATAATAAAATATTACTTATAAATGTAATTGTTTTCAAGGCACTTTGACTTACCAATTACAAAAATTGTGTATATTATATGGTTCCATTTATAAATATTATTTTTTAAAGTAAATGTTTTTAATGTATTTTAACTTATAGTTTTTGAATTTTTTTTTCCATGTATCAATTAATAAAGGTACTTTTTAAAAGTAAAATTTTTAACTGTATTTTCACTTTACATTTTTAAAAAAATTATGACCATTATTTTATGGATAAATGTTATCAATTTAATTTTATTTTTCTTTTTTAAAACATTTATTTCTTTCAAGGGTATTTTATTTCGAACTAATTATTATAAGGTTTTCATAATTATTTTATTTCTATTGATATATGAGTTATGAAATCTATAAGGGACTTGGTAACTCAAACTATTTTCTTTGAATTTTACAATTTATTATTTAATCTTTTTTCAATGAAATTCTTCTTTAAATGATGTTCCATTTTTAATTCCATGGAAAATATTTTTTGAACCAATTCCACTTCCAAGAATGGTTTTCATTTCATTTTTATTTAGATGAAATGATGATTTTTCATGATAGTCTCATGACCATATATTTAACAATGGTGAATAAACCATTATTTCAAAATAACCATTTTATGTTTTTTTCATTATCATCAAATGATTATCTATAATGGAGTTATGTTTCTGGTTTCACTCATTATTATTATTTTAGGTGATTATTTTGGGTGATACTATTTTCATTATAAAATAATTTAGTTCATGATGTTATCTTATACCATTGGAATTTTTTATGAAAAATATTTTATTTTTATAGGTTCCTTGTGGAAATTGAAAGATTTTCATTTTGGATGTTCTATGAAACCCATTTTATTAATGTGGGTTATATATGTGATGATTTAGAGATATCATGAATCCAATTTTCTATATGTGGTTTATTTTTTGGTTTGATATTTTTTTTATGTGGAACATAAATGTATGTATTGTGAAAATTCAAAAAACCCATTTTACTTTAGTTGACCTCCTTTAGATCTTTTTTATGGCACATAGAATGGTATTTTTGGAAGAAAAAACCTCTAATTCATTTCTAGGGAAGATGAAAAAATAATTGGGAAGGTTTTTAAAGATATATGTCTTAAAATAGTCTAAATAAGTGAATGAACGGGTGTCCTTGTATATGTGGGGGAGAGTACACAATTGAAATTTCTTATAAGATTGAAATATAATTTCAGGATAATAAAGAAAATATGTCTAAATATCCAGATATACTAATTTTTTAAATCATTATATTGAAATATTTCTAGATTATATGATTTATAAAACATTAATTGGAAAACATATTATTATCTCTTGATTTAACTCCTTGGTAAACTCGTGTTAACTTTAACCACAATGATATTTTTTTACTTTTTTACTATTTATTATATCCAAAAATTATAGTGGACCCATTAATAAAAATTTTAATTATAATTTGAGTTATAGAATCCGTTTTTATAAATTAAAATTTTATATATGGAAAATATAATTTAAACTAATACCTTCAAAACGCTACCTGGAAAGATTGCACCAAACCCATTGAAATGGGGGACATGGGTGTTAAGGACCTGAAAGGCTTCAATGATGCTCTTATAATTAAATTCACATGGAACTTGTTGACTTCTAATGATGAATCCCTAGATTTTCTTTCACATAGATTCATATCAAAGCTTCATAATGGGTACTCAGCATATGTATCTCCCTCCATATGGCCTGCCATTAAACATGCTTATATTGGAATCATGTAATTCTCCTCTTGGTTGGTTTCCAATGCATCCGGCATTAATTTTTGTACTACGAAGTCAGTGGACATGCCCATCATTGAATGCATGGAGATCCCTCCGCAGCTGAAGGATATCTCAATTGATGACATGAAACGAGATAGGGACCTTTGGAATTATCTACCAGATCATACTAAGACGGCTCTGCAGAGTTATACCTTCATGGACGTTGACACATTGATCTGGACACCCATCACCTGTGGCAGGCTCACTTCAATGGAGTATTATAGACAATTATGTGGCAACAATGCGACTTCTCCCTTATAGTTGCATAATTTTAAAAAACCGTTAATTATTCCTTCCAATTACATGATACTATGGAGGATTTGGAAAGGCATGATTCCTGTGCAACATCTTCTACAGTGAACGGGAATGCACTTAGCCTCTTGCTTCTATTTGTGCACCCAGGCTGAAGAAACAACTCAATATCTTTTCTTTGCTTGCAATTTCACTTGCATATTTTGGGAACATTTTCAATATGTCATTGGGAATCCGTTATCGTGGAAAATTATTGATGATTTCATAAACTCGGTCACTAAAGCTGGTCAATGTGAGCAGGTTTTTCCACTTCTTCTCAATGCTATTGCGGAAAATTTTTCTCAGATTTGGAGGGCGCAGAATCAGGTCATTTTTAAAAACTGCAGGCCTTCTTTGAAGGCTGGTCTGACTATTGTTTACAGGGAATTGCAAGCTGCTTCAAAGATACAAATAGGTACAATGAATAATAATATTTCTGATCTCATAACACTGAAAACAATTGGGGTGTCTGGTAGGGTCAAGAAGCCTTTGATGTTGAAATCGATTAGATGGATTCCTCCCATTTCATCATGGTTGAAACTGAATGTTGATGGTGCTGCATCTGGTACCCCAGGACCTTCTGGGTGTGGTGGGGTGTTCCATAACCATCGGGGCTTCGTTAAAGGCTACTTCTATCATTATATTGGAATTGGTTCTGCGCTTGAAGCTGAATTATGGGCCATGATTACAGCTGTCAACAATGCTGTCCGCCATGATCGGAGGCACCTATGGGTAGAATCTGACTCAAGTACAGCATTGCACATTCTGCGGGCAAGGTCTAGGGATGTTCCTTGGAGGATTCTCCCATCATGGACAACATTCTTGTGACTCCTCGAGGGTCTTCAACTGGAGGTCATTCATGTTTATAGAGAAGTAAACTAGGTTTCTGATGCTCTATCCAAGAGGGCGGCCATGGAGGTCTCCTCACGATGGTCCTTTGTCATCCGTGAATTTTTCTCACATCTTTTCTATTTGGATTCACATGGTATGCTCTATTCTCTCCTCTGTAAACCCCCTTGCACTACCACTTTTTCAGTTTTTTAATTTTTTTGTAAGGGGCGGGCTTTGTCCGGATCCTGGACATACTTTTATATAATATAAAATTAATAATAATGACTATAATTGGATTATGAATAACATAAATGAAAATATTATAATATTAAATTTTTTTTTAAAAAACCGGACCTTTTAAAATTCATTAAATCAAAAAATGAGTTTTAATACAAATCAATATTTTACGCTATTCATTAAAAAATCAATAATTATAGAAAATTATATAAAAATAACTTGAAGATTGTTTATTAATTTTTATTTAAAATATTATGTTCAGTTTTTAAAATAAATTTTCTCTAATTGGGAGAAATTGAAATTATTATTAAAAAAACAATAAAGACCATTTTTGAGGAAAAATTTTATTTTTAATGCATATGCTGACATTACTAAAAATTGAGTACTTATTTATAATTATATTTTTTAATCTAATACATTAAAAGTTATTTTTTCAAAATTTGTTTATTCATATTTTATCTTCCAACATAAGGGTTTGGTTAGAATCGTATACTATATCTTGTTTCATTTAGACTCAAGTTTGTGTCTATTGTAGGCTACTAAATAACTTAATTTTATAGGAAGAGAATTGTATCATAAAATGTTTTGGTGTTGCATTATACCCTCTGTAAAATTTATTTTGGCCTCCAAATTATATCCCTTCAATATAAAAAATTATGATATCTTGGTTTCATCACTTCCTTAGGTTCCCATATATCTTCTCTGGATTTCATATTCCTATATAAAACTTCAACTATGTGAGTAGTCTTATTCCATATGAATTTGTTTCTATAATCTAAAATTTCAACTGATTATTTTTTATATGAAATTTAATTCTCCTGTCATACAACATCTGATTTTAGTAAATTTTATAGATCTAGTATGTACTTTCTCAAGATAGATACATGAAACAAATCACAAACATTAGAGACTTTCTATGGATGTTCCAATATATCAACTACCATCCATGATCGATCTTAAATTTTGAAGGGGTCAATATACATTGGGTCTAGATTTACATTATTTAAAAATCTAATAACCTTCTAAAATAGTTAAATTCACCAGAATACCCACTTACCAGTATTATATTCCAAATTTCATTAATGATTTATGGTATAAATGTTTTTTGACACTAAACTAACTAGATGTGATGCTGAATAGTTCGGAAATTATCTTCCATTTCTCCAACTAGCTCAGGTATCAATATACTTAGTTATCTAAAAATATCCTAGAAAATTGGAGTTTTGTACTTTATTTCGTATATTGATTCATAAATATCCATGTTAATGGCCATGTTAAAGCTAATGTTGTAAGAAAATTCATATAAAGTAAGATGTTGATCGAAAAAAACATTTATAATCCATAGAAAAAACATAATAATATCCCTTAGGGATTGAATGGTTCTAACATACTGACTATTTTTTAGATAATGATAATAAGTATTGAACAATTCTTTGAATATAAATTCTGTGAATACATGTAGAGACCCCAAACTTGATGTACATGGACATTACATTACTTTTTTGGAATACTTAATACATAACAAAAACAAACACACAAGGACCGTAATAGTTTAGTGTCTTTGGAAACTCGGATCATAATCTTCTATTCGTGGTGAACGATCTTCAATATCTCCCATAATGATCTTATACTTTTTATTTCTTACCTAAAACCATTCTTTTTATCCTGGGGAAAAGAAAACATATAAAGGGTTATCTCAAATTCTCAGTAAGGGTAATCATGGAGAAAATAAAACAAACCATATACATTTGAACATCAAAACATGAACATAATGTTTACACATCAAAATCATGAGATGCGAAATAAATCTTGGCAGTACGTAAGGTATATGTCATAAAGGAACATTAATCACGATAAAATAGAATGAGAATAAAACATTTAATTGTGGAAAACCATTAATCACAAGATATGATTTCCATAGTAGCCAAGACACTGCTTCCAAGACCATCTTAGTGGACAAAGTCCCTTTCTTAATCGAGTTCACTCCTCGTTTCAGTCTTGTAACACTGAACCGGATTAACTTACCATTCCAACCATGTATATCTCATGAGATATAAATCTTTACCCAATGAATTGGAGGGAGATATAGGTCCCACCAATCTCATAATGAAATCATTCTAACTTGTTCCAAAACATGAACATAAATCATTAATCATTACCCAAAGTAAAAATGGGTTTCATAAACATCATCCCATCATAACATAATCCATACAAAAAAATGGATATCATTTCATCATAATAAATGTGAAACCATGTAAATCATTGAGAAATTATACTTGAAACATACACATATAAAATAATTCCATCTTATATGGAAAATGGTTTTGATAAAACACTTGAAATGAATTATTGAGGAAAATATCCTTTCTTCTTCAAAATCATTTTCTTTTCACAAAATGACAGAAAATTTTAAAATAAAAGGTTTTTTTTTGGAAAATGGTCATTAAATTTTATAGAGTAAGCTTTATGAAAATAAGGATTTATGAAAGTGTAAAAATCTGTTCATGTTGTATATGTTAAAAAAACATTCTTATGGTACTTTTTCCAGAAAAGTCAAAACGTACATCATATGATGAAAAAAGAATGATTCCTTACACACCATGTAGTAAAATTCAATAATGGATAAAAAGGACTTTAAACATAAATGAAAACAATTTTATAATACAAGGACATTGATGATAAATATAACCCCAGTAAATACTTATGAATAAACAATTTCGGATAAAAATGAGATTGGAAATGTTATCCCTTACCTTATGTCCAATTTAATTTGAATGTGTCTGAGACTCTGGTATAGTGGGGTTAAACATATTATTAACTTGTAACAGAATCATAATAATATTTATGTTATCATATATAATTCACTTAGGAATTTATATTATCCGTTCATTTGTCAATTCCATGTTAAATCAGCTGTTTGGGTAAAATCGTTTCATTTATCATCCGTGTTTTGACTAGAAATTATTATTATGATTACATATATAATGATTACTTAATTCCAAAATATAAAAAATTATTTATATATAATATATATTCAGAATATACATATATATAATATATCAATAAATGGAAATAAATAAATCGTTCATGGAGACGGTAGGCCGTACGTACGCATGAACTCTATTTTTTGATTCCATGATGAATTGAATGAAATTAAGTAGATTACATACATATATATATATATATATAAATAAATCTAGTAGAATTATTATATCATATATTTCATGATTACTTATTATATATACTTTATAATAGTTCTTGGATTGTTAACATGGAAAATGAATCTCATCACGTCGTGGAGACGGTAATCCGTACGTACGCACGAGTGATGATATCGTTTCCATATTTATTGAATGGAATTGGAGTGGATGATATAATATCATAGAATCATTATGATGTTATAAAAATCATATATAGTAATTCTTTACACCATTATACCCATCCAAGTAAGGTGGTGGTGGAAAAACTGATTACACCACGGAGTGGAGACAGTATTCTGTATGTACGCACGCGCGGTGATTTAGTTTTCCGTAGGATGGATAGAAGGTGAAATATGGTTGTTTCATATTTATAATGACATATCAGTATATAATTAATACTTATGTTATTACATTATAATTATACAAATAAATAAGAGGAAGTATAAGAAGAAAGAAACTTGAAGGAGTCGGTAGAAGAGATTACCACTTCCACGACACACCTCCTTTAAACTTCTTCCTAGGTCACTAGAGTTGGTCTTTTGAGAAGACCAGAACCTCTATGATATAAATAGAGATGTTGAGAAGAGGAATTGGTGGGGTTTTTCCTAGCTTAAAGGCTCAAAAGGGTGTAAAGAGGAGAATAAGGAGGGGCACTTTTATAAGGGAGGAGAGGGGCACCATTAGAAAGTGTGAAAATATTATTTTATTATAAACATATATTCTATTTCAAAAGGTCCAAAAATCATTAAAGATAAAGATAAGATGACTCAAGGTCTAAATAAAATCATCCAATCATAATTGGACATGTTTTGGATAATATTTCAATCATTATAATCTTATTTATTTAAATCATTTATTAATGAAGTAAAAACTGCATCATTATTGTGTCATAAATAATTTAATTTATTTGATGTCTAAAAATTATAAACAAATAACCAACATGGAGGAATATTTTTATATTTAAAATTAATATTTATAGTCGAAAATATAATTTATATATCTTCTTATAAAAATTTATTACTAAAAGATATTTGTTAAAGTCAATTTTGTCTTTACATTAAATTAATTAATCCAAATTGTCATTATCAATACCAAGTGGCTCAATGGGGTCCCAAAATCTACCCAAGGTTTCCCATGGTCAGAAAATACTCATCCAATAAGTTTAGGACATGTTTTAATTTAATTTTAAATTATTATAATATTCTTCTAACCTTGAATTACACTATTTACTTTTAACATCAGTAAATAAAAGTCAAAAGTTCCTATTCACCAAAAATTATTTTTATCTTATTGAACCACATTTTCTTTTTGATAACATCCATGTATGTCGGATTTTTTCAAATTCAATTCACAGAAGTGGTAAATTTTCATTTAAATGAAAGAGTCAGTTTTTTAACTACCACTAAGTGGTTTCACTATTCATCAAAAATTGAAGTTTTTCAGAATAATAAAAAAAATTCAGGCTAAGCTATATTTGATATTACAAATTCAAAAATGATATCTATTTTAACAAATTAAACACTTAGAAGTTTCATTAATTAATTTTAAAAATAATTCCTGCTATCAAAACAAATAGTGTGTTTTTAAGAAACAATAACTATCAAAAGATCGACACATGTTTATGTCCAATTTCAAAGTGAAATTAATTTCAAAGACCAACATTGGATTAAATTGTAAAAATATATTCTAATTATACTTTAAAACCAACTAAAAATATAATCTTACCATATAAATTGTTGTGATGAAAAAAGTTGTTTTTAATTAAAATATAGCGTGTCTTCACTATTCATTAAAATATGAAAGTTATCAGAATAATATGAAAATTTTATCCAAAGTAAATTTTTATATCCTGATTCCAAAGAAGAATTTTATTTTCTCAATTTGTACTTATAAACATGTCAAAAACTATATTTAATGTGGGTGCTTCATCAAAGGGTGAAAAAACTGCATTTTTTTAAAAAAATATTTATTTTACCCTAAAAATTTATTTTCTTCTCATACCATGTTCTAGAAAATATGTACGATGAATAGTAATGTTATAAAATTCAAAATGTAGTTAATACTATTCATAATGGCTAGTCCATAATAATATTATAACAATATATCGTTGTTTAGTGAAACCTGGTATGGCGTACTACACACGCTATCGCGGATGGTCACAATTGCATGTAATGAAAGCCATGTCAGGGATGCGTGTAGTGAATGATACCTTTGGTGTTGCGTATAACATAATTCAACACTTATTTAATTTATACATTAAACAAAACCTATACTTAATGTTGCGTAGAATAATTTCTACAAAATGAACTGGAAATTGTGTGTAACACGAGCCAAGAATAGTGTTGCGTATACTAAAAGCTAATACGGTGTTGCCTATAGCACAAATAATTTTGGTGTAGTGTACGAAAAAAGATATCAATGAAATTAAAAATAATAATTATCATAAAATCTTGGGATGTTACAATACTTTTCATGAATATCAAGTTAATCCTCATATCCTAATAAGATTAAACAAAATGTGGTACTCTATGAAACCATACCAATTCCCTAGTGTATATTATATCAAGATAGTAAAATGATAAATATTCTCTAATATTAATAATGTTTTTTGACTTTATAAGGTGGTCGATTACAACCCAAATAGAATGATGGAATTTAGATGTTTTGTTGAGTCTCTCAATAAAATCAATGGTGATTATTTCCCATTTCCATACTAGTATAGGAAATGGATAGAACATACACGTTGACTTATCTCCTATAAGATTCAATTTTTAATATACAAATTTCTGTTATACATACGCTACAATATCTCTATTTATGTTTTCCCACTATAAATACTCTTTTATCTATAAATATATATATATATACATCTTTATATTTATAGTATGAATAGATAATGATGAACTCTGAGCATCCTCATATAGATCCTTCTTCAAATATAGTTTGGATGTGACACATATATGGTTCCCAAAAAATATCATTCCATCCCAATGATGGTTTAACATAGTAGCATTAATCACATTCATTTTCATTTTAAATCTTTCTTATGTGCCTATTTAATCTTCAAATAGATAGATTTTTGAACACTTGTCTGAGAAAGATATCATTCCTCCCCTTATGAATTTCTTTTATGTTACCCCTTTTTAAAATAAAAAAAATGGATCATTTGTGACCCTCATCATTGATAATCTCTCCTGGTATATTCAACATAGATCAAACCCCCCCATGTTCTCCTTTATAGGGTTGTAATGTATTGAAAATTTACAATATTTAATAAAATAAAACCAATTTCTATTTTCAATATTCTTCTCTTTCTAAGTGAATATATACATTACACTTTTATGAACATTATATAGTGTACCCATTTCTCTATAAATAAAATGACTCTATAATTTTAATTATAGAATCCCTACAGCTAACTCCAAATCACGAGTTGGGTAATTTTTTCATGAACCTTCAATTATTGTGAGTTATATCTTTAACCACATATTTCTACATGATGATGAATCATAGTAACTTCTTTGATCCATCTCAATCGACAAAAAAACCTTTTCCACTATAGGGTAGTTTAAGAACAATTGCATTGAATAACTTTCTCCCAAGATCCTTCAAATGTTCCACATATTTATTTATCAAAATTAAATTTGATCTCTTTTGATTTAAATTAATGAGTGGATTATAAATACGTGATGAATTTTCCATTAATAATTTATAATATCCATCCAAACTAATAAAACTATAGATCTCAGTCACAATGGCTAGTATGTGCCACTTTCAATAACTTCAATATTTTATAGATCACCGAAATACCTTCTATTGATATTATAGGTCCCAAAAATTACACTTTTTATAGACAAAATTCCCACTTGGTAAATTCTTCATATATATTATCCTAATTTAGGATCTTCGGTATAGTCCTTAAGTGATCTTGATGTTCTCGTTACTCATAGAATATATAACAATGTTATTTACAAATCCTACCACAAACTGATCAAGGGAATCTATAAACAATATATTCATTAAATCTATGATGATGGAAGTACTGTTAGTATGTATAATTAGAAACATAATAAATTTATAGTGATCATACCACATATAGAAGGTTGTATTGGGTATTTATTCACTTTTTAACCACAATTTATAGTAACTAGATCGAAGATGAATCATGGAAAAATATCGATTTCCACATAATTGATCAAAAAAATAATCTATACAGAGAAGAGGATACCTATTTTTGATTGTGATGTTGGTTAGTTACCGATTATTAATGTAGAGTAGTACTAATTAATCATTATTCTTAAAAAAAGAAAAATTACACCATATAGTAATGCCCTTTGATTAATGAATCCCTTATCATGATTCTCTTAGAGTTGTTTCTTCAATTTTTATAACTCAATTGGGGTCATTATATATGGATTCCTTGAAATAGACGTTGAACCAGTATGAGTTCTATTAAAATTTCAAATACACAATTTGAAGGAAGTGTAGGAAAATATTCTGAAAAAAATCAATAAACAATAATAATATTGAAATATATATGATATTGATTTACTCCCAAACCATATGAGATAAAAACCTATTTGGAACAGTAATTATGACCCATATAATGGATTTAATTTCCATTGGATGTCCTTATTTATTATCACATCAATAGGTGGTCGTATGTTGTTTAGGAATATAAATCATGGCATACCTTACTCGATAATAGATATAGGATTTATGTAAATAAATCTAGTCCATGCCTAAGATAACATCAAATACAACTAGAGGAAGAATTACAATACTCACATGAAGCACATTCCCATAAACATAAATAAAATAAGAATCATAAACTTAATATGTGATCATCATATAATAAGGGGGCTTCACTACTAATTCAACATCTAATATTTTTGGTGGTATTGTGATATGCTTAACAAATTCATCAGATATAAAAGAGTCGATAGCTCCAAAATCAAATAAGATATTATCAGTTCTAGTTTGGATGGTAAGTGTATATATTGACCCTTATTTCTCGTACCCAACAACAGTAATAGTGGTAATGTGTGATTTTCCATTGTATGTAGGCTTTATAGGTTTCTCTTGTCGAATATCCTCATCAACCATAATATTTGGGATCTAGGTACTATAATACCTATATTTATATCAGTTGAAGCTGTCACATGTGAATAGTTAATTTTTGGTGCTTTTATCCATCGTTAGATAACTTTTTCTTCCCATTAAAACATAATTATATTACCTGATTACCTTCATTTCCACACATTAATCATTTTCTATTCCCTTTTATAAATTTTCCCATGTTTCCTCCCACACATTGGTCATAAATTAATGATGAAATTTTTTCACTCCATTTTTATTATTTTTAGAATTTACCTTGTATGCCATATTTCATTTCTTAATAAAACGATGACATTTATGAGTAACTCCAATATCCAGTTCCATCTATATTGTTCATATAAAAAACTATTCATGGATACTAAATTACATTATTTCTAACATCATTCAAATACATGGTTTTAGGCTACTAATGAATCTATCAATATTACTTTCATGTTGAATGAATATTTCATAAGGGTACCTCAATGTTTTTTAAAAAAATACGCATAGGTAATAATTTATTCTTCATTATTCTAATTTGTCTCAAGTGATTCCTTCTGCATTTTCATAAGGAAAATTGAAGGAATGCTCTTAACAAAAAAATATGATCATAATATCATCCCACTCCAAGGAGACAACTTATTCCCGTTGCCTTATGTTCTTGATAAAATTCCACCATCCATTTGTTTCTCCTTACAAATAATAAAAGAAAAAATAACTTTTTCGTGTTTTTAACCATGTAGAAGAGAATATAACTATTTAATGGTATTGATCTATTACTCAAAAAACCAGTATATCAATATAACCACTAAAATAATTTTCATGTTACCTCCTGAAAGATGCAATAAGAATGATGTTCCAGAATTTTATCATTTGGAAGCTCAACATGATTCTTAGATTGAAAATGTTGTGTAAGAATATTAATGTTATTTTTCTTTCCAACTCCCACTTAATTCAGTTGTTCAGAAGAACAATCATTGTATTTTAAATCACATTTAATGTAACATGGTTCCATTAGGTTCCATCAATTTAATAAAACCAAAAATCATTGTGTAAACAATAACAATCCAAGTGATAAACCATATAATTAAAATTACAAAACCATAACCATTTTAAAATATTTTGTATTAAGTTGAGAATTCATTTTATGGAATCCAAACGATCTTTTAGGTTTATAGTTTTATATAATTAGTCCATCACCCCTATATAAAAAAAATTACACAACAATGATGGAACATCCACTTTGTAGCAATTCTTCCCACAAAAGAGAACATTTATGTTATGAAATATTTTATTTTATTGAACTATATTCAAAATTGTCATCATAAAATCATATTGTTTCTTAATCAACCTTAAAACCCAATGTAAATAATTTCAAAATATTGTATAAGAATAAAAATGTTAGTAACGGACATATAAAAATAATGAATGAAGAATGTCAGTTCCTAAATACTTAAATAATATTTTTTCAAAATTAGGCATTGGGATGAAAATAAAAATATATTACCAAAGAAATAAACAATTATGTCCAATATTTTTAATAAAACATTTAATAAGTAATATTAATGGTGAAATAAAACTTATACAGGTTACTTTGAAATCATGCAAAACTTATAAAACATTTTTTAAAAGAAATCCATTCCCCCCTTAAAAAGTACAATATACATTCTTTTAAATACAAGATCATGAGTAATTAAATACGATCATAACATAAAGTAAATTTTAATATAATAAAAAACATAGGAAATGTTGAATCAGCACCAAACACCAAGTAATAATAAGTCATGTATCACTACCAAGACAATATCACATAGTAGACATACTCCCATAGTGGATTAGGTTTATTCTCTTACCTCGTACATAATATCCCCTGAAGAAAAATATTTACGTAATTTAGTGTAGTGCTATCTGGGTAAGCACATCATAACATGTTCATAATTATGTGTTTTGTCAAAATAAATCAATAAAATTTTATAAAAAAATTAATTACACTTATAAAGAAATGGGTGGCATAATTTATCATCATTTATTATTAAAAGTAAATTTAATAAATAATGAATTTGTTAAATAATCTTATGTCATGTATTACCCCATCAAATGAAGGGATAATAATTGATAAATATATTTTAGAGATATATATATAGAATTTATAAAAAAATATTACATTAATGATAGAGATAAAATGAGTTAGAGAGAGAGAGGTCATAACCCAAACGAAAGGTGGTTTTTGAGAGATCTCATTCACCTATAATAAAAATATCCTACATATAAAAATATCCATTCCATTTAAAACCATTTTTTGAAAATTATTCTAATAAACGGAAATTAGGTTTTTTATGAAGAAAAAAAGGAATATTATAAATAAATATAAATATAAAATAATTTTTTTGATGGAGTGAAAATTCTTTGACACCATATACTTTGAAATTAAACATTCATTTTGGATTTTGTAATGATATTCAAGATTATTCATATAAAATATATTTAAGGATTACATTTTCAAACAATTATATGAATTTAAAATAGAAATAAAATGTCCATTATAATTAACTTATGTTAATATAAATATAATAAAAAAAATATTATGAATATGTATATGGAAGAATTTTTTTTATGAAAATAATTCTTTATGACTATTAAAACAAGGTTTATAAATAAAATATACCTTATATTAAACCATAAAAAGATTAATTTAAAAAAAGAGAAAGAAAGAAAAATATGGTCAAAAATAATATTTAAAATACATTATAGCATAAGTAAAAAATAGACTGACAAATTATTATATACATGGACATGGAAGTAAAATATTTAAAGGGGAAACATTAAAATATGATTTTGTTTATTAAAAAGAAAAATTCTTAACTCACACCCAACTCATCACAAATGTTATTTATCTTTATGAAAAATAAACTTTTGTTAATTATTCACATTCTTAAAAAGAATTTTTAATTTTTATTATCCCTTTAATTATATTTTTTTTCATTTTATATTCAGTTACATTATAATTTTTTTAACATTAGATGTTTTGATGATATTTATCTCATAAGTCCGAAATTTACTCAGAATATTGACAATTTTCAAAAAGTTCATTAATGTATCATTTAATAAAAATAATAATAATAACATTATTTTTATTTTTATACATAAATTATAATTATAAAACTAACCATTATAAATTGTAATGAAAAATAAATTATATTACAATTATAGTGAGGATATGTCGTATGTGCTCATGAGTAAAATTTCCATTTTTCAATGGTCATCATGGAAAGAAGGTAAGATTTATTTTATATTTATATAATTATAATTATATCATTAATATAATATTATATATTTAATTACACCAATATATACCATTCAGGTGATCTGATAATCAGAAATTAATCACATCACTTCATGGTGGTGGTAATCCACAAGTACGCATGAATGATATTGTCATAAATGGAAAGGTAGGTAAATAAATGATATATTAATTTTTCATGGTGATAATTATGTCATGAATATTATATATACATAAAATAAATCATCACAAATTGTCATTAGAGTTTATGACGGACGACTGATTACATTGGTTCGTGAGGTAGTAGTCTACCGTACACACAAACAATTGTTTTGTTTCTCATTTGATGGAAGCAGAGATGGATGTAGTTAATGTAATTTACAAGGTAAAATATCATTATATATTAGACACTATTTTTTTCATAAATTAATGGTGTGATAATAATTTATGCAATTTTAAGAAAAAATATAACCAAAAATTCAGTTAAGAATGATACTTATTTTTTCAGAAAACCTCCTTAGGTTTACACCAAAAGACTTTCTATGAGGGTTTTCTAATAAAAAAGACATTTAGTGCATGTAAAAAGAATAAAGGAAAGAATTTTTTCATATAATCAATTGTATAAAAGTATTTTTAGTAGTGAATAAAATAGGATAGGAGGATACCTTTTATAAGTGAGGGGAGGGTCACTTTTGGTATTTTATAAAATATAAAACTAATATAAATTTATATTCAAGGAATAAATGATAAAAACTGATATAATTTCAATATAGGGTGATTATTCATCTAAATAACTTTATCTAGTAAAATTTGGATATGTTTAGATTAGGTTTTTACCCTTATCACTTTTTTAATCTTTTTTTATCCTTTTTTGACAAATACTGTAATACCAATGTTTTTACCCCTTAAGGGTTAAGAGAGATACAATAAAAGGAAAATTGGATAATAAATAGATCATGTTTCTTATTTTAAATTATATATTAGTATATTGGATAAATATATAATTTTTTAAAATTTTAAATCTTTTAATAAAATAATTTATATTATAAAATTTCATTAATTTTTTTTTAACTATTCATTTATTTTGACTTAAAAAAATATTAAAAAAAATTAATTAAAATATAATCATTGAAAAAGTCACTAATATGTTTTATCTATCTAAAAAATTCATGGATCATAATAATTCAATCAATTTTTATTACTTTAAATATTTTTCAAATCAATTATTTTATTTTTATATTAGATGAATAAATATTATGTTAGTGTTCCATAATCATTTATTTTAATTATTTCATTACTAAAAATTATAAATAAATTATAATGATAAAAACAATTTCCATTTAAAATTACTATTAATAAACAGAAATAAGTTTTCTTATCTTTGTCTCAAAATTTTACAGTTACTAAATGAAAGAACGTGAAAAAAATTCCATATCATTTACTTAAATATTATAATTTATAAAATAATAGAAAAATAAAACCAAGTGTCTATATATTCTAGAATTTGATATACATATCTAAAATCTACTCATAAAATAGGATAAATTAAGGATTTAGGGTCAATTTTTAGTCTTTATCATATTATTTTTAACTATAATTAACACATTAACCCTTATAGTGGTGATTTTTTTTACTTTGGTTACTATTAAAAATTATTACAAATAAAATTGGTATATAGTAAGAACATGGATCTTCAGTTTAGTTATGAAACTTAATTTTGTGTTGTTTTTTAGGGAAAATGATGAAATCAGGTTTTCAATGTACATGTTGTGTACCTAGAATGTCGCGTACTCCTGAGTTTTTACCTTTTAATGGTCGAATACATGGTCATGTGGTGACCTAGTAGACCCGCTTAAGTTGGGGCCCAGTTGAGACTACTATATGGCATGCAGTGTTATGAACAAACCATGTAGTTCTCTCATTATTTGATATATTAGATGGGGGTGTCTTCACATATCTTAAAACACCTTCTTCTGGTCCTGGTTTGCACAGGAGCGCTCTGGAGCGACCGAAAAACACTAAACCCCCGATTCTCTATCTCAGCACTGATCGAGGCACTTTCTGGTGCGTTGGAATTCCACTGATGATTTCTCAAACCCTCTAGAGCCTTTATTCCAGATTCATCTTCTCTTGTGAGTTATTCAAGGTTGTGAGTTTTTCACTGTTGGGTATATCAACACCAATCTAGGCTGATACAAATTCGAATTTTCATGTATATAGATTATACGACATCAAGGCTAGGGGATTGTGCCTTTCTCTGGTTTTATTTTTATTATATATGCTAAATTTGTCGCATGCCCATGTTTTTGGTAGTGTTTGATTTGGAATTTAACCATGTTATTTCCGGTTATGGTTTTATTATTTGATAAAGGGTTGTTTCTTATGCATAATGTTATATAACTTGTCTAAGGGACACCCCAAGGGTTCATTTCCCTTATTTTATTGTTTATGGCCATTTGGTCTAGGTTTCCCTTGAGGTGTACCTTGTTTTCCACGCCTTGTTTGATTTAGATGATGTTTGATTATATGAAACTCATGTGATATGCTTTGACACTATTTCTATATTTTGTAGTTATAGATTATATGAGATACTATGATAAGTTATTTGTGCTATCTTTTCAATGGACCATGAGAGTCTTGGACGAAGAAGAATGGGGGACCCTCAGATTATTTTTACAGGACCGTGAGATCCTTGGTTTAGATGTTGTACCAAAGGGGTTAGACCAAGAAAGATTTCCCCAGATGGTTGTTATTTAATAAATTGATGTAATGTTATCCTAGAGTGGTTAGACTGGGAGAGATTTACCAAGTGGTCATTTATGAAAAATTGATTGGTCATGAAGAGTCTTCCAAGACAAATCACAGGCTTATATTTAGTCTTACATATTTCTTTAGATGGTCTTCTGAGACACCTATTTTTGTTACATTACATGGAGATAAAGGTATTAGGCTAGATACAATGGTTAAATGATTCAATATATTTAATAATTGATAAATTTAAGTGAATTTAATTGAAAACCTTAGGATTGATTACTTTGGAGTATGTCCTAGTTCGTTGCATCATTTTTTTTTCATATTACTGTTTATATATATATATATATATTCACTAATAGATATGAACATATCTTTTGGTGGTTTCCTTTTGGGATTCATCTCAAAACCTATTTGGATCATGATTTTAGACCCAAGAAGATTATTTTAATGCATATATAGATAAGGGAAAACACCCTTCTTTGTCAGGTACATGATTGTTGATAGAGATGGAGAGCATGTGACAAAGATGTGGTTATCAATGCTGTTGAAGTTTAATTATTTTTCATTGTATTAGGTTTAATTGTATTTACAGGTTGGTGAGATGATGAATACATTCCAAGGAGCATATGACCAGCATCATTATATATATGATATGTCTTTTAGTGATTTTACATTCAATCATCCGCTGTTTATTTCTGTTAGGTATTATTGCTTCCACTATTGTTTATTAATTATTTTTCAATGTGTGTACTATGCCAGTAGGGGAATAGTTTCCCCAATATGAAACATTTCCCCTCACTACTAGTTGGTAGCATATGGAGTTTCTATAAATGTACTTGAGGTCATCTAACCAACCAGGTTCAGGGCGCCTTTGGGCGGCACCCGGATCTAGGACGTTCCAAAGTAGTATGAGAGGGTGGTTTCGATCCTATAATCTATGGGTTATTGGTGCAAATAGATCAGAATTTTGTGTAACATGTTGATCATTAATAGAATAATATAAATATATGATATAAATTAGGATTACATGATTTTATTCACAGGGAGTATGGGCCCTCACGGATCAAAATATGGCATACCTTTAGCAAATTTTAATACTTTTTTGGGATTCATAGAAGTTTCAAAGGATTTGTATCTTGAAAACCCTATAAAACACTTTGTGTACCATATGTAAACACTATGTAGTCATTGACAGTGTGACTAACTCAGTTTAAAGATACATGGGGTTGGTAAAGTTTTGGTAAAACTCGCCATGTACTAGGAGTGCACGATGTGCTGTAATCGGCCGTGTATCCGGATATGTGACTAAGAACATGGGTGGATAGAAAATTTGTTTTATATGTTTTTTCTAGAATGTGAATGTCATGTATTATTACATATGGAAAAACCATGTAGTTCTATCCATGTAAATGTGCTTGGGTAGGATATAATATTCAAGTACATGCCAAGTCTCACGAGAAACATGTTGTGTGCATGGGTGTTACACGACCAAGTTGGAAGAGGTACACACCCATGTTAACATTCAAGGGAACACACAGTGTTGTGGTTCTACATGATGTTTAACACTCTTCAGTAAAAATTGAACGGTTTCTTTCTCCTGTTCCATTCACGCACTTCAAATTTGCATTCTTTGATAATCATGAACTGAGGTCTTCACATGACCATGAAGAGTCATTCTAAAAAGACGTCCTAAAGTTATACATATAGTATATTGAGATTATAAGTCACTAGAAATTTTAGATGAGGGAATAATAGTAGATCCTCCTGTCAGGGTAGTCTTGGAACCAGCTGTTATACTGGGAACAGTTGCTAATGCACAGATCCCTGAAGGCTTTATGAGGATGATGCAAACTTTTTCGGGAGCAGCACATCTAGCCCTGACTATGGTAGAGTTGACACAGTTGTCCAAAAGAATCATCTTAACACCATTTCATGGTATGGAGGACCAAACGATATAGAATTATGGTTTGAGGCCATTGTTTCTATCTTCGATCATCAGGATATTCCTCCTAACAGGAGGGTGAAGCTTGCGACTTACAAGCTACATGATTCTACTGAGAGATGGTAGGATGTTTTTTCACATGTGGGATGTCATCGAGATATGAATTGGGAAGAATTTCATAGGACCTTCTATTATTACTTCATCCACAATACATTGAGTGGTGACTGAACCTTGGTGTTCATGCCTTTTGAGTAGGGAATTCATTCAATGATGGATTTCTCTTCTTGATTTACAGAACATCAGATCTTCACACCTATTTTGGGGGTGACTAGTTATCATTGGAATGGTGATTTTAGGATGGTGTCAGGTAAGACATTTAATAATAATATTTTTTTATGTTAACATCAGAGACTTCTATAGTAAACTAGACACTGATTACTATGTGTAATATGAGGGACATTGGAGCTCCGACCCAAGGCGATTGAGTATTCAGGGATGATACTCCTTAGACTAATAGAAGGTAGTTCTCTAGGGAGCCTTTGTGTAGTGATTCAAGTGGCAGAGTCGTATCTGCAGGTAGCTATTTGGGTTGGTACAAGTTCGAGAAGAGTGGGAACATGAGACAATAGTGCCTTAGAGGCTAATTTGAGTGATGATATTGCAGAAATATGGGTCATCTTCAGCATTTTTGTTGGATGTTCTCACAAGTAGCTACTAAGAGGGGATATCTGGTGACTCCACATATAGGGTTGGGCCATGAGTTCCTCATTATAATGGGAAATAGAGCTTTTCAGGACATTCTGGACAAGGAGATGGTCATGTCTCTAGTATCCAGATGATTGGTTTAGATCAACAGTATGGTGGATCAGCTCAGGGTAGCCACTCCGGGTCACATGAATGTGAT
This sequence comes from Viscum album, assembly GCA_963277665.1. Classification (NCBI taxonomy): domain Eukaryota; kingdom Viridiplantae; phylum Streptophyta; class Magnoliopsida; order Santalales; family Viscaceae; genus Viscum; species Viscum album. The sequence continues at coordinate 2,037,641,337 of OY728120.1, read as the reverse complement.
ACAAGTCAGACATTTGCGATGAAGCAGACCAAGAAGGAACAGGATCTCAGACCCTCTACGATTAGAGGTATGATTAGAATTTCCATAGATTTAGTTTTTAGTCATTTTGATTCAAAGGATTCCCTTAAAATTATATATGCTTCCATTGTGGAGATCATTGGGCTATGTATCTTTACTTTTAATTAGGTAATTATTCTAGACACTCCGTTGGGTATTAGGATGTCAAGTCTATGTCTGTTCGAGGAGTTCCTCTTGAGGGTGTTGTGGGTAACTTTTTATGGGAACTTTATGGCTTGGAGATGACATGATTCTATGTCATTAATGGAATGGACTTTTTGGTCTCCATTTAGGCATTTTTTGATTGCTATCACCGTAGGGTGATTTTCATGTCACCAGAGGCAAGATCCTTTCTGCACAAGGGTGAATGGGTTGTCCAGGTTAGTAGAGCTGGGCATGAGAATCATGGGATAGGAGGAATCAAAACATATATTGATATTTTTTATCTGGATGACCAATGTACATCATATATTCACTTTCCTCTAAGAGTGGATTATTTTAGAGATTCCTTTCTAGATGTCTTTTCAGGTTTACCTTTGGCGCGAGTGGTGTATTTCTTTATTGAGATGGTTTCAGGAGTGGAAATAGTGTCCATTAATCCTTATAGGATGGATACACTCAAATTAAAGGAGCTTAAGAAATAGTTAGAGGATTTGTGGGAAAAGGGTTTAATCTTACCCAGAACTTCTCCATGGGGTTCGCATGTCATTTTTGGGAATAACTCAGATAGTACCCTCAGACATTGTGTGGATTATCAGAAGATAAACCAGTTGACAGTCAAGAGTGGATATCCCTTCACGAGGATTGATGATCATTTTGATCTTATTAGAGGAGGTCGGTTGTTCTCAAAGATTTACCTGATATATAGTTTTCATCATTTTCACATGAGACCATCAAATATATCTCTTATAACCTTTCAGAGTTTGTATGATCTATATGAATATTTGGTTATGTCATTTAGTATAATTAACTTGCAGACAGTTTTCATGGGGCAGAAGAACTGAGTGTTCCATCCTTACTTGGATTCTTTTGTGGTACTCCTCATGTAGGATATCTTGGTGTACTCTCATAGTCGACATGACGATTCCAACCATGTCGATATAATTTTGAGAATAGGGATAGAGAATCAGTTATTTTCTAAACTTTCATAGTGACACTTTTGGATGGATGAAATACACTTCTTGGGTCATGTCATCTCAGAGATAGAAGTATTATTAGACCCAGAGAAGGTGAGAGAAGTAGTTTCCTATGATAAGTCGAAGAACATATTTGAGGTATGTAGTTTTCAACGGATGGTTGGGTACTATAGATGCTTTATTCAAGACTTTTCATGCACTGTAGACCCATTGTTGTGACTGACTAAAAAGAGTGTGAAATACTTGTGGATAGATTCATGAGATTTAGCCTTTCAAGAGATAAAAGTGAGATTGACTTTTGCACTGATCCTGATTTTTTTAGAGCCAGGAAAGAGTTACACTGTTTACTATGACACATTTGGCATCGAACTGGGGGAAATTATTATGAACAAGGGAGGATTTTTTGGGTATGGTTCTCTGTAGTTGAGGCCACATGAGATGAATTACCTGTCACGTGATCTTGAATTGGATACAGTGGTGCATGAATTGCATAGTTAGAGACATTGTATTTTGTGAGGGCATTTTTCGGTGTACACACACCACAAAATCCTCATAGATAACTTTACTTAGTGATGTATGAATTTTATAGAGTGAAGGTGGGATGAGTACGTTCAGTCTTTTGACATTGTGCATGCCTACATGCCTAGGAAATCCAATTCAGGGGATAATGAATTAAGTAGGAAGACTCAGATACATGATGTTCAGGAGGCCAACAGTGAGTAGATGCTTATAGCTCTATGCCCTAAGATTCATTTTTATATACATAAAAAATAAGGGCATATATTTATTTCTTCTATAGATTTTACCTATACTCTAGTGGATAAAATGAGAATGAGGAATATATCACATTACGTAGGTTATGTCCTATGGGAGATTGTGTTATGAGAGGACCTTACTCCTAGGTGGATAGTTGTTCAGGGTGAGGTTTTTCATTTTCATGGAATGTATGGGTGTTAACATACATACGCAGGTAGTTATTGTGAGATTTTCATGTCGTATTATGGGTAGTTCATCTTGGTGTCACCAAGATGTATTGAGATCTACGTCATTAGTATTTGCGACCAGGCATAAAAAAGGATGTATTTGGTTTTTTATGAGATGTTCCACCTATCACCAGGTGTAGGTGGAGCATCAGTGACCGGAATGTTCTTTTACAGTAGTTACCCATTCCTGAGTGGAAGTGGAATGATGTCGTGATGGATTTCATGATGGGTTTACCATGTTCTCCTTGAAGAAATCATGTTTTAAGGGTAGTCGCTGAAAAACACATAATGGTTTCATGTTTCCTACCAATCACGGAGACAAACAATGTAGATGATCATGGAAAATTGTACATCTAAGAGATTGTATGTTTTCACAGGGTTCCACACTCTATCATTTCATATAGGGGTGCCTAGTTTACATGTCGTATCTGGTAGGGACTGTAGAGGTCTTTGGTTACAAAGGTACTTCTGTGTATAGCTTTCCATCACAAGATGGATGGCTAGTCCATGCATACGATTCAGGTTTTTGAGGACATTATTCGAGCATGGGTCTTGGATTTCAGGGGCTCATGGGAGACACACATACCCCTAGTGGAGTTTTCCTAAAATAATGGTTTTCAGGAAATTATTTAGATAATACCTTATGAGGCATTGTATGGTAGGCCATACCGATCACCCTATGTTGGATGGAGATAGGAGATGTAGCTATGTGGGGACCTCGACTTTTCCAGGAGACCACTAAGTAGGTGGAGTTGATTCCGAAGAGGATGTATACTAAAAAATCTCTCCAGATTTCTCATGATGATTGAGGGAGACAACCACTGGAGTTCAAGGTCTGAGATCACGTTTTCATGTGTGTTACACTGATATTGGGACATAAGTGGATTAGGAGATAGGGGAAGCTTTCACCATGATATGTCGGGTTTTTTGATGATTTGTAGAGAGTTGGGATGGTTTCCTATTAGTTGTAATTAACTTAGAGGTATATTTCTATACACGAAGTCTTTCATGTTTCTCATCTACAAACTTACTTTTCAGAACAATATCTTGTTTTTCAACCATAGGAGGTCGAGTTGGAGGTGGATGTGTCCTTTAAGGGGAACACTATTCAGATTGTGAATCATTGCATGAAGGTTACATATGGTCGGTTTATTCCTATTGTACGAGTACTATGGAAGCACAAGAAAGTGTAGGATGACACATTGGAGAGGGTGGTCAATGTGTGATTGATGTGGTCAGAGTTGTATTTATATTCTTCTTCACCACCCGCGAAAGAGAAATTTGGGTATGAATTGATTTAAGGGGGGATGTTTGTAATAACTGTGATCTTAATTTCAAGTGACGATCCAAATTTAATGTTGTTTTTTAGGAAAAAGGAAAAAATAGATTTTCCTAATTAAATATCATGTACTTCCATGTAAATGTTGTATACCTAGATTTCCACAAATAGTCATGTTTTTACCATTTAATGGATGAATACATGGCCATGTGGCGACATAGAATACCCTTTTAATTCGGAGGATGGTTCAGACTACTATACGGTGTGTCTTGTTAATAAATATGCCATGTAGTTTTATTTTAATTTTATATATCTTTTGTGGGGTCTGTCTCATATAAAGAAACACCTTCTTTTGGATGTGGTTCGCACAAGAGTTCTCTAGAGCCCCTGACGAATTCTAAACCCATGATTCTCTAACCAATATTAAATCGAGACACCTTCGAGTGAGTTAGAATCCCACAGGGGTGTTCTCAAACCCTCTAGCACCTTTTTTCTCGAGTAATCCTTTCTTGTGAGTTATTCACGATTAGTCATTTTTCACAACTTTGTATATCTATGTTGATCTAGGGTGATTTAAGGGTCGAAGTTCATGTATATCGATCGTACAACTTCGAGGTATCTGGTTTGTGCCTTTCTATGGTTTTCTTTGGATTATATATTCTAAAACCGTTTCATGGCCATGTTTTGGGAGTTTTTTCAATTGTAATTTAACCCTGTTATTACAAAATATGGATTAATTGTTTGATAAAGGATTGTTGCTTACTCGTATGGTTAGATACCTTGTCTAAGGGACACCCTGTGGGTGTGTTTCCCTTGTTTGATTTTTTTGGCTGTTTAGTCTTAGTTTCCCTTATGTGTGCCCTGTTTTCAATTCCATGGTTGATTAGGATGAAGATTGATTATATAAAATTCATGGTATATGATTTACGAATGATTCACCATGTACATGTTATCTTTTACATGAGTTTATTTTATAAGATATTTGTTCTATTTTTCCAATGGATTGTGAATTACATGGTATAGGAAGACTGAGGGGACTTCTAGATTATTTAAAGTGGTCTGTTAGAGCCTTGGGGTGGATGTTGGACTAAAGGGGTTAGACAATGAGAGATATCCCCAGTGGGTCCTTATTTAATGAATTGACGATATGTTAAAATAAAGTGGTTAGACTGTGAAAGCTTTCCCAAGTGGTCATTTAGGAATAATTGAATTATCATTAAGTGTCTGTGAAGAAAAATCACACGCTTAGATTCTGTCTTACATGATTTTTAGATGATCTTCTGTGACACATTTTTTGTCACTTTACATGGGGAATGTAGAGCTTAGGCTAGATCATGGGGTTACATAATTAAATGTATTGAATAATTTATAAACGTAAATAAATGTATTTTAAAATTGTTGGATTGTTTACTTATGAATACTTCTTAGTTCATTGCTTCATTTTTTTTCTTATTACCTTATATATATATATATATATATTCACTAATAGATAGGCATTGATATTTTGGAGGTTTCCCTCTAGGATTCATCTCACACCCTATTTTGGTCATGATTTTGGACCCAAGCAGATTATATGATTGCTGGTATAGATAAGTGAAAGCTCCCTTCTTTACCAGGCACTTGATCATTGGTGGAGCTGGATAGAATGGTACCATGTGAAGTATTTCGATGCTATTGGAGTTCACATAGTTTTCTTTTTATTGGATTGTATTGTATTTCCAACTTTGTGACATGTTGGCTTCTTTCCTACTCACATATGACATCCTTCATTATATATATGAGATATCTTCTGTTGATTTAACATTCAGTCTTCTGCTATTAATTTATGTTTGGTATTATTGATTCTGATATTGATTACTATATATTTTCAATTTTTTATACTCTTCCATTGAGGAAATAATTTCCCTAATATCACACCTTGGCCCTCATTTCTTGTCACCGACCTATGGAATTTGGGGAAATGTGCTTGAGGCCAAGTGACCAACTGGGTTGGGGGCACTAATGGGAAACACCTGAATCCCTGACGTTATATATATATTTAAAATTTGGACCTCCTAATTCAAAAAATTTCATTTTTTTTTTCAATAAATAATTCATAAAATTGGAATAATTTAATATAAAATTAGTCTCATAAAACATGATGAATTTTTTTTTCCATAAAATGCCTTTTAATTATAAAAAAAATTATACCAAATTCAAGAATAAAATTAAATACATGTACTATAATCAGATTGTATTTCATAAAAATAACTAATTAAAAATTAAAAATAATTAAAAAATATAATATTACTTTTTAAACACTTAAAAAGAAAATATAGTTTCCAATAATAATCAATATTTTTTCACTATTAATTATAAAATGTAACATTTTAAAAAATACTCAAAAATTTACCATAAGATAATTTTGATATTATGATTTAAAAAATCATATCATTTTTAAAAAATAATATTTATAAAATTTCTTAAATTTAATTATAATATTGCATCATGAAAAGTAAACAAATCCATTTTAAAAAAACAAATTTTTGAAAAATAAAATGACATTACAAAAAAATGAGTGACTATTTACTAAGAATTTATCAATAAATTTATATTGAGTAATACCTTAATTATATTTCATAATTTTGTTAATAATATTTAAACCAGAAAACATAAATTTTAGGTTATAATGATAATATTTAAATAATAATAATTTAAGGTTCATTTAGGGTGGGTGTTTATTTTCATAGACGTTATAAATCATAGTTTTATTTTTTTAAGAATATCAGTGTGTTCTATTCATCACCCTTCAATAAATTTCATAACAAAAAATATAACTCTAGATCAGTAGAAAATGGTTTGACATATAAAAATAAATTTTTTTAAATCCCAAATCATTAAAATGGTTAGTAAAACTTCCACTTCAAAAAATGAATATAAAATAAAAAGGACATAAAATAACTAGGTATCCAAATAAGAGAACATTTGAGGGAAGTTAAAATCTGAACATAGAGAAAAAACATAATGTCATAATAATTATTGGTAGTTATAGATATAATTTATCATACAAAATTTATTGACTGATATAAATTAAATAACCATAAAACTATAAACTGATGAGGTGTGAAAAATACTATCAATTCATCAAAAATGAAGGTTATATGATAACTTTATTAAGATCATTTTTCTATAGTTTCATGAATTAATTTACCATCAAGATGAAGAAAAAAGGATGCATACTTTATTGATAAGTATAATTTATTCCTTTAATCAATTTTCACCATAAACTTATCTTTTTCTCAAAATAATGAGTATTCAATATGAATTTTTTAACTCTTAAAGTGCTAAAAATAAATTCTAATGTATCATGAAATTCTCCAATGGAAAAAAGATCTTACTACCCAATTTGTTGTTAGCATAAAATAATTATAAAAATAAATAAACCATCATGTGAGGAAATTCATCATTAACCACTAATGCTCCAACAATAAAACCCAAATTTCACCATAGATCATTTTATAAATAACTACCATCAAAATTATTCAAAATATTATAGAGTATGAATAAAACCTAAATATTAGAATTATTTGATTATATATTCATCCAAGATAATTTTAAATATTATCTCCTAATAAAATCAATAACTCTTAAATTATCATAAAAAATTGTATATATCCAAATCTGTTAATCAATATTATTTTCTAATAATTTCACAATAAGAACATATGTGGATCTTAAAGATAATTCAAAATTTACTTTATTATTAAAATCACATACTATTCTGTTTACCTTAATCATATAATGTTTCCCAAAATAATAGTGATATTCTTTCGAAATAACATATATCAATTAATCACAACATCCCTTTTCTATCCCACTATTATCTAACAGAATTTTTTTTTTCAAAATTGAAATAACTGATAATTACCTTAATTTAAAATATCATATAATTCCAAAACGATATCAATACCATTAAACATACAACTAAATAATTTAAAATAGTTCATCCTCAAATAACAGTTTTCACTAATCCCAAGGTTTATATTAATATAAATGTATCCAATAAAACACTTAATCTTTTTAGACATCCATCACTTAAAACATAAAAAGTGGTGTCAATGCCTTTAAAATTTTGATCAATGTTAAACTTATAATCCTATTATGGTATCGATTTCACTTATGTTTACCATAAATGAAAAAATCATTATCTCAAAACATAACTAAAAAAATTCTTTAATACCACCAATAATGTCCCAACCCTAAATATTATATAATCATGAGTTTTAAGTCAAGAAAAAATTTTATTATATCTCAAATATGTTTTAGGTTTAATGATTTATTGAATTAGTATATAACCCTAAAATAAAAAAATATTACAATACAAAGAGGTAAATTCTATTTAGTATCTATTTTCCCCAAAAAAACATCTCATTTATGATATTATATGTTTTATTTTCATGAAAGATCTTTAAAATTTTCATTATGAAATCATATTTGTCTATAATAATCCTTTAAAACCTTTGAAAAACATATTAAAACGTTATATGAGTAAAAAAAGCTCCTTAAGGTACATATGAAAACAAATAATTAATCTTATAGTTTCATGAATACATACACAAGATTTCCCATTTTCTAAATTAAAAATTTAGATAAAACTAAAAATTATATTGAAAATGAAATCAATTTTTCAATGAATTTATTTTTATAAATCATTTCATATGAAATCTTAAATGAAAAAAACCCATCAGGTTACCCTTTCAATCATGTAAAACATACAAAATATTTTACACACAAATTTAGACATTTTATCCTTATAAATAAGCATATTTTTCCTTTAAAAACAAGCTCATGAGTAATCACATGGGAGCATAAAATAATGAACATCATAATATAATATTATGGAAACCTGGAAAATTTTGTAGTCAAACAAAACATGGCATAAGAGTATGTCAATAATAACGTACAAGACAACAACATATGGTGAAAAGAGTCCTATAGTAGATTAGGTTTCCTCCGTAATCCCATACATAATATATCTTGAGATACAATAGTTACCAAATTCATTAGAGAACAATCTAGGCATACCCATCCTAACATATTCATGATAATATGTTTTGCAAAATTAAATCAATCCTAAGGCATAAACATATGAATTACTCTTAGAAAGAAATGGGTTTCATAATCTTTCCTCATATCGTAATCAATATATATTTCATAAATAATGAGTTTGTTATATGAACTTCAGTCACGTATTACCTCATAAAAATAAGGGATAGAAATATTGGAATTTATGTATGATATATATAAATACTTTCAACTCATTGCATGAAATTAATGATATAGATAATATGACTACTGAGAGAGGTCATAAACCAATAAAAATGGTGGTTTAGAGAGATCACTTATACCCATTAGCAAAAAAAATCATGATATATAATTAACCATTTAATTTTGAACCTTTTTTGAATATAATTAGAATAAAGGGAAATATGGTTATTATTGGAAGAAAATAGGGAATCATATAAATAAATAAAATTATTAAATAATTCTTGTGATGGTGTTAAAATATGTTGTTGTCATATAAAGAAAAACATTTTTCCATTTGTAAAGAAAGAAAAAATATTCTATATATAAATTTTAAAAATATTCATTTTGAAAAAAATTGAAATAATTTAAAAAGTGACATTAAATATAATTTTTTTTCTATAAAATGAATTAGTAAAATTATTTTAATAATATGGTCATGGAAGATAATAATTTATAAAATGAATATCTAAAACCATTAATTTTTTTAAGGTAATGTGCCCCTTATGTAAAAAAATTAAAATTTTCCTTTTAAAAATTTATAGTAAATAAATTAAAATATGGTCAAAAATATAATTTAAAATTAATTTTAGAATAAAGAAATAATTATTGAATATTTAAGAATAACATGAACATTGAAGAAAAAGAGTTGGAGGGAAACTTTGCAAAAATTTTATCTTAAAATAAATCCCCTTACCCCAAGTCCAACTCATCACAATGTTTCATTATATTACAGAATAATAAAATTGTGCTAACAATTTCTGTTATTAAGAACCATTTTTAAATTTATTTTCCCTTTTATTTTATTTATTATCATATCATATTCAATTATTTCATCATTTAAATTTATGTTAATCATTTTGACGATATTCTGCTCATAAGTACAAAATAAATTTTGCAAGTTAACTAGTGTCAAGGATTCATTATTTCATTATATCCATAATAATAATCATTATATAATTATATTTTTTTATGAATAAATTGTACTTTTTAAACAAACCATTAATATATGGTTTTGAAAAATGAAATATATCATAATCATGGAGTTGGTAGGTTGTATGTACACATAAGTAACGTTTCAATTATTCAACGATCATGATGAAAATATTGTAGGTATTATTTTATTTATAAATAATTATAATGATTTCTTAAATATAATATTATTTTTTAAATAAAATTATATATACTATCCATTTTCTGCGGTAATGAAGATATAATCACATCGCTTCGGGGCGGTGGTAATCCACATGTACACCTGAAAGACGTTATTGGCATTAAATAAATGAAAAGGTAAAAAATATGTAATATATTACATCTTTATAATTATAAACATATAATTATTAATATATATATATTATATCCATTATCATAAACATCCATGAGAGGCGATGATGGAAAATGAATTATTTCTTTTTTGAAGTTGTTGTATGTCATAAATAGGAATGATAGTTTGTTTCCCATTAGATGGAATAGAATATCGATGTATTGTATTACATTAAAATAATAAAATAAAATTTTAAAGTGTATATTGATATTATTATTTACTATTTCTTGAATAATCTTTGAACGAGGTGGAAGAGTAAATTAATCAAAAACACTAGGTTGAAAATGATACCACTTCTTGAGACAACCTCTTTTGGTTTACACAAAAAATACTTCCTATGGGGGTTTTCTAATAAAAATGAACTCTTGGAAATGATTAGGGAACTAAATAAGGTATTTGGGTAATTATTTTCTAAAAAAGGCTTTTATGTGAGAAAAAAATGATTGGAGGTGCCCATTTATAAGTGAGGGGAGGGTCACATTTAATTTTTTTGAAAATATTAAATTAATACATATTATTTTCTAGTGAAAAAGGCACAAAATTGATTTAATTCAAATCTAGTATGAGTATGGTTCCAAATAATATCATTTATTAAAATTTTGACATGTTTATATTAGTTTTTAACCTATATCCCTCTGTTTTAATCTTGGTTAACCCTTTTTGACAATCATCTTGGTAAAATAGTTTTTAATCTTTAGCGATAATGATTGTAACTATAAAAGAAAAAAATGACTAATAAATGGTCTGTGGTGGATACTTTCAAACATATCCAAATAAAGTTTATTAATATAAGTCTTTTATGATTTTTAAATTATTTAAAAAATTATTTTTTATTATAAAAAATATTTAGTGTCATTTTATGAACTATTCATTTAATTTGACTTATAAAACAACAAGAAAGTACTAGAATTTAAATATAATCCTTTAACACATCACAATCATGTTATATATTTCAAAAAAATCATGTAACATAATAATTATTTAAATATATATTATATTTAACATTTTTAAAATCATTTATTTTATTTTTATGTTTATTAAATATATATTGTACCATCATTAAATAAGAATTTAAGGTAACTATTATATTACTAAAATTTACAAATCAATTAACATGATAAAATATTAAATTTAAAATTACTATTTTGAACCAATCATAATTTTTTCCCTATCCCAAAATATGATAGTTATTAAATGAAAGAAAGTGATATTTTCCTCTTCAACTTTTACATAAGTACTATAATGGTCTGAATCAATGATATTTAGAAACAAGAAGTCATATATTTGATATTTAGACTAACATGTTCAAACCCCAATTATCCAATAGGATAAAATCAAATTCTAGGATCAATGTTTAGTCCTTTTCACATTATTTGTAATCATAATTACCTGACTTACCCTTATTATGGAGATAAATATTTACCATAGTCACTATTTATAATGACTAATAGTAAAAGGGTCCAATTTAAAAATATTGACTTCCAGATTACAAGTATTTATTTAATTATTCACAATTCCATTGACATAAGTGGACATATTGTAATTTAAAAATAAACCTACAAAACATGATTAAAAAGGGGGTTTTAGAAATTTTCCATTTAATTATAAATTTTTTATACCAAATAAAAGTACAAAAATCATTCCAAGGAATATATTTATTTTATATTTAATAAAATTATCTATTTAAATTTTAAATCTAATCCAAAATTTAATATTATTTATTAAGAAATTCGAAAAAATACATTTTTAAATAAAATTCATTATTTTTTAATAGTTCTTTTCAAAAATCATAAAAATTTAAAAATTTAACCATGAGATAATTTTGAAATTATTATTTAAAAAATAAAATCCTTTTTATAAAATAAATTTCTATAAATTTTATACATTATTTATTTTATTTTCTCATAAAAAATAAACAAATCCTTTTATTAAGACAATGTATTTTTTTATTAATAATTAGCTTTACTTAAAAATGAGTGATTATTTATAACTAATTTATCAATAAATTTATATATATTATGAAATTTATATATATTTCAAAAATCATTTAATTATATTTATACCCTCTAATTTAATAACTAATTTATAATTCTCATGTTTAAATAACAATATTTCATTGTTCATTTATATTCAGTTTTGGGCATCATTTATGTTATCACGCACAATATTATTTTTTAATAATATATAGTTATTACCATAACTATGAAAAATAATTTATATTATGATTAAATCAGAAAACCATATTTTCAATCTATGACGCCATAAGTTTAACCAAGGTCATCCATTATCATCATCTTCTCAAATCTATCAAAATAGTCTGTAAATAAAATTAGAATTAACCTATGAATGTCCCTCAGGAGTGTCAAAAAAGGTTAAAAGAAAGGCAAAACGCACTATTGATTTTGAATTATGATCAATATATAATATACTATCAATATAGGGGGTTATTATGCCTAGATTCATCTATGTCAACACCACATTCACTTTCATTATCTAGATAGGGGTGTTTTTCTAGGAAAACTACAATACCTTCTCTATAAAAACATTGACTGTTATCCAATACATGGGATTATTCTATGGATTGTTACTAAATTCTTCTCATCCTCATTTAAAAAGGATAAAAAATCATATTTTTATATAATAAATAACTATCCATACATTTCATTCAAAAATACTGCATCTTAATAAATGAATATAAAATAAATAATATAATGATACACACAAGAATCATTTAGGTTTATTGTCTTTGGAGGCTTGGATATGTAAATAACATAATCCAAATAGGTTTAAATAATCTCCCACATTGTTAATTATAACTAGAATCATTCTTATAAATATCATACTTAAAACCGTTCTCCATAACATAGGTAATGGAAATAGAAGAAAAGATGAGCTCAGATACTCAATAATGGTAAAAAATGGAGATATTACTGAACAATTTAGAATAACATGAGCGTAATAATATAAACAGGTGAGTTTAACATTTGAAAAACATACCCAACATATCATAGATAACAATATTATGTCATATAAAAAACCATGGTTGTTCATAAGACATAAATCATAATGTAATCAAGGAACATGATCTGTGAGAGAATAACATATCCATAAGACTTGAGATTATGACATACACCTAAACATATAAAATCATTTCCTTAGGTAAGGATCGCAACCAAGACTATCATAGTTTATTGCACATCAGCCTCAGCCCGGTTGGTGAGGACTCGGAAAATGCATCCAAGTGACCCGGGTGCAAATCCGGGAGGACAAATATTTTCTCGGGGCTATAGATGTACTGTAGCAGGCACTGTTCGGGACTGTAGCAGTTGGAACTATTCATCCATCTGGTCCACTGGGACACCGTTTAGGTCCTCAGGTCTTGCAAGGCTTTTGGACCACCCAAGGCCTTCGAGCCAGAAGTTTCTCAAGATCTGCGGGCCACCTTAATGCCTAAGGTCCACCATAATGCCTTTGGGCCACATAATGTAGATGTACCAGTCAGACTACAAGGGGCAAGGTTGAGATATAGATCAGGGGAGACACATTCACTAGAGAAGACCAAACCATAATTGGAAGAATGAGAGGATATGGTTTTTCCATCGGTACCGGGCCTGTGCAACCTTGCACAGGATAGCTAGCCGACCATCTCTATGAAGGTGGAGTGATGATATTAAGACATATGTTGGGGGGAGTAGTTCCAAGTTTTCTTGTCTGGGTTATTCCATCTATGACCCATGGATCATATAATTTTCTCTATGCCTTCGAGCCTTGTAAGGGTTCTACATCACTCCTTGGTAGGTGGATTATCAAAATAATAAAAAACATAAAGGACATTAGGCCATTCCAAACGACAATCATAGTGTATTTGTTTCACTCTCCATTACATCATATCCTTAGTCATGGTTTACTCCCATGACTATCTTAGTGAACATAGTTCTTTACTTAATAGGGTTCACTCACCATTTTGGTCCTTATAATCTCATGAGATATCCATCATTACCCAATTAATTGGAGGGAAATTTAATATCATGACCACCCATTACATATTCAAATTTCATTCATATGAATTCCACAAAATCAAAAAATAATTCAACATATATCATAACCAATGTAAATGAAAATTTTTGGATAAACATTTCAACATTTTATCACAGCATAACCTGTGGAAAAGAAATGAGATTCATTATGGTTTCATAATCACATTACAAAACCATTGGAAACAAACGGGTTTCATAGAATCTAAAATAAATCATCATCATTATAATACATCCTAATATCATAATTCGATGTCATCAGTATATCATATCACTATTAAAGAATAATTAATATCAAATTAGGTTATCATATACAAAAAATGACTTTAAAATATCATTGGAACATTTCATTTGAAAAATACCATTTTATATTGAATATTATTTTTCGAAATATTAAAATTTCACAAATATTAATTAAAAATTGATTATAATAACATTTTAAAAGTTTAATTAATATTGAAATCATTTAATTTTCATGATGATGGGAAATTATATTTATTCTTTGTACATTAAAATAGACATTAATTATTTACAAAAACTCAAAAGTAACTCCATCAAAAAACTGTAATAAAATTCATTTTAAATTTTTTTTGAAAAATAAAATCATGAGTAAAAATTAAATTAGACATTAATAGTAGAATATATAAAATATATTGGGAGTCATTTTTAAAAAACAAAGATATGGAGGAAAAAATATTTTCGATCGAAGAGATAAATACTGATGATTTTCCATAACAAAACTCTTTCAATATATTGAGTTCTTATATAGAGTAAAACCAATGGAAAATGAGTAATATAAAAATTCATGTGATTATTTATAAATTTTACCCAAAATTTAATCATTAGAAACATAATTATAGAATATCCCGGTAAATATTGAGATTGTAACATAAATCCCTTACCTCAAGATTGAATTGCTTTGAAAGAGATCTAACCACAAATATAATAAATTAAAATTTATTATAATTATATTAAATTGTGATTTATATAACTATAATAGCACATATGAATCACTTATAATATTTCAACACCCATTTATTAATAATTATTTATTAAAACCAACATTTTTAGGTGTTAATAATTTTATTTTTAATGAGAATTGCAGTTCTGTATTTTAGTAATATGTAATTTAATGATGGTTCCAAAATACAAAAAAATTTATAATTATATAAATATAATTTATAATTGTTATATAATTTTTTTTACATTCATCCATATAAGATATAGATAGAAACACGAATTAAACCATTCAAGGAGAAGGTATGTTGTACATACGCCTGGACATTATTTTCACCTACTAAAGGATTGATAGATAGAAAGGTAAAATGTAACACCCCAGGTAAATAAAGAATATGACATTTTCATATTTATCCAAATTTGTGAATAAAATATTAATATGACTTTAAAGGGGATGCTATGCTCGATGGTGTACCCAACACGCAACAACGAGTTTCTTGGGAATCTTACGTTGCACTCTAATAATAAAATAATATTATTTTAAATGGTAGTTAACATTTAGCCATTATATTGGAAGGAATGGATAGAAATAACTAAAATATGATTATATATGTTTGTAATTTTTTTTACATTTATCCAATAAAAGATAAAAGCTTAAAATACGGAAAGAATTCAATTTTAGGCGTATTTGCCCTAGTTTTCACTAAAGGTTCACTTATCTCCTTTTTATGGCGAACCATAATTAAATATAGTTTTGTTCACTCTTATACATTCTATTGGACCAAATAAAACTATTCTTAAGAATTGGGACATCAAAATTTACTTTGTGTAAATTTTTGGAATCTTTCTGATAAAGTTCATTTTTTTAATGAATAGTGTAAAATGTTGTATTTTAATTCAAAACCTGTTTTTAATATAATTTATTTATATGATTATATTATATTTTGAATTGGTATTAAAGTGAAATTAGAATATATTTTTACCATTAAATCCAATAGTGGTCGTTGGAATTAATTTCACTTTGAAATCAGACTTAAACTGGTGTCAATCTTTTGATACTTATTGTTTCATAAAAACACGCTATTTGCTCTGACAGCGGGAATTAATTATTAAATTAATTAACTTGACTTATATTTTTTTTAATTTTGTAAAATAGACTTCATTTTTTAATTTTCAATATCAAATATAGCTTAGGGTGAATTTTTGGGATTTTTCTGAAAAACTTCAATTTTTGATGAATAGTGAAACCACTAAGTGGTACTTATAAAAACTGATTTTTCCATTTAAATGAAATTTTGACATCTTTGTGTTTTGAATTTCAAAAATACTACTTACATGGTTGTCATTAAGAAGTAAAATGTTGGTCAATGGGACAAAATTAATTTTTTGGTGAATAGTAACTTATTAAGTTTTTAATCGTGATTAGAGGTAATTAGTGTAGTTTAAGGTAAAAATAATGTTTTAATAATATGAAATGACCTAGACACATGTCCTAACCTCATTGTATGTGTCATGGCCGACAAAGACAATCCATGGGTCAACTTGGAAACCACATGGAGCCACTTTGTTTGGGAAATGACATAAATATCTTTTTATTTAATGTTAAAGAAAATGACACAAACATGAGATGGTTTACCAAAAAAAATTTACATGGGGTTATACAAGTCATATATTTGAATATAAATATTCATTGGAAATATAAAAATATTTCCTACATCATAGTATATTTTTTATAATTTTTAGACATTAAATAAATTAAATTATTTATGACATCATGATGATGCAGCGATGACCTCATTATTTAACGATTTAAATAAAATGGAAAGAAAATGTAATATCTAAGGCCTAAAAATGTCCAAAACCTATTGGATGAGTGTATTTCGAATCCTTATCACCTTATACTCGAAATACATCAATGTGGGACCTTTAAAATCCGAAACTCTTTTGAAAATAAAGTAACATTTTGTAACTTTTCAAGAGTGCCCCTCCTCTCCTCTTATAAAAGGCTCCCACCTCTACCTCCTTACCCACACTCCCAAAGCCTTCGGATCGGCCAAACCCTGCCCATTTTGTCTCTCCACTTCCCTCTCTTACTCCTTGAAGCCTCACTTTGGGCATAAGGCTTCCCAAGGAAGCCTTTGAGCTCATACCAAAGGGAGTTACCCGATTTTAAGGTAATGTCTTCACTTGAATCCTTTTGTTTTATTTTGCTTCTCCAACCCCCTAAATTCTTTTTATTAATTTATTTTGTAACAAATACAGTATCTTCAATATACTAGGATGTTGTTATAATACGGATTTGAGATACACTTACACACAACTACATCTAATGGTTAAAGAACATACTGTTTCCGTGGATGGCAAATTTCTGCCTCCCGAAACGATGATTGTTCAGCATTCTTATAACACCTTCAAAGGTGGCCATTAAGATGACACTATATTTATATATGATATATAATACATTTATGTTTTACTTAATCTTCTGTATTTTTCATTTATTTCATACCATTATGGTTTCCATTATTGGTAAACGCGATATCTTCATTTAAGGATGTGCGGACTACCGCCCCCTCAAAGTGATTTGATTCGTTAATACCATATGTGGTACATATAAAGGATATATTTAATGATATTATATATGATTCCATACTGGAATTAAAATACTATTATGTATGATTATGTTTTAATTCCATTAAATATGATATAGAAATGGAAGTAGCGTTCATGCGTACGTACGGCTTACCGTCTCCATGAACGGTACATTTCATTTCTTATCTCAAAATGTAATGTAATATTATAAGTACATTTATATAATGGATTTATATGTAATATATTACATATAAATTATGGATATCATTCTGGAATTATAACATATATATATATCTCTCATTTTTTTAATTCCATTAATATGACAAAAAAATGAAAGTAGCATTCATGCGTACGTACGGCCTACCGTCTCCATGAACGGTGATTTTCGTTTTTTTTATCTCCAAATGATATGGAATAGTATTAAATGAATATTTACTGGATATATATGATATTTTAATCATTAATACTATTCTGTAAATTATTTACTTATAACTACATGGGGAATCTTTTTTTCAAACAAGTTCATTTTTGACTCATGTACCAAACATCGGCAAAAACGTCTGATATGAACTAACATTATTAAACAATTATTATAACATTATAATATGTGATATGAACTGAATAATAATCTCTAAATTAGGTACTTAGGAAATTATTAATTGACCAAAAATTATTATTCAGGAATATAAAGAAACGAACAAGACAAGTTGGACTTGAGGTAAGGGATCCTACTCCTCTCTTTCTTTTTAAGTACACTCTTTTATGTCATTCATTCTAAGCTCGTATTTCTTGTGATTGGGATGTTATTTTATATTAATATTACTGTAATTTTTATGTTCATATGATGAGTGACCCTATTCTCTCTCATCAATCCATTTTGGAAGTTTTGAGTGGAACCGTTTGGCTGCCGAATTTTCGTAAAAGATCTAACCTCTCTCTTTCTTTTTAAGTACTCTCCTTTATGTCGCTTCTTTTAAGATCCTATTTGTTATGTTGGGGGATGTTATTTTATATTCCTATTTCTATAAAAATTATGTTAATATGATGAGATACCATATTTTATCTCATCAATCCATTTTTGTATGTTTTTTGTGGCGCGGTTAGGCTGCCGAGTTTTCGTAAGGGATTTTTCATACCACTTTTATTCCTGTGAGATTTATGCTAAATTTTCCACAATTTCCTTTGAGTGGTGTATGTACTGACCATTATTTTACTCATTGTGTAATATTCTATCATTTATGAGTATTTACATCAATTTTGTATTGTCCTTCTTTCACGAGGTGTATGTTTCGAAAGATACCCATGTCGGCAAGGGAACCTTTCACCCTCCTTTTTTTAAAATACTTATTTTGTTGGATCTTTTAATTTAGATATTTTTATGTTGGGATATGTCCTCATATATCCTTATTGATGTAAATTTTATGTCCAAGTGACGAGATACCCTTTTTTTATCTCTCATCAACTCATTTTGATGTGACGCCTTTAGGCTGTCAAGGGAACTTCTTAACCCAATTTCGATTTCTTTGGGTTCAACATGTAGTTATTGAATATGTCATCCTTTTAATATGTATGAATGACCCTTGATTATTTTAAACTTAATATCCACTTATATTTGGTGTATTCGTTTGTCACACATAATTATGTAATTGATTTATCCTTAAACCAAGGATACCGTCTTTGTACGGGACTTCGTCTCAATCTCCTTTCATTAAGGCATATTTTGTTTTATACACAACCTTATTTTATATGGTGTATAAAACCCTTTGACTTTTATGTTTATTAAAAAGGAATCCTTTTTATACGAAGTGTTTATTAAATGAAAAAAGGGAATGTTTTTGTCGTACGTATGCAGCGACAACGAATTCTCCGCCGCCGTGACCATTATTTGAGTTTCGGCTTCCTCTACAAGCCATACCATCTTTTTAAAAGAAAAATAAATACCATGTTTTACTTTTCTTTTATTTTGGTATTGAAAATGGTTTTCATAATTTATTTATATCAATGTGTTGTATTGATATCTTGTTATTGAAAGGTGGAAATGTTATGTTTCCTTTATGCAAGTTTTATGTGATAAGATTATATTATGGTTCTTTGGCATTGTTATGAAGACGGGTGGTTCCATGATAAAATAAGGGTGGGTGAGCCTGATATATCTCTCCAATGCATTGGGTAACGTGAAGGAGTGAAACGTTAAGGTTTTTCCAAAGAGATTTAGGGAATATACTTTGGTGGGTATTCCAAAATGTAACCAAGAGGGTTACTCCCTGTGTAAGAATGTTATGAATGCCTCAAGTTACCTTTTATGTCTGATGATTTCTATGATTTATTCATGATTTGATGAGGTATGTTAAAGTGCCTATATTTTATGGGTAAAGTATGATTTCATTCTTATGTATATATGAACTCATGTTTCCTTTCCATATTTTTATATCCCTTACTGAGCTTTTTATTCTCATCCCAAGTTTTTGAAATGTTTTTCACATGTCAAGGGGAAATTAAGTAATGTGATGATAGTGTCAAGGATGTGTTAAGAAAGAATCGAAGTTTTATTTTAAATATGTTTCCGTTGATGGGAAGAATGAATCGTGTCTTTTATGTAACCAATTTGTTTAAATGTGGAATGTAATGCAAGTTATATGATCTAATTCTCTAAAACTCTAAACCTGAAAAGATCCTCAATGTGTATTCTTGTATTAACTCAAGATTAAGTATGGTTTAAGGCTGGGGCCTTATATAAAAAATAATTCAAATTTAAGGAATCATTTTAATATTATATATATCATATATATTAATTAAACCAATCCTTATTACCAAAATTATGTCATAATGTTTTATATAAACTAAAAAATCCTTATTATAACCATTCATTAATTATAGTGATGAAAAATGAATTTTTTGACTACAGGGAGGCAGTAGTACATACATACACCCAAATGTTACTTTCGCTTCCAATCTGATGGAAAAAAGTAAATAATGGTGTTTATATAATAATAATAATAATAACATTTCATGGTATTGGGGATACTGAATTTATAATTTTATGTTGAAAATCATAGTTTTTTTATATTTATAAGAAGATATAATTTGATAGAGGCCGGTATGATGATTACCTTTCCTTTAGTTGGAATCTTTTAGATCCTTTGTTAAGGAGCCTTGAAATTCTATTTTAAAAATAAATTAACCTCTAATTCATGAATAGTTAATTTTATAATATAATTGGTAATATTTTGGTCATGAAATATGGCTCAAAATGCTGTTAACAAGAGAAAGGATGGGTTTCCTTTTATAAGCAGGGAGAAGACACCGTTTGAATTTCATAAAATATTAAAATTGAATAATATCATACTAAATACAAATGAAGAAACTTTCCATATATATGAGGTTTCTATAGTATGTGGTTGTAATATAGCCACACAAAATAATTTATGCATTTTTAATTAGAAAATTGTCTTTATATCTTCGTTTACCTCCCCCCTAATAATCATGTTACAACATTTACCACAGTGAAAAATTTCTTCAATTTCTTCAATTAATTATGATAAAAAATGGAAGGGGACTCATTATAAAATTTGGAAATTATGATTCAAAATATTTAATTTATTTTACAAAATTTAATTCATATAATTAGTATTATTTAATTTAAAACTAAATCTATTAATCATGATTAAAAGAAGATATCTAAGAAAATGTTTTCTTAAGTATATAATGTTTTTTTACCAAAATCTAACATAAAATTAATTATAAAGTAATTAATTTTATTATTAATATTATAAATAAACGCTTTTTTTTAAAAAACGTAAAACATTTTAATTTAATTAAATAAAAAGATAGGTTTCAATAAAAAAAGAGTATTTTTCCTTACATATTAAAAAATCAATATTTTCAGATAATTCTCAGAAATTCACTTTAAGATATTTTTAACATTGTAATTTAAATAATAAACATAACTTTTTTAAATTTATTTTCTAAAAGTGTAGTAATTTAATTATATTATTTTCTCATAAAATGGAATAAAAAGCATTTTTGAAGAAAATATATTTTTAATGATTATAATAACTTTAATAAAATTTGAGTGATTTCTTATCAATGTGGTTGTTTTATATAAAAACATTATTAATATTTTTACTAATTTATTTTTTCCTATTCAATTCACCAACATAACATGTAGGTTATAATGGTATACTATATTATGGTTCATTTGGAATCAGGGTTGCATGTATGATAAGGTATCTAAGAAATTATATTTATTTGAAATGAAATATATCATAAAATATTAGGTTGTTGGATTATTCCATTGGTATGTATGAATATTTTTGAGATGTATTATATAAATAATGAAATAATGAAATTATAAAGACAAAATTATATTGAGTCTCTTCAAAGGTTGTGGGATACACTCTATGGATCATGTACTCAATATTCATTATCAATTTCTCCTAAATGTTCACTATGGTTTGGGCATATTCTATGTAATGGAGTCTCAAAAGGTTTATTTTTTATATTGGGGGTAGTTATGTCATAACACTACTAGAAATCCCATTTTTACCAACGCTTATATCTCAACGGTTTCATAAACCGTTGGGAATGGTTATGTATACCAACGGTTTTAAGATAACCGTTGGTATAGAGGATTTTATGAAGGAATTTACCAATGGTTTGTAAAACCGTTAGTATATGCCTCAATTAATACACTTTTACCAATGGTTATACACTAACCGTTGTTATATGTTGGAATCTATGACAATGGTTTAAAGAAACCGTTGGTATAGGACTACATTCCGAACAGTTTTTTAAAACCGTTGGGAATGTTTTCCCCTAAATCCAGTTCAGGTGTCCAGTAGCCCCTCCGCTCGATTGTTATCCCCCTCCACTCAACTGCAGCCCTAAATTGAAATTCTCTCGACGCTCTCTTGTTACACAGTCTCCAAAACTCCATCCATCCTCTTAAATCAAACAATTTTTCTATTCTACACTTCAAATATGTAAGTTATACCTCAGTTATAATGTTCTTCATCTATTTTTTTTCTTTTTTGATTTGACCTAAACGTCTGGGATCTATCTATACAAAGACTCATAAACTCGTTCCACTCACAGATCCATCTTAAATCAAACAATTTTTTAGTTCTACACTTTAAATCTGCAAGTACTACCTCAGTTTTAATGTTTTCCATCTATTATTTTTTTTCTGATTTTATTTGGCATAAACTAGGTTTTCTTGTTTATGGCATGCAAAGGATAGTGATATTGAGGATGAATTGGATGTTTGTTTGGTGATGGATTGGAATTATGATGTTTTTTGGATAAGTTTAGTTAATTTTAAATGAATTATTTGGGGATTTCCTCCCTTTAATAGAGCCCCCACTCCTCATGGACCCTGGACACCCCCCCTCTTGGACCCTGGACAGTCCCCCCTCCTGGAACTTGGACAGCCTGGCCCCCCTCTTTCTTAAAACATGGAAATCCCCCATCCTACACCCTAGACAACCCCCCTCCACCCTCCTCCCAGGACCTTGTATAGTCCCCCTCCTTCCTGGACCCTAGGAATCCCCCCACCCTCCACCCAGGACCCTGGATAGCCCGCCTCCTCGATGGACCCTGGACATCCCCCCTCCTTCCTAAACCATGGACAGCCCCTTCTCCCCTTCTCCATGACCCTGGACAGCCCCCACACCCCTTCTTGGACCTTGGACCGCCCCACCCCTCATACTAGACCTTGGACATCCCCCTCACCCCCCTCCTCAACCACCAAATACCCCCCACTTCAAAACTTTGACCCCCAAAATTTGACATGCTGGATTTTCTCTAAAAAGATAGATTTGATCCTCAAACCACCTCAATAATATCCAAAACAATGCTTATAATGTGGTTTTCACCACATAGCATCCAACTGTATTCTAGTTCACTAGTCTATCCTCCCTTGGATAGATTTTACAAAAAGAGTTCAACCTTAAGGATCCAAATAAAAATAAATTGATATAAGTCATTTGATAATGGATTAAAATTTCATATTGGGATCCAATGAGAAATATTTGAGATATTATGCATCATGTCCACGAGTAAATCCATTTTTATATATCTGATAAGTTATTTTTCACAATTTTCATACTTTATTGTTTATAAAGATGGTAAAACATTTATAAAGGTTCTAATATATAAAAATGAATCTATTTGTGGATGTATCTTAACCAACAATGTCTAGCTTGTCTGCCTCTTCCATGATCATCGATGTGCACGTACCGTCTCCTTCTAACCTCGCACGATGGGTGACTCAGCGTCTGGCTGATGAGGAGCGCCATATTCTCTTACATCCACACCAGATTCACACCTGCTACGCTCCTGAAGTGATCAATCCCACTAAGCGTCCCTGTGAGCTTGAGGACACGACCACCAGTTCTTGTAAGAGGTGGAGGAGTTCTGAGATGATGGACCAGGATGATTGAAAAGTGTCCATCCATCTGGCTGAAGACGTAAACTTAGCTCTTCCTGGTAGGCAACCCATGTTCTAGAGTTTCATCATTTTGCTTTTTTTACTTGGTTTTAGGAAATAAACATGGCATGTATGCAATAATTTTTTAGCTGCTTCTAATATGTATGTGCACTTGTCATTACTCTGCATGACTACTTCTATTTTGTCTAATCCTTAGTGTTATTTTTTATGACATGATGTGGCTATGTGCTATCTATGTGTAGATTTTACAGGTACATAAGTATGTGCACTTTTCATTATTCCATTATTTCAGTGCTTAGGCCGATGGTATGAGGGAGGTTCGTACCAGAGGTAGACGGGCATCTCCGAGTACCCGACTAGACCCTTCCCCTCTGACCAAACGCATTCTGATTCTATTGAAACATAAGTTAAAAAATCCATGGGTCAAATGTGACGTGTCTAAGTCAACCCCACCTCAATAAAAGGCACGGTGTGGCCAGGATCACTCAAACTGCCTCTCTTTTGTTCAAAATTGACTTATTTTTAAGGGAAATCAACAACTAACATATGGGATACCAAAAAAACTCCCTCGGATTGTGTTGACACATTAGGAAAACGATCCATGGGTCATATGTGACATGTAAAAGTCAACTCCTCCTCAATCCAATGCGCGGTGTGGCCGGTATCACTCCATGTGTATGTATTTTGTTTAAAATGGACAATATTTCACGTACATACACCTATCCAAACAAACAGCTTTTTATTGTGTTGATACTTTTTCACAATGATCCATGACTCATATGTGTCATGTACGAGTCAACACCACATAAATTCGAGGCTTGGTGTGGCCGATACCACTCAAAGTGCCTCTATTTTGTTAAAAATGTATATAATTTTAAGTGAAATCAACAACTGACATACTGCAAACCGACCAAACGCATTCAGATTCTGTTTAAACTTAATGAAAACGATCCATGAGTCAAATTTGACGTTTATGAGTCAACTACGCCTCAATACGATGCTCGGTGTGGCCGACACCACTCAAAATGCCTCAATTTTGTTAAAAATAGACTTAATTTTATATGAAATCAACAACTGACATACGGTAAACCGACCAAACACATTCAGATTATATTTATACTATAGGAAAACGATCCATCGGTCATATGTGATGTGTGCGAGTCAACCCCGCCTCAATAAAATGCGCGGTGTGGACGGTACCATTCAAAATGATTCTTTTTTGTTCAAAATGACTTTAATTTTAAGTGAAAACAACAACTGGCATACAGAAAACTTACCAAATGTGTTGCAAATCTGTTGAAACTTTATTAAAACGATCCATGGGTCATATGTGACGTGTACGAGTCAACCCCGCCTCAATCCAAGGCACGGTGTTGCCGGAACAACCCAAACTGTCCCTCTTTTGTATAAAATGGACAATATTTTACGTACATACACCAAACCAATCAAACGGATTCTGATTTTGTTGATACTTTTCCACAATGATCAATGACTCATATGTGATGTGTACGAGTCAACACCGCCTCAATTAGTGGCCCGGTGTGGCCGACAATACTCAAAGTGCCTCTGTTTTATTAAAAATGAACTTAATTTTAAGTTAAATCAACAACTGACATACGAAAAACTGACCAAACGCATTCAGATTATATTGAAACATAAGGAAAATGATCAAAAAGTAAATTTTGATGTGTACGAGTAAACCCTGCCACAATTTGAGGCGCGGTGTGGCTGACACCACCCAAACTGTCTCTATTATTTAAAAAATGGACAATATTTTATGTACATACGTCAAACTGATGAAACAGATTCTGATTGTGTTGAAACATTATGAAAACGATCAATGGCTCATATGTGACATGTAAGAGTCAACCCCGCCTCAATCCGAGGCTCGGTGTGGCCGACACCACTCAAAGTGTCTCTCTTTTGTTTAAAATTGACTTAATTTTAAGTGAAAACAACAACTGACATACGCCAAACCAACCAAACACCTACAGATTCTATTGAAACTTTAGGAAAACGATCCATGGGTCATATGTGACATGTACGAGTCAACTTTGCCTCAATCCGAGCTGTGGTGTCGCCAGGACCACTGAAACTATCTCTCTTTTATTCAAAATGGACTAAATTGTAAGTCATATCAACAAATGACATAGGAGAAACCTACCAAACGCCTTATGATTCTATTGAAACTTTAGGAAAACGATCCATGGGTCATATGTGATGTGTACGAGTCAACCCCGCCTCAATCCAAGGCGCCGTGTGGCCGTGTCCTCCCAAACTGCCTCTCTATTGTTCAAAATGGACAATATTTTACGTACATACGCCAAACCGATCAAACAGATTCTGATTGTGTTGAAACTTTAGTAAAATGATCCAGGGATCATATGTGACGTGTGCAAGTCAACCCCGCCTCAATCCGAGGCCCAGTGTGGCCGACACCACTCAAAGTGCCTCTCTTATGTTTAAAATGAAATTTATTTTTAGTGAAACAACAACTGGCATAAGCCAAACCGACCAAACACCTTCATATTCTGTTGAAACTTTAGGAAAACTATCCATGGGTCATATGTGACATGTACTAGTCAACTCCACCTCAATCCGAGCCGTGGTGTGGCTAGGACCACTCAAAATGTCTCTCTTTTGTTGAAAATGGACTAAATTGTAAGTGAAATCAACAACTATCATACAGGAAATCAACCAAACGCCTTCGGATTCTATTGAAACTTTATGAAAACGATCCATGGGTTGTATGTGATCTGTACGAGTCAATCCCACCTCAATCCGAGGGGCGGTGTGGCTGACACCACCCAAACTGGCTCTCTTATGTTAAAAATGGACAATATTTTACGTACATATGCTAAACCGATCAAACGGATTTTGATTGTATTGAAACTTTAGGAAAATGATCCATGGATCATATGTGAAGTGTACGAGTAAACCCTGCCTCAATCCTAGGCTCGGGGTGGCCGAAACTACTCAAAGTGCCTCTCTTTTGTTTAAAAGAGACTTAATTTTAAGTGAAAACAACAACTGACATA
This sequence comes from Viscum album, assembly GCA_963277665.1. Classification (NCBI taxonomy): domain Eukaryota; kingdom Viridiplantae; phylum Streptophyta; class Magnoliopsida; order Santalales; family Viscaceae; genus Viscum; species Viscum album. The sequence goes on along the minus strand of OY728120.1, from coordinate 2,037,614,209 downwards.
AGCCAAACTGACCAAATGCCTTCATATTCTGTTGAAACTTTATGAAAATGATACATGGGACATATGTGACATGTACGAGTCAACCATACCTAATTTTGAGCCACGGTGTGGCTGTGACCACTTAAACTGTCTCTCTTTTGTTGAAAATGGACATAATTTTAAGTGAAAACACCAACTGAGATACACCAACCCAACCAAATGACTTATGATTCTATTGAAACATTAGTAAAACGATCCATGGGTCATATTTGATGTGTACGAGTCAACCCCGCCACAATCTGAGCCGTGGTGTGGCCGGAACCACTCAAACTGTCTCTATTTTGTTCAAAATGGACTAAATTGTAAGTGATATCAAGAAATGACATACGAGAAACCTACCAAACGCCTTCGTATTCTGTTGAAACTTTAGTACAACGATCCATGGGTCATATGTGATGTGTATGAGTGAACCTCACCTCAATCGAAGGCACCGTGTGGCCGAGACCACCCAAACTTCCTCTCTTTTTTCAAAATGGACAATATTTTATGTACATACGCCAAACCGATCAAAAGGATTATGATTATGTTTAAACTTTAGGAAAATTATCCATGGATCATATGTGACGTATACGAGTCAACCCCACCTCAACCTGAGCCGCGTTGTGACCGGGAACACTCAAACTGTCTCTCTTTTGTTCAAAATGGACTAAATTGTAAGTGTAATCAACAACTGACATACGAGAAACTGACCAAACGCCTTCGGATTCTATTGAAGCTTTAGTACAATGATCCATGGGTCATATGTGATCTATAAAATTCAACCCGCCTCAATCCGAGACATCGTGTGGCTGGGACCACCCAAACTGCCTCTCTTTTGTTCAAAATGGACAATAATTTACGTACATACGCCAAACCGATCAAACAGATTCTGATTGTGTTGAATATTTATGAAAATGATCCATGGATCATATGTGACATGTACGAGTCATCCCCACCTCAATCCGAGGCCCGGTGTGGCCGACACCACTCAAAGTGCCTCTGTTTTGTTTAAAATGGACATAAATTTAAGTGAAAACAACAACTGACATACGCCAAACCAACCAAACGCCTACGGATTCTATTGAAACTTTAGGAAAAAAATCCATGGGACATATGTGACGTGTATGAGTCAGCCCCACCTCAACCCGAGCTGCTGTGTGACCGAGACCACTCAAACTGTCTCCCTTCTGTTTAAAATGGACTAAATTGTAAGTGAAATCAATAACTGACATACGAGAAACCAACCAAATGCCATCAGATTATATTGAAACATTAGGAAAAAAATACATGGGTCAAATGTGATGTGTAAGAGTCAACCTCGCCTCAATCCAAGCTGTGGTGTGGCCGGGACCACTGAAACTGCCTCTCTTTTGTTTAAAATGGACATAATTTTAAGTGAAAACAACAACTGACATAAGCCAAACCAACCAAACGACTTATGATTATGTTGAAACAATATTAAAACGATCCATGGGTCATATTTGATGTGTACGAGTCAACCCCACCTCAATCTGAGTCGTAGTGTGGCCAGGACCACTCAATCTGTCTATCTTTTGTTCAAAATGGACTAAATTGTAAGTGATATCAACAAATGACTTACGAGAAACCTACCAAACGCCTTAGGATTCTTCTGAAACATTAGGAAAACGATCCATGCGTCATATGTGATGTGTACGAGTCAACCCCTCCTCAATCCAAGGCGTCGTGTGGCCGGGACCACCCAAACTCCCTCTATTTTGTTCAAAATGGACAATATTTTACGTACGTACGCCAAACCGATCAAACATATTCTGATTGTGTTTAAACATTATGAAAATGATCCATGACTCATATGTGACATGTACAAGTCAACCCCACATCAATCTGAGGCCCAGTGTGGATGACACCACTCAATGTGCCTCTGTTTTGTTTATAATGGACTTAATTTTAAGTGAAAACAACAACTGACAAACGCCAAACCAACCAAACGCCTACGGATTCTATTGAAACTTTAGGAAAACGATCCATGTGTCATATGTGACGTGTATGAGTCAACTCTGCCTCAATCCGAGCCATAGTGTGACCGGGACCACTCAAACTGTCTCTCTTTTGTTTAAAATGGACTAAATTGTAAGTGAAATCAACAACTGACATACGGGAAAACCGACCAAACGCCTTCAGATTCTATTGAAACTTTAGAAAAACGATCCATGGGTCATATGAGACGTGTACGAGTCAACCCTGCCTCAATCCGAGGCACCATGGGGCCGAGACCACCCAAACTGCCTCTCTTTTGTTCCAAATGGACAATATTTTATGTACATACGCCAAACCAATCAAATGGGTTATAATTGTGTTGAAACAATAGTAAAATGATCCATGGATCATATGTGATGTGCACGAGTCAACCCCACCTCAATTCGAGGCCCAGTGTGGCCGACACCACTCAAAGTGCCACTTTTTTTTAAATGTACAAAATTTTAAATGAAAACAACAACTGTCATACAGAAAACTAACCAAACGCATAGGGATTCTGTTGAAACATTAGGAAAAGGATCCATGGTTCATATGTGATGTGTAAGATTCAATACCGCCTCAATCTGAGCTGCGGTGTGGCTGGAACCACTACAACTATCTCCCTTTTGTTGAAAATGGACTAAATTGTAAGTGAAATCAACAACTGTCATACGGGAAACTGAGCAAACGCCTTCCGATTCTATTGACACTTTAGGAAAATGATCCATGGGTCATATGTGATGTGTACGAATCAATCCCGCCTCAATCCAAGGCACGGTGTGGCCGACACCACCCAAACTGTCTCTCTTATGTTAAAAATGGACAATATTTTATGTACATACGCCAAACTGATCAAACGGATTCTGATTGTGTTGAAACATTAGGAAAAAGATCCATGGATAATATGTGATGTTTAAGAGTCAACCCTGCCTCAATACGAGGCCCGGTGTGGCCGTCACCGCTCAAAGTGTCTCTCTTTTTTTTAAAATGGACTTGATTTTAAGTGAAAACAACAACTGACATACGCCAAACCAACCAAACACCTTCAGATTCTATTGAAACTTTAGGAAAACGATCCATGTGTCATATTTGATGTGTAAGACTCATCTCCACATCAATATGAGCCGCGGTGTGACCGGGACCACTCAAAATTTCTCTCTTTTGTTCAAAATCGACTAAATTGTAAGTGATATCAACAACTGACATACGGGAAACGGACCAAACACCTTCGGATTCTGTTGAAACATTAGGAAAACGATCCATGGGTCATATGTGTCGTGAACAAGTCAACCCCGCCTCAATTCGAGTCACCGTGGGGCCGGGACCACCGAAAATTCCTCTGCTTTGTTCAAAATGGACAATATTTTATGTACATACGCCAAACCGATAAAACAGATTCTGATTGTGTTGAATCTTTAGGAAAATTATTCATGGATCATATGTGATGTGTACCAGTCAACCCCGCCTCAATACGAGGCACGGTGTGGCAGTTATGGAGTAACAAGTGACGAGACTCCTAAAAAAATACATTTTCACCGTATATTAAAAATGTTGTTGTCATATGAAGATTGAAGTGGGTGTAAATAATATTTGAGTTATTGAAACTCTTATTCAACTATACTGGATGATTGTTGTCATATGAAGATTCAAATGGGGAATTATTCACCATGTCTCTAATCAAAGAGGTGGTGTTTTTTTGTTGTTTTATGTTTGTCACTATTTTAAGTGCTGTTTTTTATGCAAGTGTATGCACTCGAGGGGATACTGGAGGGGCTGCTGTGCAAAAATTCTAGAAATACACAATACCAACGTTTTACAACCATTGGTAAAGAAACTATCCCAACGGTTACAAACTGTTGGTATAGTATTTTTTATTGAACATATGCCAACAAATTCAATGAAACCATAGGAAAAAAACTATACCAACGGTTGTAAACCGTTGGTATACTACCAAAATCATAGAATTCGCAACGGTTCAAAACCGTTGGGTAAACCTATACCAACAGTTAAACAAGAACCATTGGAAAATCAATACATAGAGTGGTCTATACCAATGGTTTAGTTCAAACCGTTGGAATAGATCTTTCCCCACGCCTTACTTCCCTACGGTTTGGACAACCGTTGGTATAGAGTATACCAACGGTTTTCCAGCCTATACCAACGGTTTATAACCGTTGGTATATCCTCCATTTCCAGTAGTGTAATGGGTAAGTTTCACCATAACCTTATCCCGGGGTTTTGTGATTCGAGAGAGATATAACAAGATATATGCTGTGGATTTCATAGGGTGGTTTGACCAGTGACCATTATGGTCTAGAAATACTTATTACATTATAATTTGGTAGAAAACCAAATAATTATGGTCTTTACATGTGTGATGTCCTATTGAATTCTAATTTTATTTATTTTATAAATATATTACCACTCTATGAATTCTATATCTTTATCCTATATCTTTTGAACCATTAGTAGAATGTGGGATTATTTCAATGACATTAATCCCCCTCTTATATTCAAAAGAATCTAGATATAGATACCATGTATTGGTGATCCAATGTGAGTTTATTTCATATCTAATGGATTCATTCTCTATCACTATCTCTAAGAATGTTATGGATGTTTTTTCATTATGGATATAATTTTGTTTCTCCTAATTTTTTCACAAAGGTTTCATGTGGGGATAATGTTTTTTAGAACATTGGTTTACCAAGAGTGAGTTGACCAATGGTCAGTTCTCATTGTTCTACTCATCCTCCATCAATGTGGTAAAATTTTATTGTGCTATTAATTCAATAATTATCCTTTTCTTATGTTTTAATGTGAATGTGTCATGCTTTAACTTCTTTATATAAATGTTAGAATAATCCAAAATAAAAATAATAGATAGAATAAGAAATAATTATACATAGTGTTTTAATTGAATTTTTATTATGTTTATTGATGTAACCTAATTTTATTTATTATATAGTTTATTTCCTATGTCATTTTTATTATTTATATTTTTTACCAGGGTTCATGTGCATGAAATTAGATAAATACATAAAGATGGTCAGAATTGAGAGAATATTTAATGTGTATGGGAATTTGTTTATTCCTCATCCATCAACACTATTTAATATGAATTGATTGCATAATACATGTTTGTAGTTGGTTATTAGATTTTGATAGCTATTTTTTTGTTGGGTTATTATTGCTGAATGCTATATATACTGAATATATTAATTCAAATATGTTAATGAAACGTTTTTTTATATAATTGTTAGATAATAATCAATCATATTTTTTATTAATGGATTAAATGCCTAATAGTCATGGGTATAGTTTCCCCTTTTATTTTCCTCTTATAAAAAAATATGTTTCCATGTACATGTGATATAGTATGATAAATCATTTTTTATGTATAAGGTTTCGTATGGCCAGTATATATGTTGCATATTTCGAGTAGAGAATTATTATTACCCTTTTTGTGAAATAATGATAATTTTTGGATAGATAAAACTGATTTAATGTCTGTATTTCTTATTTTCGTAGTTTTTATGTGATTCATATTTTTGGGTGATATGGGAATGATTTGTGATCTTGAGTAGTTAGGATAATGCATTTCAAATGTATCATATTGTGGCATCTTAGGATGAGTCCTAGAATACGTCTATGGAATGATAAATTAATTAATGCTAAATGCATAGGATGGGTGTTTATGATGCTATAATAATATTTTTAAAGTAGAAATAACATGATGGTTACAAAAATGAATATAGAATAATGGGATAAAAATATAGAGTTTATAATGGGAATTATAAAACCATATTGGATTTTATTGAAAATAATTAACTAAACTAGATTTTGTGATAGGAATTAATGAATGAATGTTAATTAATAAATAAATAATTAGAAATAGCTAATAATGATAAATCATTATGTTTCAATGTATCTATATAATCTAGTTTCTTATGATATTTTGGTAGAAGTTTGGTGTAATTTGGCATTGTAGATGTAGATGAGTCTAAGGATAGGTAGTATCCCTTACTGTATTTATGGGTGAATTTTTTTTATATTTTATTACATCATTAATTCCACCATCTTAGTTGGGGGGGAAATCAACACAAAAATGTTTTATGTGTAAATGTTTTCTTAAAAATCCAGGTTAGTAATGGAATGGCTGAATGACTTTTCTCACATCCCATGGACCATTCAACATTTTATGATGTGTTGGTGTATATAGAGTGTAATTTATTAAGGAGTATTCTTTGTGTCTACACTAGTATTGATGAATCATGGTTCCTATATAATTTCATGTGATGGTGGTTGATGTTATTGGTTACAGAATGTACATTTATTTTGGACATCATGACTGTAGTTTTTCATGGGTGCACATTCATAGACTATGGTGTATTGTTTAATAAATCATTATACATAGGGTGTAGTTTCTTTCAAACTTATTATTTGGATACATATGAGATAATTTTGATTATGAGGTTCTTAAAAGAAGAAAATTATGTAATGGGAGTTGTGGTATGTGTGCACAGAGTTCATGATGACTTATAAGAATAATTAGAGAATTGGTCATTTGATGTTAGGGAGTGGGAGAGATAAATCGATGGGTATGTTAAAGAGGAGTAACTTTCATACATTTCTTTTATCATATGGATGTTCATATTTCTACGAGTTACATAGCGAGAAATAATTATGAGGATGGGATATATATATAAATTTTTAGTAAATGAGTTGGTTTCATTTTTTTATTCTCTTAGATTTAGTTTTCTTTATTCTCATTTCATGAGAGGTTCTGATGATGATCCTTCTATGTGTAGTTTTATGTTAACTATACATTTTCATAAACTATTTTTCAGGTCTTCCAGATTTAGTTGGTCATCAATAGAAGAATTTATAGACAAGGGTGGTTATTGAGGAGAAGTCAGAGTTCATGGTCACTTCCAAGGATATCATTGTTACTTTTTAGCTACATACAGTTTTTTATGACTAGCATTAATTTTTTTAGGATTTATTATATTTTTATTCAATTTTTCAATTAATGGATCTCATCTATTATATTTCTCATTAAACTGTAATAATGATGTTAATTCATCCTATTTGTGTTTATTCACACCCTGAGTTCTAGTCTCTATCCACTATCATTTTAGATGTCAGTTTCATGGGTCATCTCTCACACTTCATACTAGCCTAGAAGGGGTACCAATTGAGGGGGGTGGGGAATAAGGGTTATGATAGGAAGAATTAGTGAAGGTTAAATTATACGTTTATCTATAAGGGTTTATAAATGATTACAGTTGTTTTATTTGGGATATTTTTAATTAAATAAATGAAAAAATATAATAAAAATTCTTTATTATGTAACAAAAATATTTGATTTGATTTAGAGAGATAAAATTTTAATTTGGAGAAACTTCCAATTAGTAAGAATTGTTGAAAAAGGTACACATGTTCCAAAATTAATAATAATCCACCATATACTTCATAAAGTATATCATAGGGTATTTTTTTAATACCCTGAGCTTCCACGATACGCATCTCTTTCAATAATGCAATAGCTTGCATTGTACGCAAGTTCGAGTTCCAACACACCGCGACTAATCAAAGTTTCCATTATGATTATTAATACCCACTTTTTGAAGTTATATATATTTTATATTTCAAAATGGACTTCATTTGTGGATTAGGAATATCAAAATTAGCATATTTTGAATTTTTGGTATTTTTTGGAGAACTTCCAATTTTTTATGAATAGTGAAAAATACTTAAAAACCACTTTTTTATTCAAAATAAATTATAGTGATAAATTATAATATAGTGTGGTTTTAAAGTATAATTAGAATATATTTTTACCATTTTATCTAATGGTGGTCATTATAATTAATTTCACATTGAAATTGGACATAAACAATTGTTAATCTTTTGATATATATTGTTTCTTAAAAACATGCTATTTGTTGTGACAACGGGAATTAATTATAAAATTAATTAATGAAACTTATATTTTTGTAATTTTGTAAAATAGACATCTTTTTTGAATTCATAATATCAATTATAGCATACGGTGAAATTTTGGCATTGTTCTGAAAAACATCAATTTTTGATGAATAGTGAAACCGCTAAGTGGTAGTTAAAAAACTAATTTTTCATTTAAATGAAAAATTACCACTTCTATGATTTGATTTTAAAAAATCATACATACATGGTTGTCATTATAAGTAAAATTTGGTTCAATGGGATTAAAATAATTTTTTTGGTGAATAGTAACTTTAAAGTTTAATTAATCGTGATTAAAGGTAATTAGTGAAATTTAAGGTAAAAATGATATTATAAAAATATGAAAATACCTTTAAACTTGTCCTATCATTATTGGATGAGTCATGGACGACCAATACAATCCATGGGTCAACTTGGGGAACCCATGGAGCCACTTGGGTAAGAAAATGACATTAATAACTTTTTATTAAAAGTAAAAATAAAATTGTCACAAACTTGTGTTGTTTTACTAAAACAATTATTACATGGGGTTATATAAGTTAACATTTCAAATATAAATATTCATTGTAAATATAAAACTCTTTCCTACATAATGATATTTTTTTTATAATTTTTAAAAATTAAATAAATTAATGTTTTATGACACCATGATGATGCATCGATTACCTCATTAATTAACGATTTAAATAAAATGAAAAGATAATGTAATGGATAAGGCATACACTTGTCAAAGACCTACTGGATGGTAATATTTAGAAACCTTATCATCTTATCCTCGAAATATATCATTTTGGTACCTTTAGAATCCGAAAAGCATTTCATAATAATGTAACATTTCAATCTTTCCAAGAGTTCCCCTTCTCTCCTCGTATAAAATGCCCCCACCACTGCCACCTTATTCACACCTTCCAAGCAATTTGGCCCGGCCAAAATATGCCCAAATACTCTCTCAACTTCCCACTATTACTCCTAGAGGCCTCAATTTTGGTATAAGTCTTCCGAAGGAAGCCTTTGGCTCAAATAAAAATGAGTTACCCGATTTAAAGGTAATGTCTTCTCTTGCGTTGTTTTGTTTTATTTTGCTTCTCCATCCCCCTGAACTCTTTTTATTCTTTTCTTTTGTAACAAAAATAGTATCCTCAATATAATTGGATGTTTTTATGAGAATTATTTTATTTACACTTACACACACCTTCGTCTAATGGTTAAAGAACATACTGTTTCTATGGGTGGCGAATTACTGCCTCACGAAACGATGATTGTTCAATATTCTTTTAACACCTCTCATGGTGGCCATTATGATGAAACTCCTTTTATATATGATATATATTATGTTTTTGTGTTTCCTTATGATTCTTTATTTTTCATTTATGTTATACCTTTATGATTTCCATTATGGGTAAACACGATAATTTCATTTTTGGAAGGGCGGACTACCGCCCCCTCAAAGTGATTTGAATCGTTAATGCCATATGTGGGACGTATAAAGGATGGAGTAAATGATATTATACATTATATTATACTGTAATTATATTATACCTTTATATATTTATAACTTCATTCCATTAAATACGAAATATAAATGAAAGTAGTGTTCAAGCGTACATACGAATTACCGTCTCCATGAACGGTGCATTTCATTTCTTACCTCTAAATGTTATGTAATATTATAAATGAATGTATATAATGGATATATATGATTTATATGATATATAAATCATGAATATAGTTATGGATATAATGGATATTTTACCACATGAACAAAGTGTAATTAGAAGAAGTTTATTTTTGACTAAAGTACCTAAGATCGAAAAAACGACCGTTATTAACCTAAATAATTGCACAATGTTCATAACATGGTAATAAGTGATATAAAAGGAATAATGAACTTGAAAAAGGTTCTTAAGAAGGTAGATATTAACTCTAGTTTATTATTCAGGAGTTTAAAGAGCGGTCGAGTCAAGTCGGACACGAGGTAAGGGAACTTATTAACCCAATTTCCATTCTTTGGGTTAATCTCCTACTTTCAAATAATGTCATGATATTATTATATCCTATCTTGTATTTGTACTTTCATTATGTGTACTTATAGTGAATACACATAATAGACATATTTTATTTAAAAAATGATCTTTTTAAGGTACTTTGTCTCAATCTCCATTCATTGAGGCATATTTGGTTTTATACACAAATTTCCTTTATACGGTGTATAAACCCCTTTGACTTTTACTTTTATTCAAAAGGAATCTTTTTATACGAAGATTTTTTACTAAACGATACGAGGAATGTTTTTTTGTACGTATGTGACGACAACGGATTCTCCGCCCTCATGACCATTATTTGAGTTTCGGCTTCCTCTACATGCCATAACTTTTTTAAAATGAAAAATAAATACCAGGTTTTAATTTTCTTTTATTTTGGTATTGAAAATCGTTTTGAAAGTGTTTTTATTATATCAATGTATTGTATTGATACCTTGTGATTGAAACATAGAAATTTTATGTTTCCTTTATGCATGTTTTATGTGATACGATTATGTTATGGTTTATTATATGTTTAAACTTGTTCATATGAGGAATGCATTGGACTTATTAAGTGACGGGTGGAGCCCGCTATAACTCCTTGATGCATCGGCAGGTCTCATGAGACAAACTAGTGTCTGGGCATGAGGCCTTGAAAAAAGCTTATTTGTGGTCTTGGCACGAGGCCTTGACTACGTGGTTATGATAGTATGGCATTATGCATTCCATCATTATGAATGTGGTTATTGATATTGCAGGTGATTATTCGACTAGTAGAGTATCCATGTGAGTAAGTAAATGGAATTATTTAATTTTATTTTTGCCATATTATGATTAAATTCAAGTTTAAAAAGGCTTTTGTTTTATTTATACATTGAATTAAATGTTAATGTTTATTTATGAAAGCTTCCGCAATATTGTTATCCTTACTAAGCATCTGAGCTCACCCCTTTCAATGTTTTAAAATTTTCCAGCATGTGAAGAAGTATTTTATGAATGACCTGTAGGGATAGTGAGAAGAGGATATGAGTGTGGTCTATGGAGACTTTGTTATTGTATTTTTTCACATTATGATGTAATGTAACATTTATTAATGTATCTAGTGTTTCCAAGGCTACTTAACTAATCGGTATTTCGAGAATTGATCTTTTGTGATCATGCCAACATTACTGAATAATGCACCGACTCTGGGTAACTAGTGTCGGGGTGTTACAGTTGGTATCAGAGGAAGTTTAGTACTAACCTTGGAAGCTAGATTTAGATAAAACTCTGATTAGAGAACATAGCCCAAAGATTGACTTTGAGGATTAGTAAAGAAGAACTTCCTAGAATTTTTTTGTTGTAGAGATTTTGTGAGATTTCCGAGCAATTAATCCCTGTCTGGATACGAGCAGGTAGAGGCGGCTCCGACACAGATGTACCTAGGGGTAAAACCGAAAAACACCGCTTTGAGCTAGACTTGAACGGGAACTGGTGCACGACAACAGGCCTTACTTCACTCTTGGTTACGACACTCCCAGGGGATATTATTAGGATAATTCTCATTTTCTTTACAAACCATTATGAAGGATTTATGAGTATATACTTCTTCAAAGGAAATTCTTTTATGATTATGGATTATATCCATAAATTGTTCAATTTATGTTAAGTGTTTTACAAGTATGTAATTATGTATTTCGATTCATAAACTAATCTAGTTTATGCCATTGTTTATAAATGGTTCTTAGTGGGAGGAATGGAAACCGTATCAATGCACGCACTCCATGTAGGGATTTTCCTCCTGCTCAATATAATTATTGTGGAGATGGAGATACAACTAGTGCTGATCAACTTATTACCTAATGGGGACAACTCACTCAGGTTATGAATAATAACCTTACTTGTATGGAGCACCCTGAGCTGCAACGTGGAGGATCAATGTTAGATCATTTCATGAGGCAACAACCGCAAACATTCAATGGGATTACAAATCCCTTAGTAGATGATCAATGGATAAATTCCTTAGAGAAAATAATCCATGCCTTGGGGAGTAGTGAAAGGGAATATGTTATCACAGGAGTTTACCGCCTTACTGGAGATTCTGATCAATGGTGGTCATTGAATCAAAATACAAAGGAAGATGAAGAATTATCAAGTATGTAATGGAGGGAGTTTAAGGAAATGTTCGTAGAAAAATACTTTTCTCATGACCATCGAGCAGATGTGGAAAGGAAATTTCTGAGTCTGACACAAAAGGAGGATGAGAATGTCACAAATTATGAGGCCAACTTTACAAGGTTAGCGAGGTATGTTGTAGATTATATACCTAACACAAGTTGTAATATTGATCGTTTCTTTGATGGGTTAAAACCATTTCTCCGCCGAGTTTTAGTATCACAATAATTCTCATCGTACGAAGATATTTTCTCGTGTGCTATCAAGATAGAAAAGGAATTCTATAAGCCTTATGAAAACAAAGTAAAGCAAGAGAAGAAGAGAACGGTGGAACAAGAGATAGATAAAGGGAAAATGGGAATGAATGATTTTCCATTATGTGATAATTGTGGGAAGAATCACCCCGGTGCTTGCCTAAAAGGAATAGGAGTATGTTATAAATTTGGAGAAAAAGGTCACCAGGCTTGTGATTGCAAGGGAAATAAAGAGGCTATCAAAGTTGAATGCTACAATTGTAGGGAAATGGGGAATTATTAAAATTAATGTCCTAAGTGTTTGGGAATCTTACCTCAGAAAAGGCCAAGGGATCAAGGACAATCTTATGCTGTTACTACAGTTGAAGTGGAATAATTAATGTATTGGTGCTTTTGGAATCAAGGATTATATTCTGGTTATAGTAATAATGTGATATATATAAGGATTGTACTGAAGTACTTGTTTTTTTCATTAAGGTTTTAATATGATGAAGGTAATAATATTTTTAGTTTGTGACAATAAGAGAAACTTTACTTTGTTTGGGGAATCTGATGTTACAATTGATTTTGGAATTTAGAGACCTTTTAGAGAAAGTCTGGACAAAGGTATTTTGGATAACTATATAGGTTGGAATGGATTAATTTGAACCTTGGATTTTATTGTTTAAGGTTAAAACATTTCTGAATATTATTTTTGGAATAATATAATACTATAGTTTTATGAAAAGGACAACCTGCAGGTTTGGGGATAACCTGTCGTGTCGGACAAAGCTGCAGGAATCGAACCCACAACCATAGTGCGACAGGCCTTTATTACCTACCACTAGCCTACAGGAAGTCCCTGGTTATTAAAAAATAGTTTTCCTAATCTAAATGGTATGTGTTAATATTTGGAACATTATATAATTAGGATAAATAGAATATTTTTGAGTTCTATTAACATTTGGAGTGAAATATGGGTTCGTGGTAAAAAATTATTAATGAATGAAAGCCTACATGACAAGTAAGTATATTTCCTTATGTTCATAGAAAATACCTTAAATAAATTCCTCAACTTTATAAAAGGTAACTTAAAAAAACGTTGTTGGTTAAACATTCCAACTGGGGATTCAATGACCGTATAACCAATCACAAGTTTGTGATTTTCTTGTGGTTAACTTTCTCCTAATCCTGTTTTCTACAACTCTCCATCAGACATTGATGGTTTTTCCCCACCATATCCATATTTTCATAGAATCCTAGTATGGGCTATCTCGGGTGACCTTTGTACATCTCTTTCTTTCTTTTAATGTTATATTCTTATTAACCCTATTTCCGATGTGGGTTTACCACAAAGGTATTTTCTATTTTCAACCTTTAATTCTCAAAGAAAAATTTCAAATTGGGAGGACACAATTTATTTAAGGAGGGGATAATTTAACACCCCAAGCTTCCACGATACACCTCTCTTTCAATAATGCAATAGCTTGCATTGTACGCAAGTTCGAGTTCTAACACACCGCGACTAATCAAAGTTGCCATTATGAATAGTAATACCCAGTTTTTGATATTATATATATTTTATTTTTCAAAATGGACTTCATTTGTGGATTAGGAATATCTAAATTAGCCTATGTTGAAATTTTGGTATTTTTCTAAGAACTTCCAATTTTTTATGAATACAGAAAAATACTTAAAAACAACTTTTTTAATCAAAATAAATTATAGTGATAAATTATACTATATATTGGTTTTAAAGTATAATTAGAATATATTTTTACCATTTTATCCAATGGTGGTCATTAGAATTAATTTCACTTTGAAATTGGACGTAAACAATTGTTAATGTTTTGATATATATTGTTTCTTAAAAACACGCTATTTGTTGTGACAGGGGAAATTAATTATAAAATTAATTAATGCAACATATATTTTTGGAATTTTTTAAAATAGACATCATTTTTGAATTCAGAATATCAATTATAGCTTACGGTGAAATTTTGGCATTGTTCTGAAAAACATCAATTTTTGATGAATAGTGAAACCGCTAAGTGGTAGTTAAAAAACTGATTTTTCATTTAAATGTAACGTTACCACTTCTGTTATTTTATTTTAAAAAATCCTACATACATGGTTTTCATTAGGTAGTAAAATGTGGTTCAATGGGATTAAAATAATTTTTCAGTGAATAGTTACTTTTAAGTTTAATTAATCGAGATTAAAGGTAATTAGTGAAATTTAAGGTAAAAATGATATTATAAAAATATGAAAATACCTTTACACTTGTCCTACCATTATTTGATGAGTCATGGCCGACCAATAAAATCCATGGGTCAACTTGTGGACCCCATGGAACTACTTGGGTAAGAAAATGACATTAATAACTTTTTATTAAAAGTAAAAATAAAATTCTCACAAACATGTGTTGTTTTACAAAAACAATTATTACATGGGGTTATGTAAGCTAAATTTTCAACTATAAATATTAATTGGAAATCTAAAAATATTTCCTACATCATGATAATTGTTTTATTATTTTTAAAAATTAAATAAATTGAATTTTTATGACACCATGATGATGCAACGATTACCTCATTAATTAACGATTTAAATAAAATGAAAAGATAATGTAAAATATAAGGCTTACACTTGTCAAAAACCTATTGGATGGGAATATTGAGAACCATTATCACCTTATCCTCGAAATATATCATTTTGGGACCTTTATAATCCGAAACTCATTTCATAATAATGTAACATTTCAATCTTTCCAAGAGTGCCCCTACTCTCCTCTTATAAAAGGCCACCACCACCACCACCTTATTCACACCATCCAAGCCATTTGGCTCAGACAACCTCGGCCCAAATACTCTCTCAACTTCCCTATCTTACTCTTAGAAGCCTCTCATTGAGCATAAGTCTTCCCAAGGAAGCCTTTGGCTCAAATCAAAAAGAGTTACCCGATTTAAAGGTAACGACTTCTCTTGCGTTAGTTTGTTTTATTTTGCTTCTCCATCCCCCTAAACTCTTTTTATTATTTTATTTTGTAACAACAAAAATATCTTCAATATAATTGGATGTTGTTATGAGAATTATTTTATTTAAACTTACACACACCTTCGTCTAATGGTTAATGAGCATACTATTTCTGTGGGTGGCGAATTACTGCCTCACGAAACGATGATTGTTCAATCTTCTTTTAACACCTCTCATGGTGGCCATTATGATGAAAATACTTTTATATATGATATATATTATGTTTTTTCCTTATGATTATTTATTTTTCATTTATGTTATACCTTTATGATTTCCATTATGGGTAAACGCGATAATTTCATTTTAGGAAATGCGGACTACCGCCCCCTCAAAGTGATTTGAATCGTTAATGCCATATGTGGGATGTATAAAGGATGGAGTAAATTATATTATACATTATATTATACTGGAATTATATTATGACTTTATATAATTATAACTTCATTCCATTAAATACTAAATAGAATTGAATGTAGCATTTATGCATACATACGACATACCGTCTCCATGAACGGTGCATTTCATTTCATACCTCTAAATGTTATGTAATATTATAAATGAATGTATATACTGGATATATATGATGTATATGATATCTACATCATGAATATAATTATGTATATAATGGATATTTTACCACATGAACAATGTGTAATTATAAGATGTTTATTTTTGACTCAAGTACCTAAGATCGACAAAACGACTTTTATTAACTTAAATAATTACATAATGTTCATAACATGGTAATAAGGGATATAAATGGAATAATGAACTTGAAAAAGGTTCTTATGCAGATAGAGATTAACTCTAGTTTGTTATTCAGGAGGTTAAAGAGCGGTCGAGTCAAGTCGGACACGAGGTAAGGGAATTTCTTAACCCAATTTCCTTTTTTTGGGTTAATCTCCTATATTCAAATTCTGTCATGACATTATTATATCCTATCTTGTATTTGTACTTTAATTATGTGTAATTATAGTGAATACAAATAATAGATCTATTTTATTTAAAAAATGATCTTTGTAAGGTACTTGGTCTCAATCTCCATTCATTGAGGCATATTTGGATTTATACACAACCTTCCCTTATAAGATTTATAAACCCCTTTGACTTTTACTTTTATTCAAAAGGAATATTTCTATACGAAGAGTTATTTCTAAATGATAAAAGGAATGTTTTTTTGTACGTATGCGGCGACAACAACTTCTCCGCCGCTGTGACCATTATTTGAGTTTTGGATTCCTCTACAATCCATAACTTTTTTAAAATGAAAAATAAATACCAAGTTTTAATTTTCTTTTATTTTGGTATTGAAAATGGTTTTGAATGTGTATTTATTATGTCAATGTGTTGTATTGATACCTTGTGATTGAAACGTAGAAAAGTTATGTTTCCTTTATGCATGTTTTATGTGATACGATTATGTTATGGTTTATGATATGTTTAAACCTATTCATATGAGGAATGCATTGGACTTATTAAGTGACAGGTGGAGCCCGCTATAGCTCCTCGATGCATCGAAAGGTCTCATGAGACAAACTAGTGTCTTGGCATGAGGCCTTGACAAAATCTTATTTGTGGTCTTGTCACGAGGCCTTGGCTATGTGGTTATGATAGTCTGGCATTATGCATTCCATCATTATGAACGTGGTTATTGATATTACATGTGATTATTCGACTAGTATAATATCCATGAGAGTAAGTAAATGGCATTATTTAATTTAATTTTTTCCATATTATGCTGAAGTTCAAGTTTAAAAAGGCTTTTGTTTTAGTTATACATTTCTTTAAATGTTAATGTTTATTTAGGAAAGCTTCCGCAATATTGTTATCCTTACTGAGAATCTTAGGTCACCCCTTTCAATGTTTTAATATTTTCCAGCATGTGAAGAAGTATTTTGTGAATGACCAGCAGGGATAGTCAGAAGAGGATATGAGTGTGGTCTATGGAGACTTTTTTATTGTAGTTTTTCACATTGTGATGTAATTTAAAATTTATGAATGTATCTAGTGTTTCCAAGGTTACTAAACTAATTGGTCTTTCGAGACTTGATCTTTTGTGATCATGCCAATGTTACACAATAGTGCACCGACTCTGGGTAATTGGGGTCAGGGCGTTACAATTTTCTCCAATCATTCCTTAAATATAGTATGTATCAATGAAATAATAATCATATTATACAAAAAACTAGTATAAAGAGGGATTGAAGAGTTTTAGTTTATCGATATAGAAATATATTTTCATTATAATAACTTATATTTGTTATATAATGAGAATATAATTTAATCACATATTAATATTATAATTAATTGTTTTTAAATCAATTTTTATAACATAATTTCAAATATAAATAAATTAAATTCAAAAGTATTGTAATTGTGTAATGAAAAAAATATTTAATACCCCTAACACATAATGTAAAACTCTAAAACATAAATAAAGACTATAGAAACATAAGAACTATATGGTGTGAATCTATATATGGATATTGATAGGAGAAAAAATAATTATTATTTTCAAGTGGGATTGAAATAGAAGATAATTGGGATTTTGTAGACAATTTAGGATAATTGTTTATTAATTTTTGTACTTAATATTTATAAATATATTTAAGAGAATTGTTTTTTGGGTATTTTTTAAATGATTTAAAATTTAAGGAATATATTAAAACATTTTTATCATAATGAACTAAACATTATTTTGTTATATATTTTTCTTATTTAAAATTAAATTTTCTATAGAAATTTATTATTTAGTAAGCCAATTTTAATTGTTGAAATTTAAAATTAAAATATATGTTATTAAAATTTATTTTTATAAACTAAAATACTTTATATTTGTTTATTAACATATTTTGAATCATAGAACTAATTTTTCATAATTACTACATTATTTTTATATGAAAATGAATTAATAAAATATAAATTTTACAAATATATAATGTTATTATTCATATCAAAATAAACTATTTTAAAAATTAATAAGAAAATCACTAGTAGATAATTTTTACATACTCTTTATAATTCAAAATTCCATGTAATTAAAATAATCTTCTATAAATGAAAAAATGACATTATTAAATAAAAATAATAATTTATATTTTATTATTACATTTAAATTTTAAATATACATTTTTAATAAATTTTATATTATTCTACGACATGTCACTGTTATCAGGTAATTATTCATTGATTAGCATGGATATTTCTTAATTCTGTATTATATATTTCCCTATTATGTTATGTAATTTATAGGAAACTTGTATGTTAAACACAATGGTCAAATTAATTTTTAAATTTTCATATTACAATTATATTCTTCCAACAGTCACCTTACCCTTCCAAGGGTCATATTAAAACATATATATACACCTAATTTTATCCAATAGATTTAATAATTTCTCTCCCTTAGTTTATATATTATTTTCTTTATTTTTCTCCAATATTTACAATGTAAATGTTTTTTATTTTTTATAGAATATTAACCTATATAGTACATGATTAAGCCATTTTCATATATTGTATTGTGTTTGATTGAATTAGTTGTAGGGATTCATAAAAATATAATTATATAGTTTATAATACTACAATGTTAATATAAATTTGATGGTATTTTTTTGGAAAATTGTGGTGTAATATTTAATTATAAATGAATCTTATATTATAGAAAAATATTTATTTATGTCATGAAAAAAATATTAATATAATAAATATGATTTCATTTAAAGTATAGACAATTCATTATGTAAAAAACATATTAGTAAAAACTCTAGGATGCTAATACAAAAACGCGTGGAACAAATGAATGACAAATGAAATAAATGACTAGTTTTCTCTACAAGAACACAAAAAAAAACTCATATGTATATATATTTCATATGATTAATGAATAATCACTATTAATGAATTGAATATTCAATATTTATTTAATAGGAATTTTTTTTATATATGTATATCTTTGTAATCATAAAACATTTGAGTAAACAACTCATCGATACTTTTTGAATGATTTTTTTATTCTATAATTATATAACTCTAAAATGAAATTATATATCTAGGAAAAAAAATGAAATTCATTAAATATTCATGGAGATAAACATATTTTGAAAACATGATTCACCAAACATAGTGGTTGAAGTGATCTATTTAATAATATTTTATCCATAAAAACACCTTTAGATAAATCAATCAAAATAATTTAGATAATAGTAAATTTTTCCCAAAAATATCCTTTGGAAATTTAAATATTTCTCAAAACAGAGATATCATATAATATAAAATATTCACCTGAAATATCTTAGGAGTATTGGAATATATTAATCATTCATGCACATGAGGGAAACTAATTTATACTAATAAAATTACAATAATATCAATTTATCACATTTCAATAAGAATGTGTGGATACAGTCTTCATATTTTCATATATTGATCCTCTAAACCCAACCACATTGATTATGCCCCATGGAATGGAGTTAGAGTTACATCTCAAGTCAACTTGACTTTTTTTTCATCCAATTACACACACTCTCAAACATTCACATATTAAT
The DNA here is from genome assembly GCA_963277665.1 of Viscum album. Classification (NCBI taxonomy): domain Eukaryota; kingdom Viridiplantae; phylum Streptophyta; class Magnoliopsida; order Santalales; family Viscaceae; genus Viscum; species Viscum album. The sequence goes on along the minus strand of OY728120.1, from coordinate 2,037,594,217 downwards.
AAATCATTATAATATCGGTAATAGGGTTTCACAATAGTGTTTATTTATATAAACCCATCTATTAAATAAAACTATCTCTTTCATAAGAACTCTTAGATTTGGTTTTGAAAACAAGATGAAGAATTAAAATCCCTAATCAAAATTAACCAAAAGCAAAAATATATATCTATATAAATGATTTAATTAAAATAATTCAAAACAAAATAATTATCAATTTCAATGTAATGATCGACAATATTAAATTTCAAAAATTTATTTTAATTATAGTGGTTTCAAGAATTTTCATTTTTCTATAAATATACAATTTCTCATGAAAATATCATATCTGTAATTAACCCAATTTGAATAATAAAAAATTGTTGGTTAGAAATTTTATAAAAAAATTAATACTAATTGACACAAATATTTAAAATGAAAAAATATATATAAACAATTGAATTAATATTCCTTGAAATTTTATAAAAGAAATAGTGCATAGAAGAGAAAAAAAATAAATCTAACAAATATGAGTTTGAAGATCAACAAACATCATTATGTAGTTGGTTAACCCCATCCATGATATAGATTTATTAAATAATGATATATATAATCTAAATGATATGATAATAAACAATAAAACTAGTAAAATGTGATTTTTCGAAATAATTTGGTCATAAAATCCATAAAAGATGTTTTAAAAAAACCATTGATATTTAATCAATTATACTGTTAAAATGAATTTATACTAAAACCATCAACTAAACTACGATTTAATTATAATATAAAACCTTATATGATTTATTGATAACATGGATTCCTATATTATCATAAACCTCAAAATGGATTCTTTACTGCATCAATTTTAATGATATATATGATTTTCTTGTACAATTATAAATAAATGTATACAAAATTTCTATTATAAAGAATCCTCTAGAAACCATTTTTTTATATTTAATTCACCAAATCAAAATTATTTTTTACTATTATTTTTTGATGTCATTATATGTATTTAAATCCTTAAATATTCCACATCTTGAAGGTCATTGGACATAATATACCTTAATTAAATCAGGTTATTCATACACATATTGTTTTCTCTATAAATTATCTTTTTCTGAAATTATATTTTAACTTAATACATATGGTAATAAAATAAACTATCCTATTATAAAAATTTCTTCTCATTCCATAATTTTGATGGGTTTTTGTACATTTTATGCATCCTAAACCATGTCATCCACTATCCAATAAAAGACACAAAAAATTAATCACTGGTATAACATCAATTACATAACATAATAAATAAAATAGGTAGCTATATGAATTTTTTTTATTTCTAACAGATCTTCCACATGATCAACCCACTCTAAAATTGACATTGTATATATGTAACATATATCCCGTCTTCCATTAATTCCATGATAATCTTATCCCAATTAAGAATTTAATTAAAGACCTATAAAATTTAAAAAAAACTGTCCCACTATACATATATTAAATACCAATCACATATCATTTTCAAATACTCATTTTTTTAAAACATCATAAAAAATGTAATTTGTTTTATTTTATCATTACTCCATATTTTATTATTTTTATTCATATTGATGTGAGTAAAAATTAATTTTGAAACCTGTTCAATTATAAATAATAAGGTAACATTGAGATAAATTATATCCAAGACATAAATATTCATTAATAATACTTCATATATTTATAATCATTATAATAATATTAGGTAGTTTTTTTAGTCAAAAGGAAAAAACATTATTTCTACCTAAATCGTGTTTTCATGCATTATATGGATTTATTTATTAGATTTAATTTAAATTTATTGAATTTAAATTATAGAAAATTAAATTAATTTTTTAATGCATCTTGTCAAAATTATCTTAAGGATAATTTTTTGTAATTTTCTAAAAAGTTTAATTATTCAATGAATTAAGAAACATACTTATTTTTAATGAAACGTGTCTTTTATCTTCTAGAATATAAATTTATTTATTTATTTTTAAAATTTATTTAAAATAATAAATATTTTAATTGAACTATTTATAATAAATGTATCGCCATTATAATTACTTTTATACATGAATTTTTTGTGGAACATAATTTTATACATAAAATCCATTTTCTGGAAAAAATATTCTACATCGAATTTATTAAGTTAATTTTTATATTAAATCTATCCACTTATGAGAATTTAATTTTAGAAAATGTATTATATATTTTAAACAATCATGATTAATATTATTTATTAATTTCACCAGTATTTGTTTCATAAGTAATAGTAAAAATAGTGAAAATAAGTTACTATGAATAAATATAAAACATGTTTATTGAGGGATTAAACATATGTGATAAGGGTTAAAATGAATTATAATATTGTTTAGATTCAATTATATAAGAATATTCATACCCTATAACATTTTATATTCTTAAATTTACCATTTGTATCCATTTTTCATGAGTAATACACAGATATATTTTATTCTTTTTGAAAATCCTTATTGTGTCCTCTCCATTACTTATAAAAGGACACCCCTCTCCTCTCCTCTCCACATTTCAAGATACTATTTTGTTTGGATAATGCCTACCAAATTCCCTTTATAAATTCTTTTCAAACATATTATAGTCCTTGGTTTTTAACATAAAATTTTTCTAATAATGTTTTCGGTATAAACCCAAATATGTTTTCTAAAGAAGATTTATAGTTCTTAAGTGAGTGGTTGTGTTTTATTTCTTATTATTGCTCCATAAAATATTTATAAAACATCATTAAATAGTTAAAAATGTATATTAAAATATACTTAGATTTTTTATGTTAATTTAATAACCTATATATATCTCCCCCTTCCATCAAATGGAAATCAAAACCATCATTCGTGTGTACGACAGACTACTTCCTCCTGAACCAATGTAATTCAACTTCTATCACCACCCATCAAGGATGGGTATAAAATTGTATTTAATTTAAATATATTTTATAATAAGTTCATTTATAACCTTTTATAAAGATAATATATTATCTATCATTATACTATTCCCTCCTTTGAAAAAAGGTAACATCATTCGTGTGAATATGTGTTCCAGCACCACCATGAAATGATATGATTCATTTTTCAAGAACCTATAACAAGGATACTATATATAAGTATATCTAAAAAAATAATATCACATTTTTGAAATAATAACGATTATATAATGTTAAAATTATATTTAATTTTTTTCCACCATACTCTTTAAAAAATGAAAATGGTACACTTGTGTGTTCATGATCTACCATCTTTAGTATTGTAATTTAATTTATTTTTTATGACCCTATTTTCTGGTTTGTTTTTAAAGTATAATTAATATATAAAAATTATAATTATATCATTATTTTTTTTAATTATAGAATTATGAGCATTTTGACAATATTCATCCTATTGAAGTAATTTTGGACACATGCCCTGAATATAATCAAAATATCTGATGTTAACATAATTAATTATGTAATTTTATATAACATGGTAATAAATAAAATAAATGGAATCATAAACAAGAAAATTTATCTTATTAAATAAATAATTAAAATTTTATTATTATTTAAGATGATAAAGAATGTATGTGATGATTCGCACTCGTGGTAAGGGACACATTACCCTAAAAACTATATATTAAATATTTTAAAATATTATATTCTATGTATTTTTCTTTCTTGTTAATATTATTAAAATAATTATATTAATGTATTTATGTGGAAATTAATTAATTATAAAGGACATTGTTTTGAAATTTTTTAACTTTTTCCAAAGGTCTTCCAAATCAATATTTTTACGTATTCGATGTAATGTTTTGAAAAAAATAAAATCCAATATTATATTTTAAATATTCCATAAAATTGGTTCTTTCCATAACCATAACTATTATTTTGTGTTTATATTACATTAAAACATTTCATTTTATATTAATATAAAACCCCCATACCTTTGTTATGGGTATTTTCAAAATGAATTTTCTAATGGAATGGATATTTTACCATTGAGAATCTATTTATTGTTGGTAAATGAATATGTTTATGTTTATGATAATGGAAATGAATATTTTCATGAATTATGATTATGTTATAGTTCATGGTAATTTTTTATGATGACCGGTGAGCCTCATATAGCTCATGATGATGGGTAAGCTTGATATTTCTCATGATGATGGGTGTGATTGATATAGCTCTCCAATGAATTTAGTAATGGGATAGAGATAACATGTTAGGTTTCTGCTAATACATTATTGTGATATACTTGGTAGATAATCCCATTTTTATTAGATATTCTAAGGGTGATAATAATGTTATTTCCCAATTTATCTACATAATTTATCTGGGCCTTCTATGCATTTTCAAATATATATTGTGATTTCACATGGTAAGATAATGAGAATAATTTTAAATGAATGTTTATACTACCTCTTGATAGTGATATTTCCTTAATAATGTTTTAATGTATTATTTATTTTAACATTTCCACCAACATATATATATTTATATTTCTCCACACAGTTGGAATGGTGTTAGGGTGTCTCAGGACCATTGAATTAATATATTCAAAATATTAATATATTTACACACACACACACACACACACATCATTCATAGATAAATGTTTTTACCATTGATATAGACCTCAAATATGATATCTGATACCACAGTTAATTCCAGAACATAGGGTTTACCCTAGTCAAACCATATAGTTGATTGTCATCAAACATTCCATGAGAGGTGACCATTGTTAGGTGCCTTTATTAAAATAAATAATTTACATTAAATTTTAATTAGATTATGTAACATTGCCTAATCTTATTGAAATGAATCTTTATGATGTTTCCCTAGGTTTAGATATGTAAATATAGTGGTATTAGAGGATATAATTATTCATTGACGGATCAGGATTTGAGAATAGCGATGGTCGGATCATGGTTGATTAATAGGAAGGGAGCAAGTGCAACAGATCTTCTTCATAACTAGAAAACATTCTCTTCACCAACAATTGATACATAATATAGGTAGGGAACATTATTTAATGATATCCACAAAATTTTTTATTTTTAGGATGGATTTTATAATCATTTTATTTGATATATAATTTATTGATCATCACATTAAACTAATTTTATAGGTTTTCATAGAACATTTGATTTATTAGATATCATCCCTTTCTTCTATAATAAATTCACATTTTAGTATTTTTTTAGAATCATTTCTTTCAATATTGTTGTATCACCTATTTCTTGTGTTATTCCACTATCATTCGTTGCGTTATTTTTTACTAGCCTACGAGGTCACAGTACGACATTAGTAGTGTAGGTTCGAGCATGATCGAACCCCTAGATTCATGAAGGTTTCACAAACAAAATAGGGGTTAATGGTTCTGTTATACATCAATGTCAGATGTGGTATGCGAGTGATGCTTCAGGGATTCAGGATCTGGAGTGGAATTTTATTTGTGATGGGTTCCAACATAAGTAGTTAGACACTTGATTTATGGACATCATAGACCAGGAATAAATGGTTTGTGGTGGTTCCTACAATTTCAGAGGAATTTGGTGGTAAAATATTTTGAATGGTTATAGAAATAGTGGATATATAATTCATGTGAAGAAACAATGTTTCTATGAAAATCCAAATAAATTATGAGTTTTATGAGGAACACGGGTTTTAGGCGAGATAAACATTGCACACTATGAATGTTAGTTTACAAACCATGTGACTTGGTGTTGGCACCTCGGCGTGTGATCTGGTAATAAAAGGTCATGAACATATCCTTGAACATAGGCATTATCAGAGTTCCCAGGAACATCTATTAACATGGACACATCCATGGTTTTGGAACATATAAATATACATAGGCACATATCTATTTTCATAGGTATGGATCAGAATAACATATACAAGCCCCATATGGCTAAGACATGTCGTCTACAACTAGTTTACACCATTTAGTGTGATAAGGATTTCAATGATGTATCCAGGGGAGAAAATTCCCATGAAATGATGTCAGGTCACATGTCATGTGACACCACATACACATTGTGTAGTCCTCTATGTAACTTCTAACTTTTGTAGACTTCTATTAAAGACTTGAATTTTACCACATAAGAATCCTATCCTTATTGATATTTCACCATAGAACATGATATTATCCATCATTATGGTATATTATATATTGTGTGAGGTGTTATGACTGTTAATATTCTTTGGGGAAATGCTTGATAGTGGAAGTGATCAGGGAAAGATAATCGGAATGATGTCATGGTTGGTACTCCCCAATCATATCAGGGCATAAGAACCCATTATATTTATATAGGTAGATTAAATACTATCCCATAATAAATCATGGTGTGGGTCCTCTATCTGTAGACTTTTACTCCCCTTATCTTCGATCTTTTGTAGGGAGTTGGTCCTCTACTAGAGTTTTGTCGCCCTCTATCGTGGGACGGAGTGGCGAAGTGTGGTCTCCTCCAGAAATATTATTTTTTAGGTTGCACATGATGTTGGAATTCAAGGGTAGAATGTTAGAGAAGCATGAATACGCATTATACTTATCTGGGTTGTGAAGATTGATATCCCATTTAAAAATCATCTAGGATTTTTTTGAGCATATATATATAAATATATATCTGTGTGTGTTCTGAGTTTAGATTTCCATATTAATGTGGGTTGATCTGAATTATTATGCATTGAATGTTTATTTCTCCCATTGTTTCATTCATGGAATCCTACTAGGTACTATATAGTCACCCCTGAAGGATATTTTCCTGAATTTGTTGGGTGTTTTACATATGAAAAGGAGATTAGTAGTTACATAAACAAGGAATAAAGAAACATGGGTGATTTGACCATGTTTGGTGGTCATAATTTGAGATCTAGAGTTGGTATCTCTTAGTTTTCCCCATTTCCAATTTTTTCAGGTTGGGACATCATTTATAGTTGGGAATGTACTTTTTCATTTTTTATTTGGCTTTATATTTTCCAATTATAATTAATTTCAGTAGAAGTTATTGAATTCATGGTTACAATATATATATTTAAATTATTTTTTTTATTCCTATACACTTTTAGATGGAAAAGGTTTTCTGTGTGTGCATAAAGTTAAAATAAGAAAATTCCTCTCATTCTGGTATATGATTTCTCAATTCTAGTCTCCAGCACCTAGCTATTCCATGGCAGGATTGTGGTTGTCACACTTAACCTTCCACTAGATAGGTGGGACCTGGTGGGTTGGGTTATAACATAGTGGTATCCGATGATTTCATCTTTATGTTGGTGTCGATGTTGGAATGATTGTGATGTCTGGTTTGGGAACATAGGGAAATACTGTAAAATTATTTTAAGTATGGAATTTATTCTTGGGAACCTAGTTTTTGTGAAGTGGTCAGTATATCCATTCACAAGGACTCCAAATAATTGTTAGTAAACATAGAATACTGAGACATCAATTTTATAGGAAATTAGTAACTGAATAATATAGGATTGTCTTCATTTAATGTCATTATTAAGTTATCTCTCCATTTATATTCTCATATAACCATTTTAATTATTTATCACTATTATGATTCCTTTGTGATGAAGGCTATACAGGTTACCAATACAAGATATCTGTAAAAATCAATTGAGTGATGAGGCCTAAGTTCAGGGTCCATCTTGTGTGGTGTTTCCTCCTGCTAAGTAGGGAGAAGAACCCCCACCTTTTGAACTGTATATTGTCCTATCATGGATTGATGGCATTGCATGTAGGAACAACATTATATGCGAGTTTCAACATCAGAGATTATTAATGTTATATGGAAATCCAAACCGACATAAAGTAGAGGATTGCATTGAGTCAGTGGTCTGAGAATTTTGTCTTGTTTGTTCCTTGATAGATAAGATGGTTGTGTTTGCATCCATCATTCTCTATGGGGTATCCCAATATTGGAGGATTCAAGTAAATTAGGCCCACAATGAGATAATAATATGATGTTCAAACATATAGTAACTATTTTTCAATATGTATTAACCCTAATTACAAAATTCTATATGGTTTAAAGTGATATGGATTAGCAGTAATATGACTTGAAAGTAATAGAGTATGCTGTGAGGTTCACTGAACTCACTTGTTACTAACTAGATATGGTTAATTGTGGATTCTTCTAGGAATGAATGTTTTATTAGGGTATCCATATAGAATTTTTTTATAGTTTAGTATCTTTGTGGATTCTTACCTATTCTAGTGTGCTAGAGAGGGCTCTATTGATAGAGAGTTTCTCATTATATGGATTTCATGCGATTGTATCTGGAAGTGGACATCAAATCACTGAGATGTTTGTAGCAGCTAGAAGCTATCATACCATAGAGTCTCAAAAGATGAGGCATACTCATTCTCAGACTCATACTCATGGATCTTCACATCAGGGATCATGTAAATGGTCCATAAAACCAGGTGATGGATAATTATATGCTTGTGATTGGAGGGGTTGATTGTATATCCCTTCTTATAGCGTATGATAGATAGGTGGTGGATGGAACACCATGGAAATGGAGTCACCATGATCAAGGATCTATTGGGAATGGTCAGGACAACCCCCAGGGGTGATGAAGATAGAGGATTAGGTTGACCTTTAGAGGAAGGAGTTATTAGTAGAGGGTGGTGTTATGAGATACTTATACCACCACCACTAGGAATCCTAGGTTAGGAACAAATTTTTGGAAGTTGAATTCATGAGAATTTGTAGACATTGGAGGGATATAACCATGATGTAAATGATATGATTTAAGGACTGATTTATGTATTTTATACTCTTGAACCAATAAATGTAGATAGACATGCAAGTAAATAATTCATCAACTTATCCCTTGGGCATGAGTTATAGTTTCTAGTTCATAACATAGCCCAAAAACTATAACTAAGGGATCCTATCGGGAGTGATTCTTTGATATTGAATATATACTGGTAGTGTGATCTATCACTTTGTTGAGAGAGTTTCTCATGGGACCTCATGCTCATCATAATGAAACCATATGACATTTTATTGGGTATAAACTAGTTATCCATGGTTTATTCTAAGATTGAATATCATCATAGATGAGTTAGATTCCTTCATAAATATGGGATAATATTCTTCTTTTTGGGTGAGATATATCTCATGGCTGATGAAGTGGGTCTTATGAGGATGATGTTTCAAACCACCACCCAACGGTTGGCTATTTTATCCCTTATAATAGTAGGAACATTAGGCATCAATCATCCATCAGTGGTGAGAGATTATGTGGGAATCTTCCCCAACCATGTTTTGATACATCCTCCAAGGAAGGATATGGAATTATGAATCTACATTCACCATGATACAACACTGATATTTTCAATGTCTTGTTATATGTCCCCTATGGAGTTCTATTAGTTGAGGTATTTATTAAAAGACCTCCAAAAGAAGGGTTTTATTAGACCTAGTGTGTCTTCCTGGGAAGATTTTGTTTTATTCATGAAAAGGGAATATGAGAGGTTTAGGTTTTATATTGATTCTCAATATATAAAATAGTTAATGATAAAGAACATGTGTCGCTTACAAAGGATTGATGACCTATTCGACCATTTCAGAGGCATGAATTGGTTCTCAAAGATTGATCTCATGCATGACTACCACTAGATCAGTGTTTGTAAGGATTATATTTTAGAGATGAAATTTTGATCTTTGTATGGACATTATGAGTTCCTAGTGATTCCTTCCTGTGGGTAAAAATTCTCATATTTGTTCATTTCTCTTATAAATAAGAGCTTCCAAAAGTATTTGGACAAATTTTTGTATTTAAATAATGATGATATAATTATTTATTCTACATTAATGGAGGAGCATGATGAGCATTTGAGGTTGGTCTTATACTTACACTGTGAGAACTATACTTATGTTAAGCTATTCACAAACTAGTTTTGGATCCTCTAGTTTATATTTTTGTGAAATCTCATATCTGATAATTTTTTAGTTGCGACCTCAATGAATATTTATTTGATGCTTTTTAGGGATCCAGCCAATGACATGTACAAGGTGTCGAGTTTTCATGGATTGTTGGGGTAATATATAAAGTTTATGGTAGACTTCTATAGTATTTCATCATCCTTGACCACTATAACAAGGAAATTTTAGTGGTTTACCTGGATAGAAAAGTTTCATGGAGCCTTCTAAGAGTTGAGGATAAGGCTAGCCCATGCTCCTACGTTGATACTAACAAAGGAGGGGATGAACTTTGTGGTTTTTTTCAATTATTCTAGATCAAGGATCAATTTTTTGTTTATGTAGAGTCCCAAAGATAATTCTTATTGGTTGATTTAATTGAGACCCCATGAGTATAATTTTTTGACTTTTGATCTGTAGTTGGTCTTGGTAGTATTTTCTTTGAAGATTTGGAGACACTATCTTCTAGGATATTGTTTTTTTGATTTCACATACCACTGGAGTCACATGTACATATTCTATTAGAGAGGTCTAATCTTGAGACAAAGGTGTCTATTAGAGTTCCTGCAGAACTATAAATTCAGGATGGTCTATACACCTAGGTAGGGAAACATGGTGGTAGATTCCATTATCTAAAAGTCCAAATCTTTCTTGGTGGAGGATAAATATGAGAAATTTCCTTCATTGCGGCTAGCCACATTGTATGATAAGGTTTTAGTTATTCTTTAGTTGATTTTGGTGTCTCTTCTACTTCAATCGAGTGTGAGGGAGGCTCAATTGGGATACGTCGACTGTGAGGTACAACATGACCAGATATCCTCATGAGATTCTCCATATAGTTTTTAGAAGGAGGAGAGAATGTCATCATTTTCCATGGATGGTTGGTGGTTTCAATCACATTGAGTGAGGACTAGATTCAGGATTGTCACACATCCCCCTTGGGTGTACATCATTGTGAGGAAAATATGTACAAGTACCTTCCGCATTAGTTATAGTGGGATATAATGAGGTGGATAGTTGTATATTTCACCTCTCAGTGTCCCACATGTCATCTAGTAAATTTTTTTCACCAGGTTATATATATTTTAAGATGGCCTATTGAGATATTTGAGTTGAAACATGGTGGAATATTCATGGAACATATTATTAGTCTTCCATAGACAGTGAGAGGACATGATTCTATCTGGATTATTGTTGACTAACATACCATGTTGGATAACTTCCTTTATATATGATAGAATATTTATTTTGAGATCATGGAGATGTTTTATGTGAAAGAGATCATCCTACTTCATGAAGTACCATTGATTTTTGTCTCTGAATGGGATTCTCAGTTCACATCACAATTGTGGAGAGTCTTTTTTGAGGCATTCAGGACCCTGTTGAGGATGATTACAGTATTTATCCCCTGGCTAAATTGGTAGATTGAGTGTTCTATCCAAGTGTGGGAGGAAATGTTGGGGTTTTGAATGTTGTACATAGTCTAGATCTAGGAGTATCACTTTCCAATGGTACATATTTCTTAGAATAACAGTTATCACTCAAATATTAGTATTACACATTATTATGCCCCGTCTGGGAAACATTGAAGGTCACCCTAATACTATAATAAGAATGGTGAGATATCTCTTATTGGGCCATAGATTATTTGGTAGATGATAGAGAAGGTCCCAATGATCCATTATCATAGAAGGATATCGCATATGAGATAGAAATATTATAGAGATAAAATTTATATGCCCGTGGAGTTCAAGCAGGGGGGATTTGTTTTCATATGTGTCTCTCGATGATGATAATTAAGGATGTAAATCCTGAGATTTAATCTATCCTTGTGGTTAATTAGTCCAATCAATATCTAACAAAAGGTTGGATAGGTTTCTAAATACCTAGCCATTACCTAATAGTAGATATGAGTGAAAGATATGTTATGTGTGTTGTAGCTATGGAGATACATTCATGGCCTTGAAAATGTGATTTACATGGATAATATAGACATCAAGGATGGATCCACCATCATGGATTACCCAGTGTCAACTGAGGATTAGTTGGAGAGGATCATGTGTGGACATAACATTCCATTGGTTCGTGTGCTTTGGGATCATGGGAGTGTTCATGAGATCCCCTGATAGAGAGAGAGATTCATATGCGTACAAAATAACCCCATATTTTATAGCTTTTTATATTAGGTTGAAATCCTTAAAGGAGGTGATAATTTTTTAATGTTGTTTTTATGGATTATTTATTGGAATATTTCAATTCATGTATCTTATTTGTCTTCGAGTCAGTACAGTGTAAGGGTGTCTTGTGTCCCAGGAACTAAAATATTAAAAATATTTATATATTTATATACACTCACACACATCATTTCAGTTTAAATGGTTTCCCTAGTGATAGATACCATGGATGGTAAATTCATGACCAAGGATGAATCTTGAATGCAGGGTTTACCCCATGTCTGAAATAAGGTTAATGGACATTGAATGTTCTTGTGGGAGGTGTTTGTTGATTGGTGTGTTAAATAAAATAAATAAATAAATTATTAATTTTAATTAATAGATATAACCTAGACTAATAATCTATAAATACGTTGTTAGAATGTTTCTCCAGGGTTAGTCGCAAAACCAGGGGATTATTACTGAAGTTTTTTATTCATTGATAGATCAATATCAGAGAATGATTATGATTGAATCGAGGTGGATCGAGAAGCTGGAAGTGAACGATGTGGATCATCTTGGTAATGAACCATCTTTTGTCATCCTGACACGTCACCTGATCCATCGTACCATAATGAATCAGGTTCTCCTTCTATAATGTCAAATGATATTGACTAGAGATGATGTTCTAAATGGAGTATTGGTGAGATTATACCCTCTAGTTAGAGTTCTATAATATTATAAAAATAACAAACCCATAAACAGAGATCAACATCAAAGTAAGAATAAAAAATAAACTCAAAAAAATACCTCTTAATAAATGGAATGCAATATACAATCATATCGAATTAAATAATGAAAACCATACATTAGTGGGCTTCCCACAATGATGACCACATTCAAAAAAATAAAAAAACTAAAAAAATAACATCAGATATAATTCCAAAATCAATCCAAACAACATAATATATCCCTATAATGCTCAAGATTCACTAGACCAATCTTAAGAATCCACATGAGTGGCTCCACTCGATCAAGAAACATTGGGCCACAAACCCATGCATCACACAACCTATGATCAAATGTAAAACAAATCATCATTTTTATATGTACACTAAGATTCCTGCATAGGAAGTGAGAAATAAATCTCATTAAGACAACCCTAATGGTGTGTATGTAAATCCGGTGTCCTAAAATGTACATGAGCATTTGTTATTCCCTTCCTATATGAAAACTAACAACAACTGTCATAAAAGAAAACAACTAAAAAAGGGAAAAACAAACACAAGGAAAACATCTAACCAGTGGGTTCTATCAAGACACCCACAATAAATCTATCCCCACTATGGCCCCTACTCTAGGATTTATAATACATTGCTCACCTAGCCATATGACAACCAACACGTCCACAAGTTCTATATAGTTTGTCAAATACATATAAATGAAAAATTCCTAAATGATAAACCCCAATGTATAAAAATAGGGTTCCCCATCCAAAATAAGCATCTACTGGGCTCTTGGACTCCAATAGCATGGTTTGAACTACCAACAGTATTATAAAAGTCAACACAACTAAATATCTTATCAGTCTTGAAGGTCTTGTAAAATAAATTTGTCACCATTTATGGACATAATCCAAATGTCCCATGGGCTCCACAAAATACGTGAGTGCACATCATCCGTGGCCCTGAATGATAAAATGAATCCACAACATGTTAAAACCACTCCATGAGTGACTTGGAACCACATGAGATTTAGGACACACTAGTTGTGGAAAACAATCAACTAGATGGGGGTTACACTCATCAAAAACATCCACTATCTCCATATGACCATCTAATAATTTTCATCCAATAGAAGAGAGAATTAGATCCCAACTTTGGGAAAATATCCAATCAAATATATCCCAAAGATCTCCTACTCACACCAAAATCCTAATCAAAAAGTACATCAAATTTCACAATCAATGGACAACCAAATGTGGGACAATACAACCTCAAAACCATCATCTAATCAACTAAATGAGAAGTTCATATAAACTCTATTCCAATAACAACAGGGACAATTTCAGTATCCTGAATTAGAACCTCCAAAAATCAACCAAAACAATATCACAAAAACCCACCTCAAGGACAAACCACACCTGGGGGCTCTCACAGTCCCCAGGGTAATATCCTAAAGTTAATCCCACCATGGGACACCCTTGATGCACTCATGATCTAGGGTCATTCCCACAGAAACATCCTCCATCATCCCAGTGACTGTAGAAAGATCAAGACCCCCTATAAGGGGTTAATCGCTATTATCCAAAAGCTTGGGACACAACCAAAGATGAAAAATCCCAAACATCTGTCTGGGGCCTACTAATCATCAATCAAAAAGCGTAGCCAAAAAGAATCAAATATCACATCCTTACCATCTGGGGAATTCAAAATGGTCCTCATTAACACCTAAAATATAAGAAACAATCTACATGGCTTCCCTTGCACAAACCGATGAAAAAAATTCCATATAGAAATTCTCAATTGATAACTATGGAAACCACTAATATGTTAATCAGATACAATCCCACAAGGGAATCCATGAGTGTCCCTCAGACTCTCTCAGATGATCAATAGTACCCGACCATATCATCCATCGAAATGCATCAACCTATCCTGTATCCTCCAATATCTCAGATCTCTAAACATAGTTGATATTCCTAAAATTCTCCAACATCTAGAAAACGGTCCCAAAACACATGTATAAACCCAGATATCCTCAAATATACTGCTTGATACCACTTAAAAAAATCAATACATATAACCTCAAATAGATTTTAATGGAACACACAATATATTCTTATCATTGATCTGAAACCGCTCACTCATACCTTATATATCACAACCCAATCCACCCATGAGGATTCTAATAACAAAACTTATGGAAATCCTCCTACTAAACCGTCACAGTCAAAAACACCGTCCAAATGGTCTCTGGACACCAAAACATTATCACCATAGTGATCTATATGGAAAAAAATTAGAATAGACTTCCCCAAAATCCAATTTTGACTATAGGGAAAAAATCCTCAACCCCCCTAATAAAAAAGGTTATTGTGTTTACTTATAAGACCAACAGAATGGTCAGAAAACATACATGAGATAAAATTGTAATTAAAATTACCATTTCACCCTTGAAAACATCTAGGAATAAAAAGGATCAAATTTCCCCTGATTTTCACAACTCATAAAGATGTGGGTCATCAAAAACTCGCCACCACAAATGATTATCACCCTAGATAATCCTTAGTGGAAAAATAGAAGAAAAGATCTCAACAAATCTCTAGAAGAGATAACATTATCTCAACAATCTAATGACCCGTCTTATAGAATCTATACCTCTCCCCCAACACAAAATACAATCAACAACGACTGATATGATTCTCCCCATCGAATGATTATCCTTATTTTCACCCCCACTTACCAACAACTAACCACATATCCCATACTATGTGTATCACCAAATGAAATGGATAGATGTTCCCAACCTCTCACATCCTTTAGCAATATGAAACCCCAAAATGATTTTTTTTAAAAACCACTTGAATGACGTACACAACCTCCAAATTCCTATGGCTAAATCCTAAGGAAATGGATTTCCTTACTCTTCTCCTTAAGTGCACAACATGAATTATTTTCATGTGTTAAAATCCCTAAAAAACTATTTTATCAAACCTAAAACCACTAAATATGATACTCACATAAGTTAGTTATGACAAACCAAAGCTCCCTTGGAAACACCCCTTCCATATAATTGCATCTACATCACACCACAATCGTCCACTCTTCCACCCTCGACTAGGGTATTGATTCTAAACCACAAGCATCCAACCAGTCTATAATGACCCAATTTTTTTCAATGGAAATTTCCTTCTTATGATTATTCCATATAATCACATTAAATCAAAAAAATGAAATAATAATTTCTATGTGACCTTTAAAAATATGTTTTTCACTTTTATGATTTGAAATTTGAATGTCTAACATACATGGTTGCAATCATTAAGTTATTTGGAGTCTAATATGGCCAATATAATTTTTTGTGTATAGAAACACACCCTTATGAATATTAATGTTTCCCTTTTGAAAAGTGACATACCCTAATGAATATTAACCTCACCTATGATAGTTTATTAAAAAGATTCAACTGGGAGTGTGATATACCTATATTTTGGAATAAGAATATAAATGTTTTAAAATTGTAATTTTTTGAGTAAATTGTGATTTAAAAAAATTAAATTAATCATATTTAAAAAAATTATTTTTTAAACAATTATTTCATTATTTTAAATCTACACATAAAAAATGGTTTGGGTTAATTTTTTTGATTTTTTGAAAGTACATTATTTTTTTATGAATAGTAAAATACGATAATTTACGATAAAGGAAAAATAATGTATTTCTTGGGTCATTGATGATGATCTACTAATGTAAGCCCAATTATTTCAAATACAAATAATATTATTACTATTGTTTGTCATTGAATATTATCTATTTATGTACTTTAAGGAAAATAATAAACTATGTAATTAAATGTTATGAAACCCTCCTCTTCTCCACTATAAATACAACCCATCCTTTTCACTTATAAACACTCCTCTCAAGCCTTTTTAATTACTTAAATTCTGAACAAATATCTCCCCAAGCCCCATCCCCATGTCCAAAATCACTTATCCTCTTCCCAAGATCCAATCCTCTCCCATTAAGGGGATCTCAAGGAAGGTTGACTCATGAGGTAAATTCCTCTTTCCAATTCTTTTATGTTCTTTTATTTTCTTTTTTATTTTATCACCTCCCTTCACCCAAATGGTATGATATCTCCAGTAACATACAGGTAAGGGAATTAAATTATAAAAATATTTTTCTTCTATACCGTCTCTCCTTTCCCAACCCTTTTATTTGAATGAAATGAAAACACTATTTTTGATTTGTTAATTTAGCACAATCAAGGATGTCAGGTTATCAATGTTAATTTATATATTCAATTATGGCCATGAAACCATTTTTGTGGTTGTACAAGAGTATTATATGTTTATTTTATCTTATTTAATGTTCTTTAATCCTATTTATCCCATGATTTAAATAATAATACAATACAAGTTAATTGTGAGAAAAATTGCTCAAATTAATCCATGTGTTTATCATTAATGTTTTATATACTGGTATAACATCACTAAAAGTAACAAAATTCAATATAAAAACATGTAATATCCTCTATGTTCACTAATATCATATAAATTTAATTCTGGACAACCACTTTCATCTTACATGTTTATCCATTCATGAAAATAATTAAATCCGTCATAAAAAACAAGAAAACAAACAGACATGAACAACAGAATTGAACCATGTAACCCATAAATAAAGGTCATTAATAAACATAAAAAGGTTATAATGAAAATTATATATATTTAATTGGTTATGACAATATTAATTAATAAAACTAATTTTTTTATTCAGGACATTAATAACAAGGGGAGAACACCAACATACATAAGGTAAGGTATTATCTCTATTTCACATTAATTAAAGAATTTCCTATATGATATTCCATTTTATGTGTCATCCCTATTGATAGTGAATGATTTAAAAACTCCATAATACTTCAATAATGATTTATAAGTGATTATAAACCCCATTCTCTCTCATTAATCCTTCTTAATTAAAACTGATACCATCCTGATAATCTGTAAGGAATTCCACCCGAACCGAATATATTCCTTCGAGTTACTGTATCTTTATTTTTACAGAAATGAAGTTGTATTTTATTTTTATTTAAAACATTTAAATTATTTTTATATGATCCAAACTCATGTTTTAGGATCCATCCCACATTTTCTTTCCGTGATATACATGCTTTTGAGTGAGTCCATCCTCTATACTTCCCAATAAGAAAACTCCTTTAAAGGGAACATCCCAAATTTTTATCCAATTCCAAGTGCACTCTATCCTCTTTTTTAATCAAAAATTGCCTTTATAAAATCATTCTTTTTATTATTATAACCCACTTGGTTCACTTGTTTATTTATTAAAATTATTTTTCCTTTTTATATTTAAAAATATCTATAGTATTTTCCATAAAACCACACAAAAATTTATTAATGCTAAATTTTCTCAAATAAATTTTTACATGTTTTCACTTCTATTGGACATCACTTATCATGAAATATGCCAATTTTAACTTATGAAAATCCATGTATGATCTAATTCCTTTCATTCCTGGACACTTCCATGATAAGCCAATTGGTTATGCTTTATGTCATGATAGTGGTACCTAATTAATTCTGTGGCCAAACCTTATGTTTATGTAAGATTTATTATGTATTATTAATTGTATGTAAAAAATATTCATGAAATTTAAGATGGGTGCACCTAGATAGTTCTCCAATTCATTGGGTAAATTTTAGTCTAATGAGACGTTATGTGTGACGGTCTTGGGGGTTTTCCTTGGCTTCTGTTACAATGTGAAATGGTCTTGGTGGTTATGATTGACTTGTGCTACTCTGGGAAAAGGACTTGGTGGTTGGCCTTGAATTATACAAAATTCAGGTTTTATTTTTCTTCCACATTTCTATGATTCCATTTTTATATGATCCCATGTTTATATGTTATCATTCTATAGGTTACATGCCTTTTTATATCATCCTATCATGACTTCTATCCCATGTGCTAAATCATAGTTCTTATAGATTATTTCCTTACTTGGATTTTAATTATTCCATTTTTTCATGTTATCCCCAGGTTATCCTATACATATGTATGAGCACAATAGAATACTGGAGCTCATTATGGAGTTTAATAAAAAAATTGTTTTTATAATGATTAATTATGTACCTATTCTTCCAAGACACTAGATTTTATGATCCTTATATTTTAATCTTATGTATAGATATGGTTAAAATCATGTAATTTCATATGTAAAAGGATAGGGTCACTATAGTTGGTATCATAGGATAGTCTAGTTATTTTTGGAGATTAGGAAAAGAGAACTTTAATTAGAAAATTAAATATGGGACGAAGTATAA
This sequence comes from Viscum album, assembly GCA_963277665.1. Classification (NCBI taxonomy): domain Eukaryota; kingdom Viridiplantae; phylum Streptophyta; class Magnoliopsida; order Santalales; family Viscaceae; genus Viscum; species Viscum album. The sequence continues at coordinate 2,037,575,053 of OY728120.1, read as the reverse complement.
GAAAACACCACTAAATTTTGGTAATTATATAATATTTGGTTGATCAAGAAAAAACATTCTTTCTGGAACAAATTGGTAGAGGTAGCTGCAGCATAGATGTACCTAGGAGTGAAGACGCTGACCAAGAGTTTCATGATGGTGTCCGGGAATCCTGGTATACAATAACGGTCCTTGGCTCACTCTTGGTTTGAAACTCCCAGAGGATATGCTTTAGAAAATTCATGATCATAGTACAAAACATTATTAAGGGAATATAAAATTCCCACAAAAATAAAAGTTAAGAAATAGATCAATGATAACCTAGATTTAAACCAAAATAATCACAATTTAAGATATAATTATCCTCTACATGTTTATGCTTTTATATTCATAAGTTTCCTTTTTTTATGATCAATAACTACGTATTCAAGCCCTTTAATTATATGATATTTTTCTTTGTTAATGGATGGTAGAAGAATAACACGTTCCAACAACCAATGTGATAGGAAATATGAATATTTCCCTAATGATGTTCCTGATCGTGTAGGAACAGGTTCTCAAAACATCATTATAGTACTTTATCAAATGGATCATGTTATGAATAATGACCTGAATCATGTGGAATGCCCTCCTTCGGTAAAAAGGGAATGTTTCTGTAGAAACCTTCTTGCAGAAAAAGCCTCCCATGTTTAGCCTATATTCTAAACCCCTACACAGAGAATAGTAAATTAACTCCATTGAAAATATATTCTTCATCCTCTAGTGCTTAGAAGAAGAGAGAGTTGTACTTGCAATCTATTGTTTTGATGGGGAAGCTGATCAGTTGTGAACACTGACCAAGAATAAAAAATTATCAAGAGAAAATTGATTCCATGTATTGGGAGGAATTCCAGATGATTTTTTTCAATAAATATTTTCCTTAAACCCTATATCTCAAGATGGAAGGAGAGTTCATCATACTCATGTAGAACTAATATGAATCCATCAGGGCATATAATGAAAACATTACAAGGCATGTAGTGTACACCTATGGATTTGTCATAAGCACAAAAATAAAGGTGAATTTCTTATTTATGAGGCTAATGATGTGTCTACAAGAGTTGTTGTAAATTCGAGACTTCAACAGTTCTGAGGAGATTATATTTTGTGCCCTAAAGGTATAAATGTATATTAAAGTCTCTCAGTGGTCTCTAGGGCTTGGTGACAAGATGAAAAAAATGGAGAACAACATGGGTGGTTCAACAAACAAAACCCATGTTGTAAAGTGTCCCAAAAATCCCACTTGTAAATGTTGTTGGATGAATCATCCTTGGAACTGTCTAAAGGAAACTATGAATTGCTTCAAATGCAGAATGTTGGGAAATATGGACAAGAACTGCGGAAGGGATATGAAAAATCAAACTAATTTGGAAGAATAAAGGAAGGCTCAGACCAAAACTCATCTAGTGGTGTATTGTTACAACTACAAGGAGTCTAGGCATAATTAATAAAATTTCCATAAACCAAGGGTTGTCAGAGGAAATAAACAACATCCTCAAATGAAACAAGGAAAGGATGATTCTATAAATACTGGTGAGGTGGAGCCATGAAACGATGTGGTTACAGGTATGAATGTTATTCAATAAAAAATAGAGAATGTACTATTTTATTTTGGTTTTACGCATTCTTTCATATCATTCATGTTTAGTAGAACTATTCAAACACCAGCTCAATATTTGAATGATTAGTTATTTCTGAGAATAGAGAATGGGTAAATTATTGCATCCATGATTTATAACTCCTCACCAGTTAATGTTTGTGGACTGATCCTCCCAAAAAATATCATCATACATTCTTTAGTGGTGTTCGTCCTTATATTGGGCATTGGATTGAATATATTTATACAAAGACAATAACAACTTCTCAGAAATGGAAATCACTCTTCACATACTGAAGAATACTCTAATTCTTTTCAAGTGTATTGAGGAACATGAATATCCTTTAGAATCACTATTTCAATTATGGATATTAATTCCTTATGAAAAATCATTTCTATATCAAATGATTATGACTAAGGAGAGAATCATGATTGAAGTCATTCTCATATTGAGGGACTACACTATTGTATTCTATGAAGTGATTCTGGTCTTCCTCCGAACAGAGAGGATGAGTTCTCAATTGAACATATTATGGGATCTCCACCTTCATCAAAGACACCTTATTCAATGTCCACCGTAGAGCTAGAAGAGACGAAGAAGTAGTTACAGGAAAATCTAAATAAGGGTTTTATTTTCCCCAGTGCATTACTGTGGGGTGTGCCAGTCATCTTCATGAAGAGGAAGGATAAATCAATGTGCCTCTACATTGATTATCAGGAGCTCAATAAAATGACAATAAGGAAATTTTATACCTTCCCATGGATAGATGACTTGTTCGATCATCTTTGTTGGGTCAGTTATTTCTATAAGGTGGACCTTCGGTGAGGATATCACCAATTAAAGGTGATGAAGGAAGATATTCCCAAGACCTCTATTAAAACAAGGACTAGAAACTATGAGTTCATTGTTATTCCCTTATGACAAAATAATTCTCCTTCAATTCTCGTGGATTTATTTAATAGAGTATTTAGATATTACCTTGAATAAATTATGGTAGTCTTTGTTGACAATATTCTGTTATACTTAAGAGAAATGAGGAACATGATGAGCCTTTGAATAATATGTTAAAAACATTATGAAGGGAGAAGTTATAATCAATGTATAATAAATGATTGTTCTGGATGGAGGAAGTATCATTAATGGGGAATAATATCCCTAGTAAAATGATATTTATGGAACCTTCCAAGACAAAGGAAATTAATGTTTGGCCCAACCCAACATATATAAAATAGATACATAATATTCTAGGTCTAGTTGGGTATTATCGACCATTTCTGAAAAACTTACCACTATTTTGAAACCCAATGACCAAGATAAAATGAAATGGACTGAAGTATTTCTAGACTCAGGAGAGTGAAGACTGTTTTAAGGAGTTGAAAAAGAGGCTAATCACTGTACCATTTCTCACACTCCCAACAAGCAGATAACTCTTTGTGGTGTACAATGATGCTTCAAAGAAGAACATAGGGAGTGTGTTGATGCAAAATTACAAAGTGATTGCCTACACCTTAAGGAAGATGAAAATCCATAAGCAACACTGTCCTATGCATGTTCTAATGTTGGCGGAGATGATCTTTGCATTAAACATTTGGTTGCATTATCTCTATGTGGAGAAGTGTGATATATATAATGACCACAAGAGTCTCAAATATATATATTCACACCAAAATGGATTAATATACCCTAGTATATATGGATAGATCTCACCAAGGATTATGACTACTCAATCCACAATCATCTTAGTAAGGAAAATAAGGTGGAAAATTATCTAACTAGAATGGATCCAGGATCATTATTAATAATGTGAATTGAAAGGGATCTTATCTTCCTAGATATTAAGAGGATGCACATGGGAATAATTAAGGGAGTAAATTCATCAATAATTTCTAAAATTATTTCTCTTCCATCCCTCCTGGATAAGGTAAAGGATTCTCAAAGATAATATAATGAATTTATGAAAAGTGTTGAAGCTATTAGAAATGGGAAATCCTCAAAGTTCAATATTGATGAGGAAGGAGTTTTAAGATTTGGCCCCCAATAATTTGTACCATCTAGTCCAGAGATAAAGAAGGATCTTATGAATGATGTACATAGATCAACCTTCTCTATCAACCTAGGGAGCACAAAGATGTATTGACATCTCTGAGATTTTTTTTTGGGACAACATGTAATGGGAGATTGCTGAATATACATCATAGTGCCTAGTATGCCAGCAAGTGAAGGTTGAGAGGAAAAATTATAAGGGGACAATGAAACCAAAAACCATACCAACATTGAAGTGGGAGAACATTAACATGAACTTTTTCACTAGACATTCAAGGAAATCTTGAGGAAAAAATTCAATATAGGTCATTGGGGATCGTCTTGTGAGGAAATCTCACTTTATCACAATTCGAGAGGACTTCCATTGGAGAAACTTGAACGGATTTACATCAATGAAGTGGTAAGGCTGTATGGATTAGCACTATATATTATATATAATCATGATCCGAGATTCTCCATGATGTTCTATAAAAGTCTCCAACATGATCTATGAACTGAAATGAACTTCAGTATGTCCTATCATCTTCATACTGATGGCCAATCCGTGCAAAATATTCAGACACTAAAAGATATGCTGATATCCTATTCTATGGAATTCAAAGGAGGATCGAACCAAAATCTTCCACTAGTTTATTTCTCATACAACAATAGTTTCCACTCGACCATCCGAAAAGGTCCATTTGAAGACCTTTAAAGGAAAAGGTGTAGAACACCAATGTGTTAGGATGAAGTCGGTGAATGTAAGATGCATGGACTTGAAATCGTGGAAAAAATGGTGGAAAAGGGAAAAACTATTTAGCAGCATATCAAGGAATCCCAAAGCTGATAGAAGAGTTATGTAGACAATCTTCGACATTACATTGAGATCAAAGTTGGAGACATGGTATTTCTATGCATATCTTTGTAGAAGAAGGTCATGAGGATTGGAAATAAAGGGAAGTCAATTCCTAGGTACAATGTCCCTTTTTAGATTCTTGATCGTGTTAGGGATTTGGCCTATCAACTAGAACTTCTACCTACCATGGACGAAGTATGTGATATATTTCATGTATCACTCTTAAGAAAGTACATACCAGACCCTTCACATGTATTCTCTTTAGAGATGGTACAGTTGGAGGATGATCTTTCTTATCAGGAGTAGCCAGTGAAGATATTGGATCCAAGAGATAAAGTTCAATGTAACTAGACTACTCACCTGTTCAAGGTACTCTGGTGGACCATAAGTACAAAGAGGTAACATGGGAACTATATGAGTCAGTGAAGGAAAAGTACCCCTACCTGTTTATGGACTACAATGTAAAATGAAATTTTGAGGGAGAAATTTCTTAAGGGAGAAGAATGTAATGACCCAATATTTTTCAAAGAAATTTCTATCCTTTGATTATGACATATAATCATATTAAATTACAACAAAATGTATTACGATGTTCTATGTGACCTTTACACATAAGTTTTCACCTTATGTGATTTGAATTTTAAAAATCTGACATACATGGTTGCGGTTAATAAGTTATTCAGAGTCTAATATAACCAACATAATTTTTGGTGACTAGTAACATACCCTTATGAATAGTAATGATACCATTATGAATAGTGACACATCCTAAATAATATTAACATTACCTATGATAGTATATAAATAATATTCATGTGGGAGTACAATATACATATACCATAGAATAAGAAAATAAATGTTTTAATTTAAAATTTTAGAGTAAATTGTGATTTTAATTAAAAAATAAATTAATACGTATTTAAAAATTATTTTTTACAATTGGATACCATTATTGGAATCTAAACGTTGAAAATTATTTAATGTTAATTTTTTGTTTTTTTCTAAAATACGTGATTTTTTTATGGATAATAAAATACAATAATTTACGATAAATTCTAAATAATTGATTTATTGAGTCACTGATGATGGTATGATAATTTAAGCCCAATTGTCTCAAAATCATATGAAATTATTACTAATTTTTTGTCAAGTAATCATCAATATTTTCTTTCATGAAGGAAAATAATAAACTATGAAAATAAATATTATGAAAACCCACCTCCCCTCCACAATAAATACCACCCATCCTTACCTCTTCTCTTCACCCATATAAAGAATTTTTACATACTTAAATTCTACCCAAATCTCTATTAATGATCCTACAACATGTAAAAAATCCCTAATACTCTTCAAATGACCAAATCCTCTCCCATTAAGAGGCTCTCAAGGAAGGTTGACTCAAAAGGTAAATGTCTCTTTCCAATTCTTTTATGTTTTTTTCTTTTCTTGTTTCTTTCCCCACATCCCTTCAACCAAATGGTAGGATAACTCTAGTAAAATACATGTACAATAATTATATTATTAAAATAATATAATTCATTATTATATCTCCTTTACTCACCCCTTTATTTGAATGAAATGAAAACACCGTTTTAGAGGTGGTAATTTAGCACAATCAAGGACGACGAGTTATCAATTTCTATTTAAATATTCAATTATGGTCATGAAACAATTTTTATGGTTAAACCAGACTATTATATGTGTATTTATTTTATTTTATTTGATCCTTATTCACTCACAATGTATAATAATAATACAAAACAAGATAATTGTGAGCAAAATCGCTAAAATTAATCCAAGCGTTTATCATTAATGTTGTATATAATGATTTAAATTCACTCTTTGTATCCAAATTAAATTTCCAAACATGTAATATAATGTATGTTCACTAATTTCATGTAACATCAATTCTAGACATCCACTTTCATCTTACATGTTTATCCATTCATGAAATTAATTAAATCCATCATAAAAACAAGGAAACAAACTTGAACAATGAAATTGAACAAGTTAACCCATCAAAAAGGCCATGAATGAACAAAAAAACGTTTTGATAATTATTTTACATATATAATAGGTTCTGGAATAATTAATAAATAAACATATTTTTTTATTAGGGTCATTAATAACAAGTGGAGAACACTAATGGACTTAATGTAAGTGATCCTCTCTATTTCACATTATTTCACGAATTTCGTCCATTATATTTCATTTTATGTGTCATAAATAATGATGGGTTATGATTTCTCACCTTGTAATACTTCCGTAATGATATATAAGTGATGATAAATCCCATTATCTATCATTAATCCCTCTTATGTACACATGATACCACCCCAATAATCTATAAAAAATTCTATCCAAACCGACTTTTTTCATTCGAGTTTCTCTATATTTTCTTTTACCCAAATGATGTTTCCTTTTATTTTTTATTATAACTTATAAATTATTTTCATATGATCCAAAATCATGTTTAATTATCCATACCTAATTGTCTTTTTGGGATTTACATGGTTTTGAGTGATTCCTTCCTTGATACTTCCCAATAAGCGAATTCATTTTAAGGGAACTTCCCAAATATTTACACAATTTCAAGTGCACTATATCCTAGGTTTAATCCAAAATTTTATTTATAAAACATAAAAATATTATTATGAATTCCATCTTGGTAAACTTATGGTTTTATATAAATGATTTTTCCATTTACAATTTTAAAATTTCTATAATTTTTTTTCATAAAACCACACAAATATGTTTTAATGCTAAAATTTATCCAATACATTTCTTACATGATGTAAATTCTGATTGACATAACTTATCATAATATATGACAATTTTACTTTATTAATATCCTTGTCTGTTCTAATTCATTTCTTTCATGGACACTTTAATAATACGCACTTTGGTTATGATTTTTGTCATTATTATGGTACCCAATTCTTTCCATGGGTAGCCCATGTGTTTATGTAAGATTGATCATGATTTCTTATTTATGATGAAAACATATTCATGAATTGTAAGATGAGTGCACCTAGATAGCTCTCAAATTCATTGGGAAATTTTGAGTCTCATGAGACGTTTTGGGTGTCGGTTTTGGTGGTTAGCCTTGGCTTGTGAAACTATGTGCAATAGTCTTGGCGGTTATACATGGCTTCTGATACTATGGGGACCAGTCTTGGAGGTTATCTTTGACTCGTACTAAATTCGCGTTTTATGTTTCTTCCACATTTATATGATTCAATGTTTAAATAAAATTATGTTTATATGTTATGAATCTATATTGTTACGTCCCTTTTTATATCATCATTTCATTCCTTCTATCCCATGTCTTAATGCTTTGTTCTTATGGTTTTGTCCCTTTCTGGAATTTTAGCTCATCACTTTTTTCATGTTACCACTAGGCTATCCTATGAAATACTAATATCACAATGGAAGATAGGATATAATTATGGAGTTTAATTTAAAAGTTGTTTTTATAAATATTTATTATGTACCTAGTCTTCCAAGACTCTAGACTTTATGATCCTTGGCTTCTACTATGATGTATAATTATTCATAAAATCATGTAATGTTATATATTAAAGGCTCGGGTTTCTATATGATCTATGACTATTATTTAAAAAAAGAAACCAAAAATGAGAAGTTCTAGAGGTCCAACCAACCCTACCATATCTTGAAATCCATGAGACATGGAGCACTCTCAGCAATCCACTTCTCAAACTATAGGAATCCCCATATCTGATCACACCCTAGTGGCACCATAATTCAGTGGCCCCACCAAGGACGAAATACCATGCCCACCCAATTCAATAGTGATAGCAGACATGCAGCCCCCACCACATGACCTGGAAGACAACACATGGAGAGAAGAGTTCCCTCCCATAGAACATGATCTCGGGACATCATGGTAACCACTAACTTAGGGAAATGTGATCCTTGTATAGAGATCCCTCGATAATCATTTCCCTCATTAAGCCAAAAATAGGGATATTTGATCCCAATTATGTCCCACATGGATCTCCATGCATCCCTCAGTGAATGCAATGCATCTCCAACACCAGATAACCTCTCTCTACATGTTCCAAATAAACTATCTTTATAAAAAATATATAGTAAAATACCTCATTCACGAAAATGTATTATGAATCCTATATGCCTAAAATGATTCCTACACATTGGAATATTTCCCATGTGCCGAGATCCAAAAAATAGAATAACCATAAATCGAAAAAATCAAGTGCTTCACACTAGGTGAAGTCATGAAACCATAAAGATGAGTACCTAGAAAATTAATCCCATTCCCTGAAAACATTGAATTATAATCATCAAAGGTGCTAGTTATATAAAATTATAATATACGTCATAAGTTATGACACATTCCTTGACAATATATATACCAACTCCCAAAATAATAATACCTAAAAAATATAATATCCTTTTTTAATGAAAAGTCCTAGTTTTTCTAAAACATCCCCCATTCTGGCTCACCACATGTGCTCAAGAGAACCACCACAATCACTAGTGGATTATAACAAGTCGTGAGGGTCTAAAAGGTGATATGTGGAGACTATACTCTCTGGTTAGAGTGAAATAACCATAGAAAATATCCAAACTCATAAACATGCATCATCTTCATAGTTCGCATAAAAAACTGAAATAATGCATACAATAATAAATGGAATGTAGTATATAGTAATACAATCTCAAATCATGAAAAACATAAAATAGTCGGTCACCCACTTGGCTGACCACATACTAAAAAAACTGAAAATAAATAAAACTATCACAACTACCAACATCAATACAAACTACATAAACGTTCATTATGATGCTTGATATATACTAGCCCAATATTGAGACTCCAAACTATTGTCCCTTCATGATCAATTAATACTGGGTCTCATCCCCATCCATCATGGAACATGTGATCAACCCTAAATGTAGAAATATGGTCTACATGCACATTGAGGTACATGTACAGTGGGTGGTAAATCAATCTCATTATGAAACCCCCAATGGTGAACCTATAAATATATTTTCATAAATGGTGCAAGAAAACCTGATATGTTTGGCCTAGATAAAAACTAAAAGTAGATATAATAAAATATAACCAACAAAAAATTGGGATAACACATGGAAAACAACCAACTAGTGGTATCTAGCCTGACACAAAAGGTAAATCAACCCCCACTCTATCCCATAACAGATGAATTACATCATTTTTCTCACTAAGCCACATGAAAACCGGTGTTCTCGCTAGATCTATACATGTGATCCAAGACATCTAAATGTATTAGGAATGAATGTTTCACCCCAAGGGATAACAACAATCTTCAACAACTGAAAAAATATCTACCAGTTATACAACTCCAATAGCATGATATAAACTGAAGACAGGAACATCTAGGTTGAAAAAAATGGAGAACCAATTAGTCTTGAAGGTCCGATACTATGAATCGATCACGAGATAAATTCATGAAATAATATACCATATGAACCATAAAAATATAGGAGTTAATATAATCCAGGGTCCCATGAGTGAAAAGTCATTTTTGACACATAAAACCCACTCTTTGGGTGCCTCTGAACATCATGAGCTCAATGCCACAGTAGTCAGGGCTACACTCAACAAGATAGGGGGTTCACTCATCCATATCATCCTTTATCTCCAAAATACATTCAAAAAATAGAGATCCAATGGTGGATAGAACCATATCAAAACATAGGGACAACATCTAATCCAAGATATACCAAGGTTCTCTCCTCAAACCATATTCCTCTGCATAATTACCTCAAATTTGATGACAAAAGAAAAATAGAATGTGGGAAAATACAACATCTAACCCACCATCCAAAAATATAAAATATAATCACCAATAAACTCTCATCCAACAATCATGGGGCCTCTTTCGTCACTCTGGATCTTAATATCCAACAAATTTAAACAACAATCTCTCAACAATCGACTTGAGGGTCAATCCAAAACATGGGGCACTCCTAGACCTTGGTGTCACTTCATAAAGTGACATCCACCATGGGAATCCACTAAAGAACCCAAGATATCAGGTCAAACCCAAAAAATAGAATCAACATTCCCAATATACACAATAATAGAAAGACACTCTATGAGTGGTTCTTTAAGCTCATTCAAATTCATGGGACATGCCTAGTGCTGAAATATCACAAATATCCCTCAACTACACAACTGATCCTGAATCAAAAATTCACCCATTGGGCATACAGAAGAACATTCTCTTCAATGGGGTAATTAATAATGGTCCTCATGGATACATAATAAGGGACACTATATAAGGGTTCCTTAGAATAAGAAATGTTAAAACATTCCATATAGGTATTCTCAAAAGGTGATTATGGAAATTGCACATCAGTTGATCAAAAACTAGCCAATAGGGGAAACCACAAGACATCCTCAAACACTCTTAGAATATCAATGAAACCCAGTCATAACATCAATAAAAATCCACAAACCCATAATAAAGGCTCCAAAAACTATGGTATCCAAACATAGAATCTAATCCTCAATTTATCCAACCGTGAAAAAATGGTCCCACATGAATGGATAAAACAATATCTCCATAGACATACAACTCAATCCCACCTATCAGAATTTGTCTAAAGAGCCTCAAATATATCTCTTGGAAACTCTTAATCCAGGATGATCGCCAAGCTCACAACCCTCACATGGGCCACACAACACCCAACCCAAACCCCTTGGAGAATTTTTAAGCGAATCCTCAACGAATTCCCTATATTAGTCTCTCACAGTCCAAAAATAAATATAGATATTATCTAACCACCAAATGTATATCACTATCATGATCTATGTGAAATAATATTAGAATGGACTTCTCACAAGTCCAATTATAACTCTAAGGAAAAAACACAGAAAACCCCCAAAGTAAGAAAAATTACATGTGGTTTACTTTTGAGTACATAGAGTGCACTCCCAAAGCTGCACGTAGCCATGTACTTTGACATGGACATAGTAGAGATCCAGATTTACCATGTACTACTACATGTCTATGAAACACATGGGGTATACCCATGTAGTATGAAAAATATATTTACTTCTCACATGGGGTTTCTTCCAATGTACATTGCCATATGGCAATTTCCTACTATACGACATGTGTTTCCCAAAACATTGTCTTCCATTTTACTCTACCACATAGTGGGGTACATGCCTATGTAAAACTACAATCTGTATACATAAATTATACCTTTTATTCTAATAAAACATAATACTCCTTGTATAGGTAGAAGAATAGCTTGCTTTCAAAAGACCACATACCGTGTACACTGTTTTCCCTAACCGGGAAGCCCCCAAAATGCCCTGAGACCCCCAATTTTCATAAATAATCCCTAGATCGTCACACTATGCCCCCAAAAAATCCATAAAATGATTTAAAACCTAAAAAATCTACACTATGGTATTTATTTGAAAAAAATTAAATTATCATACCTTTGGGAGGAAACTACCTATGATTCGATATAATCCTTGATCTGCAGCTACTACATGGTGGTCAAGTGTGAACTGAGCTCTTTTCCAAAGCTTCCTCTTATCCCTCTCCTTCACTTATCTCCCTCAACCTCTCATGGAAAAATATACTAATGAGTGATCTCATAGGGAGTTTGTGTAAATCCATGGGAGAAGAAAAAATAATGAAAAGGCTAAAAGAGGAAAGAAAAAAAATTGCCATGGCTCAGCCCCGATGCCGAATTCAAGGTTATGTCTCACATAGGAAACACCCATCATTCTGGATGTAATGGAGGAGTTGGAATATTAATATAATTCTCTATTTAAAATATAAAACCAAACAAACATGGATGAATAAATTTTCATTTAATTAATTAAATATTAAATATATTATGAAAATTCTAATAGCTAGGATTTCAAAAAAAAACTTATATACTAGTGTAAAAACCATATTCCGGGACTAACAGAGAGGTAAAAAATTATCTATGGTCATTATGCATGTGAAATGTCAATGTTTCACAATAAATGATTCAAGGAATAAAAAGGATCATATTTCATTGATTTTCACAACTTGTGGTGGTGCTGGTCATCACATTCTTCATTGTTGGAGAACACACACTTCACTAATGATAGATCCATAAGCGAGTTAGGGAAATTTATTTATGTATTTAAATACTATTTTATTTTTCAATAACTGATTTAATCATTTTTTTATTTTATTGGTGATTTATTGATCTTCTCATGTGCCTCTTTTAATTAGTTTCCACGAACCCTTGAGTTTATGTGATTTGAAACCTTGTGTCTATCCTTTGATTTTCATTTTAATATTAATTTAATAGAATCACTGAATTCAATGATATTGAATCTCTTAATTTTTGTTCTTTTCACCAATCATTCTTCACATTCTACATCATTGGCCTAATAGGTTGCAGTTCAGCATATCTAGGGTGGGTTCGAGAATAATCAAACCCTCAAATTTGTGGTGGTTTTGAAAATGATGTATGGAAAAACTACTTCTTTATGGATTTTTTATACTGGGATATGATTTTTTATGGATTTGAGATCCTAAGAATTAATGGATTTATAACGGATTCCGGTGTTGGAAATGAGGCTCTCGATTTTCAGCCATCGGAGGTTAGGAATCGATGATCACTGGCAGTTCCATGGATTTCATAGGATTTAAGAGTCAAAAAACCCTAAATAGTGTTTTTAATAGAAAATATGGCATCCAAATGAAGAAACAAGTTTTATAAATAAAATATACTATGATATTGTTATCCAATGAACACACACCACATAGTCACCTGGTTATTATGTCTAGTGTTTAACGTGAGATTAATATCACATTTAGTTTAAGTCAGTATACAATCCATGTTAACTAGTGGTGGTGGCTTGTAATATAATACAAGTGGAAATGGTAATGGACACATCAAGGCACATGGGCATGGCCAGAGTACATAGGCATGATTGTATACTCAAACACTACCAGGATACCCATACATGGCCATGTACATTAGAAAAATCAGATGTACATAGGAATAGGTTAGGAGAACATGGGTAGGACATGGGTATCTAAGGCATGCCATATATAACCAATACGTTATGTGTAGTGTGTCAGGAATTTCCAATCCATTTCTAGGGGAGAAAACTCCCAAGTGAGGATATGTGGCTATACACTATGTGAAACCATTTAAATATTGTGTACTTTTCCCAGTAACTTCTCCCTTCTGAATCTCCTTCTTCATAACTCAAAATCTATCTCATGAGTAGCTTTTACAAAAAATTATCAATGTAAAATGTTATCGATTCCTAAATTGTAGAATATGACATATCATACGAGGTGTTCTGTGCATGTTGGTTTTTTAGGCGATGCTTGATAATTGCAACTATCAGGTGATCTTCATTAGAGTGATGTTGGGGTTGGTACTCCCCCACTACACCTGGGTGTGAGTCCCCATTATCTTTATATAGGAATAGTCAGTACTCTCCCATAATACATTGGGGCATGGATCCTCCATATATGGGGTAGTGATCACCTATCTTCAAGATCTTTTGGGGGAGCAAGTCATCCACTAGAGTTGTGGATCCCATGGCTATGGTGTGCAATAGTGAGGTATGATCCCCTCCAAACAGATTCTTAAATGGTTATTCATGATGTAGGGAATTGGAAATGGACTTTCAGAGAATTAGTAAGACTCATTGTACATATTTGGTCTATGGAGATTGAGATCCCTATTCCTCTCATTAGGGTTTCTTTATGGTAATATATATGTGTTTTTGAGAGAAAGAGAGTTTGTGTTGGGTTTTAATTCCCTCTTACTATGGGTTGATAAGAATTATTCTATTGTATCTTTTTATTTCTCCCTTTTTGGTTTTTTGGGGAGTCCCACTAGGTATGTATGAACTCACCCATGAATGAGATTTTCCTGCACATTTCTTATCTTATGTAGATAATAGATAGATCGATAGTGACATCAGAGGAGATTAGAGATGCTTGGGTTCAGTGACCACTTTTGGTGGTTGGACATGGAGATCAAGATATGGGATATCTCAACTATCCACTTTTCTAATTTTCTTTCATGTGGAGACATAATTTAAATTTTTTCATGTGTTTTTTCAATAATTTTTTTATTTATATTATCATTATTTCATATATTTCCCTAGATCTAATTGCATAATATTAATACTCTAGATTATGTAGTTCTTTTTATTATTCCACTATAATTTTTCATGGATATGGTGGTGTGTTTTTGCACATGTGAAATAGTAAAAGAAAATACATTCTTGTATATTCCTTCTCAGCACTTGTCACTATCCCCTAGCCTATTTGATGTAGTCTTGGGGTTGTCACAATCAATCTTCTCCCAACCAAGCGGGCCTTGGTGGGATGATTCATTACATGAAATGTAAAAATTTATATGAGATTCACTTTTTTAAAAAGAAACCTTTATGATATTTATTTTCCATTTAATATTTCTTTTGGAACTGGAAATTTCATCCATGTGATTCACTGAATGCTTCCTTATATTATCCTAGATCGTATCTCATTCTGCAAGCTTCCATTTGATATGTTTTGGATCCCAAACGGAGTTACGGATCAGAAGTTATGGCTGTTTGAAGTCATGCTACTGGAAAAGGCCATCAAGGACGGTTTTGGGGAAAAGAATGGATTTGGGAGGAAATAGAGAATCTTACACCAAAATAGGTAATATTTCAAGTAAAAAAGGGAATCTTTTGCAAGAAAAATATTTCACATAAAATGGATTTCCATTGAAAATTTGAATGGAATTTTATGTGCCCCGACATTCAAGGTTTCTCCTATAAATACAAATGGATCCCCTTATTCCCAAGGAAGGCCCGCAGAGGTTGGTGGCCACTCTAATGCGCGTAAGTCCTCATTTTTCGTGCTTGAATGTATAACACCCTCTTGGGTGAAAAACATCAATTTTGCGTGAAAAATCGCCAACGTTCCCATATTTTCATGCAAAACAATATTTTTTCATGTAATAGTGCCATTGTGCCTAATTTTTTGTGTGTCGGTGCTTCACTTATCCAATTGCGCACACACATTTCATATTGCACCCAAGGATCCCCTATTGCGTGGAAACCTCTCATATTGCATGCAAGTCCTTCCCTATTGCATGCACAACCCCCTATTGCGTGCACATCTTGTAACACCCCGAAATTAATTTATGTAATAATAATAATTTTAATTATCACTTTTGGATTACTTAGCCCTTTTTATATATGCAATGACCGTGAAGTAAAACAAAAAACATGACATTTATTCAATACACTAATAATGGTTACATGGAAACAAGGCCTAAGGACCATAACTAACCAAAAATTCATACAAGAAGGCCAATCCCAATCACTAGTACACCCCACATCACCACAAACATGCCAAGGAAGAAGTGGATTTCCTTCAAATCTTCCACGACCAAGAACACCATAACTATAACTGAAACAATCATACTAAGCGTCCGGGGGATGAAGAGCACCATATTCTGTGTCTCAGTGTTTGGAGTTAGAAAACCCTAATCGTGTTTTATAAGGCCTAAAATTTTACCATTTCCATTTAAGTAACCGTTGAGTTTATAATGGCTATAATTATAACCATCAGGTATTGTGGTTTAATTGACTATGAATATTAAAGATTTTAAAGTATTTCAAATATAATTTAAATTTATTAACTATTATTTATGATTTATGATTTCAAAACTAAATTGAAGAACTTTTCTTTAATGTTTCAAAAATACTTAGACATTATGGTTTTGTAAATTGATCACTTGTATAACGAAATATAAATATTTCCTCCTTTTGAACATAATTTGTGATGATTATTATATATTTAAAAAAACCTTGAAATTCTTTAAGTAATTGAGTGCTTTAAAATCCTATTGTTGGACATATTTAAATTGAACTAATCTTTCGGAGACATGACATTAGATAATCGTAATGTTTTTGTATATTTTTCCACTTTAATTCAAAGAAAAATATGTATAATGATTTTAAATATTAAATTTTTTTTTAATTATAAGTTATATAGTTTGGTTTTTAATGTATTTGAATTTGAAAACATTTTACCTTTTAAAAGTTATATAGTTTGTTTTATGATAGGATATGAATAAATAATGTTTTATGGAAGGATATCATTCTTTTTTTTATGGTCATTTTGAAAAGATTGTGTTAATAAAAAATATAACCCATTTGCCCAACCCTTATAGCTGGGCCGAGGGAGGCGGCACACACAGGGTGGTTGAACCTATCCCTCATCCCATGCTATGGCTGTCCAAGCATGGGTACCCCCAAAGGGGAACATGGTAGAGCAAGAGCGCACTCCATTGTGGACGTGATGTTGTGGAAGAGCACAGGTAGGCCAAGGCCTGCAGGGGTGCAGGAGGGAGCGGGATCCCGTGTGTAAGTCCCCCATTTCATGTGTGATCTATTATCTAATTGGTGTAGTGGATCCTCAGGCTTATAAAGAAGCCTCACGCCTCACCATGTTTCTATGTGGGAAGCAGATTTTTGGGCGAAACGTGATATGGGATGTTGGATCGCGTCGCGCGTGATCTAGTCCTTTATCTGATCTCACTTCTTATCCCTCATGACCCCGGAGTTCTATAGTGCTCCTCATCGTCTGTCCGATCTACCTCAGATCGAATCTCGACCATTCACTCAGTTTTAATTCTGCGCTTCGCCTCAGCTGTTGGATCTTGCTCTGGAACCGATCTCAACCATCCATCTTCTCCCCGGTCTTTCTTTCGTGTTGTCTCCCTCATCACACTCAATCTAGTGGCAACCAACTAGTATTACCTCCTTCATCTTACGTGTCTTCTCCTTCTTCTTTTCTTCTTCCTCGAAAATCCCCAACAGCCATTGTAATCGGCCATGTCTTTTTCCCAGGAGATCTTCCCCGATATCTTTTTTTTCATTTTTATTTTTTTCTGTTTACTTTCTTTTGTTTCAGGTATTGTTTTTCATACTTTATATATATATATATGTATTATATTCACCAATTTTTTTCTTTGTTCTCTCTCATAAGAAACATGCTGGTTTATTTTATTTCGGTCAAGTCTTTGTTTATATTATACTTATGATGGAAAGTATATGAAATATCACCTATATAAACCTTGTTTTCATACATGCGAAATCCATAGTTTCCCGCCTCTTGACATCCAAACTATTCCTTCCCATCATCCTTGCACATTCGATGTCAGGTAAGGGATCCACCTATTTTGTTTTCATCCTTTCTGTAAAACTCTTTTACCCTTATTCATATATAGAACCATTCATTTATATATATACGCTCTCATATCATTGTTCTTAAAAACATATCTCATGTTGAGTTTTCTAAAGTGGTTTTAAGTATACAATACATGCAAGAGTTTTCGTGCTTTCAATGTTATATGTGAACCCTTCTTCAATAATTTCTTTCCCTTATGTATATATATATATATATATATAAAATTTCTCCTTAAATCCATTTATGAATTTCAAAATAAATTATATATATTCATATATATATATATATATACAACAACCCACTTTGGGTTATGATCTTTGAAGGGTAATCTTGAGTTTTTTAGTGTTGTTTTCAAAACATAAAACACATGAAAGAGTTCTAGTTCCTCATGTTTTCTTTTTTAAGTATACTCTTATTTTCAATTCGTGCATGTATGGTTATATAAATATATTACAATGGATATTTCACAAAAACCTATCATTATTAAGAAATGGCAATAGTGGAAAGTATATATCTTGTTTTGGGTTGTGCAGATCCAAAATATGCACTTTATGTATACATAAACAATTTTCCATAATTATCAAATTTACATGAATATATATACATTTTGAATTCAGTTTCTGAATGTAATTAGTGTGATGATTTTTCATGTTCAAGTATAAATGTATATTCATGCATAATCTCATGTGTTCAAGTATTTATTTTATGCATAAAGACTTCATAAGAAATAACCCATGCTTTATGTTTCAATGGTTTCACAAGAAATGACTTTGGTACATTATGTTTATGTTTTAATCTATCATATAAAAATTAACATTTCATGGGTAAAAGGAGTATTTCAAAGCAAAAACCTATCAATATGGTTTAGAAAATGGAAACACTCATAAGGGTTTTAATGTAGGGGTTGTTATTTCACGTGACAACCCATTATTTTATGTGTACTAGTTTTTATTACACATACAAGAGTATGATGTTTTGGTTCATGCACGTCACTGTTTAATATGAATCCAACATGTCTAGTTCTTTTTTCCTGATCCATTCCAGTATGAACATGTATATAAAAAGAACAATTATAGACTAAGAATGTATGTTTTATGTAATATGAACACTATGAATATGAGACCATGCTAATACATATGAGGAATGTATTGTGCTTAAAATTATGTGATGGGTGCACTCTGAATTATACTGCTCTCCAATGCATTGGGTAATGTGATGAAGTCTCTTGAGTTAAGTGAAATGATGTGTGAACATAATGTTATCTTTGTTCACAACTATGTGTGGTAGTTAACCACAATTATGTTGGGTTCCTACCCTTACAGTGTTGGAGCAAGGCCTTGTAAAAGTCCGGTATTATACATTTCTTCATTATATACTGGTAAATGAGAAACCAAGGGATTGTGGATTCTTATCTAAGAATATTTATGATAATGAAAGTGAAATCATGATCCATATCCAAGAATAAAATTGGCATGTTATACAAAGGAAAAGTATATAATATTAAGACCATGTGATTTCTTTCTTTGAATCAAATGAATTATAATATGAATGATTAAAAAAATAATTATGCTTTCGGATTGACTAAGTCATGATTATGCATTCAGTTATTACATACACATGTGCACTCTGATTTATGCTTTACAAAAATTTCTTAAGTAAGATCAATTATGTTTCATGATATTGGTCTTTTGAAATTATAGATGATATGCCTTGGAATTTATTTTGTTCATCCTAATAAAATGTTCTATAAATATTTTCTAAATTGGTTATTTTAAAGGGGATTTTTATCAAATATTTTAAAACCCCTTACTGGGAAATATTATGACCACCCTATGTTCAAATTTATGTTTTATAGGTTTGTAGTAGTTTTTCTAAAGCCCTAAGTACTTTTTATAACGACACCATGTTGAGGCTTAACACTGCCATGTTTTTAGAGGAGTACTTCAGTATCATTTGATTTTCCAGGACCCCAAACCGAGACGATCCTCTGTATTGAGACAAGATGTGAAAATTTTCTTATTTTGTAAAACTATTTTAAAAAAAAACACACCATGTTTCAGGCACCAATTTCAGTTTTCTAAGGTCGGGGTCGTGACACATCTCTTATATTGCGCGCACACCTCCCCTATTGCACACAATCCTTCCCCCTTGCATGCAAATCCTTCCCTATTGTGTGACAAACTTCCCTATTACACATAATTGTGCCATGATTCCAAATAATTAGTGCACTTGTGCCATAAATTACAATATTTCATGCAGCATATACTTCATGTTGTGCATTTTACGCGCAATAGTAAATAGGCATGTGCCCGCCGATCCATACCGCATGGGTTGCGCCCTCACACACCTGCTCGGGGTCAATCTCAGGGTGATGTCCTGGCCCTCCGAGGTGGTCCCTTCACCTCTGTCAATGACCCACATAAAAAATGGAGATTCTCACAGCAATTTTTTCGGGCCGGGACATTGGGATTTTTCATTGCGCACCCACCTTACTCCTATGGAATTCCATGTTTTGATATACTCTTTCGGACACCAGGAAACACCTTGAGTTGACATATTCCTCTTGGTTCATTTCTCATGTCGTGAGTTTCGATTCAACTAATCAATTCCCTGAGTACCTTGGGTTGAAACATTTCTCAAGAAACTCATTCAAACCTTATCACTTGGCTCCAATGCCAGGTTGAACCAGAAAGGGTCGCCCTTGCTTAAGTCCCAACAGAAACGATTTCTAGGCACCTTATCCCAATAGTCTTCTATACATGACTATAAATTGTAGAAATCCCTATGTGACAAATATAAGATGCATCTCACTCCAAACAAGAGTTGACATATGCTCCTAGAATGAGATTCCAACAGTCATATCTACATGACTATAAACAGTAGTGCCCCCTCTGTGAGAAATATATGATTCCTTTTACTCCAAAAAAGATATGCCTTATGCTCCAAGCATATGATGCCAACAGTCCTCTCAATATAACTATAAACTGTAGCATTCCCTCTAATTCAATAATAGGATGCCTCTTGTTCCAAAAAAGAGATTCCCTATGTGAAAAGAATAAGTTGTCTCATGTCATGGTTACAGTTGCATAATTTCAAGAGCATTGGAATCTGTTTAAAAATTCCATCACTCCACCTCATGCATTGCATGTCCTTTATTCAGATCTTCATCCACATCCCTGTCTGAAGGGACACCTTAACAGCTTTGTCCCATGTCACCTTATCTCACATACCGTTTTAGGCCAATGCCCTGGAAGACTTTAGACGACACCTTGAGTCGGGTCGTGTGTTTTGAACACGATCAGTAGTCGACCCCCATTTTTTGACCCCATTTTAGGCTAACGCGATGTGGATGTTGTTTTTCGAACACAGTCCACAATTATACACTATCTTCATGACACCCTCAATTCATTCCTAATGACGGGCATGTGATTCACACTTTTCATCTCCCATTGTTTTGACCGATTCCAATTCCCTCAGCATTATCCCACTTGTGCACTAACGCATGGGTACCTGCCCCAATTATATGCCAGAACCCACCAGTGTGTTGGGATTCCATCATGGCTAGACATGAGGAAGACATCACAGGTAACATCCTTGCACAAATCCTATAGATCATTTCTGCTCCTTAGTGGCACCAAGGCATGCTAACTGCTCTTGCTTCTTTGCATAGCCAGGCTAACGTGGACCCCCAATGGAATCACCTTACAACACTCCTCGCCACTGCGTTGCCAGTACCATCCTTTCACTAACATGTTTAGGGTTCCAATTATGTTTTTCCAAGGGGTGTGGAGTGAACCCACCTCGTTCGAGCTAGAAGACGTTAAATTTCCATGTTCCATCTTCCTCAGCACATGACGTTAAACGGTGACGACACCCCGTGCGTTAGATGCGAGGTTCCCCCACCATGGTCATTCTACACTCCCACTAGTCTCTATGGGAGTGAGATCATTCCTCACATGGAATGAGATTCTCTTTATTGGAGAGATATCAATTGTCGGGGAATGTGAATCCACCCAGGGGTAAGACCCCTATCATTTCATGTTGGAGGTAGCATCTTAGCTCTTTTCTTCAGTGCCAAATACCTCTCCTGGTGGGTTTTGTCTCCACCTGGGCCTCCAACCTGGAGTAAGTCCCAATATTAATCTCTTTTGGATGCTAACCATGCGTAATCCCTTGTTTCCTCTATTGGGATTCCAACTATGTGTAATCCCCTTTTCACTTCCCACATATGCACCTTCCACGACATGATCGTCAGGCCTTTGTTGACTCTTGTTTCTCACACCGAGCATGACTCATGTGGGATTAGAGTAAGAATCGACTATGAAATCCTCTCTGGGAATCCTATAGTTTAATCCCCACACCAACCTGAACTAAGAGGTCATTGATCCTTGCCAAGGCATGTTACGTTTGAAGCCTCTCTAAGGTTCAAGACCAACACCCCATTGGTTCTGACCCCATTCATGTTGGTTACACCAACTGAACATCAAGGTCATTGATGCTTTCCAAGGAAAGGTATATAGAAAGCCTCCCTGATGTTCAAGACCCCCACCCATTGGTTCCGACCATCATCACATCAGCTCACCAAAAACCATTTTGAACTATGTTGACTTTGACCTTTTCCAAGGCAAGGTACGTAGGAAGACTCCCTTAGATTCAAGCCTGCCGCCCATTGGTCCCGACCATCTTCATGTCGGCTCACCAATAACCATTTTGAACTATGAGGTCTTCGATCCTAGCCAATGTTAGGTATGTAAGAATCCTCCCTGAGGTTCATTCCCAATACCACCTTCGTTCCAACCCCCTTCATGTCGGTTCCTACCACCTGAACAAGGAGGAATTTTATCCTATCCAAGGAAAGGTACGTAGGAAGCCTCAATGAGGTTCAAGCCCAACAACCATTGGTTCTGACCCCCCTTCCCATCAGACCACCTTTGTCCCACAGGATATTAAACAACATGCCCCCTTCTCATCCGGAATGAGGCTAAACTACATCCACCATCCCGAACTATGTGGGTTGTGATCTATGTCTGCTAGATTAGGTATGTAGGAAGCCTCCCTAAGGATCGATCCCCACTAGTGCTATGCCATTGTGATCCCATTCAGCAGAAAGACGTTGAAATCCCCAATTGACAGTATGTTGTCATTAGATGAACTATGAGGACCTTAATTCTCTACCACAGGGACACGTAGGAGGTATCTTCAAGACTCAATCCCAATATCTTCGTCGCCCTCGAGTCGACTCCATATCATTCTCCATCCACATCACTCAACGACCCAATACCCACAATGATTCCTACCCGAGCCACCACATCCCAGTGGGATCATGACACCTCATTCCCCATCACCTTTAATAACAATCGGGTAGATAACCATGAGGTAGCCCTAAAATTTGTGTTTCCTACAGGGGTTACACTCACCAGATCCAATTTAGTCAGTGTTCCGATTAGTTCGATCCATCTCTGCTGGATGTTAAACCTGTGGCACCCCCTGTGCTAAACAAAGGAAGCTAAGGAATACTTCAGATAGGTGACTATGTCATCTAATTCCTTGCATTCGATGTTGGATTCCTTTGGCATCGGCACCCTTGAGAAGCCCTATAGTAAGGGGAAGAACCACAGATGCGCTAGTGTCCTAGCGTCCTGCCATGCCAGTGATTCCCGACGTGACTAATCCACCGACCGAGGTTTGCTGCCCTGACTAGACCCCTTAGAATACCCCAATAGAAGCATTGTAACTAACTGGTGTCCATAATGATATGGAACTGGGAAGAGTTTCATGAACAATGTCTTAAGTCAATAAGGGAGACCCGAACTAGGTGACAAGTTCCGAGGATGAATCCACAGAAGGAAGAACTGACCCCCATCATCCCATTTAGATCTAGGATAAAACATCCCTGAACAAGGAATAGATTTTGCCTACCTTTTGAAAGTGATAATGTGGGGAAACAACTGTGTGTCCTCTACAGACGGACATGCGTGCCCCGGTGAAAACTGTCAGAAACAATTTGTTGAGAAACAATTTATAAAAATCTTGTGGAATATTATTTTATTCAATGGAAATGAAAATGGTTATTTTGATAATAAATTTTATTCTAACAATTTTAAATTTTTACCAGTATTCATGGATTAATAGTTTTTTTATATGTCTCTTACTGAGCCTTTTTAGTTCTCATACCTCATTTATAATTATTTATCCTAGGGTTTTAAGGATAATTTTTGTCCAGTGGGAGATAAAGATGAAAATTTTAAATATATCATATAATAAACGGAACCTTTTTATTTTAAATTTTTTGTACTGTAAAAAATGGATATAGAGTGGTATTGTCCACATTATGATATAGAATTTATTTTTATAAGGATTATGACCAAATCTTATATAACTACAAACTTAAAAATATATGGTAATGAATGTAAATGAATTATTATGTATAGAATCACTTTTATAGAATAATTAATGTTGGGTAATTATTGTTTCATTAGAGAAAGGGTTTACATAATTTTAGATGGTAGGAAATTGTAAGTAAATAGCCTTAATATCTTCTAATTTATGGTTTTCATGATATATAATTTTATGATTTATATTTTTTTAGTCCAAACAATATATGTTCAAAATATTTTTCCCCAAAATAAAAAGGTAAGGTAATGTAGGAAGGTTAGAAGAGAATAATATCATTCCAAATCAGTAACCATGAGTTAATGGGATTAGAGCAGAGTTGTTCGTTTTTTGTGAGGGATTAGTTGATACATGGTATAAATTGTATTGGTATACATTCTAGAGAGAAACCAAATCTACCATAATGGAATATGTTGATCGTAAATAATTTACTAATACAACACACTCCAGTATTATATTGATCTTTGAACTCTATGGTATTTGAGGAATTGATTAAACCCCTAGAAAATATATTCAATTTCAGAGTTTATTTGTCATTTAAAGGTACCCATTTTTATTTACCATTTAAAAGTTGAATCCGACTATTGGTGGTTAATGACTAAAAAAGTCATAAAAATATAAGACATGGATTCCTTGGAATGTGATGAATTTAAGAATATTTTCCTTAATAAATATTTCCCTGAGGTTGTTATATATATGATAGAAAAAAAATCCTTGAATTGAGGTAGAAGAAAGAAGATTTAGTGGCCACATATGATGAAAACATCACATGACAAACAAGCTATGCACAAAATTATATTTGGATATTGATATAAAATTTTATCAGTCTTACTCAGCCTTAAAAACAATATATTGAAGATCATTTAGCCCTCATGAATTTCAAGAAATTATGATAAACTTGTTCACTATGCTGAGAATGTTGAAATGTTGTTTACTGATGACCATGAATTTCATTAAAGCAATGAGAAAAAGAGTTCTAGGTGGTATCCCAATTATAAGAATTCATCAATGAATTATGAATGTAAAAAAATACAATTTTATGTTTTTTATCAGTGTGGTAAAAATCACACTATGGAATGTATTATTAAATTTGGGAACATATTTTAATTTGTTATATTTGGTAATATGGCTTGTGATTTCATAAAAAATTTACTGGTAATTGTAAGACCAATTCTAATAAATATCATTAAAGTGTCTTGAAGAAAATGATATGGGTAATTATGATAATATGTTTCAAAATAATACCACTAATGATGGAAATTACATGATTATAAAAATAATTTTGTAGGTAAATCCTTTATAACTACATTGGTAGATGTTAAACCATCAAATGATGTGGTTGTAGGAACGTTACTTATCTAATCAGATTATTGTAACGTGTTTATCGATTTGGGGTCTATATATTCGTTCATTTATAATAAATTTTCTAGAAAAATGAAAATTTACTCTCAATAAATGAAGTCATAACTTTTGAAAAAAACACCCATGGGTGGTACTAGGTAAATAAGAATTTATAAATATATTTATACTATCATCGGTGGATGAGTTTTCACTAAAATCCAAATTTTAGTTTTTATTGAATACATTGATTTTATTATGGGTCCAGATTGGATTTTCATTAATCATGCTGAGATAGACTATATATCCAAAGATGTCATTTTCTGTAATGATTCTCCATTTTATATAAGAATCAATTCATAGCTTTGATAACATATCCAAGATCCCATGATGTAACACCCTAGGTTTTTAAAAGAATAACATCATCTTTGATAGAATATATGACACATGACCCCATTACTAGAAGATAATAAAAAATTGATACTTTATAATATATATACTTTAAAATAAATTAAATCTCTTCAATAACTTTTGATCCATGCTATGTCTGTATTAAATGAAATGTTATCCTCTATTAAAATATTATTATTTAAACTTGACCATTATAACTTAGTTTTTATGATTACATGTATGAATAGGAATAAGAAATTAAAATATATATTTATACTTCAAATATTTAAATTTTTATATATTTATCAAAAATAAAAGATGAACCATTTGAAATAAAAAGGAAATGTTTTCATAAAACTGTATTATTATTAATTAGAGCTTAATCATACTCTACGCACGTAATTTAAAATAATTTATTAACACCATAATAAAATATAATTTTTAATAATACACTTTGTTTTTGAAATATGTAAGTAGAAATTGTCTTTTTCTAAATTTTTTAGAATTTTCAAAATCGTTTACTTTTTTTCAAGAATAGTGAAAGACACATATTTTAATTGAAAACACCCATTTCATTTAATTTATTTACCTAGTTAAAATATATTAGAAATTTTTATTAAATTAAAATAACTTCAATTATATTGAAATTTAACTAATTTATGTTAATGGAATCAATTTTATATTGAATTCTGTTATAAATACTATTTAACCTTTTGAATGTTTGTCTTTGAAAAAATAGTTTTTTCAAGACATCTACAGGATTAATTCTCAATTGAACTATTATAATTTTATAGATTAATTTTCTGAGAAATAAATAAAATATTTTTAATAATAAAAAAGTATATTATTTAATAATAAAAAATTAATTTTTAACTATAATTAATAGTGAAAACAGTAAAAAATAATTACCGTATTTAAGGTAAAAGTGGGTTTACAAAGGGATTTAAATATAAATACAAGGGTTTAAGTAACCGAAAACTTATCTAACACTCATTTTATATCAATATTTAGACTATATGACATCTAATTTTATATAATGATCTATTTTGGAGGCATCTGCTATGATACTAACCTGGGGATCACTATATCTTTAAAAAAATTCCTTGGGTGTCATCTCCCCCATTTAAAGGGCCTCCACAAATCCTCCCATATTTAAAAATCCCAAACCATTTGTTTCAGATAATAACGGCCCAAATATCTTCATATCATCCATAAACCCATCCTATGGTATTTATTTATATTATGAATCCCTCATAATAAGGCTTTAGTTATAAAATTAATGAGGCTCTCTAAAGAATAGATAAAATTTTAAAATGTGGGTATGTGTATTATTTATTATTACAGATCATTAAAATCATATTAAACTATGTGAATATTAAAAAAATATTATCCCATATATATATTTTATAAATTTAATTTAATAACTCATATTTGTCTCCACTTCTATCAAAAGGGAAACAAAACCATTGAACGTGTGTATGGCGGACTACCGCCTCCTGAACCAATGTAATTCATTTTCCATAACCACCTTTAATGGATTAATATAATAATGGATTTAATATATTTATATGTTTCTTTAAAATTTTCATACTTATAAAATTATATTATCACATATATGTTTTTACATACCAATCTATGGGGGTTACGATAACGTCGCATGTGGGTATGGCGAACTACCACCTCATGAAATGATGTGATTTGTTTTTCACTTGTTCATTACATATAAAGTAATATGATTAAAATTAATGAATATATGTGATATATATGACCTAAAAATTGTTATTTAAATATAATAACCATTCTATATTCTTATCTTCTAATCCTTTGGAACCAAAAATCATCGCTTTTACGGACTACTGCCTCCACAAATTGATATGAGTTTTTTTAATTTTATTATTACATTGATGGTAATAATAATGGTTTTGATTAAAATAAAATATATAAAACATTATAATGATTTTAATGTTTTAATAAACATTTATTTTCCTTTTATTCATTCCATCGATAAAAATTGTAAATGCATTCATACGTACATATGGCTTACCATCTCCAGGATCAATGTAATTCCTTTACTATATTTAACTTTCAAATATTTCTCTAATTAAATATATTATGAATATATATGATATTTGAATAATTTATTCCATTCCAAATATTATGAAAACATGATAAAATAATAATGGAAAAAATTGACAAATGAAATCATACCTAAAAAATGAAGTTATTGTCACCTGAAACAAAGATTTTTACAAAGAAATGTTAATGAATGAGTGAAAAAATACAATAAAAAAATAATATATGGTATGAAATATATGATTATATATCATTAATAGATTTATAATAACAATAAATTTGTTATAAAATAGGTTCTATCACGTATAAAGAAAATTAGATCTGAGGTAAGGGTTTCTCATCTCACTTTTACTGCCATGAGACATATGTAATATTCACCAATTTTTCCATTGTGTGGGGTATATAAAATTGATTTTTATATTTAATATCAGGAATATATTTCTATTTTATTAATATAATGTTTAGTTTTCGGTTTTTTCAATCAATTGGATTATAATTCAACTGTTACCAAATTTTTAAATGTATATTTCACAATCTCATCATCATTCAGGGTGGTAATTATTTAAGTCTCCCTTGGGGGAGTTATATTATATTTAAATAATTACAAAATATATAATTATTTTGACTCAATTTATTAATAAATTTTTAAATTAATAGTACAATTTTTATATTTTTTGGTACTTAAAATTATTGGGAAAATGTTTTTATGAAAAGGAAACAATATTTGTCTTTTCTATTGAAAATGATCACTCTTACAGAAGAATGTTTTATAAAAACGTTTTTTAAAAGTGTTTTCAAAATACTCAAAAAAATTATTTAAAATATTATTACACATTTATGATTTCAAAAAAATTTAATATTCATGTATTTTTCCAAAAAAGTCTTGTTTGGATTTTATTAAAAATGTGAAATGAATCATTGTTTTAACATGTATAGAATGTATGAAATTATCTACCAACATGACCATTCAATAATTTAAATCTTCTGTTAATAGTTTCAAAGGATATTTTAAAAGATTATTATTTTCAAAATATTCTATGAAATTTTGGTTTAGAAAAAATCAATGTTCAAAATTGTTATTTTCCTCAAGAATGTTTTTAATGAAATTTGTATAGTATTTATATTCATCAATGAAATCGAAACCATCTTGTAATTATAAAACACTAGGGATATGTTGTTTTGATGGCATACATATTATTTATCTTGATTGTTTCTGATCATTTTGTCTCGTGATATACAATTTTATTACCATTAACCATTTTAATCAAGAGTATTTATGATTATGTTTATTGAAAAAAGTTAATTATGAAAATTTTGATTCATCATTTTTCAAAAATAATATTTCGGTTGATTTTGTTTCACCCCTTTCATATGAGTAATATATTGTAATTTATAATTGATAGGTGGGGCCTATAATTACATAGTCTCTTGATTTATCAGTGAGTCACATGAGATAAATTAGTTTCCAAAATCAAATGGGTTTTTACCCTTTGATTTAAACTATCTTGTGAATGGTCTTGATAATATGTTTTATATGCCTAAAATTTTTCATTCCATCATTATGATAGTAGTTATTTATATGCATGTGATTATTAGATTAGTTATAATATCCATGGATAAGTTTCATGATTGTGAGATTATGTATATGGGTTTCTTTAATCATCAGTTATTCTTACCATGTTATGCGCAAGTTGTTGGTTAAATGGAATTTTATTTATTTATTTACAATTTGATATTGATTATAATTACATCTTCATTATACATCTTATATTAAACTTTTCATCACTAAGCATATGACATCACAAATTTATTTTGTTTTATTTTCCAGAGGATACCCAAAAGTGTTTTATGATTATTATGTAGAGATATTCTAAGGGGAAATATAGAGTTCTCAAATAAAACACTAAATTGTATTTTATTTTTTCAAGTGTAATGTGAGATTCAAGTATGTAACTAGTTTACCAATTCTACTAAGATATAGGGTCCTTTGTAATGTGATTCATTATATCTTATTCCAATATAATAAAATATCAAAAAACACTGGGATACTCTGGTTGGGGTCTTTATAGTTGGTATCAGAGGAAGTGTGGTACAAACCATGGAAAATAGAATTAGTAAAACATATAATATGTTTCATAAAACTATGGTATACATTTAGTATATGTATATAATAACATACTAATGTTTTTTAAGGTATAGATTATATAGTTTACCTAAAAATACCTACATTTTAAGAGACTAAAAGTAGACATGGTTTTAGAACAGATGTACCTAGGGGTAATAACTCTAAAGAAGGCATATTGAGCTTGACTATGGAATTAAAAAGTACAAGAATATTTTCCTCATTACAAACTTGTTTTGACACTCCATTGGGATATTCTTGGGTAAATTCAAATTTTATTTACAACCCATTATGAAGGCTTGAAAATATTTTTAGGATTTGAAATTTTTTCAAAACAAACCGTTTTTATGATTATGAGATAATCCCTACATAATTTTTTTGATTTTTTAAATTGTTTCACTAGTTTTGGGATTGTAAATTATTTTTCATAATTTTATGATCTAATATAGTGTATGAAATTTTTATGAAATTTCAATTGTTGGATGGAATGGGAACTGTATCAATGAACCTAATCCTAAGATTAAGAGTGATTGTTTATTTGATGGGCTTAAGAATGTATTTGAATGGGAACTAGTTTCCAAAAAATTCTCAACATATGAGAAAATAGTATATTGTACTGTCAATATAGACAAATAATTCTATATTTACTATTCATTTTAAGGTAGTAAAGAGAATAACATGATAGAATAAAAATATTGAAAGGAGGAAAAGGGAAAGAATGATTTTCCAACATGTAATATTATTTAAATAATAATCATGGTACATTATTGAAGTGAATTATATTTTTATACAATTTTGGAGATAATGTACACCATGAACATGATTTAATGGTTAAGTATCAATATTCTAATTTTCAATGCCTTAATGGTATGGAGATCCGACACTACACAAATGAACTCCCCAAGCATCATGGTAATATAACTCAGACAAAGTTAATGGATCATGGTCAAGATTATGTTATTACTATAGATGAAGAGGAATGAATAATGTTCTTGTTTTTTGATTAAATAATTTGGTTATATGATTATTTTATCAATGATATTTTTCTATAAGAATAATGTGATGTTATAGGTTTGTATTTTAGTACGTTTCTGTTAAGGAATAGTGAGAATGTGTTGAATGACCACAATTACTTTGAAAAGTTATATAGTGGTATGTTGATAATTTTGGAATGAAAACTATTAATGGATAATAACCACTAATATATTCATATATTGATATAATAATGATAAATATATGTTTAGGTGATTTTATTGGTAAATTTTTATTTAATGGTTGAATTGATGATTTATGTTTTCTTAAATGGAGTTTTGCTGCATGTTTGGTTTTGTCGAATATATTTGACAACATGATAATTTATTTTCTGGAAGAATATATGTTTTCAATATATTTTTATAGTGATAAATGTGTTCGTATAATATTAATGTGTCTCTAATAGATACATTATGTTGTTTGAGAAATAAATATTATGTTGATTTTGTAAATTTGGTGACCTAATAAACTTTAGGACATTGAATTTGGTCGAACATATGTTGGAAAATAATAAAAGTTAACCATTTCTGAAATGGATTATGATGAATTTTCAGAGTTATTATTGAGGTATCATATATTATTATATAATATTGTATAACATTTGATAAAAAATTTCGTTTTAGTGAAGACATGATGAATAGTTGATTACTCATTATGGATTTTATAACAAGTTGAAAGTTAATATTAGTACTTCAGGAATAATAAAATTTATTTTTGGATAATCATTTCATAGAGTAATTTATTAAGTAGAAAATTATATAATAAAACCAAAGGATTAAATTGTGATTATAAAATATAATGATATAAATTATTTACATTTCCTTATATTCTTAAAAACTAAAAGAATTCATCAACTCTTGGAAAAATATATTCAAATAATAATGTTATCCTATTAAATTTATTTCTAATGAACTTATGGTCTTTTTACCAATGATATATTTATGGTTTTTTGTTCATTAAACTTCTCATGATATCCCACATTCTTTTTATGAATTATGTCTATTAATCTCTATAATTATTTACATTTTTCATTCATGGTCATACCTTCACATCCCACAAATATTCTCATACTTGAAAAAATATTAATTATTTATCTACATAAAATTAATACATAAAATTATCTCTTATTAAGAGGAATATTTATTATCTTTTATCATAATGTGGGTTTCATAAAAAGGAATTTTTGAATATCGATCCATTGATTTCCAAGATCAAGATTAAATTGCGAGGATGTAATTTATTTGAGGGAGTAAAATGTAACACAATTATATTTTAAAGAAGGAACATCTAGTTTGATATCATATATGAAATAATACACCAAGATTATAAGAGAATGTAAAACCCCTAGACATTAATGTATATTTTTTAAATAAATTTAATCACTTCGGTATCTTGTGACGCACACAACACTTGGTTTAAATAAAACACAATACTCTATTAAAATATTATTCTTTAAAATGTACATTATACCGTAGAATTTAAGATTCAAAGCATAAATAGGACTAAATAAATTATTTAATTATATGGTTTACTCATTTATAAATTGTTATGTATTTATTATAATTAATATAAAAACCATTTGAATGAAAAGTAAATGGTTAAAAACTATATTTTTATGAATAGAGGTTTATTAGTGCTCTATGAACATAACAAAAACTAATTTTTAAAACCTTTATAGAATTATTTAAAAAAAATCATTTTTTAAATCAAAATTTCAAAATTATCTTTGTGTGAATTTTTTACAATTTTGTGAGAGGAATATTTTTCATTAATAGTAAAAATACTAATTTTAATTGAAAATTTCTTTTTCATTTAAATTATTTACTCAGTCAAATTATATTTAAAATATTTAATAAATTAAAATTAGTTTAAAAAATTACAATTTAGTAAAATTTAGTTCATTTTAATCAATTTTATTTTTAATTTTTATATATAAAATTTCCAAACGTTTGAATTTTTTTATTTAGAAACATTGTTTTCTAGACACGTCTGCGTGTTTAATTTTATATTGAATTATACCAATTTTGTGGATTAAACTTAGAAAAATGAATTAAATATTTTTAATAAATATTTCATATATTATATAATATTTTAAAATTAATTTTTTACCATAATTAATAGTTTAAATAGTAAAAATTAATTCTCACAGTTAATGTACAAATAGTATTATCAAGGGTTAAACTAATAAGTTAAGGGTTAAAATGGTATAAAACATGTCAAAAACAATTTGGATGTCAATAATGTCACCTTATAATATCTAAGGTTCTATAATGACCCATTTTTAATTCATGTTTCATGAGAAAAACGTGTTTATCACATTATCTATAAAAAATCCATGTGTATCCTTTCCACCACTTATAAAAGGCCAACCCTCTCCTCACCTATTATCACATAAAAAACATATGATTTTTTCAAGAAAGTAATAAATATATTTCTTTATTACATCCATAAATAATTTTTCCAGTATTCTAATTATGAATCCCCCCTAATATGTACTTAGGAATAAACCTAAATAGGCTCTCTGAAAAATTGGAAAAATTCAAAAATGTGGGTATTTATTTTATTTCATCTAACACATCCTTCAAATCATATTAAAATATTATAATATAATTAAAAATTATCCCTATATACAAATATGTTGTTATATTTATTTAATAACTCAAATTCATCTCCAATTCAATCAAATTGAATAAAAACTATCGATCGTATGTAAAGAGGAATACCGCCTCCTGTAGTGATGTGATTAGTTTTAAATCACCAACTTTAATGGTTTTATATAAGGATTTATTTAACATATATATTTGTTATTTATGAGATTATTATACTTCATGTTTTATGATATCACATATACATTCTTACTTTATATGTTGTGTGGGATACGATAACATCTCTCTGTGTATAGCGGACTACCGCCTCACGAAGCAATGCGATTTGTTTTTACTTTATGCTTTAAATGGATGGTATAAAGGTTAAAGATAATTAATATATTTTATATTAATGACCTATAAATAATTATAGATATATAATATCACATCTTAATTCTTACCTTACGATCTGTAGGAAATTAATAACGTTGCTCATGGGTAAATGTGTACTACAGCCTCTACGTAGTGATATGAAATGGTTTTCATTTTATTTTTACATGAATGGTGATAAGGATTTATTTGATTAATATATATTATATTTATTATAAAAAATATTACATAAATATGAATTATTATTTATTTTCCTTTCATTTGATCCTTCATGAAAAATGGATTCAACGTTCATGCGTACGTATGACAGACCATCTCTATAAATAGTGTAATCCATTGGTTATCTCTAACTTATAATTATTACTATAACTAAATATATAAGGAATATATAAGATATTTAAATAATGGTTAAAATTATTTAGATGATGGAACCATGATCAAAGTAAAATGATCAAATTAATGAATTAAAACATACATGAAAAATGAAGCAACTATCACCTGAAACAATTATTTTTACAAAGAAATGTTTATAAAGAGGTGATAAAAGACTAAAAGTAAATAATATGTGGTGTTAAATATATTATTATGGATAGTTAATATACTTATAATTAATATGTACTTATTATACAAGAGTTTCTATGATATACAAAAGATTTTGAACCTGAGGTATAGGTGTGTCATTTCATTTTTACTTATATGATACATATGTGATATTCACCACTTATTACATTATTTGTTTTATATACTACCCATTTTTATATTTTATATCATAAATATATTTCAATTAATTTTATTTAAATGTTTATTTGATGTTATTTCTTTCATGGGGTTTATTATTCAAAAGAAACAAAAGTGGTAAGGGTTTATTCCATAATCTCATCATTTTTCGAGATTATTTTTGTTTATGTTTCCCTTAGAGAAATTATTTAACCTTTAAATAATAAGAAAAATTATTTCCTTATCCTCTAGTTATTAATAAAATTTTAATATAATAATACAACTTTCCACTCATTGATTCTTAAAATGATTGAGAAAATATTTTTAAGAAAGGGAAACATTATTTCTATTTTTGGTTGAAAATAATTTTTCTTATAAAACCATGTTTTAAAAAAAATGCTTCGAAAAATGTCTCAAATTATATAAATGAATTATTAAAGATATTGTTTCCCATTTTTGACTTTTTTAAAAAAATATAATGTAATCTTCATGTCTTTTCTCAAACAATGTCTATTTGGATTTTTTCAAAAAA
This sequence comes from Viscum album, assembly GCA_963277665.1. Lineage (NCBI taxonomy): Eukaryota > Viridiplantae > Streptophyta > Magnoliopsida > Santalales > Viscaceae > Viscum > Viscum album. The sequence continues at coordinate 2,037,539,743 of OY728120.1, read as the reverse complement.
GTGAAAGGAATATTTGTTCTAATGTCTGTGTCATGTATAGAATATCCAACCATCATGACCACTCAATGTTTTAAGTATTATTTTATAAATTTTAACGTTATTTTAATTGAAAATAGTTTTTAAAATATTTATAAACATTTATTTTTGAAAATAATTTCAATGTAAAATGATTATCTTCCTCAGGAATGTTTTTAATGAAATTTTTATGGAATTTATATTCATCTAGTACAAAAATGATTTGTTGTATATATGATAAGGTGGGGATATTGGTTATTAATACCACTTTCATTATATCAAGGAATTGTTCATGATTAGTTTCACTGGGTATGTACAAATTTATTACCATTCCCCATTTTACTCTAGATGATTTATAATTATGTTTATTGATTAGCTTATGTAATAACATTTTGTACATTAGTTTTTCAATATGAATGTTTGTGTTTATAATGTGTATCCCATTAAATGTGCATAATTAAGTGGAATTATTAAGCTATGGGTAGTTCCTGGAATTATATATCCCTTAAATTCATTACTAGGTCTCATGAGACAAATCTTTTTCCAAATTAATTGGGTTCTTAATCATACATTTAAATTATCTTGTGAGAAGTCTTGAAAGTATGTTTTAGATATCTGGAAATATTTATTATATCATTATGAGACTAGTTATTGATTTCCATGTGATTATTATATTATTTATAATATCCATGGATAAGTTTCAATCTCACTTGATTATGTAAATGTCTTTTTTTGATCATCAGTTATTCCTTACATATTATTCTCATGTTATAGTTTAAATGGAATTTCTTCTATTAATGTACCCTAGCTTATTTATTATATTTATGATAGATTCCATTATATGATTACCTTTGATGAGAATATTAGCTGACAAATTTCTTATATTTTATTTTCCTCTGGATTCCTGGATGTTTTTTATGATTTCTATGTAGGGATATTATAATGGGAGATAAGGTATTATCAAAAAAAAGATGTTGTATTTTATGTTTTCAAGTTTAATGTGAGACCGAAGTATATTTCTCATTTACCATGACTACTAATCTATAAAATCCATTGGGTTGTGATTCCTTGTATCATATCCAATATAATAATGTAACCATTGACTCTAGGATACTAGTTTTTGGGTCATTATAGAGGAAAAATTAAGTGGTATAAAAGAATGCACCTTGATAATGTTATGTAAAAAAAGGGAATTCTACAGATTAATGATATCTCGATAGTGAAAAAATATATGGGTGTTGTCATAATGAGTTACCTAGTATTATAATTGATCAAGAAGTTTATCTTTATGTATAATTAGTACCTAATTATACATAATTTCTATACCCCACATATCAAATGGATCAAGTAGATCTTCTTGAATTAAAAAAATCGTTTTTAATATTTTCTTGATAAAGATTTCATTCATCCAAGAACTTCACCATGGGGTGATCATGTTTTATTTGTTATAAATCAAAATGTTTCCATGTAGGTTTTAATTAATTATAAATAATTAAAAACATGACCCCTTAAAATACTTTTCTGTAACATCATATTGATGACTTGTTTGATTCACTTAGGGATATCAGTATTTTTCAAAGGCTGATCTTAGGTTCAGGTATCAATAGATGAATGTGGAGGAGTATGACATCTCTATGGAAAAATTTCATAGTAGGTATAGGAATTAATATTTTTTTATTCACATTGGGTTGAGGAATGCATCAGTTTTATTCATGGATCTTAGGAAAATATTTTTACTTTAATATTTGGATAATTTTATAGGGTTTATTTATGATATTATGTTTTATTATAAAAGATATATGGTTCAAAAAAATATCTATGGATTGTTCTAAAACCGTGAATGAAAATAATCTATATAGAAAATTTAGTAAATGTGATATTTTGTTATAAAATATTTCATTCCTCGGATATATCATAAATAAATATAGAATAACTTTTAATCCTACTAAAACAAATGTTGGTGGAGAAATTCCAAGACTAGAAAATGTGAAAAAGATTTGAAGTTTTATTATAGTAGTTGGATATTACTATGGTTTTGTTAAAAAAATCATGATTATTTATCCACATAACTAAGTTAACTTGAAAAGGAGTTAGGTTTACTAGACAAAGAAATGTGATGAATGTCTCAAGGAATGGAAAATAATACTATTGAATTCCCTAGTGTTATCCCTCCCATCTAGAAATAGTAATTTTTTTATAAATATTGATTCTTCATTAAAAGTACTATGTTGCGTGTCACTGCATAATGAATAGGTAATTTCATAGGAATCACATCAATTAGAACCTCATGAGGAAAATCATCATATACATAACCTTAAACTTGCAGCTATAGTGTATACTTTAAATTACATGAGACACTATTTATATGCAGTAAAGTGTCGTATATATTCTGATCATAAAATTTTAATGTATATATTCACTCAAATTGTGTAGAAAATTAGATATAGGAGATATATAGAATTTATAAATTAGTACTCCTGGATAATTATTTTCCATTCTGGTAAATAAAACATAGTAACAAATTCATTGAGTCGAAAAAATAATTCATCTCAAATTATGATATATCAAAAATATGATCCTTTAGTTATGGATCTCATGAATGTTGATTTAAAAAAATTTCAATAAATAAAACCCAATATTTTTTTTATGTTTCAGTGCAATATCTATTGTTATAAATAATTAAGAAAGAATACCATGAGTTATAGGAGAAGTTAAAATTGACTAAGAAAAGAAATTATACTTTATTTAATGTAAAAAAGGTGTTTTTAGAATTAGAAAAATATTATATGATTCATGTGACCACCAATTGAAGAAATAACTACCGAGTATGTCTCATAGTCCTATGATTTCTATTTATCCAGAAAGTGTAAACATTTATTGAGACTTTCTGAGTAATTTCTAGTGGGAATTAAGGAAGAAATCTATAGTTAATTTTACTACAAAATGTTTGACATTAAAAAAGGTTAAATATAAATTAAAATTATTATAAGGGATGATTCATCCTTTTCTAGATCTAGAATAGAAATGGGGGGATATATCCCTGTATTTAAATATTGGATTACCAAGTCATATCAAGGTAATATTATGATGTGGGTTATTATCGAACATGTAAATAAATATGTTCATTTTATTCCCATTAAATATATTATTTACAAGGATAAAATTTCGTGAAATTATGTTAAAGATATAATTAAATTACATGGATTCACTCACTATTTTTTATCTAACTATGATCCTAGATTTTCTAATAATTTATGGAAAATTATTTAGAAGTTATTGGCTACTAAATTAAATTTTAGTACATCCTTTCTTACTTAATCTGGTAGATGGTATGACATAATGATTAAGAGTTTGGAAGATATTCATTGATATTGTTAAATGTATTATTGATGAAGTTTTAATCCATATCTATCTGTGGTTTAGTTTTCATATAAAAATAGTTTTCATTCTAGTGTACAGATGGTTCCTTTTTGAGGTATTATATGGATTGATATGTTAGACTGAATCTTGTTGTGATGAATTTTGGGAAACAATGTTTTTGGGGACTATTATTAGTATAAAAAATGTTTAATAAGGTGAATATTATTCAGTAGCGTATGAGGTTAGCTTAGAGTATGTATACTAGTTAAACAAACAAATAAAGGAAATAACATTCTTTCAAAATTGTTATTCATGTTTTTCTAAATGTATCTCTAAGGAAATTTTTTTTGTGTTTTAGTAAAAAATGAAAGTTAGTTATGCAGTTCATTAAAAAATATGAAATCATAGATAAATTTATGCTATATTCATTCTGAGTGCTATATCTACAATTTTATTTTAGTTACATGTCAAATTTCATGTTTCATTGTTAATAAAATATTCATTGAATACATCACTTGTTTTGACCCATAAAGTAGTTCTATTGGTAGAAAAATTTTCTTAAGAGAAACATTCATTTTAGATTATTATATGTAGTGAGAAAGTATATTCTAATAAATTTATTTATCAAGTAATTGTTTTCAATAAAATGCATATGATTTAAGAAGTAATATAGGAATCAAAAAATTTATGAAGGAAAATTATCCCCACTTGATAAAATAATGAAACAATTATCAAGTTGTTGTTTCCAAAAGGGGGTAAGATGGTAAAACCCCAGGTAACATTAATATAAATCATTTTCATATCTTTTTAATATTCATTAATTATATATTATAGAGTTATATTTATTATAATAATATTATATAATGATTCAGTCCAATGGGAAAAGAGTTATTTATAACCTAATTTGGTTTTCATGTCTTATATTATTTTATTAAAAAGCATGATTTAAAATTTATTGAATTGGAATTTAAATAATAATATTTTTTTAATTCATCATGTCAAAATTATATGAAGCTAATTTTAATATAATTTTATGAAAAGTTTTATTTTTCAATGAATAGTTAAAATACTATTTTTTAATATAAAAATGTTCCTTATTTCAAAAATCTACAAAGGATAATTTTTTAAAAATGGTTTCAAAGAAAAAGTAGTTTAATTATTTTATTAATAATAAAATTATATCCTTTTTAATTAATTTTATACATTTATTTGGTATAAAAATATTTTTATACATTAGACAACCATTTTTCGTATACCCATTTTTCGATTCATTTTTTCAGATTAATGTTAAATTTAAATTTTCCACATCTATTAATTGAATTTTATAAAATATTTTCCATATTTATATAAATAAAAATTAATCTTATTTAATTATTCCAAATTAATTTTTTAAAATAATTAGTAGTAAATATATTGAAAACCTGTCACCATATATAAGGTTAAAACATGTTTACCATGGGTTAAAATTAAGTGATAAGGGTTAAAATAACAAACAAACACATCTAAATTATATTTTATCACCATAATTGTACCTTATATGATATAATATTAATAAATGATCCATTTTTATCATTTTTAGTAAGTAATATATTAATAAATTATATTCTTTTTGAAAACTCAATGTGTGTCCTCTACCCCACTTATAAAAGGATACCCCCTCTCCTCTCTTATACATAATTAAAAATCCTTTTTTGGGGAAATACCTTATTAAATCCCATCTCAACATCTCTCCAAAAATACTACATTATTTGGTTAGTTACGAAAAACAATATATTATACCTTTTGGTATAAACAAAAATAGGTTGACTGAAGAAGTGATATAGTTCGTAACCGGGTGTTTTTTATTTATTATTCCCTCTCCATAAAATCATCATAAATCATGATGATATAATTAACCTGGCATATTTAATAAACTGACTTTTTTTGTTAATTTAATAACCTTTACCAATCTCCCTCTTCTATAAATGGGAATAGAAACCATATTTCATTTATACGTTGGAATACAGCCTTAGGAATTGACGTAATTTATTTTCTATCACTACCCTAATGGTTTGTTATAATTATGGATTTAATTTATATATATATATATATAATATTTATAATTATTTATAGATAATATATCATCTATTTTCTTACCTTTCCCTCCATTTAAACATTATAATATCGTTCATGTGCATGTGGGGGTTAACAAATCCATGAAGTGATGTTATTCTTATTTCATGACCACATCAGTTTGATACTCTATATAATTGTATTTAAAGAAATAAGATGATATTAATGAAATATTCACAATTTTAAAATAATATTCACCTTCTTTCCTCCATGTTCTATGAAAAATAAATGTTTTACTCATTCATATGTACGGCCTATCGTCGACATAATTTTAACATAATTCCCTTTTCATAACCATATTTTATGTTTTGATTTATAATTGTAATTAAATTTTAAAAATGATAATTATTTTATTATTATTATTATGGATATAATTTAATTATGAACTCATGTACCATAGTCAAATCACTGATGTTATTTTGCTCATATCACATGAATATCATCAAAACATATGATGTGAAACTAATTGATTATGTAATTGTATAAAACATGGAAATAAATAAAATAAAAATAAAAATAATCTTGAATACATTTCTTATGAAAGTAAATAGTTTACATATGTTTATAATTTAGGAATATAAATCACATTTGTGATGAGTCAAAATCAGGTTAAGGGACAATTTACCTTAAAACGATGTTATAAATTTATTAAGTATTTATTTTATATATATTATTCTTCCATATATTTATATTCTTAAAATAATTTAATGGATGTATTAGTATGGACAGAAATTAATTATAATGTAAATTTTTATTCACTTTTTACTTTATTTCAATGTTTTTCATGTGGAATATTTTTATCTATATTATGTCAAATTTATTTATGAAAAAGAAAATGGAATATAATATTTTAACATATATGGAATCAATAGTTCTTCATTATACAGTAATTGTTATTTTATGTTTGGATTACATTAAAATATTTTATTTTTTATTCAACGAAAAATCCATTTCCCTTTGTTTTATGTATTTTCAAAAATAGTTTTAAATTGAATGGATATTTCAATATCTATATATGTTTTTTGGGTGAAAAGATTGTTTTTAGGATTATGATAATGGAAATTCAAGGTTTTCATGTATTATGATTATGTTTATGTTGTTTGGAATTTTTTATGATGATGGGAATGATCGATATTTCTCATGAGGATGAGTGATACCTATATAGATCATGACAACTAGTGAGTTTGATATAGTTCTCCAATGGAATTGGTAAACATAAAAAGTTAATTGGTTTGGTTTCCCTTACAAGATTATTAGAATATATTTGGCAATTTATTACATTCCTAAGAGATATTTTAAGAGTGATATAAAAATGATTTCCCAAGTTACCGAAATGATTTATCTAATATTTTTATGTGTTTTCATATAAATCTTATGATTTCTAAAGGTAAGCTAATAAGATTAAGTTTAAGAGGAATTTTATGATACTTTTCAGGGTAAAATGTAAAACTTTTTATGTTTTTACATGATTTCAATGAAACCATTATGTGTTTTATTTTTTCTTTAATATTTCTTAGGAAAAGTTTTATAAAAATATTGGGCCACCAAATTTTATTTCTTGGGTAATAAAATGTTTATTTTGAACTAAATTATTATTTTTGATGAATAAATGTTTTAATATTATTCATAGACTAAAGTTATTATTTATTTATTTTAATATTCCCCTTACTAAGCTATTTGGGCTCATCCAATATTTTTAAATTATTTTTATAGGGTTTTATGGATGAGATGGTATAATGGTGAGGTTATGATGAAAACAATGAAGATATGTCATGGATATTAAAATTATTTTATTTTAAAAGTATACTAATATGAAAAAAGGATATTGAGTGGTAATATCAATTATAAAATGTAATATTTATTTATGTAAGGGTCATGTCTGAATTATCTAAAACTCTAAACCTAAAAGATATCTATGAATGCAAGGACATTAATTCTTGTATAAAGAATCAATTTTATGAATTTTTTATGTTTTGTTCCTTATATACATAATTTATATATTCAAATTTATTCACAAACTAGAATGATTAAACTCAAAATACATTTTAGTATATATAATTCTATAATATATAACATTCAAAGAAATTTATTTGAATGTGTATATTAATGATAATAGAATATTTCCATCATTTTGATTTATCCTATGAACAATTATATAACATTATGATTTATTGGTCAATTACGAACTCCCATAATTTAGTCCATGGAAATATATTCAATCTTTTATTTTATTCTAGCAAAATGAATCAATTACAAGAATTTACTTAGATATTTTTACATTGACTTTTCATGGGTTATATATAGGGAAAATAATTATTAATACACTTATTCGTAAATATTTTCCATAATAGATGCATGATATCCCTGTAATTTGTCATAACTTTATAATAAACTGGAAAACTGGAATAAAGAAATTATCCATGAAATAATTCTTCAAATTTATAGGGTCTGTATGTTTTTCATTAAAATAAAGTGTTTGGTCCCGTAAAATAATATATATTTTATTATTTCCCTATAATTTATGGATCCTTAGAGTCTTCTACAATGTATTAGATAGAATTATCCATTCTCTTCCTCTAATCATGTATAGGTTATAATAATATTGGAAAGGCTATGTAAATCTTTTTTTTCAAATGGTAATTAATTTAGAACACTATAAAAATCGAAAACCATTAAATTACATTTCTTCTTGAGTTGGATAATTCTAACTCAAGAAATTGTAAATGGAATTACATATATAATTTTTATATATGAGTTCAATGTAAATTAATTATATAGATATTTCCCCCACCCCAAATTCCATATGATGGGATCCTATCATGTTGTGATATTTATCATTTGTTTTTTAACTATATTTTTTTTATCTTTTCATTTATTGATAAAGCATCAAAAAATATTTATAAGTTATCATACCTAATCTAAAAATAATAATTTAGATTATAATAATTCTAATTTTATTTCAACTATCTTGATACATGTATTATTAATCGACCTTCTTATATCATAATTCATACAAAACCTTTTTCAAAAGCATCACCCTAAATTATGTATCCTTCACTTTGTTTTGTAAAGAACAAGAATAGGAAAAGTTGTAGTCCATCTATCTATATATTCAACCGATTTAATATTTCGTATTCTAATATATAATCACCCACATTACATTTAAGTATAACCTTTTTAAATCAATCTTTTAGAAATAATTAACTAATATTTAACAATACACAAATTACATAAAAAAATATTTAAATAAAAAAATTCACTGGTTTCATCCATGAAATCAGAACAATAACATTTATAGTGTTCATATAAATTTAATTATTTGAAAATATATTCCCAATATATTTTACATAATATAATAGTACAATTATGATAACATTCCATTAAACATATGAACACAATTAGTTACCCAAAACAATTTATAATTCCATCTCTTGGTAAACCTATGACCTTTATTTATCAAGAAAATATCTTAAAAAATTCAATAATGGGGTCAAAATTATTTTTATTGATTCATATCATCAAAAAATAAAATGTGATGAGGTCATTTAGGAATACAAAAGGCATGATCCTAAACTCATAAAGGTAATTTTTTCATTGTAAATATATTTTCAGAATGACCTTCTCTCTTACCCTCAATTACTAATATCATGAGTGGATGTTAATTTATGAAAACCAACATAATCTATTAAATTATTAAAATTCTTTATAATAAAGAGAAAAAGATTATTTTCTTCATTATATTTTTTTTATGTAGATTGTAATAATAAATAAACAATGGTAAACTTTTATTGAACCTCTTGTAAAATAACATTGATTATACTAAATGTGAAATGTATAGATAGATAAATTCCTTTCTCACTATATAAATATATAATCTATGTAGTTACCATTATTTTAATAGATTAATTTGTTATAAGGGTAGTAAATTTGACTCCTATGAGGAAAATTAATAATTAACAATTACTTGTATAAAATAAATGAAGCCTTTTTACAATATATAGATGTTTAGAATGGTTACCTACCTTAGTAATAATATGAAATAACAAAAAACCTAGTCTTAAAATTATCCATACTTCCCTTAATCATGTTAATATTCCATTATTCTCAAAATATAGTGGTAACAAAAACTTATAAGACAAAGATAACCATTTCACTATAATAATCGATTTGTGAATTTTTATTTACGATTTAATTTTTCATTATATTAAAATCATTTTTACATCTCAAAGACAATGATATCCCATCATATATCCAAAAACCCAATCATTACCCTAAAAATGGTATTTAAAAAAAATTGGATTTCCAACAATATAAGTATCAATCTCTGTGGATTATGACATATACTCCACATGATATCCCAAAAAAATTGTTACCTGAATAAATAAATAAGATTCCCTAGTACTAGAAAATTGATATGGAATTATAATTTAAATAAGATAATTTCCTTCTAAAATAAATTATCATGCCTCCACACCCAACTCTTATATAAGGATATAAAAAATTAAATTTTATTCAAAGATATTCTATAAATGAAATATATTATCTTTATAAAAATGTGAATATAAATAAATATATATTTTGTTGTTTAACTATAGGAACCTCAACTATCACTGCATTATTATCTATTTTATAAAATTATTTCTAGAAAACTAAGATGATAACAAATTAGATATTAGTCTATAGAATAATCTAAATCCTATGATATTTATGTAATTCAATTGTAAACTTATCCATTGAAAAATGAAAAGGAACAAAAATCATCACCACGTACTCCATGGTAATCATGATTCACCTATAAAAGCTCATTAATTAATTACCTATATAATATTTTACTTATAAAGAAACTAAAATTTATAAAAATTTATTTAGGAATCATTTATAGAAATTGTATTTATGTATTTCAAGTTTTTTTATTATCTCAAAACAATTCCTTAGTATTCATTTATGTAGATAGGTTCAAAACTATAATAAAAAGTTTTTAAAGTTAATATAATATACACGATATAGTCAATTTTATATAAAAATTACTCATTATTTTAGATACCTTTATTACCTATAAATAATAGTATATTATGCCACTAAAAATATATTTCTTAATCCATATCTCAAATGTAATAATTTTTAGTTTCCATATAAGGATAGGACATATGAACATATTGAATAGTTCAGGATTAGTAAGATCATTCCCCACCACCCTTATTCTTCATCAAACGAGATCTTTTTTCAATTATTTTTTATTAATAAAAATATAAGAGAAAAACTATTAAAATATGACCATTCTTGTGAAAAAATTTATAAAATTAATATATAGATCCAAAAATAAATAAATTTTAAAAATCGAACAATAATTCATACCCTATAGTATTTTTTCAATACATTTTACATAATTTCTATAATTTATAATTTTGGAAAAATAATTTTTAAATTAATTTACCAAAACAATTTAAAATTAACCAATCAATAGAGTTATTTATAATCCTTTGACATAGAAATAAAAAAAATGAAAACTATTATCTATTTCCATTCAAAATAAATATTTTATAAATAATTTCAGGCAATGAAGTTCGTCACCATGAATAAAAATCTACTTGAACGCATTCTAAACTCAAACCCAAATGGTACAACACAAACTCAGAATAACGAATATATTCTAAAAATTATTTCATCAATGATTAATTAAAATGTGATATCTTGGTAATTCAATTTATTTCATGAAGAGGTTATTTATTCCTTTTCATATGAATACTTAATGAACCAATAATATTAATCACCCTTCCTTCAGCCTATTTAGGATGAATAAATATAATGTTTTGATGTAATAAAATTTCATAAAACCCCAACCGATATTATAGAATCCCAAAATCCAAGATAGTTTCCCCACAAGAACAAAAATATATCCCATAACCACAAGAAATGTGCAAAATATTAAATATTTCCAAATAAAAACATTAGGAAATGATTTTACCAAAAAATAAATTATCCTTATAAGCATTATAAAAAATTTAAATCCATAAATTATTTTAAAACTATAATAAAAATGTTATAATATATAAAAATTACAGTAAAGGACTTCAAGTTATAAATATCCTAATCAAAGAGATTATGATATACTGATTAAAATCAATGATACAAATTCATTACAAAGAATTAATCAGAAAATCCTATTTATATATTCATTTAATTGATATATGAATCTTTGGTAACAAATATTAAATCATTCACCTAACTAGCTTCTGAAAAATCTAGGTCTTAATTACAACCATATAGATTTATAAGGGAATGTCTAAAAATAAATATGGCTTCACCAATTACTCCATTATATTTAATAAATAAGTAAATATATAATGTAAATAATAATACTAGAGAAAAAATAAATTTCAATCCTTACAATAACTGAATTTAAACCATCTAGAAAATTTAATTAAATTCATGAAACCTTAAAATATATTCACAATTTTTTTCAAAATTAATAAAAACATTACATTAATTATTTAGAATTTATTTTTTAGATTAATCACAATTTCAATATCACATAAATCATTGAAAATTTTATTTGTGTTAAAAAGGGTTTATTATATCATTAAAAGAATATTTTTTAAATATCCATGTGTCAAGTCATACCTTTATCAATTAAATCCATACATAAACATAATAAAACTTTATCGAGATAGAAATATAAGTACAAATCACATACACAAGTAAATGTGAGAAACAAGAAATAATATGTTTATACATTATTAATTGAAATTTTTGTTACATAGATGACATTCTTTAAAAAGAAAATACAGGATTCCAAATAATTAATGTCAAAATGATAATTACCAAAAAAACTATACATGAACTGTAGGATCCTTCTACAGTAATGATAATTAAATGTCAATGTTTTACTTTTGAAAACCATTTCTCGTTCCCCAAATTCCATAAAATTAATTAAAATAGTGATTTTTATAAGAAATTTAATTTTTCATTCCATAAAATATTTACTCATTGAAATATTAAATTTTGGATAACTGATTACATAAATGAAATATTATTATGTAAACATAAATGATCATTTTTATAATATTATTTATTAAAGCATACAAATTTTTATGTAATAAATAAAATTTAAAACACCCCATCTTTACATAAATGCAAGAATAGTTTGAAAAAAAATTAATTTTATAGAATATAATTGTTTTCCAAAGATATTGTTTTATAAATAAAATACATAATATTTATAATCAATTATTTATCATATAATAATCACATATTTAAATGAAATGTATGACAGTTTTATATTTTATCGATGTCAAATAAACATATCGATGCTAACTACATCGATTTTTCATCTCATAATCAATTGGTTTCTCTTAACACATGAAATTATTTTAAATACAACTTAATCATTCTTTATATATAATAATACATTATTACTCATAGGGTCCAAAATTCTATAAATCTATCATCATAAAATTTAGATTTATATTAGAAAATGTGGGAATAAAATAGATGAAGAATAAAAATGAGGTTAAAGATCTCTTACCTCTGATCTAGTGATGATTTTATAGATAATTAATATATTATTATCAAAAAATGGTTGATTGTATTAAAAATCAGCACAGATACACATAAAAATAATGTATGGATAATTTTGGATATTAATATTGAGAAAATTGTAACATCCCAGTTAAATAAAGTATAATACATATTTCATATTTATTAATATTTTTTAATTAAATATTAATATTACTTTAAAAGGGTTGCTATGTTCGATAGCATACCCGATACGCAACAATGGGTTTCTTTGAAATCTTACGTTACACACTATTAATATAATATTATTATTTTAAATGGTAGTTAAATCCTAGCCATTTTATTGGCATGAATGAACAAAACTATGTAAAATATGATTATAAATGTTTTTTAAATGTATTAACATTTATCCAAAAAATGTTAGCTGCTTAAATTGTGAATGAATCTAATTTTAAGCCTAATTTACATTAAAAGACCGATTTATTGCCTTTTAATGGGGAACCCTCATTAAATATATATTTGTTTACTTTAATACATTCCAATTTAAAAAATAAAATCCTTCTTTATAATGGGTACATCAAAATTTACTTTGTGTAACTTTTTTGGAATTTTTCCAATAAAGTTCATTTTTAATGAATAGTGAAAAATATTATATTTTAATTCAAAAGTGCCTTTTAATCTAATTTATTTATATGGTTATATTATCTCTTTAATGGGTTTTAAATTTAAATTAAAATATATTTTTACCATTTAATCCAATGTTGGTCATTTGATTTAATTTCACTTTGAAATTGGACATACACAAGTATTAATCTTTTTAAAGTTATTGTTTCTTAAAAACACGCTATTTGTTTTGATAATGGGAATTAATTTTTAAATTAATTAATGAAACTTCTATGTTTTGAATTTGGAAAAATTTACATCAATTTTTAATTCGGAATATCAAATAATGCATAGGCTGAATTTTTGGTATTTTTCTGAAAAACTTCAATTTTGGATGAATAGTGAAACCACTTAGTGGTAGTTCAAAAAACTGACTTTTTCATTTAAATAAAATTTTACCACTTATGTGAATTTAATTTCAAAAGTCTCAAAAACATGGTTTTTAACAATATGTAAAATGTCATTCATTAAGATGAAAATAATTTTTTGGTGAATAGTTTCTTCTGACTTTTATTTAGAGTAGTTAAAGGTAAATAAGGTAATTTGAGGTTAAAAGAAATATTATAATAATTAAAAATTACATTAAAACTTTTTCAAACATTATTGGTTGAGTCATTTAAGACCATGGGTATCTTTTCGTCGATTTTGGGACCCCATTGAGCAACATGGGAGTGATAATGACAATTTAGATTAATTAATTTAACGTGAAGACAAAATTGACATTAACAAAAATATTTTAATAATTAATTTTTATATGGTGTTATAATAGTCATATTTTCGACTATATGTATTATTTGGAAATATAAAAATCTTTCCTATATCATGGGATTTTTGTTATAATTTTTTGACTTCAAATAAATTAAATTATTTATGACACAATAATGATGCAGTATTTACCTCGTTATTAAATGATTTAAATAAATAAGATTATAAAGATTAAAATATTATCCCAAACATGTCCAATTATGATTGGAGGATTTTATTTCCACCATGAATCATCTTATATTAGATTTTAATGATTTTTGGACCATTATAAATCAAATATCATTATATTATAAAATAATATTTTCACACTTTCCTAAAGAGTCCCTCCTCTACCTTATAAAAGGAGACCACTTCTAACCAATTCCTCACACCTCTCAAGACATTTGGCTGGTCAAAACTCTTCCTATTTAATCTCCTTACAACCCTCCCCTATTCCTAGAATCCTTACCTTATGAATAAGGCACTTCAAGAAGTTCTTTGGTTCAAACCAAAGGGTGTTACCCAAATTAAAGGTAATGGTTTCTCTTAAATTGTTTTCTTTTATTTTAATTCTCCTTCCCATAAAATATTTTTATTCCTTTATTTTGTAACAACACCATTATCCTAAATATACTATTACTTTGTTATGAGAATTATTTTAACTACACTTACACAAACCTCCATCTAATGGATGAAGAACATAATGTTTCTGTGGATGGAAAACTAACACCACACGAAATCATGATTGTTCAAATATCTCTAACCGCCTCTCGTGGTGGTCATTATGATGGAACTATATTTATATATGATATATATTATTTTTATATTTTGTTTTTGTTTATGTACTTTCCATTTATAGCACGCCTTTATGGTTTCCATAGTGGGTAAATACGATAATCTCATTTGAGGAAGCGCAGACTACCGCCCCCTCAAAGTGATGTGACTCGTTAATACCTTATGTGGGATGTATAAAGGATATATTTAATGGTATTATATATGATATTATACTTCAATTATAATATACTTATGTATAATTATGTTTTAATTGTTTTAAAAGAATAAATAGAAATGAAAGTAGCGCTCATGCGTACGTACGACTTATAGTCTCCATGAACGGTGCATTTCATTTCTTACCGCTAAATGTTATGTAATATTATTAATACATATATATAATTGATATATATTATATATATTATATCTAAATCATTAATATCATTCTGTATATAATGATCCTTTGACCACATGAACAACATTTGATTATAATAAGTCCATTTTTGATTGAAGTACTAAATAACGAGAAAACGAACCTAATTAACTTAAATGATTAGATAATGTTTATAACATTGTAATAAGTGATATAAAAGGAATAATAAACTTGAAAAAGGTTCTTATGAAATTATAAATTAACTTTACTTTATTATTTAGGAGATTAAATAACGATCGAGTCAATTCTGACACGAGGTAAGGGATCTGACCTCTCTCTTTCTTTTCAAGTACTCTCTTTTAGGTCATTTCTTTTATGCTCCATGTTATTATATTGGAGGATGTTCTTCTATATAAACCATACTATAATTTGTATTTTATTATGATGAGAGACCCCCTATTACTCCCATCAATTCATTTTAAGAATGTTTAAGTGGCGTCATTAGACTGCCGAATTTTTTGTAAGGGATTTTCTTATATAACTTTTAATTCCGTGAGATTTCCATTGTTCACCACTTTTTTATTACATATGTTGTAATGTGTACTGATGTTGATATATATTATCATTATTAGATTTATATTCATGGTATTGTGTGATTCATTTTGTGGTTATTAACATTTGGTCATACGATTCAATTTTAATACAATGAAGTAATGCTTTTTCATCTCACTTTTTATTCCCGTGAGATTCATTTATATTGGCCACTATTTTCTTTTTGTGTGGCATATTTACTGTCCATGATTTTACTCTTTGTGTAATATACTTTAATTTATGATTATTTACATCTTCATTGAAGAATTCTTATTTCATGTGGCATATGTTTTGTAAGTTACCAAACTGGTAAGGGAATCTTACACCCTCCTCTATTTTTTTAAAAAGAAATCTTTTTGTTATGTCTTTCAAAATATATCTTATTATGTTGGGATATGTGCTTTTATATCCTTATTGAAGTAAACATTATGTCCAAGTGATGAGATTCCCTTTTTATCTCGTCAAATCATTTTAGGAATTTTAACGATATGTCGTTAGGCTGTCAAATTTTTACAATGTAACTTCTTAACCCAATTTCAATTCTTTGGGTTAAACTGGTACTTCTTAAATATGTCATCCAATAAATATGTACTAATGAACTCTGATTGTTTTACACTTAATATCCACTTATATTGGGTTTATTTAAATTTTTCACACATAATTATGTGATTGTTTTTTCCTTAATTTAAGGATACTATCTTTATAAGGGATTTCATCTCAATTTACATTTCCATTGTGACTTCATTGTTGTTATGCACCAATTCACTCTTATATGGTGTATATAATGTACTTCGACATATTATATCATGAATCCATTTATTCTCATGATAGTATAAGGTTTTTATTAAATGTTCTTCGTCAATTATTTGTATTCAATTGTCTCTCTTTTTGTTAGAAAAACTCTTTAACTAAAATATCGTTTTAAATGTTTTAATGATTTATTCTTAAAAATATTTCTCATTAATATCAATGTTTTCAAAATGGGTTTTAGGATTTATTTATATGGACATTAATATTTTCAAATGATAATTCATTTAAAAGCTTCAAAGAAGTGTGGGACACTTTGATTCAAAAATATTTTTTAAAAAGGCTTTGAAAATGATATGATAAAATATTTTTTAAACCAATATCATGATTTGATATTTTGGAATGTGGAAATGTTATATTTCCTTTATAAATGTGTTATATGTTAAGATTATTTTATGGTTATTGGGCATTGTTTACATATATGGGTGGTTCTGTGATAAACATAGGTCGGGTGAGACCAAGATAACTCTCCAATGCATTGGGTAATGTGACGGAGGTAAACGTGATGTTTCTCCTAAGAGAATTAGGGTATATACTATGATGGGTATTCCAAGTGTAACTTCCCACATATTTGTGATAGCTAAAATTTATATTTGATATGGATTCCATAAGTAACCTTAATGATTTATGATTTTTGTGTGTTATTCATAAATCTTATGATTTCATAAGGTATGTTATAATTGAAATGTATGGTTTCATGGATTTTTATTTATTGTTGTGGTAATGTTTTCCTTCCTTATTTTATAACCCTTACTGAGCTTTTTATGCTCATCCCAAGTTTTTGAAATGTTTTCCACATGACTTAAAGATGAATAGGATAAATGATGAGATCAAAGAAAAGTCATGCTGTCTAAAACATGGAACTAGAAATGTGTCTTTTTTTGAGTTTTTATTTTATGAAAAAAATTGATACTGAGTAGAAGTGTCTACATGTAATATTCACGTTGTTGTGTAATATTTATGTCCTAATTCTCTAAAACATTAAACCTGAAATTATCCCCAATTTGAATTATTCATTTAATTCAATATTATGTAATGTTTAAGGTCGGGTCCTTATAGTTGGCATCAGAAGGAGGTTTAGATAAATTTAGAGGTTATGATACAATTTAAGTATAAGTGACATTACCATAATGGTTATTATTTTAGAAAGTTTCATACTTATTTTTATAAAGTGATTGAGTTTAAGATAACATGAATAAGTATATCATAGTGTTTACCCTCATCATAATATATTATATGATGATTTTACTGATATACTCACACTGACATTTTTGTTTACTGTAAATGGTTAGATCTAGCAGGTGCCAAAGTAACGATGGATGTGAATAATACTATGACAGTTTTTTGAACAAGCAGCTGAATGATATGGGAGATGCAATGAGAGCTCTTGTGGTTATTCTCAACCAACTATCTGGAGTCATGATTGACCACCTGAACATTAGTGATTTTTATAAGACATCATATATGCGAGAAACTAATCCCTATGGTTGTTCATGTAATAATTATAAAGGTAAGTATGTTCAAAAACCTATGTGTCAAAGATGTGGAAATAAAAACATAGGAAAATGTTTCAAAGGGACAGAAAGATGCTTTATATGTGGAAATGAAGGTCATAAAGCAATAACCTTCCATGGAAAAAGGAATCATCTAGTTGTCTCTAGGAAAGGGGAAGAAGTTCTTTCTGAAGGATCAATTGAATGTTTTAAATGTGATGATCATGGTCATCATGAAAACACATGTCCTACGAAGATGTTTCAGTAATGGGATCACCAAAATTGTACAAATATTGGTTTACCAATACCTAATGCCATTCCGATTGAGGATATAGAAACTAACAATGAAAATGAAAGGTATGGATTATTTCATAACATTTGTTTTCCTATTATTGAAATCATAGGATATGATTCATGATTTTGTTTGTAGGAAAGTAGTATTTCAGAATAAGTTGGAAAAGAATGGTTAATGGATCATGATGAACTTTCAATGAGTAAGAGGTCAACATATAATGGATTCAAGAGTTATGGAAGATTTTATGATCGTGAAATTCTTAAAAGTATTAAGGCTCTTTTGATGATGGTATTACATTAGAGGACTTTTTATATAATGTGTAACTTTAATGTTTGATATATGAAAATTTTATTCAAAGAATAATTATCTTCTCTATTGTGGATATAGTTATAAAGAACCATTTGGGATTAAATGATCCTTGAATTTGAGGCAATTACCAGTTAATACATTTTGGGATGAAAATAAATGTTATTAGATATCTTTTGTGGTTAAAATATGTTATGGTTATTTTTGATGAATTTATCTCTTTTGGGAATGTTATAAAATTATGTTGTTTTTGAAAAGGGACAACACGCAAACTATGTGACAACCCGTCACGTTGGACGAAGCTGTGGGAATCGAACCCATAAACAAAGTATGACTGGTATTTATCACCTACCACTGGACTACGCGAAGTCCCTGGTTAGTATGAGTAATTATTTTTAGTTATATGATCTTATGAATCAGGAGAAGGTTGATTTTGGGTTATCTATGGAAATGATTAACCTATCATGGAGGATATGTGATTAGCTTAATTACTTTTTAGAATGATACATTAAGAGTAACTGATGTTATTTGGAGATAAATGTAATGATTTACCTTGTAAGACTATGTGATTAAATCCTTTATATATTTGGGATTCAATCTTAATTTGGATAACTTTGACGAATTTTAAGGATAACTGTTTATTTATTGGTCTTTCTCAAACCTTGTGTTCTTTTTGTTGAATTTTGGAGATTAAGTGTAGTATTTTTTATTATAAAGGATTATCCTTTTTGTGATTATCTGATCTTATACTAAACATTTTGGTTTTAGTTAATATCTGAAGACATGGGAAATATATATTTCATCTTTTGTGGATTATTTCATTCTCTCAATGTTGATTATAGTGCTCCTAATATGAAAAAAGGCATCCTAAATATTCATCGTTTGGAGAAAATATGAGTTTTTGATAGAAATCTAGTAAAAGATTAATGTCTACAAGAAAAGTTATTATATTTCCTTATGTTTTTGGTTAAGATCATAAATAAATTCCTCAACTACAAGTAACATTAAACAAAAACATTGTCTGTTAACCTTTCCTACTGGGGAATCAAAGACTGTTTAACCCATCACAAGTTTGTGATTTTGTGGTGGTTAACTTTCTCCTAAACATGTTTCCTAACACTCTCCATTAGAAATTTTCCCTTTTTTTCTCCTCCATATTAATGTTTTCAGGGAACCATAATATGTATTAACTTGGGTGACCTTTGGGATTATCTTTCTTTCTTTTAATGTGATAGTTTTACTGACTCTATTTTCGATGTGGGTCTTTCAATGAAGTTTCCGAGCCCTTTTTTTTAATTTGCGAGGATGCAATTCCCAAAAGGGGGGAAGGATGTAACATCCCAGGTAAATAAAGAATAATTCATATTTAATATTTATTAATTTGTTTGAATTAAATATTAATTTTACTTTAAAAGGGTTGTTATCTTCCATAGTGTACCTGATACGCAACAATGGGTTTCTTTGAAATATAACGTTACACACTAATAATATAATATTATTATTTTCAATTGTAGTCAAATAAAAGCCATTGTATTGGATTTAATGAATAAAAATAAATAAAATATTATTATACATGTTTGTTAAATGTATTTACATTTATCCAAAAAAAATTAGAGGCTTAAATTGTGAATGAATCTAATATTAAGCGTAATTTACATTAAAAGGCCGATTTATCGCCTTTTAATAGAGAACCCTCTTTAAATATAGTTTTGGTTACTTTAATAAATTCTAATTGAATAAATAAGTTCCTTCTTTAGAATGGGGACATCAAAATTTACTTTGTTTAAATTTTTTGGAATTTTTCCGATAATGTTCATTTTTTAATGAATAATGAAAAATATTGTATTTTAATTCTAATGTGCCTTTTAATCTAATATATTTATATGGTTATATTATCATTTTATTGGGTTTTAAAGTGAAATTAAATTATATTTTTACGGTTTAATCCAATGTTTGTCATTAGAATTAATTTCACTTTGAAATTGGACATAAAGAAGTATTAATCTTTTGAAAGTTATTGTTTCTTAAAAACACGCTATTTGTTTTAATAATGGGAATTAATTTTTAAATTAACTAATTCCACTTCTATGTTTTGAATTTGGGAAAATTGACATCAATTTTTAATTTGTAATATCAAATAATTCATAGGCGGGATTTTTGGTATTTTTCTGAAAAACTTCAATTTTGGATGAATAGTGAAACCACTTCGTAGTAGTTAAAAAACTGACATTTTCATTTAAATAAAATTTTACCACTTCTGTGAATTGAATTTCAAAATTCTGAAATATATGGTTGTTAAGAATAAGTAAAATGTGGTACATTAAGAAGAAAATAATTTGTTGGTGAATAGTATCTTTTGACTATTATTTACCATAGTTAAAGGTAAATAATGTAATTCAAGGTTAAAGGAATATTATAATAATTAAAAATTACATTAAAACTTGTCTAAACCTTATTGGTTGAGTCATTTCCGACCATGGGATTATTTGGGTCGATTTTGGGACATTATTGAGCCACTTGGGAGTGATAATGACAATTTAGATTAATTAATTTAATGTGAAGACAAAATTAACATTAACAAAATCTTTTATTAATTAATTTTTATATGGTGTTATAAAATTCCTATTTTTGACTATATATATTCTTTGGAAATATAAAAATATTTTGTATATCATGTAATTTTGTTTTATAATTTTTATACTTCAAATAAATTAAATTATTTATGACACAATAATGATGCAGTATTTACCTCATTAATAAATGATTTAAATAAATAAGATTATAATGATTAAAATATTATCCAAAACATGTCCAATTATGATTGGATGATATTATTTATACCATGAATCATCTTATCATATAATGTAATGATTTTTGGGCCATTAGAAACCGAATATCATTAAATTATAAAATAATATTTTCACAGTTTCCTAAAGATCCCATCCACTCCCTTATAAAAAAACCGCTTCTAACCAATTACTCACACCTATCAAGACATTTTTATCGTCCAAACTCTGACCAATTAAGCTCCCTAAATCCCTTCCCTCCTCCTAGAAGCCTTACCTTATGCAGAAGGAACTTCATGAAGTCCTTTGGTTCAAACCAAAGGGAGGTACCCAAATTAAATGTAATGGTTTCTCATACATTGTTTTATTTTATTTTACTTCTCCATCCCCTAAAATCATTTTATTCCTTTCTTTTTTAACAACACCAGTTTCATAAATATACTACGATGTTTTTATGAGAAGGATTTTAACTACACTTACACACACCTCCATCTAATGGATTAAGATCATAATCTATATGTGGATGGAAAACTAACGCCTCACGAAACGATGATTGTTCAAATATCTCCAACCGCCTCTCATGGTGGCCATTAGGATGGAATTGTATTTATATGTGATATATATTATGTTAATGTTTTCTTTATTCTTCTGTATTTTCCATTTATAGAACTCATTTATGGTTTCCATAGTGGGTAAATACGATAATCTCATTTGAGGAAGTGCAGACTACCGCCCCTTCAAAGTGATGTAACTCATTAATGCCTTATGTGGGATGTATAGAGGATAAAGTTAATTATATTATATATTATATTATACTTGAATTATAATAAATCTATGTATCATTATGTTTTAATTCCATTAAAATAAGAAATAGAAATGAAAGTAGCGTTCATGCGTACGTACGGCTTACCGTCTCCATGAACGGTGCATTTCATTTCTTACCTCTAAATGTCATGCACTATTATAAATACATGTATATAATGGATATATATTATATATATTATATCTAAATCATGAATATAATTCTGGATATAATGAATCTTTGACCACATGAACAACATGTAATTATAAGAAGTCCATTTTTGACTCAAGTACCACATATCAACAAAATGAACATTATTAACTTAAATGATTAAATAATGTGTATAACATGGAAATAAGTGATATAAAAGGAATAATAAACTTGAAAAAGGTTATTAATAGAGTAGAGATTAACTTTATTTTATTATTAAGGAGATTAAATAATGATCGAGTCAAGTCGGACACGAGGTAAGGGTTCTGACCTCTCTCTTTCTTTTAAAGTACTCTCTTTTATGTCATTTCATTTATGCTCCATGTTCTTATGTTGGAGGACATTATTTTATATTCACTAGTCTGTAATTTCTATTTCCATATTATGAGAGACTCCCTCTTACTCTCATTAATTCATTTTAATAATTTTTACGTGGTGCCGTTAGGCTGCGGAATTTTTGTTAAGGGATTTTCTTATCTCACTTTTAATTCCGTAAGATTTCCATTGTTCGCCACTTATTTATTACATGTGGTGTAATGTGTCCTGACATTGATATATATTATCATGATTATCTTTATATTCATGTTATTCTGTGATTAATTTTGTGGTTACTAACTTTTGGTCATATGATTCAATTTGAATACAATGAAGTAAGGGTTTTTCATCTCACTTTTTATTCCCGTGAGACTCATGCTATATTGGACACTATTTCCTTTTGTGTCGCATATGTACTATCCATTATTGTACTCTTTGTGTAATATAAATTCTTTTATGAGAATTTACATCTTCATTGAATGAATCTTCTTTCATGTGGCATATGTTTTCTAATTTACTAAATCGGTAAGGGAATCATTCACCCTCTACTACAACAAATCCGTTGTTTAACGGAGACTGTTTAGCGGCTGTTCTAGGATCCACCGCCAAACCTATTGTAAAAAAGGTTCCGTGATGGTTTATAATAAACGGCTGTGAAACATTGTTTTTTTAACACCCAACCCTTCCCCCACCCCGACCCTCCTTCCCCCGCGACCCCGACCCCCTGCTTCCCCCGCGACCATGGCCCCCCGCGACCCCGGCGACCCCGACCTTGGGGACCCCGGTGACCTCGGTGACCCCGCAACCCCGAGACCCCCAGCACCCCACGACCCCCGGCCCCCCGTGACCCCGGAAGTTCTCCATCTTCCCCTCTAGGTAGGGTTTTGTTTCTCCTTCTTTAGGTTTTTGGTTTTCCAGTAGGTAGGGTAGTTGATTTAGGTTTTTTCATGTTGGAGGTTTTGATATTATTGTTTTTGGGTAAATCATCACCCAATGTACGTGGTTCCATGCCCTATCATTTTTAGATGATTTGTTTTTTTTAATTAATTTTAACATGTTTTATAGACAAATTGTGTGATGTGAATTATGTTTTGGATATATTTTGGCATTTTCATTTGGTGAAAATTGATTTTATAAATAAAATGGATATGTTTAATATGTTCTCTATTGTGGTTTTTCATGGAATTGTTTTTATGGTTATGTGAAGGGTGTCAATTGTGTTTTCAAAGGCACTTGAAGTGAGAATGTGTTAAAAATGGGGTTTCCAAGGGAAATGAATTGTTTTGGGTATGTAAACTTTTTTTCCCCCATTAAATGTGATGAGTTATTTGTGTAAATTAAGAGAAGCATATTTTTAAATAGGATAAATTAGCTTGTGTGATGATTTGTAAAGGTTTATCCCAGGGAAATTGTTGAATGTATTATGTTCTTCTCTTGAAATGTACCTAATGGGTTTTATGAATTTTTCAGGTGGGTTGAAAAGTGTTTTTCTAATCATTTCGTGGGTGTGTAAAATGGTAAAAGGTTTGTTTTATGGAAAAAAAGTGTTTTAAATGTAATTCTTGACCTGTATTAGAGAATTTGGTGTTATGTGTTACGTGTGGAAGATAATTGAGAATAAGGGAATCCTAGGTAACTAGGTGAACATTTTTGGACTAGCTCGCAACTGATCCCGAAGTGGCTACGACCCGATTTCACTTAGCGGGATGGACCTGTATTTATGTTGATTTTTCCACTTCTATATAGCTACATACCCGAGTTTATGGTCTCCCCACTATAAATCTCACATTAATTTCTAGTCAATAACCTGTGGAATTTGGGTAGGAATGCATGAAGTCCCATAAAAAACCTGATTTGGCCACATGATAGAGTGATGGATTGGGGGATGTAGCAATGTGGTATCAAAGAATCATGCTTTAATTTCAATTACATTACTACTTGTGGAAAGGTATAAGAGATACTAGGATGTGATAAGACATAGAAATGAGATTCTAAATAGGAGTATCTAGCCAATGTATTGGGGATATAAGTGTTCATATGGATGGGATTGGTTCTTATGTTATTTTATTGAAAAAGATGATGTTATATCACCTTGGGTGATTTGTATTTTGTGTGATGGTATTGTTTAGTGATGAATTATGATTCTTGATATTTATAATCATGGCCCAAGATGTTGTTAAATAATTATTCATGGATCATGATAGGCACATAGGAATGTATATATTGACATTCATTCTTTATGGTAGGGACATATTTATTTCATGTTATATATTCATTCCTTTATGATGTGTTTTGATAAACCTTCTATATCTGATAAATGATTTATTCTCCCAAGCCTTTAATATTGGGAAATGGATTTGTTTTTTTGTGAATTAATATTATGGAACCCTTCACCTTTGTAATGATTACCGAAAGATTAATCGAGTCATAGTATAGAACAAGTTTCAAAAATGTATTCATGGTTTGCGCCTAGACACCCATCCCACAAAGCCAAAGCATTTACATAACAATTTATCCCCATATTATCTTATTTTAACTCCTCTCCAATCAGTATTTTCCAAATGAGGTTCACACTTAATGGAGGTGGTATTTCATAATTACTTATAAAAATTTGGTGGTTTAAAATGAAAAGTAAATTTGGTTTCATTAGTGTGTTCCCTGTTTAATTTATATTTTTTTGTATTTTATTCTTACTTTCATATAGAATAATTAGGATTTATTTTGAGTATTTAATTGATATAGTTCATTTAGATGTTATTATTGTCCACTGTAATTTTCAAAAAGGATTATTTAGTTCTTATTCTGACCTAGAATACGTGTTGATTTGTTGAGGTTAAATCATTTTCAATATCGGACACCATCATAGGATTCCTGAATCACTATCTTCCTTCATTAAGTTTTTTTCAAGGGTAAGTGGAAGCAGTTAGGTAGTTGGATCAAATTGAGGTGATCCTCAATTATCTTAGGGAACCTGATACTTTGTGTGTGAGAATTTTTTAGAACTGGATTTATAGTTTCAGTAGAGTCTTGTGGGAGTTAGTGGTACCTTCTTAGCATCATGATAGTATGAATTGGAATCTCATCAAGATTGATTATTTTAATGGTTATTTCCTAATGGAATGAATGTTGAGAAATACACTCAGCTCATGAGACATTTTATTGGTGATAGATCAGTATGAGAGTATGTCAATAACCTTTCAAGGTTTGTTATATATTCTCCAAATATAGGGGTCATCAATTATGAGAAAGATCATTTCTTTGGTGATGGTCTTCACCCAGACCTTGGTACATCTCTACATTCATTGGTCATAACATCCATTTTGGAGGTTGTCACTAGGGACATGTGAATGGAAGCTAAATATTCTTGGGAATCGATGGTTGTCCATTCCATAGTTTTATCAGGTATGCAACAAATTAATTGTGGGAATGAAGAGAATCCAATGTGCAAGGAGTAGAGGTAGGATGAACCATAACATGGTGAAAAGACCTATTCCTATAGAAAGATCTCATCAATTTTTTGCTTCCAGTTCAGGGAATTTGAGGAATTTTGAGACACATTTCTTGATCTATCCATGAATTTTTCTCTATTATGGAAATTTTGTTCATCATTATTTGTTTTTGATGATGGGGTTATAGAATATGTCTCATGTTTGGTTACTTGTTTTTGTGTAGGAACATTGTGATTTACATGGATAAAAGATGGATCACATTACCGAGGAGCACACTTCAGTATGTTAAGGGTTTGAATGATTTTTTAGATTTTGCAATTTCTAATCGATCCGTTGAAGGGAGAATAAAATGTACATGTCCTAAATGAAAATTTAGAACATGGTTGAAGAGATATTAGGTTTATGACATTTAATAATGAATCAATTACCTGCTCAATATTTGTGTTGGATTTGGCATGGAGAATCGAACGTTACAAAAAGATTGAGCACTGATGTTAATCCGTATAATGAGGTCCCAAGTTCATCGACAATGGAAAATGAAATGAAAAACCTAATAAATGATGCATTTGGCACTGCAAGACACCACTATCAGCATCAAAAAAATCAGAACAACCAGAAGAGGGTGCTACAAATTGCAACGTGACAACTGATGTTTTTGAGACTATAACACAGGCAGATCAAGATTGTCACATATCACTGGATCCTCCTCTTGATTCTGTGGAGCCAAGTGTAAGAGAAAACTTCACTGAGGAAAATGTGTTTCATGATTTAGTTGATGATGGAAATCAAGAGTTGTATAGTGGCTTCATGAAATATTATAATCTGTCATTTTTTCTAATGTTGTACCATATCAAATGTCTATGTGGAATTAAAAATAAGGCAATGTCCATGATATTGGAATTGATTCGTGATGCATTTCCTGAAGCAAAAATCTAGGAATATTTTTATGATATGAAAAAGTTGTTAACAAGATTGGTCTGAATTATACAAAAATACATGTGT
Source organism: Viscum album (assembly GCA_963277665.1). Taxonomy (NCBI): domain Eukaryota; kingdom Viridiplantae; phylum Streptophyta; class Magnoliopsida; order Santalales; family Viscaceae; genus Viscum; species Viscum album. Next base: position 2,037,512,134 of record OY728120.1, on the reverse strand, counting down.
GTCCCAATGATTGTATTCTTTATTGGGGAGAGGATTCCAGTAGACAGAATTTCATGAAATTTTCTTCTTCTAGATGGCAGGAAAAGGGTGATGTTGGAAGTATGAATGAACATAATTTCATGTAGAAGAAGAAAGGAGCACAACAGCAAAGTTTTTCCATTAGTTTCCTTTGAAGCCTTGATCTCAAAGATTATTCATGTCATTGAAAAACACCGAACACATGAAGTGGCATTATGTAGATAATAACAATGATGGGTTAAAGATACATCCATGAGATTCCCAATCGTGCAAGACATATGATTCATTACATCTCGATTTCTCAGCTAATCCTAGGAATTTTCGATTGGGATTGGCTGCCGATGGATTCAACCCATTTGGGACTTTGATTACCGATTATAGCATTTGGCCAGTTGTTTTGATCCCTTATAATCTGCCTCCATGGATGTGTATGAAACCAACATCTTTTATCCTTTCGATGATTAATCCTGGAAAACAAATGCCTGGAAATGATATTGATGTATACTTTCAGCCTTTGATTGGAGAATAACAGGAGTTATGGAGCAACGGTGTTGAGACCTTTGATGATTCTTCTAAAACAATTTTCAAAATGCATGCTACATTAATGTGGACCATTAGTGACGTCCCTGGGCTTGAGAATTTATATGGTAGGAACACTTACACGGGTTTGGATTGTCCCATTTGTAACTTTGATTTTGAGCCCAAACTGCTACCTCATTGTTGAAAATGGTGCTTCTTGTGTCGTCCAAGATTTCTCAATGCATCTCATAGATTTCGACTGAACAGATCAAAATTTAATGGTTCAATTGATCATAGACCACCTCCAAAGTTGTTAAATGGTTTTTAAATATTTGCACAGCTTGAAAATGTTGAAACAGAATTTGGGAAGCTTCATCATTTGAATGATAGCAGAAAACATGTCTGAAGTGCATCGTCAAGCAAAACTGAACGCGACAATGGAAGAAAAAAAGTATATTCTTCAAACTCCCATATTGGGAATTTAATTTGTTGCGGCATAATCTTAATGTGATGAATATTGAGAAGAATGTTTGTGACAATTTGATTTTCACATTTCTTAATGAGCATGGAAAGTCAAAGGATCATCTCAATGCTCGCAAATACTTACAAGCAATGAACATAAAACGCGATCTCTGGCCAGATGAGAATGGAAAGTATCCTCCGACAATTTTTTCAATGAAAAATAGGGATAAAGATACATTCCTTCGAATATTAAACAATGTTAAGGTATCTTATGGGTATTCAAGTAAAATATCGAGGTGTGTTGACTTGAATAATGGTAAGTTACATGGATTGAAAAGCCACGATTCACATATTTTGTTACAACAGTTACTACCATTGGCATTGCGTACATTATTACCTGAAAAAATTACTGTTGTACTCCAGTTCTGCACATTTTTTAGAAAACTATGTGAGAAATCTCTACATCCATTTCAGCTTGACAACCTCTAGTAGAGGTTTTTATTGACCCTTTGCACAATGGGGATGATCTTTCCTCCGTCCTTTTATAATGTAATGATGCATTTAACTGTTCATTTGGTTGAGGAAGCTAAATTAGGAGTCCCCATTCATTATCGATGGATGTATCCAGTTGATATGTACATTATTTATATGTTTTCCAGTTAAGTAAACAATTTTCGGTACTTAATTAAATGAATAATTATGTTTATTTTATTTCACAGATATCTTGGGCATTTGAAATCATACGTGAGAAAAAAAGCTAAACCAAAAGGCTCAATTGCTGAAGGCTATGTGGCTGAGGAGTGTCTTACCATTTGTTCTTGATACTTGGATGATATTGAGACAAGATTTAATCAAGTTGGGCATGCTGATGACACATCGAATCAATCTCAAATACATCAGAAATCCAAAATATTTCATGCTATTGGACGATCAGTTGGGAAGACCTCAAATGTGACACTGACAGAATTGGAATTATTACAGGCACATAGATATGTGATGCTGAATAGAGAAATTGAAGATCCATTTATTGAAGAGCTGAGGATACAAACAAAGAGACGAATGAGAGGCCGAACACAAAATGAATAAGATATAATGAAAGCTGTTAATAATGAGCTTGTAGAATGGTTTGAACGACATGTAAGTTCATAAATATTGCAATAAATATGAATATTAGTTTGACACATAAATTTTGTAAATCTAATAAAGTAAATTTCTTTTTTTAGATCAAGAATACTGATACTCAAGAAGAGGTGTCAGAATATTTGAATTTTCGTGCTAGAGTTCCTCTAAAAGAAGTTAGAAAATTTGACTCTTATAATGTGAATGGATTTAGATTTCGTACAGTTGATCGAGAAGTGGGTTTGAGAACACATAATAGTGGTATATTTACATTTTATGAAGTGGAATACAATGTAATGATGCATGATATTATGGAATTAAACTTATGTGGACATTTTTTGGTTGTTTTACTCAAATTCAAATGGGTCGATATTATCAGAGGCGTTAAAATAGATTCATTGCAATTTACTTCTGTGAACTTCTCTCGCTTGATGGATGATGGTGATCGTGAACTGCATGATCCATATATCATGGAATCTCAAGAAAAAATGGTATATTATGTGAATGATGTTGCCGATGAAGGGTGGAGTGTTGTTGCTCACGTTATAAAAAGTGATTTGTATGATATGGGTGATGAAGTGGAAAATTTGAGCTCTAAAATTGAATTTAATCAGTAATAGGAAGCAGAATTATTTTTCCATCATGATATTGAAAATATTAGTCTAGCAAGGATGAATGAAGTGGATGAAGCAATAGAGCAGGAAACTGACATGATTGAAGGGGAAAATGATTGTATGTACAATTATTTATTTATTCAGCAACCACTTGTTTCATTTCTACAGTCATTCATTATCATTGTTATATATATTTTGTCTATTAGAACTCCATCTGTTATCATTTTTAATTACTTTTTCTGCATAATTTTTTTGAAATATATATTTTGAACTTAATTTTATTTGATTAAATGACAGGAATGCCATGGAATAAGTGTTACATTATTTCATCTAGTTTTGTGACATATATCTATCCATCTGGATCCCTCCCCATGACATCTGATGCACCAGCTGCCGACACCCATGCAGCATCTCCCCCCGCACCATCTCTCACACCATCTATGGATGTCCGAGTAGAGGCTGAGTCGTTGACACCCCCTTTAAGAGCCTCAACAGTGGGGCAGCAACGCACCCATTCCAGTTCATCCTGGACATATTGCACTGTCACTATCACAGGTACAAATTTGAATTAAATAAATTTATTTCATTTTGTTTATAATAATTTTTTTCTCATTAAAAATGAAAAGAATGCATCCGTGGAGAAAAAAATAAAAAGTTCAGATGTTTTGAATCTAAATGGAGATAAGACTGTTGTGACATTTAATTCTTACGGGGTCCCTATCGATGATGTCGCGGGGTTACTTGGCCAGATTCTAGGCCAGCTGGCAGCGAAGCCCATTTCCCTTCGCATTTCATATGGAGATTGGAGACTTATGCCTCCAAGCAGGAAAAATGATGTGTTTGATTCTCAAATCAAGGTAAATTTATTAAATTATGGTTTAATTGAATGTCATGTTACTAATATGTTCAAAATGAATTTATGTATACAGATGTTCTTCCACTTTACCATTTCTGATGTGATAGCATGGAAGTGGACGTTAAAAAATCTATGTACGAAGTGGAATGATTTAAATGGAGATTGTGGTGTGATGTCAATGATGTTTCATTGACCGCGCTGAAAATGAATGAGAAGCTACCCAGTGGGGTACCGAAAGAGCAGTGGAAAGTGTTTGTTGACAGGCATCGGGATTAGAAGCGGATGGTATTGAAATATATATATTATAATATTATCCTAATTTTACATATATACATTTATATGTAAAGGACATGAAATTCAATACATCAGTATTAAATTGAATTTTATTTATTTTAGCATCTATCAAGATAGAATGCGTCAAACCGAGCGAAGCAAGTCATCCCACACACTACGGGCTCAAAAAGTTTTTCAAGAAATATAAGTACATTTGTAATCTTTTAATTAGTTTAAATATTTATAAGATAATATTATCAGTTTAATATATTGAATTTTTTATTTATGTTTTATTAAATCAGTCACTGTGTTTAGGCCATGAAGCATCCAGAACTAAACTGTGCTTGGATGTTCACAAGAAATCAGATGGATGTTTTGTTAATGGGCCTGCTAAAGAAGTTGGGTTATGAAGTCAATTTTTTATCATAATAACTTATTATCAAATTTTTCTATGTTAATATATTTTGATAATTGATTTATAGGTCAAAATTAAAGAACTATGGGATGCCAATCCTGCGCATTCCTAATCTGTCTCCCAGGATGACCCAGTTTCTAAAGACCCTGGGAAGGAGAATCCTGGGAGAGTGCGCGGGATGGGTTTGGGACCCGTGCCATCTGAGTTTTTTAGTAGGCCACCGGGGATAGCTGCTGCATCTACTCATGACTTTAGTCAGCCTATACCCAGAGATTCTAAGAAAGATATTGTTTCTTTACGAAACACAATTCACCAGTAAGGGGATCAGATATCTGCATTGCATAAAGAGTCGACTGAACTACGTCAGCAGATGAGCAGATATGCCCCTGGTGGGAGTGCATCGATTGGTGGTATGCATGTAAATCATAGAAAATAAAAATCATTTAGTTTTCTAACTTTAATTTGTTTTAAGTTTTAATATAAATATGTAACCATATTTAATTTTCAATATAATGTTCTTACAGGTGACAGAACAAAGTGTAAATGAAGGTGGAGAGGGTGACGATGCATCATCGGACCCTGACTAGTTGCACTGTTGATGTGTTGAACAAAAATGGAAATAGTTGGTTTCTATATGTAACATTTGTGACACATAGTTGCCACCACACATTTTCATGCCCTAAAATTTCCTTGATTTCTCATGTTTCTATTTTTGCATTTTATTGATTTCTGATGTTTCGTTTCATGTTTTCATTTCTCGAGTGTGGTATACATCATTCCATTTAGGTCTGTGTTTGAATTGGTAGTCGAGATTTTGGATGACTTGTAGTTAAACCCATTGTTGATGTGTTCAACAAATTGGGTCATTTCAAAGTGATCAAGGGGATAGTGTTGTGGACACTTTGGTGAGGTCGATTGTTGAAAATGTCTGATTTAAGCGTCAAAAGTATCTAAACATGATCTAGATCTTCTAAAATTTCAGGATAATGTTCTAAATCAAGGTTGGTTCACTAAGATATTGGTGTGACTGAGGGCTGATAAATTAGCATATGTCCAGGAATATGGGCAAGAATACATTATAAATTTAAATATAATCTCGAAGATAAATGTCGACATGACGCACAATTGGTATGTCTTATAAAAACGTGAATTTTATGAAAATAAATTCTACTAAATACTTCAATATTAGGATGGTTAACTCATATATTTAAGACATATCTCACTTGATCTCACTTGAATACTCCTTATGAAGCGGTGCCAAATGAAAACCACTACCTCCATTTACAAATCAACCATCACTGTTAATCTAGTCCTAAAAATTTAAACTAAAGGGTCATAACCAAAACACACTATTCATTATTAATAAATCTTACACAAAGAAATCATAGCTCACAACATGCACTAGTTTACTAAAATTCCAGTCAGAACGCTTTAAGTTGACCTCCTTAGAGGACATCCAAATTGATGGCCAATCCCTTTATTTGAAAACTAAATCATATTAACATAAATTTCAAAGTTATATCGTGATAATTTAGATGAACCCACTAAATTCTGAAATTGACTCGTGGTGTCATTTAATGGGTGCATACTCAACCAACCATTTCAACATCATGCTACATTACAAGAAAATATGTGATATCAATCTATCACATTTCCTAGATTTTACATGCATCCCAAGTCTGAATATAATTTCCAAACCTAATTCAAAATCATACCCAAGTCTTAAATTCAACACCTCCTCCATGTCTGGATAACTTTAATTTTATAGCTCACAGACTTCTGAAAGTCATTTTGACCATTCATGACTATTCTTCCTATAACCACTCTCCCAAAGGTTACATTTTCCATGACCTGTGTGATTCTCCCCACTATAGGATTTTTATATTCATCATTTTAATAAAAATACGAATCTAATTCCCATGAAAAACACTCTGTCCACCACTAAACATGGTTTCTGGATGTGATTCAACATAATTATACCATGTTCCATCACGAAAATCCATCCTTGGCATACGCTGAAGCCTCATCGGGAACTAATATTCCATCCTTGAACAACTTATGGTTCACTTCCTACCACATAGATTTACATCATCCACATAATAATAAATAGAAATTCTCTATTCATAATCAGATGCATTATGAAATACTCATTCCATGCATACACATTCAATCAACATCAATAACTACATCTTAAACTTTAACCCATACTGATGATGTTATAAAACTCGATCCTCTTACATAGTCATCCATAGAACTAGGATAACATAGCTTTTCTACTAAAAACTCTGGTCCAAATCACTCACCACAACATAGTTAATACCTAGGTAACCTCACTCAGGGAGTGATCGATTAACACAACCTTTTAAGATCCCACAACACTAGACCAAGTAGTTATGTGATAATACCCCTCAAGGTGACACCTGTGATTTCATCCCTCAAACTCTCAGAGGCTAGAAATATTTTCAAAAAGCACCACACAACTCTCTACACCAAACCTTAGTTAATTGGAAATTTATATGATAATGAATAATAAATTGTTGTTACATCAATGAAATTGGAACACCCATTTCATATAATTCATAGGACCAATGACACTGTGCATTCTTGGTATTTTCTAGCCTACTAAAAAAATAAAACCCAAGGGTCACGTTATCCAACATAACTATTTAACATGGATGATGACTTCTTGAGTCATACGCCATTGAAATCAAACTCACACAAATAACTAAACTAAATAAAATTAGATTGGAAAGTCAGTCCCACTAATATCAAGCATTAAAGATGCTCATAACACCTAGAAATTTTACTTATCTCATGATCACCTACCAACTTGGGGAATCATTCCACAACTACAGTCCTAATCGATCCCAAAATACAAAAAAAACACATTCTATGACCAAAAACTAAAAAGATGCATCCAGTGATGCTTAATATCTCCACGGATGCTAGAAAAACTAGGTTAACCCCTCACATAACACAAGGAATCAACTCTAATTCTAGGTTTATTCCTAAAAGGTCACTAGAATCTCCCACAAAACCTATATTCCAACATAAAAAGATGTCAACTAAGACTCACTGGAAATATCCACATTCCTATAAAATCTATATCCCAATGTAACTCTAAAACTATTCCTACAATAGGATTTTTATAATAATATATTTCTAATGTTTTATTTAAGCTATTTCATCAGTTTAAATTTATTATAAGTATTCAAGATTTTTTCTAGGCCACAAACCCAAAAACAATCATTATATAAATGGGTTAGTACTAATATAACTACTAATTCATCAATTATCAATTTTTATAAGTAGATTGGAATCGCTATGGATGATCTATCCTAAGAAAGTGAAGTTATAAGATTTAGTGGAATCCATTTTGGGATGTTACAATGTTGTATCAATGGAGTTTTATCTTCCTAGTATTTACTATTTAGGATATTGTATACATGAGTGTGAGGAATGTGTTGTAACCTTTAATGGATATCTGAATGCTTTTTTAATAATAATTTCTCTAATAGGAAGTCTTATTTTCCAGAGTTTCAGATTTTTCATCTATTTTTAAATATTAAAGTTGTATATTATTTCTCATTGAGTGAAAAACATGTTTTTTGGATGTTGTGATTAATTCTGGATATTCAGCTCTTGGTCATTGGTGGGAGGCCAGGGATGGTTTTTTCTGGATTTATTTGTTTTTCATGGCAGTGGTGCAGCAAAAGCAACGAATTATTTTTTTAATTCTGTGTAGCTTTTCGCGGTGGTTCTAACTGCCACGAAATGTATACTGGCGGCAGTTTAAACCACTGCTAAACGTAAAAGAAAATTTACTTTTAGCGGCGGTTATAACCGCCACAAAATTGGAGCATCGTGGCTGTCTCATTCCGCGGTGGTTCCCATGACTTTAGCGGCAGTTTTACGGCCGCTGGAATTTGATTTTATTCACGGCGGTTATAACCGCTGCGAATAAAGTGATATCCAAGGCTCGTAAAACGGCCGCTAAATTCAGGGAAACCACCATGAAATGAGGCAGCGACGATGCTTTCCTAAAACCTCCGCTAATCCTAAATAATCACCTCTAATAGATTTTCGACGCCCTATTAGACTGTGGTTTCTGTAAACCGCCGCTCAACGGCGATTCTGTTGTAGTGCTCGTCTCTTTTTTTTAAACAAATAATTTTTGTTATGTATTTTAACATATATCTTATTATGTTGGGATATGTTATTTTATATCAATATTGATTTCAACTTTATTTCCAGGTGATGAGATTCCCTTTTTATCTCATCAACTCATTTTTGGAATTTTAAAGAGATGCTGTTAGGCTGTCGAATTTTTACAAGGTTACTTCTTAACCCAATTTCAATTATTTGGGTTAAACTAGAAATTCTTGAATATGTTGTCCAAAAAATATGTTTGAATGACCAATGATTGTTTTACACTTAATATCCACTTATATTGAGTGTATTTATATTTTTCACACATAATTATGTTATTGATTTATCCTTAATTTAAGGATTCCATATTTATAAGGGATTTCATATAAATTTACATTTCCCTTGAGAGTTCATTGTTGTTATGCAGCGATTCACTCTTATATGGTGTATATACTTTTCTTTGACATATTATATCATGAATCCTTTTATTCTCATGATATTATAATGTTATGATTAAATTTTATTCCTCAATTATTTGTATTCAAGTGTCTCTCTTTTTGTTAGAAAAACTCTTTAACTAATATATCATTTTAAATGTTTTAAATATTTATTCTTCAAAATATTTCTCATTAATGTCCATGTTTTCAAAATGGGTTTTCTGATTTATTTATATGGAAATTAATGTTTTTAAATGATAAATAATTTAAAAGATTCAAAGTGGTATGGGACAATTTTATTCCAAAATATCTTTTTAAAAAGGTTTCGAATATGATTTGATAAAACATTGTTTATTTCAATATATTTATTTGATATATTGGAATGTGGAAATGTTATATTTACTTTATACATGTGTTACATGTTATGCTTATGTTATTGTTATTGGGTGTTGTTTATGTATACAGGTGGTTCCGTGATAAACCAAGGGTGGGTGATCCCGAGATAGCTCTCCAATGCATTCGGTAACGTGACAGAGGTAAACATGATATTTCTCCTAAGAGATTTAGGAAATATACTGTGATTGGTATTCCAAGTGTAACTCCCTACATATTTTTTATAACTATAATGTAAATTTGATATGGATTCCCTAAGTAACCTTAATGATTTAGGATTTGTGTGTGTTATTCATAAATCTTATGATTTCATAAGGTATGTTATGAAAGAAAAGTATGGCTTGATGGATTTGTATTTCTTGTTGGTCTAATGTTTTCCGTCCTTATTTTATAACCCTTTCTAAGATTTTTATGCTCATCCAAAGTTTTTAAAATTTTTTCCATGGGAGATAAAGATGAACAGGTTCAAGGATGGGATCAAGGAAAAGTCATGTTGTCTAAAACATGGAACTAGACATGTGTATTTTTAAGGGTTTTTATTTTATGAAAAAAATGGATACTGAGTTGAAGTGTCTACTTGTAATATTCATGTTGTTATGTAATATTTATGGCCTAGTTCTCTAAAACTCTAAACCTAAAAAGATCCCCAATGTGAATTATTCATTTAATTCAAGATTATGTAATGTTTAAGGTCGGGTCCTTATAAAAATGTTTCTAATAAGTTTAATAAATGAAAATAATATATTTTTGCTGGAAAATATAGTTAGTGTGATAGGATACCAAATCCATTAACATACCCATTCCATACTAATTGTTTAATGTTTTTAAAGATTTCCAATTTGAGATGATGTATTTTCTAAAAGTGTGTATAAACATGTATTTCCTTCAACCAAAATAGTCCAATAATAAATATATTACCTTTATAATTTACAATTTATAAATCCTAATCACATATAGAATAAAAAAACTCAAAAAATACATTTTTTACTATAAATTTAATCAAATGAGAAGAAATGTTTAAAAACAATATTAATATCCTTATATGTTCTTTTAAAATTCATGAAAATTATTATATATTAAAAATATATATTTATACTCATATAAATATGTAATTATTCTATCTTTACAATTTTTTTGAACAATCATAAATAAATTTTTATTCCATGTACTCAAATATAGAGTATCAATAGTTATCCTAGTTGTTTCCATGGTGAATTGGATCCTGTTAGAGCTTGAGGATGATGTTATCTATTCAATTTTGAATCATTTTATATGTTAATTTATTATTTCAATAAATTTTAGCTGTTTCTAAACCATTATCTTCCATTCCTTATGAATATATTGTTTTAATGTTTTCATGAAAGAAATTTTATTTTATTGTAATTATGATTTAATTTATTTCATATAATTTTATTATTTTAATTTATAATTTCTTATTATAAGTTATGATGAATTATAATTTTTTTTGGTAAAATTTAAATTACATTAGCATTTTAAATATTTTTATAACATATTTTTACTAACAATTTTTCATTTTGTTTTAAATATATTTATCTAATATCATCTTTTCTAAAATTTAACCTTATGGTTAATTATATAATTCCAAATATTATACTATAATAAATATTTCATTACAATTAAATTCACTTAAACATGTTCTTTTATTTTATCCTTTTAGTAAAACAAAAACCATGATATTTATATTCACTAGAACTATAAGTAGTTCTGTAGTAAACATAAAATTATATGGAATTTTTGTAATACTGAAATCAAATGGATTATATTCATCACAAAACATCAAGAAAAAAAATGTATCTCCGAGTTATAAATATGCCAATAAGTAATGGAATATGAATGATTATGAATCTAATTGAATTAAATGAATGATTCTGAAGGATGAGTTATGGAATATTTATATTGGGTAACATTATAACTGAAAGGGTAATATGATTATTAGATGAGTTACATATTGATAAAAATACAGAAATAGTAATGTGGTTATTAAATACAAAATATATTTTAAATATAAAAATAACCATTTGTAAGTAATATTCCAAATAAGTTTAAATTGTTTATATTGATCAATAAATATGATTTTAATTATAATCAAAAAGAAAATAATATTATAAAAAAATTTGTGAAATTGTTTTTAAAATTTTCCTATGGATTTAATGATTAATAATTATAAAAAATGATTTTATTATAATAACTAACATGTACAAAAATGATTTCACAAAATTAAATATATATATATATATATATCTCATTCAGAAAATCACATCATGAATTTTTCTTAATTTTTTGAGATATTTTATTTTTGGGCTAATAGTTATGTTTGTATTTAAATACAATATGTATTATGAAATTATGATTTGAAAATGATGTAATAAATAATATATGTTCTTAAACTATTGAAAATATTTCTAATAACTAAAATAATTTAAATTAAAATATAAAAATTAATTATCTAATGGTATAACAGGATTTAAAATCACTAAAATATATTTCTCAGTGTTATAAATATGTTTTCAAAAAAATTATTTTCCATGGGAAAAATATTATAGGTGGACTTCTATTCATTGAAATATATCTGTCAAACTACATGATTTCAATGTCAAATATTGTGGATTAAAAAATAAGGGAATGATAATTATTTCCCATTACCACAACCATGTTTTAATACGAAAACATGAAAATATTGTCAAATATTTTTCTTATATATGCATTAAATTCACATATGTCCACACATCCATCTTCACCCTAAAATTATTGACAATGATTATCCTCTAAGTATCCCTCTCTTCTATCCTAAAATTCTCTTAACAGCTTATATTTTTTTGGATTTTATTTTTGACCTTTGTAGGAAGTTGTTATTTATTAATATAATTACATTATTAACCCTTTGTAATCCTTATAAAATCTTCATCATTTATATATTATGAGTATTTATCATTAATTATTAACAATTACTAATTGTAATATTAATGAGATATTACCATTCCATGTCATTTTATAACCTTCATATCTTATTATAATAAAACAATATTTCTATGGTCCAAAGCTCCATGATCTATATCACTACATATTCCTTGAAATGTTTTTATTATCGATATATCAATTAAATGTGGGGGAATTTTCATAAGGAACAATGATGCAGATATACTAGGAGTAATCTATATTAGTTGTATGGTGAATTAAACTTAATTTCGGAACATGATAACCTTTTTCATCACAGTAAACCATTATTCAAGATTCCACTAAATGAAATATTATAACCCTAATAAAAATAACATTTATGGGTCCTATTTTCAAAAAAAATATGGAAATTTTTCCATTATTGTATTGGTCTCCTATAATTTGAAACAATTTTTTTAAATGATTAATCTATATTAATTTCATTATACAATGAATGTACCCTACCCAATTATTTTCTTTTCATTCCAACAAGAAGGCTTCGTCCATTAACATATTAATATCTTAATTTTTTCTTATATTATTTAAGGATATTACCCAATACAGATATATTTTTAATTTATCTTTGTAAACATTGACAATGGATATATGAATTATTTATATTTAGATAACTATTAATTACATATCAATTTTAATGTAAGATAATTATTATATAATAATATGTATTTTATAGTGGAATCATTCAGCTCATATGATTGATTTGTTTTAATTACTACGTAATGGATTTTTCATAGAATTAACTACACCATCAATGCATCAATACGTCATGTGTGGAAGACTATATTTTTTATTTAGTAGAGACCAAAAAATTTATTTATGATGTCTTTTCAAAAGATGTTGAATTTATGGATTTGATATTCAATATTATTTATTATATATTAATTATATTAGTTATTTTATAACTTAAGATTATTTATTTTTATTTTTATGTTATCCATGGATATCTTATGCATAGGTTTTCATTTATATTAAATGATGGGATTATTTTCCATGTCATGTTAATTTTTTGTTGTATTTTATTTGTTCGGTTCCAAAGTACACTACCCTATAATGAGTATCTTAGCTCACCATTTTATAGGATTCATATTTCTATATTAATACATATAAAATTTAATATTCAACTTATATATTATGTATATATTAATAATAACTAATAATCAATTTCATTATGATCAATATGAATTCACTATAATTTAGTGATAATTAATATATATTTTCATGTGGGACTACTAGATGGTTATTTCTTATATAATATTATTTTATGTATTTTATAAATATTAATAAATTTTCACCAACAGTATGATACTAGAGTCTAGGTTGTTATATTTTTTATCACTAATAGTTCAATAGAAAAATTATGAACAAAATTTTTGGAACATTATTTTATAAATAACCCTTAAAAAACATGAAAATTATTACAAAATTTTCAATATTCGATAGAATGCATGATTTGAATTTTTAACAAACAAACAAAAAAATAATCAGTAGTAGTGACTGGGAATTAATTTTTTATATTTAATAATTTATAATGATCCCATCAAATAAGGAACATGAACCTTGTAAACACCTATAATCATTGTATAGATTTACCACTATAAAAATCCAATCATTCTAGTGTAAAAGTTGTGTATATTATTACAATATTAGGGTATTTGACTGAAGTTAGGAAAAATAACATTTACTATATAGAATATTTTGTTTTAACTTAATAAGGTGTAACAAAATTTGATCATTTCATGATGTAGAAACCCCAAATTGTCTATAGAACCACTAATATATAAGTATCATAGAAATTGATGATTTTTATGGACAATACAGTCCATTTATTTGTATATAATGAAAAGGTGAGGCCAAACATGGTAGTATTAAATCAAATGGTATATTCTGTTCTATATTGTCCATTGTTCCATGAAACTAAGTGTGAGTGACAAATTAATTGTTGGGAATAAAATACTTTTTAGGTGGTATTTACTAATATGTTTTTTCTCAAGATAAAAGAATTTATATGGAAGGGAATATGATGAATTTTAGAAAAATAAGAATATGAAACTATTATTAAAAAAATTATAATATTAATAGGTATGAAATACATTTTATGGTTAATGAATGTAATCTAGAAATAAATATTGATCAAAATTTTGGTGGACTGAATTAAGTAAATTTATTGGTGTTAATCTATAAAACATTTATTTCATATGAGGTGATTTTAATAGGTTACATCAATTTTGAGAATGTGTTTTCTGAGTTTATTATTTTCAATGGAATATAATAAAAAAAGTGAATAAATATAATATAAGTAGATTTAACAATATTATAGGAGAATAATGGAAGTGTATAATTTCCATCATTAACTAGTTATTGTAAGAAACTCAATGTGTATTTGTTAAAAGGAATAATTATTTTTAAAAAATAATACAAAACTAATCAAGCTCATGAGTTATTTAGAAAGATAAAAGCTAATAATTTCCAATGAATTAATTGGAATAAGATGGAATAATATTCAAATAAATTCTATATGGTGCATAGTAATATACCATAATAGAGGAAGAGGAATTATGTTTGGGATAAATAATTAATATGTGGGATCCTAATTCCCCAAATTAGGTTATATAAAGTACATTGATAATAATAAAAAAAATTATTTTAAATAATTTAACTTTGAATGTATTCACCAATTTTATCTTATTAGTTTTACACTAATATTTAATAAACTCGTGATATATTAATGACCTAATTATTTGTTAGAAACATGTCAATGAATGCATTTGATGAATTTATAAGAATATAGTGGCTCATGAAGAATATTTATATAATTTATTAATGTGATAATGATATTATAATTCTTAAGGATAGTACATGATCCATTATATTTATAGGGTATGCATTAATAACATTGATAATTTAAGAATAGCCCCTATTTTATAATTATAATGAAATTAATAGTGAATAAATAGATCAAATACAATCTATTATAAAGAATGATATTCTAATAATAGAATATATATCGATTTTGAAAGCATAAATTGATGAATTTCTTAATCAATTTCCTATATTTCTACCCATTCATGAATGTTAATTCTCTATTGAATCCAACATTAATGAAAAACACATGGTCCTAGTTATAGAATTAAATATGGATGAATTTGTTTAATTATTCAAAAAACTAAAATAATTTTGAGATAATATATTCATAGACCTCAGTGCTTCACATTAGAAAGAATTTTTCAAATTCTAAAATAAGAATGATATGATTATGTGGTTTCAAATCAATTAAAGGTAAATTAAGGCCATTGTTAATATTAACATGTATCTTTTCAATGAATTGAATATCTTTTTTTTCAAAACTAAAAGGATCAATACATGTCAAATAAAAATCATTATATTTTTATCATTAAATAAATATTAATAAAAATTATGTGTAAAATATGTATTTAAATAAAAGGTATCGACATTTGGAGTTTATAAAAATTCATTTTTTATTAAATGAACCCTCTATGAGTATTGATATGGTTGAAAGGGTATTCAAGGATTTTCTTGATAAATATATTATTTTATTTCTGGTTGATATCATTTTATACTGTATGATTCATGAAAAGAGTGATAAATATTTATTGTTTATTCAGGATACCCATAAAAATGGTGTTATAATGGGAATTAATTTAGTGTGATTTTTTATGTGATATTTATTTTCTTGTGTATACATTCTATAAATATGAGATATTATTAGACTCTATAATGCCAAGGTAAACATTTAACGGATAACCATGTAATATAAAGGTATATATGTACATTCCTTATCTAAAATACGTAAGAATAATAATTTATTAAATGTTTTTATTAATTAAGTAACATAAAGGAAAAGATGACAAGTAAAGGGTTAAAATTAAAATGGTTAAAGGAATATGAAAAATGTTTTAATTAACTAAATACATTGGTGATTAATGACCTTGTATAAAATACCCATTTGAAAAATTTTAACATATGTTCCTAAGTGGGAAACTATAATCATTTCCATATAGATATGGAAGAACTATCTCAATTGTTGTAGCTATGAATTATATATAAATCAATTGAGTTTAAAGTATATATTCACTTAGATTTAACTAAAAATGAGGGAATATGATATTTTTTATTTCTACTCAAGTTATAAATATATTAAAAACCTTATGTAACATTATGACCTATTCCACAGAGTCTAAGCTAGAGAGCCACAGTATCCCATGTGCACCTACCTATATGCAACAGTGTATCAATTAGTAGTGTGGGTCTGATAGCCATCAAAGCTGAGACTATACTCTTTATATCATAGACATAGAAAAAAAATATAAAAAAACTCTCAGTAATGAATGCACAAGATAATGAGTCATAATATAATAATAAAGGGGGCCAATTTTTAAGAAATAAAAAATCATCCCCTACATGGAAATAAAAACTATAGTATATAAGGTGAAATTATATAAATAAGAATACTATAATATCCTCTAGAGTATTTCCTATAATTTCTACAATCTCAAACCTCCACTACTCAACTATCAACATTGGGCCCCATACCCTTACCAGGATACCTATAAAATAATTTTCCATGTGCATCAAGATTTCCATGTAGGGTGTGGGTAATAAAACCTATTAGGACACCACTGATGTTTCATTATTATGTGTCATGAAGTATACAAATTGTATTCCATGAATATAATAATTTTTAAATGAATTATAAAAAATCGTACAAATAATTTCTATTCAATATCTTTACCACTATGTATAAGGCCATAGTCTCAAACATTACATAATCCTATGATATGAAAATAATGTCACATTAATTCGCATTTTTTATTTTCTTAGGTTTAGATATTTATAGATTTATGTCATAACTAATACATGACAACATAAATATTACAAAGTATACCCTTCTACTAAATACAAATTTTTTTCACAAAATAAAACTCTATAAATAAAACATGAATTCTTTTCTTGATAAAAATATTCTTGAATTTTTACATTCTCTTACCCATACTTATACTCTGTGAATTTTGTTTAAAAACATGGGATGATAATAATAATATTATTAAGGTATACACAATGAAGGAAAACTATTATCCTTGATAAACCATGTAAACCATGATTACATTATCATAAGGTAATAATTTTCACCTTTATAAAGAATTAAATAATCATCACCAAATATAATATTGTTGATTTCCCTTTTTTGAAAAAAATATTTCCATAAAACCAGTAAAAGGCAAACATAACATATAAATGATAACTTGCAAAATAATAATACATAAATGTAATAACCATACAGTCAACTTCAACAAATATCATTCTTAAGAATGGAATAGCCATCATGTTGAATTCCAAACCCAAGGATTTAGAGGTTATAAAGTAACCATCCATCCTAGGTTTATCATGGACCCACCCATTATTGGTTTATCATGTAACTGCCTTTATTTTGTTTATCATGTAACCACCCGTCAAATTTCTAATTACCATAACATAATCATAACACATAAAACAGGATAACGTAAAAATAACATTTCCACATAGCAATCACAAGACATCATTTTATGATATTCACATAATAAATCTTTTATCACAACTATTTTCAATACCGTAATACCTGAAAATTGAATATTTCATTTATTTTAAAAATATTATTCCTTGTGGAGGAAGCCAAAAATCAAATAATGGTTGCAGTGGCAGAGAATTTGTTGTCTCTTTGTACGTTAAAAACAATCATTTAGACATTTAGTGAATTTTTTTTTATAAATTTATTAAATTTTTAAAATCATTTAGTGAAATTTAAATTCAAAAGGTTTTATTATATAGTGTATAAAAGAATTTAGTGTATATTATCGATATATTCCTCAATGAAAGGAGATTGAGATGAAATACCTTACCTCAAGTCTGAATTGTCTCATTAATTATTCATATTCCTAAATAACCAACATTGGTTAATAAATAATTGATTCGTTACAATTTTCAATTTTATTATTCATTTTATTTGACTTATTACCACGAAATAGAAATTACTTAATTATTTGAGTTCATATTGAACAATTTTTTTGATGTTCGGTACACTTATTAAAAATGAACATGTTGTGCTTAAAATTGTCCATGTGGTAAGAATTCCAGTATCTAAAGAATAGTATTCATTATTTAAATTTCATATATATCCTGTATATAAATATTTATAATAATCCATAATATTTTGAGATAGTAAATGAAATGATCTGTTCATGGAGACGGTAGGTTGTACGAACGCATGAACGCTAATTTTATTTCATTATCATATTAAAGGAATCAAAATTAAACTATAAATAGGTATATTTAAAATAAACTATAATATATATGTTATACACATTACATAATTTCATTAACTCGATCCTCTATATGTTCAATTTATGGAATGAACAAGTCAGATAACTTTGAGGGGGTGGTAGTCCACACTTATTCAAATGAAATTATCGTATTTAAATATTATAGAAAGCATAAAGATATTTTATAATAAAATTTAATGAATAATATATACAATATAAATATATAACATATATAAATACAGTTCCATAATCACTTCCGCTAAGAGATGTGGTGGGATAAAATTGAACTATCACCATTTCCTGAGCCAGTAGTTCGTCGTACACAGAAATAGTATGTTCTATATCCATTAGATCATTGTGTGTGTTAGTGTGTGCCGAAAACATAGCATAAAACAACATATTATATTGAGGATACTATTTTTGTTACAAAATAAAAATATGTTATGGGGTTGGAGAATGAAAAAAAATAAATGAAAGGATATTGAGAGAAGATGTTACCTCTAAATCGGGTAACTCCTTTAGACTTAAGATAAAAGAATTTCCTAAATGGAATTTTTCCCAAGGTAATGATTCTAGATAGAGGTATTTTGGGAGAATATTTTATCATACTATGGATTATACAAGGGGATTTAGAAGTGTGAGTATGTGGGTTGAGGTGGTGGCCTTTTTAAGAGAGAAGAGGGGAACTTTAGGAAAGTCTAGAAATATAATTTTATTATAAAATGATATTATATTTTTTACAGGTCCAATGTGATATATTTTGGGTATAAGATGAATAAAAGTCGGAATCCTCTCATACAATAGGTTTTAGACAATTTTAGGTCACAAATGAAACCTTATCCATTGGCATTAATCCTTAGTTAAATAAATTAACTCTTATCATATCTTCCTGTATTTTTACACTATATGGTTAATATATTTACTATAAAATGTAAAGATAACCAAAAATGGATAATTAATGAAATTTATAATATTATCTAAAATATTTGTCTAAATCGTATATATTTGTGTCTATTATATCATTTAATAAAAAAGTATTTGTTTTAAAAACTCATTTATGTACATTTTGACACTATTTATTAATTGATTTTTTAAAAGTCATAAAATCATGATTAATTGGAAAAAACTATATTAAATCAAATATAACATGTCATAATAGTCCATAAAATTCTTATAATGCCTATAATTTTTTAATTATATTTATTTCAATATTTATAATATCAGTTATTGAATCTTTCATTAAAAAGATAGTCACTACATCATTATTGTGTCATAAATAAATTTATTTATTTAATGTATAAAAATTATAAATAAAATTCCATGATGTATGAAATTTCATTTATATTTCTAATTACTATTTATACTCAAATATATAAGTTTTATATCCCAATAATTTAAATTGTTTTCGTAAAAAGATAGAAGTTTATGTTAAATTTCTCATTACTTTAAATTAAAAATTATAACATGTCATTATCACACAAAAGTGGCTCCAAAAAGATAAAAGTTACACATAATGATTTTTTGGGTCTCTCGAGACTCATAAAATATAATTAGGACTTATGTTATGTAATGTTTCTATTATTATAATATTATTTTTACCATTATTTACCCAATTTACCCTTTAATAGTGGTAAAAAAAATAATTACTAAATTTACTAATCATAATGTCCAAAAAATGTAACTATTTACATAATTTGGAACTTATGATTAAAAATATTGAATCCATTTTTTCAAATTCAAAACATGTTAGTTTTATTAATTAAATTAACATTAATTCATATAGTCAAAACCAGAATGCGGGTTTTTAAGAAGTAAAAAACTATCAAAAGAATGACATGGGTTTATGTCCGATTTAAATGTGAAATTACATAAAATTACCCAAATTGTATAAATTATAAAAAAAATAATACAATTAAAATTTTAATAAAATTAAAACATTAACATAAAGATATAAATAAAGTTGAGGAAAAGGCGGTTTAGAATTTCAATACAGTACTTTTCACTATTCATTAAAAATGGATTTTATCAAAAAATACCAAATATTTAACCAATGTAAATTTTCATGTCATAATTACAAATAAGAAGATTATTATGTCAAATAGAACAAATATAATTATCAAAAAATAGATTCTAAAAGTGTTCTCCATCAAAAGATGGTAAATTACCATTTAAAAATATTAGAGTATATAATGATTAAAATTAGATTTATTCTCATTTTAAGCCTCTAAAATTCATTGGATAAATTTAAAACATTTAAAAAACTTGTGAAATAATACTATAGTTAGTTATATTAATTCTCACCAATACAATAGCTAGGTGATAGCTACACTTCAAGATTATAATATTAATAATATAATATTTTTCAATATAACTCAGTGTTGTGTGCAACATAAGATTTCAGAGAAACCGTTTATTGTGTCGAGTACGCTATTGGAAATAAAATCCTATTTTAAGTAAACACACTATAAAATTCATAAAGATTAATAGAAATGAAAAATATATTCTAAAATTACATGGGATGTTACATCTTTACCCCTCTTTTCTAAATTGATTCCTTACAATTTTAAAGTTTGTCTTGGTAACTAATGTTTCGATTTTCAATATGATATCATTGAAACCCCACATCGAAAAAAGAGTCAATAAAATTACTACTTTAAAAAAATGGGAAGTAAAAATATCACCTGAGATAACATATACTAGGATTCCATATAGGAAAACATGTATATGGAAGAAAAACTAACTGTCATGTTCTAATGTGGTAGAAAAAATGGTCAGGATAATTTTATCAACCAGAAAACAACATACATGTGATGGGTTAAACAGTATTTTATTTCTTAGTATGAAAATTAAATAGATAATTTCTTTGGTTTCATATATTTTTAATATATTTTAGGAATTCCTTTACATTCTGGACTAAGAACATGAGGAAACATTCTTACATGAGAATTATAGTTTCATCCATGAATCAAATTCAGCATAAAACAAATATTTTTTTTCCAAATGATGAGTTTCTAAGATGAATTTTTTTTCCTATATCACTATAATCAACATCTAGTGAATAAAATAATCCAAAAAACGTTAAATACATATTTCTCCAATCATTATACATTAAAAAAACCAATATGGTTAGGATAAGATAAATCAATTTTTTGAAAAGAATAAACCATTGGATGAAGAAAAACTACTTTTAATGTCTAAAATTGAACTGTAAAACCCAAAGTACAATATAGAAAATTCATCAAATAACTATACATAAAATTACATAAAATAATCCAAACTAAGATTGAAACATAAAATTCAGAAGGATTTGATAACATAGTTTTCTAGGACAAATTTTAACTTTTATCTCTAAATAACATCTACCACTCAAAATGTCTTATACCAAAAATTAATTAACTTAATCACATAATCTATAAGATATGTTAATCATTTCCATAAACAACCTAATTCCCATAATTCCAAAATTAAAATCCTAGATTATTCCAAAATATAATTCAACAATTAATCTATTAATATCACATAGTGTTATATTACCTTAATCATATAATGTTCCCATAATTGTGAATGTCTTCCAAAATAACAATCATCACTTAATCCCCAAATCATTTTCTAATACCAAGGTCTCAACTTGATCAAACATAACTTACCAAAACCAACTTCATCTTATGACATAAACAATTTTAACTAAAAAATAAAAAGTATTACTAATTACGGACATCCCATATGCTACTTGTAGGTGATAAAGGCTTGTCACATTTTGATTGTGGGTTCAATCCCACGACCTTGTCCAATGTGATGGGTTTCAACCCTTCCTACAGGTTTTCCTTTTTTCTAAAACTATATAATTCATATATCATTCCAAAAATGAGATAAAATCGTCAAAAATAACCATAACATATTTTAATCACAAATTTTATCTCATGTCCTCCATTTTCATCACAAAAATGATATATCGTATATTTACCTCAAAATAAACAATCAAATAATGTCTATCCATTACATTTTAATTGTCTCCAAAAAAGAAAAGATAATTCCTCAATGAATAGAATTTTTATATAATAATATTATGGGTTACACATACAAGGTAAATTCATCCAAATTAATCCCATAATCAAAATAAAATAAGAACGATTAAACATTTCATCATCCTACAATCTACCATAACACTTTAAATGTAGACTACATAATCATTTAACATTCGTCATAATCCATTAATTATGAATTCCCACCTTATTTCTTATTACATAATTTATGTATATCAAATATACTCATAATTTATAAATATAAATCCAAAAATGATTCATTATTTAAGGATAAGAAAATTAATTAATCCTTGAATCCTATTACCATGATCTTCATGATGTTCCATTTCTCTTTCGGCATGTTATCCTACATTTAAAAAGTAAATCATCACTCCACTTATATAGTTTCTCTTTTAGAGAGTGTTGGACATGTTGAGATCTTTAAATAATATGAAAAAGATACCATGATCCATAATTTGTTTTTATAAATTATTAGGTGTCAGATAACTCAAAAAATTTCATTTCAGATGATTTGAAGACTCAAGAAGTTGTCAAAATCATTCAAACAATAATTTTCCATAATAGTGATGATCAAATCATCGGGAAGGGATAAGAAGGTTGTGAAATATCTCTTTCCTTTAATTTTGAGAAATTATCCTAAATCTATTGAAAATAATAATCACTTAAACCTGAAGTAGATTATAAAATAAATAATCATCTATTAGTTAAAGATAACATAAAAACATTTATAAAACTATAATCTATCAACCTCCTTAAATCTCAATTTTTTATGTTTTTATCCAAGAAAACTAATTTAACATAACCCTCAAAATTATTCCATATGATAATAACCCTCTTGGTTATATGATATCCTTAACCTATATCACGATAACATCATAACCTCTAAAAATATCTTAATCGACCTTTGATACCAACTATAAGGACACAACCATAAATATTATGTAATATGGAGATATTTCAATAATTTTCCTTTAATTAAAATTTAGGATCTTATTTGGTTTATAGA
This sequence comes from Viscum album, assembly GCA_963277665.1. Lineage (NCBI taxonomy): Eukaryota > Viridiplantae > Streptophyta > Magnoliopsida > Santalales > Viscaceae > Viscum > Viscum album. The sequence goes on along the minus strand of OY728120.1, from coordinate 2,037,488,543 downwards.
TTTATAGAATCAGGTTATAACTCCTAAATAAAAACTTAGATATTACAATGTACACTCTTCTAATCAATACTAATTTTTTCACTAAATAAAACTCCATAAATAAAACATGAATTATTTTCATGATAATAAATTTCTATAATTATTAATTTTTCATACCCATCCTTATACCCTATGAAAAACATTTAAAAAACATGGGATGATCATAAAAACTCAATAAGGTATACATAAAAGAGGAAAATAGTTAGCCATACAGAAACATGTAAACCAGGAATACATTATCATAAAGTAATACTTTTCACCTTTATAAAGTTGTAAATACTCTTCACCAAATATATGCTCTTTGATTACTATTTTGTAACAACAAAATTACCGTAAAACCAAAAAAAATCATACATAACAGATAAAAAGGAACTTAATACATAACCATACTAAAATGGAATAACCATATAGTTGACTTCCACACATATCATTCTTACGAATGGAATATCCATACGTGTGACCACCATACCCAATACATTGGAGGATATAACGTAACCACCGATCCATGGATTTTCACATAATCACATGTATTCGGTTCATCACGTAACCACTCATCTTTGGTTTATCATGTAACTACCCGTCAAATGTCTGATTACCATAACATAATCATAACACATAAAACAAGCATAACATAAAAACAATATTTCCCCATTGCAATCACAAGATATCATTTCAAGATATTGAAATAATAAATACTTTATCAAAACCATTTTCAATACCATAATAAATTAAAATGGTATATGGTATTTATTTAAAAACATTACTGATTATGGTGTAAACCAAATACAAAATAATGGTTGCGGTGACGCAGAATTTGTTTCCACCGTATACATTAAAAATATTTCATTTTTCATTTATTGGAATGATTCATATAAAAATATTCCATTTTGAAAATGGTAGAATGAAATTAAAATTCTTAGGGGTTTTGTATACAATGTGTAAATGAAGGCAGTGTATATTATCGAAATATGCCTCAATGAAAGGAGATTTAGATGAATCCCTTAACTCAAGTTAAATTCTCTCATTCATTCTTTATATTCCTACATAATAAAACTAGGTTAATTTTTACTTGTTTTAGAACCTTTTTAATGTGTTTTATTCATTTTATTTTAATTTTTACCTTGTTATAGCAATTAGTTAATTATTTGAGTTAATACCGGATGATTTTTTGATGTTGGATACATGAATCGAAAATCAAAACATTTAGGATTACACATTCTCCATGTGGAAAATATTCTATTATCATTATAATATTATTCATGATTTAAATGTCATATATATCTAGTGTATATGTGTTTATAATAATCCATAATATTTAGAGATAAGATAGGAAAAGCACCGTTCATGGAGACGGTAGGTCGTACATATGCATGAACACTACTTCTATTTATTTTTGATATTAATGGAATGAAAATTAAATGATATATTGGTATATTAAAATTCCAATATAAATCTATGTTATATATGTTATATAATTTCATTACCTATATCATCTATGTGTTCTATTTAAGGCATGTACAAGTCATATCACTTTGAGGGGTGGTAGTCCACACTTCCTCAAATGAAATTATCATATTTTCACATTTTCGAAATCATAAATATATTTCATAATAAAAATAAAAGAATAATAGAGAAAATATAAATATATATCATATATAAATATAGTTCCATCATAACGGCCACCCTAATATATGGTAAGAGAAAATTTAATAATCATCATTTCGTAAGCCATTAGTTCACCGCACTCAGAAAAAGAATGTTTTATATCCATTATATGGAGGTTTTTGTGGGTTTAGGTCAAACCCGTAGAATATAAAAATCATATTATATTGAGGATACTGGTATTTTTATTAAATAATTCAATAAAAATAGGTTATAGGGTTAGATAAGGAAAAAATAAATGAATGTAGTACATACACTTAACCGAATATAAGCTCTTTTCTAACACATTTGTTACCACCATATTACCATAACCCCCATATAAAACATACATAACAGATAAAATATAACATGGGACATAATCATTCATAAATGGAATAACCATATGTTTTACTTCCACACATATCATACTTACGAATGGAATATTCATACAGCTGAGTTCCATACCCAATGCATTGGAGGTTATAATGTAACCACCCACACATGGATTATAATGGAATCATCCATCTCTAGTTTATCAAATAACCACTCATATTTGGTTTATCGTTTAATAAACCATAAATTTTCAATATACCATATCATAATAATAACACATAAAACAATCATAATGGAAAAATAACATTTCCACATTGCAATCATAGGATATCATTCTAAGATATTGATAAAATCAATACTTTATCAAAACCATTTTCAATATCTAAATACAAAAAAGGGTATATTTTATTTATTTTAAAAATAATTCATCATGTGGAGGGATCCAAAAACCATATAATGGTTGTGGTGGAGAATAATTCATTGTTTCTATATATGTTAAAAACATTCCTTTTGTCATTTAGTGAAATGTTTTATATATAAAGAATCCATTTTTAAAACCATTGAATGAAATTATAATTCATATGAGTTTATTATATTTCATATAAAATAAAGTAGTGTATATTATCTAAAGATTACTCAATTAAAGGAGATTGATATGAAGTCCCTTACCTCGAGTTTGAATTGTCTCATTAGTTCGTTATATACCTAAATAATAAACATAGGTTAATTTCTACTTGATTCAAAAACTTTTTCATGTTTAAAATTAATTTTTTATTACATATTTCCATGTTAGAGAAATTATTTAATTATTTGAATTTGTATTGGACATTTTTTTGATGTTCAGTACATTATTCAAAAATGAACCTGTTATTATGGCATCCTTCCTTTTTCTTACATAAATGTTCATTATATTTTACAAACATAGGATCATTAAAAACTACTGTCATGGTAATAAGGAATAGAAAACATGAAAACATAAAATATTATTTTAATACCCTTTAAAATATTCTTAAAAAGATCATCTTATGTATGATTACTACATCTCATAACCTGGAGACATACATAAAAGGAAAGGGTGAGCAGAATGCCCTGTAAGGAAAACTGGTGAAACAATTTACATGTGAACTTGTGTGATATCAACATTAAAATGGAGATAGAGAGGCATATAATAATAATAATAATGTGAATCCTAACTTTGAAATGTGGCTACAACATTTAATTAATACATTTATGTACTTGTCACTAAGGTCCATCCTAATGTTTTCATAAACAATACCATGGTTATACACCAAGGTATCATAAAACATGTCATCTCGGGAGACAAAATTATTTATCCAATTAATTAGAGTTATAATTGGGGACAACCTTAATATGCATTTATTTTAATGTTATTCACATTTATCATAATCTTATATTTCATAAATAACCCAAAAAGAATAATATAAATGGGTTTCATGTCAAAATCACGACGTTATAAAAAGTGCTTAAAAACAATATCATTATGTCATTTGTAACCCATGGAAAGGGAATAAGGGTTTTATGTATGTCAATTTCAGAATAAAATGTATAATTTTTTTATTGATGAATAAACCTACAAGTAAAATAGTTTTGGGTGTTCAAATAGATAAAATGAGATAATTTCTTGTGAAAGATAGAGAGATTTTGATATGAAAATTCTGCATCATAATGGTTATACAACATGGTTTTAAAAAAACATTAAAACGATAGGGGACAAGGGTTACCCACTCATAAATAACACATAATAATGTATATTTATATAATACTATGTAAATAATATCATGGAATGAATTCATGAATGACATACCACATGAAAAGTAAACATGAAAGAAAAGAGAATATGTGATTTCTTTTACTAAAATTCGGCAGCCTAATGTAGTCACTTAAAATTTAGTATATCAGTTGATGAAGGAAAAAATTGTCTCATAATTTTGAAATAAAATGGATAGAAATATTGACATAGCAGAACACACCCCCAAATAATAAATTGGAAAATAGAAGACATAACATAAAGGAACTTATGGCTAAAAGAGGAGGGAGAATGGTTCCCGTACCTTGAAGAGTAACTTCAAAAACTGTAAGATTGGGACCATAGGGGGATCTAGGGAACCTTGGGATGACTCATTTGTAGGTAAAACTTCCAGATCTTTATTGAGGTGTAATTTTAAACGAAAGGAATGAATTAATTGGTTGGTATTTATAGAAAAAGTGAGGGAATGCTTTTTTAATTTCCAAGGGACAATTCATTAGTGGTGTTTGCCAAACCATGGGAGTGCCCATGGAATTTTACCTTGGTATCTGACACTTGGGATAACTCATAACATATCTTACTATACACAAGTATACTAGAACTATTACCTCTTGATTACCTCATTAATGATGTCACAAAACACACTGAAACTCAAAACTGTATTTTTACAATTCACCAAAGAACAAAAAATTCTATAAAAATATCATTAATTCACCCTAACCTAATATCGAAGCTCTCTATTAAGAAATGAACTCAATTTTAGGAAAATAGTTTTTTATTTATGAGATTTTTAATTTTTATGTAAAAACACTATTTACTCGAAGAAAATATTAACACATAACTAATAATTTCTGAAATAATTATTTACTTATTCTATTATATCACTTCACCATTCAAGGTTCCTAAAATATATTTATACTTTATTATGGGAGGTTAATATTTCATTGGTCACATTACTATTCATAAAGGTAATATTAATATTAATAATTTTTTATTCACCAAAAATTAAGTTAAACTTATTAGATTCTAAATTTATTACTGTTCACAACTGTAGAAGAGCATTTTTTATAATCATTTCACATTATTAGTTATTTGATGTATATAAAAAAATGTTAAAATACCCATTTTCCAAAATTTATAAATAATAAGTAACTTCTATAAATTCATCCTATATTAATTTTAACATTTTAAATTCACCAATTTTACCATAATATGAAATAACAATTTTATTTATACAACTAGATTAAAAAAATTAAGTAATGCCTCATTACATTTCCCCTTATTAAACCTGCATATAACCTAAGAGTAATATGTGAAATAGTGATATAATCATAGGGAACCTCACACAACATTTCAAAAGTGATGATTTCTATCAGCTTGAACATCTCTCATAAGTGATTCCATTCAAGCACAACATGTTGGAGTTCGGCTTGGGATTGGTCCAGAGAAAATCCCAATGATGTTTCCTTCTTCCCATGCTCTGACATATGGGCTTTGTACGGCCTGAGTCTACTAGATGAGGCCATCGACTCTTATTTCTATATTAATTAACAATGATCATTTTTATTAATAAATAATAATAATAACATTATGAGTATATTATCTAATGGCCATATTGACCAACAGTCATATAAAAGTCGAAACCCAGTGGTCTCATTTTAATTACACCCACATCCTTAATTTAAGGATATATTTTTGTTGAGTATAAAATAAAATAACACACAAATTCAGAAAACAAATATTCTTCAAATTTTATGGTTGTTTCATTCTTCCCCCTTATGAAATTTTATCCCAAAAAATTTTAACTCGTACACTTTGAAGAAAAATTGTGTGGGTACCTATGCCTCATAGACTCCTTTAGTACCTAAGTGGTTTCTTCACATTTTTTGTTTCTCTATAAAACATTAATAAAGAGGGTAGTCCTGTTGCATAACACATTGTATCTATGATCCATGTTCTCAATCTTTTTCTCATTATAAGAGAGGTCATGTTCCGGTTGTACCACCTCTATATTTGGTACATGTGAAATTCTAGGTATGTACTTCTTCAATAGGGATACATGGAAAAAATTAAGAACTGGTACTAGAATTGGAGGTAGTGCAAGATGATAGGACACTTATCCTAGGCGATCAAGGATTTCATAGGGGCCAATGTACCTAGGGATGAGCTTTCCATTCATACCAAACCACCTGACTCTCTTCCAAGAAGAATTTACAGGAAAGAACATGTCACTAACATCAAACTCCAAGTCCCTTTGACAGTGGTCAGCGTAGCTCTTTTTCCGACTCTGAGTAGACTTATAGTTTCGTTGGATGGCATGGACCTTTACTGTCATCTCATGCACAAGATCCGGCCCAAGAAGCATTCTCTCCCCAATTTCATCCCAATAAATAAGAGTTATATATCACTTCCCAAATAGAACTTCATAGATTTCCATTTGAATTCTCCAGTGGAATATTTTGTTGTAAGGGAACTCAATTAATGGTAGATGTTGATCCCATCCACTATTAAATTTCATTGAGAATGTTCTCAACATGACCTCGAGTGTTTGAATGGCCCCATTCAGATTTTCCATCATTTTAGGGGAGATAGGCTATACTGAAATTCAATTCAATACTCAGAGAATGATAATGACTTGTACATAATAATGATGTGAACCTTTAATCATGACCAGATATGATAGAAAGTTGACTCCTTGTATCCTTACCAATTCCTTCATGTTAATCCTGGCAGGTTGATCAAAATAGAACTGATCCCGAATAGATATTAAATGGGATGTCTTTGTGATATGGTTCATAATAACACATATCTCATTGTTTCCTTTAGAAGTTTTTAGAAGACAAGGGATAATGTTCATAGTGATATTGTCCCACTTCCATATTGGTATGGGTAGTGGTTGTAATATCACTTTAGGAATTTGTCACTCAACCTTCACTTGCTAACAAAATAGGCACATTGTAGTGTACTCAACAATCTTCCTTTTTATATTATCCCACCAATAAATATCATGAAAGTCTATATACATTTTTTGTACTCCCAGGATGTATAGAGAACATAGAGATATGATCTTCAACAATCAACTCGTTTTTTATTTCCATAATAGATGGAACACAAAGTCTTGTATGAAATTTCAAAACACCTTCTTAATCAATATTGAACTCAAGAAACATCCCATCCACCACAACCTCAATCATATTCTATGGAAAAGGATATTATTTCTGAGATTTTTTAATCTTTTCTAGTAATAATGGTTAATAAATCATTTTGAATAAGGTTAATGATTTCCATTCACTTATAATTATCATGTATAGCTTTACTAGGTCATTTATCAAAGGATCTCTTTTAATCCTTATCATGGATAGAAAAATAGGGTTTTTCCTACTTAATGTGTTAGAAATGTTGCATTCTCTTCTGGGATGATAATGAATTTAACAATATTAGTCATTAAGAAGTTCCAACCATCTTTTATATCCCATGTTAAATTCCTTTTGTGTGAAAATATACTTTAAAATTTGATGTTTATTTTATATATCACATTTCCCCCAATCAATATAGTGCCTCTATATCTTTTGAGGGAAAAATAGCAGCTACCACAAGATCATGCGTATCATAGTTCTTCTCATGTGTCTTCAACTGTTGATATGCCTAAGAAATAACTTTATCATTTTTCATGAGAAACAAAAAAATCCCTTTCAGATATGCATCGCTAAAACTAATTATTCTTTCTCCACTTAAGAGTAAGATAATTTGGGTGCTGGAACCAATCGCTTCTTCAATTCATCGAAAATTTCCTCACACTCCTTTCTCCAGATGAACATGACCCCTTTTCGAGTAAATTTAGATAATGGGTTTGAATGTCATGAAATTTTTTTCACAAACATTCTATAATATCCCACTAATCCAAGGAAACTATGAATCTCAGTTATTATTTAAGGTTGAGTCCACTCCATTATAATTTTTATCTTTTCAGGTTCAATTGTGATTCTTTCTTTGGTTATAATGTTCCCCAAGAAAACAACTTTTTGTAACCAAAATTAACATTTTCTCAAGTTTCCAAGTGGACTCTCCCTCCATAGATTTTTAAAAATAACCCTTGGATAATAGTTATGAAACTCATGACTTTTGGAATATTTTATAATATCATCAATAAAAACTACCAAAAAGTTATCAAGGTAGTCCTTAAAGGCTCTATTAATAAAATCCATAAAAATAGCAGGTATATTAGTCAGTCTGATGGGAATAACAACAAACTCATAATTCCCATATCTTGATCGAAAGTAATTTTTTGCAATATTTTATTTAATCATCCTCAATTAATGATAACAAGAACAAAGATCAATCTTGGAGAATAATTGAGCCCCACTAAGTTTGTCAAATAATTCATCATTTCATGGAAGTGGGTATTTATTCTTCCGTGTGATTTTGTTCGGTTCTTCATAATCAATTCATTGCCCCATCGATCCATACTTCTTATTCACAAAGAGAATAGGTGATCCCCAAGGAGACACAATTGGTCAAATAATCACATTCTCCAAAATATCTTCGAGTTGTTCATTTAATTCCACTAGCTCCTCATTTTCCATCCTATATGACGTCATTGATATCAAATGAGATCCAGGTACGAGTTCAATGGATAACTCTACCTCTATTTCTAGGAGGTATGGGTAACTCCTCAAGAAACACATCAACATATTATTGGATGGTGGGCACATTTTCTATACTTATACTCTCGTTTAATTCTTCTTCCTTGCTAATCAAGTCCATAAAGAATGATATGGTATTTTCTTCTAAATAATGATCTTGTTGAGATATCTCTCCTTGGACGATAGTTGTATGTTTTCCATTCATGACTATTAATATGTCCTTAGTTTTGCATTTTATCTTAGAATTATACATTGAGAGACAATCCATCCCTAGAATAATGTCAAATATGGCATGGGAATGACTACTATATTTGTGAAAATATTGTGATCACTAATGTAAATACTAGAGTTTCTAGTCACAGATGATTCTTGAATTATCCCACTTGGAGTCCTGATTGATAACTCTACCTTTAGAAATTTTGATGATAATTTTAAATTATTTGAAAACAGGGATGAAATAAAAGAATGTATAGAACCAAAATCAAACAAAGTAATTTCTATCTTTGAGAGAACAACAAGCGTAACTTCCACCACATCATTTGCAGCATCAGCATCAACTATCGTGATAGAAAAACCACAACCTTTCTCTCTTGACCTTTGCTGAGGATAATGTTGGTTCCCCTATACTGCCCTTGGATTTGGACAGTGATTGAAAAAGTTCCCAAGTGGTCTAGACATATAGCATTGGACATCAGGTAGGGCTTGTACCATCTTCCACATGTCGTATGTGTTGGAAAGTTGAGGTTGCACGTCACTACAAAAATTCCACACAATATGGCCATCTCTTATACACTTATAGAATTTCCCTCTCCCAAACAGGTAGTTCCTCAAATGCCTCATCCCACATTTATTAAATGTGGGATGTTCAAGATTCATTTCTCCTCTTTCTTGATCAATGTTTCTCCCTAATCTGATCTCTATTGATATCTTCTTTTCATTGGATTTTTGAGAACACAATGTCTAACCATACTCTAGTTCATCTTTCATCACACCCTACATGTTCTCATCATATCTATCATATTCTCGGTTAGCTAGATTCATCCACAGATGAGGTCTTAGTCAACAAGATAATCTATCAACCTTTCAATTTGGATCCATGAAAAAAATATAGGTGTAAAGTTAAATCCCTATGATGTTTATCTTGTAGCTTCCCATTGATTCATTCTCCTTCTGCTTCAGCTCTAGAAACAATATATCCATTATTTTCTCATATAATGGGGAAAATAGTTATTGAAAAATATCCCTATGAACTATTCCCACTCCAAATCTTCAATATCCACTCTTGGCCCAATGTTTTTAACTAGTTCCCACCACTAATCATCTTCTCCCTCTAAGAAATAAACTACCAAGATGACATTCTCTTATTCTGAACAGTGGAGCACAGAAAATGTCTTATCGATAGAGCTGATACACTATTCAGAAATCAATGGTTCGGTAGATCCATTATAGGTTGGTTGTCATTGACACATAAAGGACTCGACATAATGTTTTTCTATTCACATTGATATTGTTCTCTTAGCTTGATTCATGTTATTTCCCATAACTTGTGTCAGTTGGTTTTTCAATCTCATGAATGTTTCCATTTCGGCTTCCATAAGAGGGTCATCAGTGCATGGTCAATTGCGATCACCATATGCACATTTCATATTATTTCCCTCATTTTTATAGAAAAAAATATCATTAGTTTTATGCTTATTTCATTTAATAATCTTTTAACTATAAAGGATTTTTAGGTCATAAAACCTTATGCTTAAACATATTATTCTTGAACAACAATTACATTTATCTATAAATCCTTCTAAAATCATCAAAAAAAGATTATGAATAACCAAATATATCCCCTTGGAGTGTCAAAATAGGATTGTAGGAAGGACTGTTTTTGTATACTAGGATACCCTGGGTCTTTCCCTAAACTCCTTGTAAGAGTTTTAACTTCTAGCTACATCTTTGAAGAGCCACTCCCACTTGTTTGTATCGAGACAAAGATTCATTTTTTCGGAAAATACTTAGTTAATATTTCACAAAAATAACAGGAATATTTCTTATATTTAGGATTTTATATTGGGTCCCTCATAAAAATATCATAGCCTAATTTCCACAATTAACTAAACTATATTCTGATACCAACTATTTCATCCTACCTATTTATTACATAAGTTTTCATTAAATTTAACAAATTGATGATCTTTAAAGACCAGTGTCATGGAAATCAGGAACATGAAACAAGAAAAAATAAATCATTATTTTAATCACCTTGAAAATATTCATTAAAATTTAATTCTAGGTACAATTACTAGATCTCATGACATGGAGACACACATCAAAGTAATGCGTGAGTTAAAGGCCAAGTAAGGAAAACATGTGTAACAGTTTGAATCTGGCCTTGAGAGATTCCAATAATTACATAGAGATAAAGCGTCATATAATAATAATAATAACATGAAACATAACTTGAAAATGTGTATACAAAATTTAATTTATACATTAATAAACATATAACCATGGTCCATCCCCAAGGTGTCATAAAAATTAGCAAGTTTATTCACCAATGTATCGTAAAAATTTTCATATTTAGAGATTAAATTTATTACACAATGTATTGGAGAAATATAAGGGATCACACTAAATATGGATTTATTGTGATGTGATCCACATATATCATAATCATATATTTCATATATTACCCAAATATAATAAGATAAATGGGTTTCATGTCAAAATCAAGACGTTTTAAAATTTTCAAAAAAATAAGATCATTATGTCATTTATAACACATGGAAATGGATTAAGGGTTTTATCTATAAAAATTATAAAATAAAATATATAATTTTTTTATTGATTAATAACAATAAAAATTAAATAGGTTTGGGTATTCAAATAGATAAAATGAGATAATTTCTTGAGAAAGGGAGGTAGATTTTGAAACAAAAATTCTGGAGCATAATGTCAAAAAAGTTAGTTTAAAAAATAATTAAAAAGAGAAGGGACAACGGTTACCCACTCATAAATAATTAATAATATAATATAGGGGCATATTAAAATGTAAATAATATCATTGTATGGTTTATTGAATGATATATCACATGAAAAGGAAACATGAAAGAAAAGGGGAGATGCGATTTCTTTTACAAAAACTCAGCAGCTTAATGGTGTCACGTAAAAATTTATAATATCAGTAGATGAGAGAATAATGTGTATATAATAATTTTTACATAAAATGGGAAGAATTATTAATGTATTAGAACATTCCCCAACATAGTTTAATGGAAACAAGAAGACCTAACATAAAGGAAGTCATGGCTAGAAGAGGAGGGTGAAAGGTTCCCTTACCATGAAGAGTAACTTCACAAACTCGATGGTTGGGACCTTGGGAGGATTGATGGAACCTTGGGAGGAATCCTTAAGAGGTAAAAATAAAAGAACATGGTGGAGGTGTAATTTGGATTGAATATAATGAAGGAATGTGTTGGTATTCATAGAAATAGTGGGAGAATATTTTATTAATTTCAAAGGGACACCATATTAGTGGTATTTGAAAAACCAAGCACTTTCCCTTTGTATTTTCCCATAATAATGGCCAATTGGGACACCTCATAAAATAGATTAATGTAAACTAGTCTACCAGATCTATTACGTCATGATTACATCATTAATGATGTCATTAAACACACCAAAACTCAAAACTATGTTTTTACTATTCACCTAAAAGCGATACATTTTATTAAAATCTCATAAATTCACCCTTAACTAATATTGATGCTATGAATTCAGAAATGAACTCCATTTTATGAAAATAATTATCTAATAATGAGATATTTTATTTTTAAGTAAAAACACTTTGTACCCGGAAAAAATACTAGTACTTAACTAGTAATTTTTGAAATTCTTATTTACTTATGATGTTATAACCCATCACCATTCAAGGTTCCTAAATTATATTTATACATTATTATGTGAGGTTACTATTCTATTGGTCCCATTACTATTCATATGGTTAATATTTCTATTCATAATTTACTATTCACCAAAAATTATGTTGATCTTACAAGATTGTAAATTTCTTACTGATCGCAATAGTATAAGACTATTTTTTGAAAATCTTTTCAGATTATTACGTATTTGATGTACACAAATATATTTTAAAATAACATTTTTTCAAAAAAATCACCAATAATAAGGAATTATTATAAATTCATCCTAAATTTATTTTTTCATTATAAATTGACAAGTTTTACCATCATAAGAAATAATAATTTTATTTATACAAAATGATTACACAAAGTAACTAAGCCCTTGTTACATAGCCCCTTATAACACCTACATAGGACCTAAGATTAAGGTGTGTGACGGTGATAGAATCTTGGGGTGTCTCAGAACACATTTCCTAATTGATGAATTTATATCATCTAGAACTTCTCACTTAAGAAATTTCATTCAAGCTTAACGTATTAGAGTTCATCATGGGCTTGGTCTAGAGAAAATCCTAGTTATGATACCTCCCTCCCACGCTCTGACAGATGGGCTTCATAAAACCCGAATCTATTGGATGTGGCCATCAACACTTTTTTCTATATTAGTTAACCAAGATCATTTGTATTTAAAAATAATAATCATAACCTTATCAGTATAGTTTCCAATGGTCATATTGACCCATGGTTATATAACAGTCAAAACCCAATGGTCTCATTTTAATTATACTCACTTCGTTAATTAAAGGATATAGTTTTTTTTAATTATAAAAAAAATAACAAACAAATTTAGGAAACAAATATTATTTAATAGTTCGGGTTATTACATTATTACCCCCTTATGAAATTTCATCCTTGAAATTTTAACTCATACACTTTAACATAAATGGTGTGTGTACTTCTACCTCATAGACTCTTCGGGTTCCCACTTCGCTTCTTCACATATTTGGTTTCTCCAAAAAACCCCAAAAAGGTGGGATGCCTTGTTTCATAGAACCTTTTCTCTACAATCCAATATCTCCATCGGTTGCTCTTAATAAGAGTGGATATGTCCAATTGTACCACCAATATATTTAGTACTTGTGAAAGGTCCAGAATATACTTACTCTAGAGGGATACATGGAATACATCATAGACTTGTCCTGGATTTGAATGAAGTGCAAGTTGATAGGCCATTTCTCTTTCACGATAAAGGATTTCATAGGGGAAAATGTACCTAGGGTTGAGCTTCCCTTTCTTACCAAACCCCAGGACCTGCTTCTATGGTGAAATTATAATAATTACATTATCACCATCATCGATTTTCATGTCTCTTCAATGGTTGTCGGCATATCTCTTTTTCTAAATTTGAGAATCTTTAATGTATTTTTGGATGGCATGGACCTTTTCTATCATCTCCTTCATGAGATCTGGCCAAAAAATCTTTCTCTCACTAGTTTCATCCCAAAAAGCAATAGTTCTATGTAGATTCCCATATAGAGGTTCATGGGGTTTCATTTGAATGCTTGATTGGAAGGTGATTTTGTAAGAGAACTCAACTAATGGGAGATGAGGATCCCATCCATCTTAAATTTCCATATATCATGTTCACAGCATTTCCTCGAGTGTGTGAAATGTCCTTTCGGATTTTCAATCATTTTGTTGGTGATTGGCCATTCTGAAATTCAATTGGGTACTCATAGCATGTTGATAACTTCTCCAGAATTTAGATGTGAACCTTATATCGTGTCCTGATATGATAGAATGTGGAACTCCTTGCATCCTTACCACATCCTTCACATAAATCATGGAATGTTGATCAAGATAGAAATCATCCCAAATAGAGATTAAATGGGCATTCTTGGATAGACAGTCCCTAATAACCCATATCACATTGTTTCCTTTGGATGTTCTCAGGAGATGAGTGAAAAATTCTATAGTGATATTATCCCACTTCTATGCTAGAATGGGTAGTGGTTGTAATACCCCTTCATGAATTTGTCACTCCTACCTTCACGTTTTGACATACAAGATACCTTTTTGTATAGTTAGGAATCTCCCTTTCATACTACCCCACCAGTATAGATCACGAAGGACTTTATACATTTTCGTACTCCATGTATGTATAGAGAATGTAGAGCTATGAGCTTCATCCATCAGCTCCTTATTTAATTGTGGAATAGATGGAACATGTAGTCTTTTACAAAATTTTAGAACACCTTCTAGATCAGTGTTGAACTATAGAAACATTCCATCCATCACTACCTCAAACATCTTATGTAACAAAGGATATTCATTCAAAGATTTTTTGATCTTCTCTAGTAATGAGGGTTGCGAAATCAATAGGAATAGGGTTGATGATGTTCATTCCCTTATAATTTTCTTGTCCAGCATTACTAGGTCATTGATCAAAGGATCTATTTAAATCCTCATCATGAACAGAACAACTATGTATTTCCTACTTAATGCATCAGAGATTTGTTTCCTCTTCCAGGATGATAATGAATTTAACAATCATAGTCTTTAAGAAGTTCCAACCATATCCTCTATACCATGTTCAATTTCTTCGGTTTGAAAATATACTTCAAACATTGATGGTATGTTTATAAATCACATTTCTCCCCATAATGATAGTGAATCTATATCTTTAGAGAAAAAATAGTAGCACCCAACTCAAGATCTTGCGTAGGGTAGTTCTTCTCACGAGTCTTCAACTGTTTATGTGCATATGCAATGACATTATCTTGTTTTATTAGGACACACCCAAGCCATTTCATAGATTCATCACTAAAAATAACGAATCCTTCTCCACTTGAAGAAATATTTAACACAGGTGTGATAACTAATATCTTAATCAGCTCTTAGAAACATTCCACACACTCCATTTTTCAGATGAACTTGACCCCTTTTTGATTTATCTTAGTTAATGGATTGTAAAGTCATGAAATGTTTTTCACAAACCTCCTATAACATCCAGCTAGTCCAAGGAAACTATGAATCTCAGTTATAGTTGTAGGCTGAGGTCACTCCTCTACAAATTTTGTCTTCGTAGGTTCAACTGTGATTCATTCATTCTTTAGAATGTTCCCCAAAAAAGAAGCTTATTTTAACAAAAAAGCACATCTTCTAAACATTCCAAAAAGCCTCTCCCTCTGTGGAGTTTTCAAAATAACTATTATATAATCCTTATGCTTCTCACAAATTTTGGAATATAACATAATATCATCAATAAAAACTACAACATTGTTATCAAGATATTCCATAAATACACTATTCATAAAATAAATAAAAATATCAGGTTTATTGGTCAGTCTGAAGGGAGTAAAAAAAAGCACATAATGCTCATATCTTGATTAGAAAGAAGTTTTTGGAATATCTTCATTCTTCACCCTCAATTGGTAATAACTAGATCAAAGATCAATCTTGGAGAAGGAATGATCCCCACAAAGTTGGTCAAATAAGTCATCAATTCTTGGAAGAGGGTATTTATTCTTCACTATGATCTCATTCGGTTCTCTATAATCAATGCATATCTGTATCGATCCATCCTTTTTCTTCACAAAGAGAATCGGTGCTCCCAAGGAGACACACTCGGTCAGATAAACCCCGTGTCCATATGATCATGGAGTTGTTTTTTAATTCCTCCAGCTTCACATTTTCCATCCCATATGAGGTCTCTAATATCAAATTATATCTAGGTATGAGTACAATGTAGAACTCTACCTCTCTTTCTAGGGAGGTCTGAGTAACTCCTTAGGAAATACATCAATGTATTATTTGATGATAGGGACATTTTATATCCTAATATTGTCGTTTCCTTCTTCTTTCTCACTAAAAAACTCTATAAATAAATATATATGAGGTTCTTCAAAATGAATATTAGGATGAGATATCTCTCCTTGGAAGATAACTGTAGGTTTTCCATTCATGACTACTGAGATTTCCTTACTTTTGTATTTGAACTTATCATTATACATTGAGACCCAGTCCATCCCTATTATAATGTTGAATTCCAACATGGGAATGACTATAAGATTTCTGATAAAATTGTGCTCACTAAAGTAAATACTTGATTTTATAAACCCTGAAGAAGTTTGGATAATCCCACCCAGACTCAGGATTGATAACACTACCTTTAGAAAGTTAGTTGTTGATTCTAAATTATTTGGAAACATGGAGGAAATAATGGAATACGTAGAACTAGAATCAATCAAAGTACTTTCTAGATTTCAGAGAACAACAAGATTACCTACCACCACATCATTTGGAGAATGAAATTCAGATGTCATGATAGAAAAATCACGACCTTGATCCCATGGTCTTTTATATGACGGGTGGTTGTTCCCCTCCACTACGATCAGATTTGGACAATGATTGGAAAAGTCCCCAAGTTCTCCACACTTACATAATTGGAAATTAGGTATTTCATGAACCATCTTCCACATGTCATTAATGATGGGATGTTGTGGATTCACCTCACTATGACAATTC
Organism: Viscum album; assembly: GCA_963277665.1. Lineage (NCBI taxonomy): Eukaryota > Viridiplantae > Streptophyta > Magnoliopsida > Santalales > Viscaceae > Viscum > Viscum album. Next base: position 2,037,471,681 of record OY728120.1, on the reverse strand, counting down.
CGTGCAATATGGTCATCTTTTCCACACATTTATAACTTCCCACTCTAAATAATGTTGTTCCTCGAATGACTCTTCCCACATTCATTACATGTGGGATGTGGAACTTCCTTGACTCATCTTCCCAGATCAAAGGTACTCCCTATGTTGGGATCCATTTATCTATTATTTTCATTGGATTTATGAGAACATTATCTCTCACTGAACTATAGTTATACTTTCATCATACTCTACATGATCTCCTAATAGCTATCATAGTCTCAGTTGGCTAGATTCTTCCGCATATGAGTTCTTAGTCCACCAAAGAATCTATCAACCTTACCATTTGGATCCATTAAAAAGATAGAGGTGTAACATGAAATCCTTTGGAATTTCATCTCATAACCACCCTTATATTCATTCTCATTCAACTTCATCTCGAGAAACTCCTTCTCCATTTTCGTTTTCATTGAACCAGGGAAATACTTATTTAAAGAGATCCCTATGAATTCTTCCCACCCCATTACTACAACCTCCACTATTGACCTCATTTTTTTAATCAGTTCCTACCACTGATCAGGTTCTCCCTCTAAGTGGTAAACAACAAGGGTGACCTTCTCTTATTCCAAATAGTAGAGCACAAAAAATATCTTCTCGATAGAGCTGATCCACTTTTTAGAAATCAATGTTTCTACAGATCCAATGATGGTTAGTATTAGTTGAAACATAATGTTATCAATAGAATTTTGTTCCCTTCATGGTGATATTGGTCTCTCAGCTTGATTTAATTTATTTCTCATAACTTGAGTCACTTGTTTCATCATTCTCATTATTGTTTCATTTCAGCATCAATCAGAGGGTCGTCTGCATATGGTCTATTGCGGTCATTATTTTCATGGTTCCACATATTTCTCTCTATATTATAAAAAAATAAAACCTTATTTGGAATCATACATAATTTATGATTCTTTAATCTATAAATGATTTTAATGTTTTAAAACATTATTCTTAAACATATCCTTCTTTAAAAACAATTATATTCCTCTATAAAACCTTCATAATGATTCATAGAAAGCTTATTATTCAATAAACATAACCTGAGTAGTTTCAATCTAGGAGTGAAGTAAGGCCCATTATATTATACTAGGATACCCTAGGTCAATCCTAAATCTCCTTGTCAGAGTTTTCACTCCTAGGTACATCTTTCCTAGAGCCACATCCACTTGATCATATCCAGACATGGATTTATATGTTCGGAAACCAATTAGATAATAATTCACCAAAATACCAAGACAATTTCATAGATTTAATCTTTTCTATAGGGTTCTTCTTAATGTTTTCATATCCCAATTTCCACAATTAACTTATCTATCCCCTGATACCAACTATGGATTCCTGCATTTTTATTAAATAACATTTCAATACATTTTACAAAAAGAGGATCTTTAAAGGCTAGTGTCTTGAAAATCAGGAACATAAAACATGGAAATGTAAAAATTTATTTTAATACCCTTTAAAAGATTTTGTAAAGTTCATCCTATGTACAATTAATTCATCTCATAACCAGGAGACATACATTCAAGTAAAGGGTCTGTAAAGGGTCGAGTAATAATAACAAGTGAAACTGTTTACATGTGACCATGAGCGATATAAATAAGAACATAAATATAAAGGGAAAAATGTTAATAATTATAACATGAAACATAACGTGAAAAAGTGGAAACAAAAATCAATATTTACATTCATGAACTTATCACCAAGGACCATCTCCAGTGTGTCATATAAATTACCATGGTTATTGACCAAGGTATTCTAACACTTGTCATCTCTACAGATTAAATACTTTACCTAATCTGTTTGAGTTCTATCTAGGTGAACCATTAATATCTCATTATTTTAATGTGATCCACATAGATCATAATCATATATTTCATAAACAACCCAAATGGAATAATAGAAAAGTGTTTCATGTCAATATTAGGATGTTTTAAAAAGTTCATAAAAACTAGATCATTATGTCATTTATAACACATAGAAAGGGAATAATGATTTTATTTATATCAATTTCAGAATATAATATATCTATATTATTTATTGATTAATACACAAGGAAATTAAATATGTTTGGGTATTAAAATAGATAAAATGAGAGAATTTATAGATAAACAAATAGATATTTTGATATGAAAATTCTGCAACATAATGGCTATAAAACATGGTTTTAGAAAACATTAAAAAGAGATGGGAAAAGGGTTAACCACTCATAAATAAATCATAATACTGTATAGGGATAGAATACAATGTAATAAATATCATGTAATGTATGCTTGAATGGAATACCACATGAAAAGGAAACATGAATGAAAGGGGAAGATGCGCTTTATTTTACGAAAATTCTATATCCTAATAGCGTCACATAAAAATTCAGAAAATCAATCGATGAGAGCGGAAATGGTATCTCATAATTTGGACATAAATGGAAAAAAATAATCATATAATATATCATTCCCAACCCAATAAAATAGAATCTAGAATACATAACAAAAAGGAACTCATGGCTAAAAGAGGAGGGTGAATGGTTCCCTTACCTTGATGAGTTACTTCCAAAACTCGATTGTTAGGACCTTGGGGGATTAATGGAACATTGAAAGGGCAAATTGGGAGGTCAAAATATAAGGGATTCATTAAGAAGTAATTATTAATGAAAAAAATGAAGTAATTTAAGGTATTTATAACAAAAGTGAGGGAATAATTTTTTAATTTCCAAGGGACACCTCATTAGTGGTATTTGCAAAACCATGGGCTTTTTCATGGTATTTTCACATGGTATTGGCAACATGGGAAATCTCATAACATATATTTCTGTACATAAGTCTACCCAATCAATTACATCATTAACGATGACATTAAAGACACTGAAACTCAAAACTAAATTATTTCTATTCACCGAAAAACAAAACATATTATAGAAATATCATAAATTCATCCTAACCTAATATTGATTCTCTAAATTAAAAAATGAACTCCATTATATGAAAATAATTTTATAATTATGAGATATTTATTTTTTCTGTACAAAAAACTATTTACACGAAAAAATATTAATACTTAACTAATAATTTCTGAAACAATTGGTTACTTATTCTATTATATCACTTCGACATTCAAGATGCCTAAATTATATTTATTATTTCTTAAGTGAGGTTACTATTCCATTGGCCACATTACTATTCATAAGGGAAATATTACTATTTATAATTTACTATTCAGTAGAAATTATGTTGATTGTATTAGACTCTAAATTTCTTACTACTCACAACAGTATAAGACCATTTTTTGAAAATAATTTCACATTATTAAATAATTAATGTATGAAAAAATATTTTAAAATATCTTTTTTTTTCAAAATTCACCAATAATAAGGAACTTTTATACATTCATCCTATATTTAATTAAATATTTGAAATTCAAAAATTTTACCATAATAAGAAATAACAATTTTATTAATTCAAAAGGATTACACAAAGTAACTAAGGCCTCATTACATAGCCCCTAATAAAACCTTAATATTACATAATAGTAAGGTGTGCAATGGTGATAGAATATTGCAGCAGCTCGGATAACATTTCCTGAGTGGTGATTTTTATCACCTTGAACTTCCCCCTTAAGCGATTTTGTTCATGATTATTGTGTTGGAGTACGGCTTGGTCTTGTCCAATGAAAAGCCCAGTGATGAAACCTCTATCCCAAGCTCTGACAGATGGTCTTTTTATGGCCCGATTCTACTGGATGAGGCCATCGACTCTTCTTTCTCTATTAATTAACCATGATAATTTGTATTTCAAACAATTATAATATTTTTAAGAGTATAGTTTAAAATATTCATATTGACCAATGGTTATATAGTAGTTGAAACCCAAGGGTATCAGTTTTATTATACTCAACTCATTAATTAAAAGATATAGATTTGTTGAGTACAAAATAAAATAACACAGAAATTGAAGAAACAAATATTGTTCAAATGTTCAGGTCGTTATAGTTATGCTTACAAATTCCCATGTGGTAAAACTCAATTATCTACAGAATTATATTCATTATTTAAATATCATATATATCCATTATATATGTATTTATAATAATATATAATATTTGGAGATACGAAATGAAATGTACCGTTCATAGAGATGGTAGGTCGTATGTATGCACAAATGGTAATTTTTATTATTTTTCATATTAAGGGAATGAAAAATAATTGATAGATAGGTATATTAAAATTACAATATAATATCTATGTTATATATATTATATAATTTCACTAACTCCATCCTCTATAAGTTCCTTGTATGGCATGAACGATTAAAATCACATTGAGGGGGCGGGAGTCATCACTTCCTCAAATGAAATTATCATATTTACACATTATAAAAACCATAATGATATGTTATAATAAAAATTATAATCATAGAGATAATAAAAATATATATCGTATATAAATATAGTTACATCATATTGGCCACCATGAGCGGCGGTAGGACAGAATTCAAAAATCATCATTTCGTGAGCCAATAGTTCGCCATACACAGTCTTAGTATGTTCTATATGCATTAGATGGAGGTGTGTGTGACTGTTGGTCAAACAAATATCATAAAACATTCTATTATATTGCGGATACTAATTTTTTTCATGAAATAATGGAATAAAAAGCGGTTATGGTGTTGGATAATTGAAAATTAATTGATTGGAGATTGGTAGAAGATATTGACTCCAATTCAGGAAAATCCTTTTGATTTGAGCCAAAAGGCTTTCTAGAATTTCCTTTTTCCAAAGGTAAGGATTCTAAGAATAATAGAGGTATGTTGAGAGATTATTTGGTTATAATTTGGATGAGAAAATGGGCTTTCGATTTTTGAGTAAGTGTGTATAGGTGGTGGCCTTTTATAAGAGGGAGGAGGGGCACTTTTGGAAAGTCTTGAAATATTATTTTATTGTAAAATTATTTTTGAAGTTTTAATTACTTTAATGTGATATATTTTTTGGATAATATTAGAATGGGTCAGAATCCTCTCAACCAATAGGTTTTAGAAAATTCTATTTCACTGATTTAACCTTATACATTTCTTTTAATACTTAGTTAAATAAATTAAATCTTATCATATCTTCTTGTATTTTTACACTATATGGTTAATATAGTTACTATAAAATATAAATAGAAACTTAAGTGTATCATTAGTGTAATTTTTCACCTTATCTAAGTCATTTTCCTGAATCTTATATTTTTATGACTATTGAATCATTTAATAAAATATTATTTGTTTTAAAAACTCATTTATGTAAATTTTGACACTATTTGGTAATTGATTTTTGTTAAATTTTTAAAAAATTGATTCATTATAATATAAAATTAAATCAAATATAACCTTCCATAATCATCCATAAAATTACTTTAGGACATCATAACTTTTTAATCACATTTATTTTAATATTTAAAATATCTTTTATTTTAATCTTTAATTAATTAGGTAATCACTACATTATCACTATGTCATAAATAAATTTATTTATATAATTTCTAAAAATTATAAATAAAATACCATAACATAGGAAACAATTTTATATTTGTAAATAATTTTTATAATCACAAATTTCAGTTTCATAACCCTATATTATAATTTTTTTAATAAAAATATACAAGTTTATGTTATATTTCTCTTTACATTAAATAAATTATTATAACAAGTTATTATCAAACCCAAGTGGCTCCAAAAACTGAAAAGTTCATCCTGAGGATCATTTTGGCTTTCCATGACTCATACAAGAATATTATAACACGTTATAGTGTAGATTTGTGTTATTATAATATTATTTTTACCCTTATTTACCTAATTTACCCTTTAACCATGGTAAATAAAAACAATTATTGAAGTTACTATTCATAATGTCCAAAAATAAAAGGTACCTATTTTAACAATTTGGAACTTTTGATTCCAAATATAGAATCTATTTTCTAAATTAAAAACATATAATTTTAATTAATTTATTTATATTTAATTATTATTGTCAAAACTAGATAGTGGGTGTTTAAGAAGTAAAAACAATCAAAAGATTGACATGTGTTTATGTCCAATTTAAATTTGAAATTACTTCAAATGAAAAAAATTGGATTATATGAAAAAAACATAATCCAATTAAACTTTAAAACCAATTAAAAGGATAAGTTATCCATATAAATAAATTAGATGAAAACGTAGTTTTGAATTAAAATCTTGTATTCATCACTATTCATTAATAATTATATTTTATCAAAAAATACAAAAAAAATAAAAAAAGTAAATTTTTATGTCTCTCTTCCAAATAATAAGTTTATTATAAAAATATAACTTATAAAATTATAAAAAACTATATTTAAGAAGGCTTCTCAATCAAAAGGTAGTAAACATCCTTTTAAAAATATTAGAGTATTTAATGTTAAATTTTGATTTATTCTCATTTTATGCCCCTAAAATTCATTGAATAAATGTAAAAAAAATTAATAAACATGTGTAATCATACTGTAGTTACATTTTTTCATTCCCAATAATACAACAATTAGTTGATAACTACTATTTAAAATAATAATATTAATAATATAATATTTTTTGATATAACTCAGTCTTATGTGCAACGTATGATTTTGGAGAAATAAATTTTAGTTTGTCGAGTACGTTATTAGAAATAGATTACTCTTTTAATTAACCCTAATTTCAAATTCTTAAATATTAATAGATATGAAAAAGTAATATTCTATAATTACCTGGGATGTGGCACTATGAGCCTAGGTTAAACATTATTTGGCTCTATGTGAGAAGTAAGATAAAAATATGTTAGAGGTGGCCAAGAACTAGACACAAGGATTGTGAAGGTGTTACTCAGAATATGTAAGGAATGTTTCAATAATCCCATAAGATTGATTATGAATATGTTACTCAGTATCCTCAAGGCAATGAGTAAACCTGTCAATATCATGGGTTGGTCCACAAGCTTTTTATACCCCTGCCTAATGTGTTGGTCCACCATCACCATCACCTTATGTCCTCTACATCACCCTCTAAGGGGTAATCATATCTTGATGTTCACCAATTATGATAACCAATACAATGCTTCTATGGAATGGTAAATTCATACATTAGGTGTGGGAAAAATAATGAAAAACATAGAATTCCAATATTATAATATAGTAGAAACATATAACTACATCTGATTAACATAAAGCATGGTAATAATATATACATAAAATAGTTATAAAATCAGGCATAATATTTGTGTCTCATGGTTATACACAAACCATTATTTAATCTCTATTGATAATATTCAACAATATACACCATAAAAATATAAAAAAAAAGTCAATAAGAGTATAAAAGGGACTCAAATAATATGGAAATTACTACATTAATCTCGTTGATGAAGTACTCAAATATTCGTCAAAGGATCAAAGCCTGAGTCACGTTGTACACCCCTAAAAACTAGTTTTTTCATCAAGGATTCATATCTCATGTTTTGTTTCATCAAATAAAAGGGTTTAGAATAGAGACTCAAGTGGATTCCACAACAAGAATTTAGTTCTAGAATAACATACCTCAAGAAGACCATTAAAAGAACATGTTTATCGATATATCAAATTAGATTATTCAAATTCACTAGATCCTTTGTTGATTTGTGATCATATTGTGTTTTCATCCTTGGTTCTATAAGGGAACATCAGGTATCATCAATTAACATTGATCCATCATCAATCCATTATCGAAAAAGATATCCTATATGAGATTAAAGAAGAAGAGAGTCTCAATATGATTGATCTATTTAAAATTTCATGGAAACATCTACCGCTCCTGAGGGATCTGTACCCATTCAATGTAGTGTATTGGATTCATTGAATACCACCTATTTCATAGAAATAATCTATAATTTTATCATTATATATAATTGGAATTTATAGATTGGGAAACAACATTCCAAGACTGTGATTTATTTCATGAAAAAACAGTATATCTAGATAAAACCATAAGAACCGTGTTCTTTTCATCACAGAACTCAATTTCACATCACTAACTCATATGGATCCTTATAAATCAATTTTTTTAGGGGAGGAAATTTTATAGGAAGTCCATATGAGTCTTATTTTGAGAGTTTTATTCCTATAAAAATAATAACATGTCAATAGGTACCCAAAATGAATGTTAAATGTGGAATTTTTTATCATTAAATTCATGTGGACATGGTCTAGCCATGTGGTTTAGAAAATAATACACCAACCATGAGAGGAATTATTATTTAATTGGGTAGCTACATGGTTCAGTGACATGTTTTTCAAATCATGGACCAACGATGCTATTGGAACTAGTGGGGACCACATGGGTTTTTAGAGGGATTTTGGGTTTTAAAACCTTGAAGCTTAACTCTGTTCCACCCCAAGTGCTATTACAACTTGGTTCATAGTTTTACTAGAGAATAATATTGGTTTCTAAAAATTATTCTCCCATCATGAAACTTCAAATAGGATTTTAAATCACACCAAAACCGACCAAAAACTCCCAAAAAAACATCCAAATCATTTTTCAGGTAAAAAAAATTTAATTAAAGGATAAAATTAAATCAAAATCCAACTAAAAATTTGAGGCCATTGTAATATACTCCCCAAACTACTTCTAATCCATGTGATGGGTCTTTAGGAATATTAGTAAAAAATCAAAGACCACTAAGATTGAATATCTTCCTCCCACTCACAATTCACCTTCAGGATTAATCCATGTTACCAAAGAATCTAAAAACGAGGTATTTAATTCCATCATGGAAATTTTCTAACTCATCTACAATATATATCCTGTGTTCCTCATGCTATGCATCGGGATCAAGTTCAATATCCTCATATTCAATGAAATACAATAGATTGGTCTTGTACCTCCAATGTTGAGACACATAAAATACATTATGCATACCTCTCTAGAAAGAAAGATTACAAAGATGATTATCCACTATTCTAATTTTTCAGGGATCTTTTCAGGTCCCACGTATCATGGTTTTAGATTCCATTGATTTATCAAATTCCAGTGGCATAACTGGGGAGTCACTCTTAAAAAAACAGCCACCTATAGAAATATCCAAAGGTGTCCTCCTATGATTGGCATATTATCTCTATATAACCTAAGCTATTATATTCCACTTTTGATTCAATTTCACTCTCTTGGACGTCTTCTATACCAAACTAGGACCCACTACTACTACCTCACCATCCTTATGTCAATAAAATAATGAACAACATGGCCTACCATAAAGAGCCTCATAAGGGGACATATGAATTGAATCCTTGTTATTTTTTCCCATGTGAACTCAAAAACTCTAGGTAATCATCCTAATATCCTATAATATCCAAAATATAGTCTATAATAATATTATACAACATATGAATAGTTCACTTCGACAATCCATCTGGCTGGGTGTTATATGTTGTGCTCAATATCAGTTGAGCCCCTAAAGCCTTTTGTAACCCCACCAAAACTATGACATAAAACATGCATCTCTGTTTGATAAAATTATCAAGGTAACTCTATGTATATGTACTATAATGTAGATATATATCATGACCAACTAATATACTATGTTATTCTCAAAAATCAGCATGAAATTAGAAACTTCTATTAGTCAATCAATAATCACCCAAGCAGGATCACATCTTCTTGGGGTCCTCGGTAACCCAAAACAAAGTCCACCAAAACATCATGCCACATTTCAATGGGCATACAGAGTGGTTGAAGAAAACTATTAGGATGTTTGTTCTAGAAATTTATCCTTTTGAAGGTATGAAATCAAGAGATAAATCACGAAATGGTCATCTTTATCCATTGAAACCTTAACTACCACCTAAAGTCATGGATCATATTTTTTTCTCTAGGATGCACCTACCACATAGAGGCATTTAATTATATGATCATCTATTCTATAATAGAATCAGATACTAAAACTCTCTCATGTATAAGGATCATATCATAATCATCCACTAAAAACCCACGTGTCAAGTCACAATTTAGTAGATGTTCCAGCATCATGACACACTCTTGGTTATATTCCAGACTAGCCTTCACCTTGTCTTCCATGGAATATCTGAATATTAATGGTTAAAATGTTATCGATCCATGGTCTTCCAAAAAAATCATCTCCCAGTCACCCATGAAGAGCAGCAAGCACCATTATTCCTCCAAATTCTTTTCAAAAAGCTCTTGATCTATCTACATCATATAACTAAGAGTATATTCAAGGATGATAAATTTTACTGGTGCATAGTCTATCTCAAAGTATAATTTATTAAGGTACTCTACCCTACACTACTTATTTAAATTTAGTTCCAACTGTGTAAAGATAGAGTGGAGTATCGTATGGCCCATTTAGGAAATAAATGTATTTCCAAATTGATAGTGTCATCAAAACATCAAACATGTATTATAGCTTCCATAACTAAGTCCTGATAATGATAGTTTCTCTCATGGGGTCATAGCTGATGTGACTCCTAAGAAACTACCAGATCCCTCTACATCAACACTACTATCAAAAAAATTCATGATGTGTCATAGTATATGGAATATAAATTCCATTCCTAAGGATTAATTGGTACTTGAGCTTTATAAAACCACCTATTTAGTTTAAGAAAATCATCCTCACACAAATCTAACCAATTAAACTTCACCCCTTTATTTTTCAGAACAATCACTACTACTAATAAAAGGGGAAATCCTAGATGAAATTTCAATAGTATGTCACTAATCTCAAAAACCTCCTAATCTAAAAAACATTTTGGGGACATGCCCAGGACATCACCTCCTCTACTTTCTCTAGGTTCACTAATATTCTCATCTCAAAAAACACATGATCCAAGAATTAAACCTTATATATCCAAAAGTAAAAAATCAAAAAATAAGTATAAACCTTATTTTCTCAAATCATTCTTACAAAAAAATCATGGTATCTAGAATGTTTCTCAGTGGTTGATGATTAGATGAGGATATGGTCAACAAAAACCCCCAATGAATGAGTCATACTATGGATGGAAGATCTTATTCATTAAATCCATGAACATTGTATGTTCGTTATTAAAAATAGAATAAAAAATTAATTTTATTTCCCATATCGACTCCTAAATGTTGTATTTGGTATTTCCTTACCTCTATCATTGAAATGGTGGTATCCTAGTCAGAGATCAATCTTGGAGAACCATCAGTATCCCTGTAACTAATTATAGAGATCATCAATCATATAAAATGGGTGTCTACTATACATGGTAACTTGATTCAGCGCTGGTAATCTACCCAAAGTCATATAAAATATAGTCTTCCTTCTTAGTGAATATAATAGGTTAACCCCATGGTTAATTACTTGAATTGATAAATCCATTATGTTCCATGTCCTTGAGTTATACCTTGAGTTCCTTCAACATGGATAGTTTCATATTGTAAGGGTCATCAAAATGGGTTATCAACCTAGAATGATTTATATATCTAACTCAACTTCTATATCGTGGGAAATATCTGTGATGTCATATTGAAAAGATGCTCAGATAGAGATCCAAAGCTAGTGGAAAATATTTGGGTGCTACCATCCATCCTGCTAAAAGGTCCAAGCCTTACAACTATGTGGTAATCAATCCAAGAATTCTCATTTATAGACCCACTCTACCTAATCCCATCTCCCACTCACCAGTCATCGTGATCTTCTCTCCCTTGCGAAAAGTAAACAATTCCTTTCTCTAATAGTAATCGATGTGATCTTGAAAATTTGGTCAACCGGTCCATCTCATGATTCATATTTCATCACATTATCTCTAAAATCATGAAATACCAAATATTTCAATAAGTAAAAATGACTATAGAATGCTCTAGGAATCAATTTGATAGTATAATTTTATTTACAGTGGTTTATTAATGTAAATTAACTCATAGTATAACATTATCACAAATTCAAAACCCATAATAAATTATATGGATATAAATGAGTAGGAATAACCAATATCAAACAAGTTGTAGACAACATAGAAGAGATCAAGACCTTACCTTGAATTGTAGATGGTCCCTCAACACCATCTTCTAGAATATAATCTACCACATATACTTAGCATACCTAATCTCTGAAACCCTTTTCTTAAGATTCATGACTCATTTAAGACATAATTTCCTATGCATATTGCTAAGGAGCCTGACTATATATCTAGGTCATAGATTTTGAATTTCTTGAACCCTTGTGGAACCTTGGGCATGAAGATATAGAGTATAACTACATGATATTCCATATATTTCCTCAATAGTGATATTTTATTTCATGTTGTATATATAACATTAGATAATGTCTAAACCTGCCTAAATTGAAGCATGATGGAACTCATCCGAAGGGGGATGAAGAATCCCAACTTTTCCAAACCTATATACCACTACTCTAATGAAAATTCTCAATATTCCTCTTCCTCCAAAATGAAGGGAAACTAATCACATCAGTAAGAGGTCCACCAACCTTATTGATAATGGGTGGAAAAAGATTAAATATATGGTTCCCCAACAACCCCTTCTAAATAGTCAAGGCCTTGTACATGTCATATCTCAATGGTATAGATATTATGAGTATTAAGACAACACCTACAAGGCATAGTAAATTCTCACTATAGAGAATAGCATAATATGGAAAAACATATCATGTCATAATAATAATATATTTGAAATATATAACAACATGTGATCAACATCAATCATATAAATACGTTTCATTTGCAATACTCATTGAATCAAAAATCATATTTTGGTCTCGTGACCACACACACACCCACAAGAAATCACTATCAGTATTTGTTATCATGTTATGACACCAAAATATGGAAACAAAGAAAAAATATTACACAAGGGATTGAAATGATATGGAATATCCTACCTCAATATTTTTTAGTATGTACTCCAACATTCCTTAACGGACCAAAACCTGAATCATGTTGTGTCCCCATAGAATGTTAGTTCACACATCAGGGATGCCAATATTGGGTTATGATTCATGAAAAAAATTTGTTTATATAAGATACCTAATAAGAATACAAGCCAAGAATGAACTTTTATAACCACAGACCTCAGATAGTCCATTAAGGAAACTAGTTCCATGATATGTCAAAGAAAAGGATTTTAATTCACTGGATTCATTATCGGTTCAACAATGAATCTTGAATTACACAAAAATTCCAAAATAGATCCTTGGGTTTAGTAAATGAACATAGATCAATCATACATCTATCATTGTAATAAATATCTATTATTAGATAAAATAAGGATAGAGTCTTGATATGATCGATCTTTGGAAACTTACCTTGAAACACCCATCGCTCAAGTGGGATCTAGCTCTAGTCAGATAAATTTCATTGGCATATTAAATTATTACAATGTTTAATAAATTGACACTATATTAATCCTTAAATAGAATAATGTTCCATATATATGGAACCAGTAATCTGGATATGTGATTTTATTCAATAAAAAATAGATAGATATAGAAGAAACCTAAAGAACATTGTTTTTTTCATCACATACTTCAATTATCAGTCATAAAATCATTTATATCCCTGAAATAAATTTTTATTGTAGAATAATTCATCAAAGAAGCCTATTGGAGTCTCAAGGTTTAAGATTTATTCATATTTAAATAATAATGTGTCAAAAAAGACCATAAATGGACACTAAATGGGATTTTATGATCATTAAATTCACACACATGTTGTTTGGGCTCATAGTTGGGAACATAGTGCATCAATCATTTGTTGAATTATTCATAAAAAAGGAACTCAGATGGTTTGGTTTTGTGGTTTGGAAAAACAAACTACAATCTCGCTATAAGAACTAGAGTTTGTCACATAGTTTTTCAAGGGTGCATGGTTCTTCAAATTGTGTGTCTTAACTGTGTTCCACCATAGGTTCTACTGCCATATTGTGTATAGTTATTCTGTAGAATCCGAATGGTTTGAGAAAATGATTCATAAACCATGATCCTTCTAAAAAGAATTTTGAACACTCTGAGTCCCATAGAAAATCTTATAATTCAGACTACTAAATTCATTAGTTAAAACATAAGATTAAATGATAAAATTAAATTATAACACCCCTAAACAACCAGCATCCATTGCAAACTTAAACCATGGTGAGATAAACATGGTGGTGGAAGAATTTATTTTTTAGGATAATGGAAAACAATCCAAAATATTTATGGATAAATATATAATATTCATAAATATAGTAGTGATGAGTGTGAAAAAAATTATATTTCAGTATAAATCATTGTATTTCTATGTTATTTTGCAACTATCTTTATTAAATGAAATAAATAAGTCCTAAAATTATGAAAAATGTTTATAAATGTTGATTAAATATTTATAATATGAGATATTATAAGATATAAATTATTATGATATATTTTTTATGTTTATAAATAAACTTTTTATACCACACATAATTGAGATGAAGAGGGAATTAATAGCTACAGTGCAGTGAGCCAAAATTTTATCCATAAAAATATTTTTCCTATAATTATGACATATAGTAAAAATCGCCTAAAATCACATATTGGACACAATATTGATTTTATAATTATTAATTGATGGAATAAATTGTATTTCTACAGGTTAAGTAACCAATACCAATGGAATAGTAACAGGACTTTTGAAATAGTAATGCGGCCATTAGGTATCGTAATCTGACCACAATAATAGTAGGATCATATATGAAATTATAAATAAAATTTTGGTATAATACGGATGAAAATATGATATATCCATTTCATTGTATTCATAAATAGATGTTCTGGAAATGACAAATTAAGTGTTTGTATTTTTGTAAGATAAAAATATTTAATTTATATTTAATATTTAATATAATTATTTAAAATAAAATGGGTATTCATGAAATTATTATTTTTTATCTTGTTTTTATAAAAAAAATTAGGAGACCTTAAGTAATTTCTCTAAGTGTCAGAAAATCAGTTTTAATATTATAGTCTATATTTTTCTAAATAAACGATTATTTTATTTAAAAGAAATTCTCATATTCAATTTTTTTTTGCATAAAATCTAGTCCATTTTCTAATTCTACACATATAAAATTGAGTTCTATAAAAAATTAAAACATGAAATACATCAGATTACCCAATTCAATTATTATGTGATGGGTGAATCTAGAATTATATATCACTCTAATGAATTGGGTAATGTGATGTATTTCATGTTTTAATTTTATAGATAGCCACACTACATTCCTTTATCCAATTAATCCTATCATGATTATGATCCCATGATTACGTTATGATGGTGCTAATTATGCTCAACCATTTTATATTGATTCATTTTCATATCTATCCTCTTACTAGGATTTTAGCTCACCAATTTCATTTATGTATATACTTAGGTGATTACTTGTAATATGAAGAAAACAAGGTCCACTAAGAATATAGGGAAGAAATAATTAAATAAATATTACGTTTTATTTTATAAATTTTATTTTCGTTCCTAATTTTCCAAAGTCACTAAACCTTTAGATCATGGTTTTGTAACACGATTAAATTTTTTATCTTCAAAAATATCTAATAGTAATGTAAGAAATAAGTCTCATTATAGTTTGTATTAGAACATGGTTTAGATAATTCTAGAATTAGGATTAGTCATAATTAATTAAAACCCATAGTATGAGACTAAGTATATGAAATCCCCCAAGAATAATTGTTTCAGAAAAAATGTTAAACATAAGGATCCCATAAGATATGCCTTTAGAGTTAAGTGCACAAAAAAATAATTTAATCCTGACTTGTTGACTTGTATTTTTTCAGACCTATCCTATTTTACAAAATAGAGGGAACTAGAAGAAATCATTCCAAAAATACAATTGAGGGACAATGTATCAATTCCCTAAATGACATCCCCAATGTCATGGAAGGTGGAGTTTAAAATTTCTTTGTTATTTTTACCTAGTTTTTTCTAGCTATGAAAAATAACCAGACTAATGTGGAATTTCCTCCTTCAGCTAAGAGGGAGAAAAAATCTATCGAGTCTTGTATGCAGAAAAGACCACTGAAATTTAATGGATCTTCCAATCCAGAAGTCACAGAACAATGGGTCAACTCAATGAAGAATATATTTTCTATGGTTCGTAGTTCTGAGACAGAGAAGGTGACTCTAATGATTTACCATTGGGATAGAGAGGATAACAAATTGTGGATTTTTATTAATAACACCATGGAAAATGATTAAATTGAAGAGATGGATTGGGAAGACTTTATGAAAATATTTTTTATCATGTATTTATCTCAAAATCATCATATAAATATAAAGAGAGAATTTATAGTACTTGATAAAAATAAAGGTCAACCATTCAGGTTTTATGAAGAAAATCTCACAAGGCTTTCTAGGTATGCCTTGGGTCTTTTATAAATAGTGATATAATAATAGATATAGTCTTCAATGGTTTAAAACCACATCTTTAAAAGGATCTAGCAATTTACGTCTTTTGTATTTATGATGAAGATGATAGTTGTGCTATCACAATGGAGATAGAATTTAGAAAATAGTCCCATGGCTATGTTGATAAGAAATGAAATATGGAGTTTCAAGATGGAGGATCTATTGAAAAGGTGGATAGAAAACTAAACCAATCAGATGTAAAAAATGTGGGTAGAAGCAACATGGAAAGTTCCTTAATGGGATAAGAAAATGATTCATGTGTTGGAGAGAAGACTACCAAGCTCATAAATGTCTAAGATACTTAAGGTATGAGGAAAATGTGGTGGTGGAATAGTGAGCATAGCCCATGGTCCAATGCGTCAATTTTACAGAACAAGGGAACTATGCAAGCCAGTGAACTGAACCTTGAGTCCTCGAGGGAAATCTATGTCAGCATCCACCAAAACCAAATGAGAAAGGGAATGCTTATTCCATCAATATTTCAGGGGTGGATCCAAACAATAATGTGGTGAAAGGTATAATGGTTATTAATTCCTGAATAGAAAACATACTACTTGATTTTAATTCTACACATTCATTTATATCGTGATATTTTAGTAGAACTATTCAAAAACCACCTCAAAATATGGAGGTTGAGTTAAGTGTGGGAGCATAAAATGGGGAAAATATTGCATCCAATGTATATAACTGCTCCCTGGTCAATGTTTCTAGGTTTATCCTCTTGGAAAATCCTTTCTGACATTCTTTGGTCGAGTTTGATAATATGTTGGGAATGGATTGGCTATCTTTATACAAAGATAACATCAACTATCAATAAAGGGAAATCACTTTCCACATATTATGGAATACTATAATTATATATAAGTGTAAGTATGAGGATAAATCTAATTAAAAATAATCAACTCAATTGTGGTAATTATTTACTTATGAGCAACAATATCTATCTCAAATGATTGCTATAATGGATAGAATCATGATTAAAGACATGTCCATTTTGAGGGACTATATTGATGAGTTATTTGAATAATAGACGGATTTTCCTTCAAATGTAGAGGTTGATTTCTCATTTCAAATTATTCATAGAACTCTTCCTATAACAGAAACACCTTACTAAATTTCCATCATTGAGTTAACAAATCTAGAAAATTAGTTATAAGAGAATATAGATAAGGGTTTCATATAATCAAGTGATTCAATATGGGGTGCATCAGTCCTCTTCGTCAAGAATATGTATGGATCACCAAACATCTTCATTGATTATTATGATCTCCAAAAATCACAATAAAGAAAATGTATCCACCTTATAAAGGTAGATGACTAGTTCGATCAACTACATGGGTCCAAGTATTTCTCTAAGGTGGACCATAAATCTGGATATCACCAATTAAAGGTGAGGAAGGAAGATATTTACAAGAATAAATTTAAAATGAGGTATGAACACTATGATTTAATAGTGATTCCCATTTGAATAACTAATTCTACAGAAATATTTATTTACATAATGAAAGTTTTCTTTATAGATTACTTCGACAAATTTTTGGTAGTCATTTTTTATGATATTTTGATGTACTCCAAGAGCAACGTGGAACATGAGGAGAATTTTAATACCATGTTGAAGACAATATTAGGGGATAAACATTATTCAATGTATATTAAATGCGATTTCTGTATGGATGATGTATCATTATTTGGGAATTTTATCACTATTGAATGAATATCTATAGACCCTTCCAAGACAAAGTCAATCAATGAGTGGTCCAGTCCAAAATAAGTAATAGAGATCCATTGTCTCATTCATCTATATGGGAATTACCAGTGATTTGTGATAACTTTTTATGATTTTAAAAACCAATAACCAAGCTGGCTCGAATTTGAGTAAAGTTTTTCTAGACTAGTGAATGTGAAGACTACATCAATGATTTTAAAAGGATGCTTATCACCATGCCAGTACTCACACTTATGAAATGTGGGGAAATATTTGTGGTATACATAGATGATTCAAAGAATTTATGTGGATATGTAATGATGTGAAATGATAATGTGACATGATACACCTCTTGGAAGATAAAAATCTATAAGAAAAAGTATACCATGCATGATCTAGAGTTGGCAGTTGTGATCAACACATTGAAAACCTGGTGACACTATCTCTATGGGTAAATTTCTGAAATATATATAGATCATGAGAGGATAATGTATATATTCATATATAAAGAGATTAAAATTTACCAGTGAATATGGTTAGATCTTGTTAATGTTTATGATTGCTCAATTCACTAGCATCCGAGAAATGTGACTAATGTGGTAGATTCTCTAAGTAGAAATGATATTATAAAATTATCAATTATGATAATTGAGAAGGATAAAATAATCATAGATATTCAATTTGTGTAAATGATAATAATTATGGAAGGACCATCATTATACCTTCATCAAACAATTTCTTAATCATCCCTAATGTATAAAATAAAGGATTCTCAAATAAATCATATAGAAATTTAGAATAAGATGGAAGCCATGAGAAAGGGGAAATCTTTGGAGATCAAAATTGAGGAGGAAGGAGTTGAAATAATTGGTACAAGAATATTTTTACCATCCAATCTATAGATAAATAATGATATTTTGGGTGATGAACATAGTACAACATTATATATTCACCTAGGGAGGAAAAATATGTATCCATGTTTTTAAGAGAACTATTGGTGGGACAATATTAAGAAGGAGATCACTAAATCTACATCCAATTTCCAAAATTGTCTACATGTGAACGATGAATGGAGAAATTATAATGTTATGATGAAACCATTACCCATACCAACATAGAAATGGAGAAACATAACCATGTAATTTTTCAGCATACTTATAAAGAAATCTAGAGGAAGCAATGATATATGGATTATTATGGATCATCTCACAATGACAACTCTCATTATTGAATGTCGAGCGTACTTATCATTGGATCATCTTGAATAGATATATATCAATGAAGTGGTAAGGCTTCATGGAGTACCCAAATAAATTGTATCTATTTTAGGTCCAAGATTCACCTTGATGTTTTGGAAGAGTCCCCAATATACTCTAAACACTCAGCTGAACATATCTATGGATTTTCATCCTCAAACTGATTTCCAATTAGAGTGGAAATTTCAAAAACTAGAAGACATGTTAAGATAATATTCTATGGACTTTAGGGAAGATGATACAAATATATTACTCTAGACTAAATCTCTTACAACATCAATTTCCACTCGAGTATCCATATAGTTCCACATAAATCCCACTATGGAAAAATATATAGAACACCATCATGCTATGAAGTTTAAAATACAAATTCTTTAATAAAGGTACTTATATTTATTATATTTTTATCCTTACATTTTCCCCTAAGTCACCCCTAATTTCCCACAAAATTTGGTGGCATTTGGAGATGTTTTTAGGAGAGAAAGGAGGGTGCATAGTTTTCCAAACCATGTGCCCATGTCTATCCCATTAAAAATTAGATATATGTCTACATTTCATTAATGATATTTGTCATAATTTTCACCTTTCTTCCCCACATCAAACATAACTTCAAAATAAGCCCTCAAAACCTCTCAAACCCTAATTGGAACTTCATATTTAAGGATGGTTTGGTGGATGAACATCACACAGTCTCGATTAATTGTTTCTACCTCTTAGTTCCTCCCATTTTCTTGATGTTTCTTCCAATTTATTAAACTAAAAAATGACAAGAGGGTAGGTTTTTGGGCCTAGGTTTTAACTATGGGTTTTCATGGTCCAATATTTTGATTTTAGGCTCGGTATACCTTCCTTGTGGTACGGCGGTGGTGCGATTGAATTTTTCCACAAAGGATTAAAAGTTATAATTATTTTGGTAGGTGATTCCATGTGTATGAAAGCCTTGTGTGTTATCTTTATGTGTTTATGATATATTTATGTATTTAGTTATTGGTGAAAAAATTGGTTTTATTGGTATTTTTAAAGCAAATAATGTTTAAGTACAATTCGTATGTGAAATTGTGGGTTTTCATTGAAATATTTTATTGTTTCATTTGGGGATTTCCTATAAATAATTATTTTATTTTATTGAAATTTATAAGGTTTCAAAATTTTATTTTGAATGTTTATCTCCTTTTTTGTTTTTGTGAAAAGAAATTTAATGGTGTTTGTGAAGTATATGAACATTAAGTTCCATGTTTGTGTGAAAAATTGAGGTTTTACAAAGATATCACATATTGGTTCATATGGGTATACCCTGTAACTAATGTGTTGGTTTCATTGAAAGTTTTTGGTCTGATATATTTTTTTGGTGACTTATAAGTGTTCACATAGTGTACAATGTGGGTATTTCAAAGAGTTTTGGGTTCTAAACAATGCGAGATTTTGAGAGGTTGTTTTATTGAAAATCCAAATGTTTTGTTGAGTGTTTTAAGTGGTATAAAGTGTGTATAGCTAATGTATTTTTTTGTTACCATTTGTGGTGTTTTTATATGAAAATTGATTTATGTACCATGCTGAAATTGTATGAGCATAATGGGGGAGGATTGGGAATCTAGGAGGGCGGATAGAAACTAGTATGCTCGTGATCCGGATGGTTTTTGTCCATGTTTCACTAAGAAAAATGGATAACGACAACACTAAAAAACTATAAAGATTATGGCTGGGGATAACAAGGTAATGGGTATGTTTCCTAATAGTGTCTTGTTCATGGGAATGGACTTTTCTATGGTTATTTTACACTGAGGTATGAGGTACATAGGGCTTGAAACTATCCAGTTCCAATGGGTGTTCCCCATTTTGGTGCTCATTGTATTTTTAATATTTACCATTGTATTTGGCTGTGTTTGGATGTAAATTATAGTACCTGACATGTATTATTGAAATGTGTTAACATTATAAATTTTTTATTTTGAATACTATTTGCAATTGAATGTTTAATTTCATGGAATTTATCACCGCTTTTCCTTATATATTAAAACTCTGTTCTTTTTCAACTTATATTGAATACTATTTGAAATATTGGGATGGTGTCTAATTGGAGTTATGATCAAACACAACATACCCCCTGGGTTGTATGTAGACCAGATTATTTTTGACATGGGTAAAGGTAATGCCTCAGGTCAAGGCGATTCAGGTTGTTAGTCCCATCCTTTGGTGCAGTGTTGTCGAGACAGCTCATGGGTGATAACCCCTTGTCATGGGTAGTCATTGAGGCTATTTTGATGATGTTTTGATATATTTTTGGACCTCTTGTGATTTATTTAAAACCATGTATTCAGATCTGGTTTTGATAAAGTCTTGTTTGGCATAGACATTTTAGATTCATATTATTGATTGTTTTTTACGTTTTATGATTTTATACATGTGTAAATCATTCCCAACCCAAATTTATTGATACTTGGGCACATGTGCCAGCTCGTGGGGGTAGGTAACACCCTTTGGGTCTTTTCCCGTGCTAGTTTTGTCACTACTTTAGATGGCGTCAACATTTAGTTCATGACAAAATTGTATCAGAGGAGGCCAATGTTTTTGGGTTATATTACAATTTTGAGATGAGTTGGAACAGACTAGAGATTGAACTCTCATGTCTCGGGGTTTTGGTCATGAGTAGGGTTCATGGGCCACACCTCTAGTGGAAAACCTTGAGTCACTAGGGGATGTTGTAATTGTCTTATTGACATCACTTCCAGGTGAGATGTGTGGGCTTCAGACCACATGTGGACACTGGGAAAGGGTGGAGTAGTTGTTTCTTTTATTACTGTAATGTGTTTAAATTATTTATTTTTTAAGTATTTGATTAAATTTTTCAGAATGGTTTTATTGACTATTTTCATTGTGACTGTTGCATTTTGTAGAAGCATGCCTCCCTAAAAAGCTCCCACGCACCCATGGGAGGATGCTGGAGAGAGTTCTCTGACACTGATTGATTAGTGGGTAGTCGAGGTTCTGGTCTGGGCTATCCAAGATCTAGGACATAGACCATCTCCTATTCCCACTATTTTTAGGGCAGAAAATAAAGGTCCTTGAAAATATAAGGATTATTAGTTTCTAAAAAACAAGCCTCCTGCATTTCGAGGCGGCATAGAACCCTAGGAAGTAGAGGAATGGCTCGAGAAGATAGGTCGCATGTTTGAGTTCCTGAAAACACTTGATATGGTCAGGGTTAAATGTACCTCTTTTCTGTTGGAGGATCCTAGCTGCAAGTGGTGGGAGTTAGTACATAATACTATGAAGAATGATCGGATTCACTAGGGATATTTTAAGGCCATCTTTGATTGCAAGTTCTACCCTGAAGTGTTGGATTATAATAGTTCCCGAGAGTTCATGAACCTTTTTCATGGGAATATTAATGTGATGAAGTACACCAATAGTTTAGTTGATCCAGTTCGGTATGCCCCTGAAATCATCTGAAATGAACAAGTAAAGGCCTGGGGGTTTGAGAAAGGCTTGCGACCAGAGATATACTCCTAGGTTTTATTGTTCATGCTGAGGACCTATGCTGATGTGGTTGATAGGGAATGTATGGTGGAGATTGACTAGAACGGTAGGTCTAGTTTTTCTAGGATAGTATTAGTAGTGGGTAGTGGAAAATCTTCATATATGAAAAGGAAGAGGGAGGAATAGGTGAATAATGAAGTTGGTAGTTCAGGCCACTCTTCAAGGTTGTTTTTATTTGTGGATTTTGATGAGGGATCGGTCGGGTGCCAACAGTGTGGGAGGTAGGAGAACATCCGACCATAATGCCCACATCCTCTGAATCCCTATTACAAATGTAGAGGTATGGGTCACTTATAGCACTTTTTTGGGGTGGCACTTCCACTTCATAGTGGGCAGGGTCAGTGGCTTCAAGAGGAGTGACATCCTAGTCTGAGCAGTCATGGACTATAGGATCTCGATTTGGAAGTAGTGGAGGTAGGGATGGGTCATCATCTAGGTAGATCTAGTTTAGGGCACAACCAGAGACTAGTGGTCATTCACAGGCAAAGACTCAACATTTTCATGTGCTGGATCTGGCACCAGAAGGATCAGAGGCGGGACCATAGACAGTCCGAGGTACCATTTTGATTGCATATTCTATAGATAATACACTTTTTCATACTGGTTTGTCTATTCCATTTATCTCTACACATATTGTTGACACATAGAATTTTCCTACTAATTTTTATTCTTTTTGTGATGGAGTTGGTGTTGCAACAGTGAATGAAAAAGGAGTAGGGTCTTAGGTGCCCTTCATGTGTGATCTTTTTGTCAGGGGTTGAGATGGAGTGGGACCTCATGGTCTTGGATATGGATCTGTTTTACATATTACATATAATGGATTTTCTAGTACACTTCTAGGAACACATCAATTGAAATAGGTGATGGGTCAGTTTCACGACATCTGATGGGTGTCGTCAGGTTTTTTGTGGAGAATGGGATCATTGGTCTAGTTGTGCGGGACCTCCACTCCCATAGTTGGGGGGATCATGATTTTCATATATCATCACTCATGATAGAGGATTATGTTCATGCTCTTAATGCTGGACTAACTCATGTAGTTGAAGAATTTTTGGAGGAATTTCCGAATGACTTTTCATGTTTTCCCCTAGAGCGGGATGTGGAGTTCTCGATTGATCTTGCACCGGGAACACAACTGATATCTATTCCCTCATATCGCATGTCCCCCAACGAGATGAGGGAATTAATGATACATTTGGAAGACTTATAATCCAAAGGATTCATTCACCCCAGCGCATCGCCTTGGGCCGCTCCTGTGTTGTTCGTGAAAATGGATGACGGATCCCTATGGTTGGGCAATGACTACTGGAAGCTGAATATGGTAACAATTAAGAACAAATACCCTTTTACCATAATATATGATTTTTTTTATTATCTTAAGGGGGAAAAGTGGTTCGTAAAAATATACTTGCGTTTGTGATACCATCAACTCATGGTGAAAGAGGAAGATATCTGAAGACAGCCTTCTGAAACAGGTACATCCACATGGAGAATTTGGTCATTCTCTATAGATTGACCAATTATCCAGCGGTAATTATGGAAATCATGAATAGGGTGTCCCACTAGTATCTTGATTTATTAATTTTGGTATTTTTTGATGGCCTTCTTGTATATTCAGCCTCTGCTGAGGAACTCAAACATCACTTGAAGATCATTTTGGGTACTTTGTTGGATCACCGCCTCTGTTGAATATTGTAAAAGTGCACTTCATAGATCAGGGATGTGAAATTTATAGGGTATGGGATCTCTAATAAGGGGTTTCAGTGGACCCTAAGAAGATTAGTGTGGTCATGTCATGGGAGAAACTTAAGAATGTGTTCGAGATCAGATGTTTCCTTGGCCTGACTGGTTATTACATGTGATTCATTCGTGATTTCTCTCGGCTTGCTTCACCAATGATTGTGATCACCTGGAAAGGGGTGAAGATTTTATGGGGACCAGAATATCAGAAATCCTTTGAGGATATGAAGTAGAGATTGAATATGTCTCCCGTGCTGATTTTTCTGGAGACCGAGAAGGGTTATGTGGTCTATTGTGATGCATCAAATATCTGTTCTGGGCGCGTGCTTCTGCAGGATGATCATGGGGTGGAATATGGCTCTCTCCAACTACAAACACATGAAAATAATTACCCAACCAATGACACAGAGTTATCTGTAGGGATTCATGCTTTGAAGACCTAGAATCACTACCTCTTTGGGTGGAAGTTTGCGGTCTCATCTAATCACAAAATCATGGCCTATATCTTCTCTTAGAAGGACCTCGTCATGAGGCAACATCATTGGATCGAGTATTTATAGGGGTTCGACAATGAAATTTTCTATACCAAATGAAAGGGTAATGTGGTAGTTGAAGCCTTGAGTAGAAGAGTTTCATTGTAGGATTTAACGAAGTCCATTGATGAGTGGACTTTGATCGGTCACTTTACTCAGATGCCTCTAGAGACCATGGAGCAAAATGAGAGAGCGTTCTTGGAGAGTGTTCAGTTGACTCCTTCTCTCCATGAGTTAATTCAGTGGGAACAACCTAGTTTTGAGCTTTATCATTAGTTGATGCATTTTCTTCATGGTGGGGATACATCCTCGGATTGATCATCATCTCCCGATGGCATCCTATGATTCAAGGGCCCTACTGTAGTGTTATCGTCTATTCATAAGGTGGTGATGTAGGATAGCCACCAGTCATAGTGGGTTGTCAATTTAGGTTCCACTAAGATATATTATGTTGTACAATGACTCTTCTGGTGTCTAGGTATGCGGCGAGACATATCCAACTTTGTGTCGAGATGCTACACATGTCAGTAAGTGAAAGAGGAGCACCAAAGGCCCCACGGGTTTCTCCAACCACTACCCATTCCTTCCTATTTGTGGGAAGAGGATTCCATGGACTTAATTGTTAGTTTTACTCATAAAACGCAGGGTAAGAATTCCATTTTCTTGGTGATCGACCATCCAACAAAACCATCCCACTTCATTCCGATCAAAGATGCCGCTAAAGTGGTTGAGTTAGGCCATTAGTATCTTCAAGAGGTGATGAGACACCATGGTGTGCCATTAGCAGTTGACATATATAGAGACCCCATTTTTACTTATCAGTTTTGGGAAGGCCTATAGAAGGCCTTGAGGTCACAGATCAAGTTGATCATGGTGTACGATCCTCAAACAGATGGTTAGACTGAACAGGTGAACCAGATTCTGGAGGACATGCTTTGTGAATGTGTTTGGGACATTATAGGTTCTTGGGAAATCCATTTGGGATTGTTTGAAATTTCCTATAATAAAAGCTACAAATACTCCTTTTAATTCCCCCCTTTCATGTTCTCTATGGTCTGCCATGTCCGTACCCCCTATGTTGGGCGGAGGAAGGTGAGACTTCACTATTAGGGCTGAGCCATGTCTAGGATACTTCTTAAAATATTAAATTAATTAGGCAGCACTTGTTTATAGCCTAGAGTCATCATAAATAATATTATTACTAGAGGAATCGAGACATAGATTTTTCTATGGGAGATAGGGTATTCTTAAATGTGGCCCCTCGTTTGGGGCATTGTCGATTGGGAATGCTAGGGAAGCTGACGCCACGATATGTCGGCCCTTTTGAGATCACCGAGCATATTATAAAGGTGGATTATATTTTAGACTTACCTTACCATTCGTAATCCATACATGAGGTCTTCCATGTCTCCAAATTGATGAAATAAAACCCAGATCCTTCCCATTTGCTGAGTTGGGAAGAACATGAGATAGAGCCTGACTTGTCAGTTTTTGAGCAACCAGTGCAAATAGTGGACTCCCAAGTGAAGGTGCATTGAGGGAAGCCTATTTTGCTGGTCTAGGTTCGTTGGAATCATGGTAGGGATAAAAATTAAACCTGGGAGCAAAATTCATGGGTTTGGGGGGAGTACCCATTTGTGTTTTATGATCAAGCCTCTAGTCGACTTTCAGGGACAGAAAGTTTTCATGGTGGGAAGAATTGTCACACCAATGTTATTTATTATAGGTAATCATATTTCTTATATTTTTATAATAAAATTCCCCCTTATGTCCCCCTATTCCCACCCCTGACAAATTTTGTTGGCATTTTTAGATTTTTTGTGGGGAGAAAAGAGGGTGAACGGTTTAGGTGCACCGTTTTCCAAACCGTGCACACAAACCGTGCGCCCATGTCTAGATCATTAAAAATGAGTTAAATGACTTATTTCCCTCCCAGTATTTTTCAGAATTCTCCCCTTTATTACCCACATTGATCCTAACAGATATGGAATCCCTCAAAACCTCTCACACCCTCATTGGAACTCCATTTTGAAGGGGGGTTTGGTGTATGAACTTCACACAATCTGAAGTTAGTGTTTCTCCATCATTTTTCCTCCCCTTTTCATGATGTTTCTTCCTATTTTTTGGAGTAAATAATGACCAGATGGCAGGGTTTATAACCAAGGGTTTTACTTTTGGTTTTCTTGTTCCAATATTGTTATTTTAGGCCCAATCTACATTCCATGAGGTGCGGCAGTGGTGCGATATAATTTTCACACAAAGGATTCAATGTTTTAACAATTTTGGTACGTGATTACATGTGTATGAAATAATTTTTTTCATAGATATCTATGTTTATAATATTTTCTTGTTTATATAATTCTATTATTGGTAAAAAATTTGGTTTCATTTGAAGTTGTAATGAAAATGAATTTTAAGTAACATTTTTGTGAAATTAGGGGGTTTTCATAGAAATCATTTATTGGTTCATTTGGGGCTACCCTCAAACTATTTAGTTCAATTTATTGAAATTTATTAGTTCTGAAAATCATGTTTTGAATGTTTATCTCCTTTTTTTTGTTGTTGAGATATTTTTTTAATGGTTTTTGTGAATCATATGATCTTTAAGTTCCATGTTTTTGTAAAAATGGTTGTTTTACAATGATATCACTTATTTGTTCATTTGGGGCTTCCCTATAGCTGATGTTTTGGTTTCAATGAAAGCTATTGGGATGAATTTTTTGTTCTGGTGACTTATATGTGTGCACATAGTGTGAAATTTGGCGATTTCAATGAGTTTTTGGTTCAAAAAAATGTGAGATTTTGAGAAGTTGTATTATTGAAAATCAAAAATGTTTTGTTGTGTGTTTTACGTGGTATAAAGTTTGTATAGATACCATAATGTTGTATGTGAACTATAGTGTTTTTTATATGAATAGGGATTTATGTAACATGCTGAAATTGTTTGACCACAATGGGGGAATGCTGGGTACCTAGGAGGGAAGATATGTACTAATATAATAGTGATCCAGATGGGTTTTTTCACAGTTTCATTGAAAAAAATGGATAAAAACCGCACTAAAAACTATATTGATGATGATTGGAGACTAATAGGTTGTGGATATATTCTAT
Organism: Viscum album; assembly: GCA_963277665.1. Classification (NCBI taxonomy): domain Eukaryota; kingdom Viridiplantae; phylum Streptophyta; class Magnoliopsida; order Santalales; family Viscaceae; genus Viscum; species Viscum album. The sequence goes on along the minus strand of OY728120.1, from coordinate 2,037,443,325 downwards.
ACTAGTGTCTCATTAATGGTAATTCATTTTTATATGGTTATTTTAGATCGAGGTAGGAGGTATATAAGGCCCGAGACTATCTAGTTCCTAGGGGTGTTCCCAATTTTGGTGCTCGTTGGATTTGTGGTATTTAACCTTTTCATAAGGTGTCTTTTCCATTAAATTATAGTAGATAAATTTTCTTATTCATGTGTATTGACTTTATTATTGTTTTATGTTTCAAAATTTTTAAAATTTAATGTTTCATTTCGTGAAATTTATCGATGCATTTCCGTACACATTAAAACTGGGTTAATTTTCACATTGTATTACATACTATGTGGAATATTTGGGTGGTATCATATTGGTATTATGATCACACCATACTTATACCACTTTGTTGTAAGTATAATTTATTATCTTTGAAATAGGTAAAGGAAATGCCTCGGGTGAAGGCGGTTCGGGTTGTTAGTCCCCTCCTATGGCGCAGTGTTGTGGTGACGGCTTGGGGGTGATGACCCCTTGTCGTGGATAGTCATTGTGGATGTTTTAATGATATTATTATTTATTTTTGGACCTATTTTACATTATTTAAAATCATGTATTCATATATGGGTTCTTTTAAGGCTTGTTTGTCATGGAAATTTCATATTCATATTATTGATTGTTTTAAAGGTTTTATGCTTTCATACTATGGTAAATTGTTCCCAATCCAAATATATAGATACCCGGGAACTTGTTACATCCTGTGGGGATAGATAACAGCCTTCAATCCTCATCCCAAGCCGGGTTTGGTGATCGTTTTGATGGTGTCCATATTTGGTTCATGACAAAATTGAAATAGAGAAGCGCAATTTTATTGGTTATATTACTATTTTTGGATGAATCGGGATAGAAAACAGATAGGAATATTGGGGATTGGGTTTTTTTATTCGTGATTAGGGTGCCTGGTCCACACCTCTCATGGATGACCATGAGTCCCGATGGGACTTTGGAATTGTTTGATTTATTTCACTTACTAGTGAGATGTGTGGCTGTAAACCACTTGTAGACATTGGGCAGTGGTTGAGTGGTTGATTCTGTTACTACTATAATGTGTTTAAATTATTTATCTTTTTTTTATTTGATTAAAATTATCAGAATGGTTCTATTGACTACTATTTTTGTGACTATTTCATTTTTTAGCAACATGCCTCCCCAGAAAGCACCCTGGCACCAACATGAGGAAGCTGGAGAGAGTTCTCCCACACCGATTCATCAGAGGATAGTCGAGGTTATGGTCTAGGTAGACCATGATCTTGGATAGGGACCATATTCTATCCCCATTCATGTTAGGGTAGAAGAGATAGGTCTTAGAAAAGATAAGCCTTAGGATTTTTTGAAAAACAAGCCTCCTACTTTTCAAGACAGTATAGAACCCCAAGAAGAAAAGGAATGCATCGAGAAGATCGAGCCCATGTTTGAGATCCTAGAAACACCTGAGGAGGAAAGGTTGAAGTGTGCCTAATTTCTTTTGGATGGTCCTAGACACAAGTGGTGGGAGTCAGTACTTTAGAATGGGAAGAAAGATCAGATGCATAGAGGACATTTCAAGGCCATCTTGAACTACCAGTACTACCATAAAGTGTTGGATTATGATAGATCCCGAGAGTTCATTGATATTTTTAGGGGAATCTATCTATGATGGATTATTAAAACTTTTTTTCTAATCTGGTTCAGTATACCCCTGAAATAGTCTCGAATGGAATGGTGATGGCCGATGGGTTTGAGAAATTCTTGCAACCACAGATATACTCCTAGGTTTTCATATTCCAGTTGAGGACCAATGATGAGGTGGTTGATCAGGCGTGCATGGTGGAGATTGATTAGAAATGATAGGATGGTTTCTTCGGAAAATATCATTAGTGGGATGTGGCATCGCTTTAGATAATATTAGGAAGAGGGAGGAACATGTGAACAAAAGAGGTGGTAGTTCAGGCCACTCTTCCAGGATGTTTTCAACAGTGGCTTCTATTGTGAGATTGTCATGTGCAACCCTTGTGGGAGGACAGGGCACAACCGACTAGCATTCGCACTTTACCAAAATCCATATTTACAATATGTAGGTATGGATCACTTTCAATGCTTTTTCAGGGTGGCACATCCACTTAAGAGTGGGGTAGGGTAAGTGGCGTCTAGAGGAGTCTCATCCCAGTCTATGCCGTCAATTATGGGGGGATCTAGATTTTCGGTCCATGGTTATAGGTATGGGTCATCTTATAGGCAAATCTAGTTTAGGTCACAACCCAAAACTAGTGGTCATTAATAGGAAGACACTATAAATTTTCATGCGGTGGATCAGGCACTGGCAGGAACAAAGGATGGACCATCGACAATTTGAGGTACTATTTTGATTGCATCTTCTATAGTTGTTGCACTTTTTGATAATGGTGCATCTGATTCATTTATATCTACCCGTATTTTGGACACACTAAATTTGCCTACATATTTCCTGTCTTTTTTGATTGAGTTGGTGACACCGTGGGGAAAGAATAAAGAACAGGGTCTTAGGTTTTTTCGTGTGTACTCTCCTCGTCAGGTGTTTAGATGGAGTTTCACCACATATTCATATATAATGATCTTTTTGAAATAATAAATGGAATTCATTATTTAGTACACTTCTAGGAAAAAATTTATTTCTATAGTCAGTGGGTCAATTTCAGGACACCAGATGGATTTCCAGAGGTATTTCCAGATGAATTTTCAGTTTTTCCCCCAGAGTGGGATGGAGAGTTCTCGATAGATCTTGCACCAGGAACACAACCGATATCTCTTACCTCAAATATCATGCCCCCCAAAGAGATGATATAATTAATTATACATCTAGAAAAATGGGAATCCAAAGGATTCATTTTCTCGAGCACCTCACATTGGGTCGCTCCTTTGTTTGTGAAAAAGGCTGACAGATCCCTCTGGTAGGGTATTGACTACTAGAAGCTGAATAAGGTAAAATTTAAGAAAAAATACCCTTTGACCAGAATAGATGATTTGTTCGATTAGTTAAAGGGGGAAAAGTGGATCTAAAAAATAAACTTTCATTTTGGATACCATCAACTCAGGGTGAATGAAGCAGATATCCCAAAGACAACCTTCCAAAGTACGTACAACCACTGAGTTTTTGTTCATGCCCTTCAGATTGACCAATTATATAGTGTTCATTATGGAACTCATGAATTGGGTTTTTCACCATTATCCCTATTCCTTCATTTTGGTGTTCGTGGATATCATTCTATTTTACTCTGTCATTGTGGAGGAACATGAACATCATGTGAGGATCATTTGGGGCACTTTGCAGGATCACCACTTCTATGAAGGTTTTCCAAAGTTCACTTTCTGGATCAGGAAGGTGAAATTTCTAGTGCATGTGATCTCAAGGAATGGGGATTAAGTGGACCCTGAGAAGAACAGTGTAGTCATGTAATGGGAGAAACTAAAGACTGTGTTCTAGATCAAGAGATTATTTTACCTGACTGGTTAGTATAGGAAATTGCTTTGTGATTTCTCTCGGTTTGCATCACTGATGATTGTGATCATCTGAAAAGGGGTGAAGTCTTTATGGGGCCCCAATTTTTAGGAATCCATTGATGATATGAAGTGGCGATTGACTACCTCCCATGTGATGATTGTTCCTGAGGCTGGGAATGGGGTTGTGGTCTACTATCACACATTAGGTATAGATCATGGGTGTGTTCTTATGCAGGATGATCATGTGTTGGCGTATGGCTCTCACCAACTCTGACCGCATGAAATGAATTACCTGACCCACTACATGGAGTTGGTAGTGGTGATGCATGATTTTAAGACCTGGTGTCACTAACTCTTTGTGGGGAAGTTTTTTTTCAACTCTGATCACAAAATATTGGCCTATAACTTCTCCCAAAATCACCTCAACATGAGGCAAAATCATTGGATTGAGTACTTATAGGGGATTGACATTGAAATTGTCTATAAATCAAAAAGGGTAACATAGTATCCAAATCCTTTGCAGAAGAGTTCCTGTGTAGGATTTATGGAAGTCTAGGGATGAGTAGACATTGTTGGGGCTCATTGCTCATATGCATGTGGAGACCATGGAGAAAAATGGGTGTGCCTTCTTTGAGAGTGTTCAGTTGGCACCATCTCTCTTGGAGTTTATTTAGCTGGAATAACCTAGTGATGAGCTTTGTCAGCAGTTGAGGTAGTTTCTTCATGGTGGGGTCTGATTGTTCATCGTCTCTTGAGGGAATACTATGCTATAAGCGTCGTTCAGTAGTGTCATCATCTTAGTGGAAGGTGGTGATGTAAGATATACATAATTATTAGTGGGATGTCCATCTAGGTACCACTAAGATGTATTTTGATGTGTAATGATAGTTCTAGTGTCCAAGAATTCAATAGGACATATCTGACTTTTTTTTAGATGCTACACATGTGAGAAATTGAAGGTTGAGCACCAATGGCCATCCAGTTTCCTCCAACCACTACCAATTCTTACATGGAAGTGGGATGAAGTTTCCAGGAACATCATTGTTTGATTTCCTTAGACACCTCAGGCTATGAATTCCATTTGGGTAGTAATCGACCATCAAACCAAATCATCCAACTTCATCCCTATCAATGATACAGGTAAATTGGATGAGTGGGTTCTTTTGTATCCTCAGAAGATAGTGGGACTCCATTGGGTTCCATCAGTATTTGTCTCAGATAGAGACTCCCATTTCACTACTTGGTTTTGGGAAGGCCAAAAGAAGGCCTTGGGGTCAGATATCAAGATGAGAACGTTGTACTATCCTCAAACAGATGGTCATACAGAATATGTGCACCAGATTCTGGAGGACATGCTCCATGCATATGTTTTGAGCTTTGGAGGTTCTTAGGAATGCCATTTGGGATTGGATTAAATTTCCTATAATAATATTTACCAATTCTCGAATCGAGTGGCTCCTTTTGAGGTGATCTGTGGTTAGTTATGTCGGTCCCCCTATGTTGGGATGAAGTGGGCGAGACTTCACTATTAGGGCCAGGCTTTGTTCAAGAGACTTATAAGAATTTCAAATTGATCTGGCATCAATTTTTGACATCTCAGAGTCTTCATAAATCTTAAGATTACCGGAGGAATCAAGACCTAGAGTTTTTTTGTGAAAGGGTAATCATGAAAGTGGCCCCTCATTTGGGCCATCGTCGATTGCGGAAGCAAGGGAAGATGACATCGTGATATGTCGGCCCTTTGGAGATCATCAAGCATATTGGAAAAGTTTATTAGGGGTTTTACATACCTTCTTAGTTGAAATCAATCCATGAAATCTTCTATGTCTCCCAGTTGATGAAATAGAACCTGAATCTGTCCCATGTGATGAGTTGGGAAGAATTGGAGATAGAGCCTGATTTGTCAGTTTTTGAGCAGCCAGTGCGAATAGAGGATTCCCAAGAGAATGTTCTTCGAGAGAATTCTAATATTTTGTTCTGTGATTTTTGTAATAATGGTACTTATACACGTGATACCTAAGATCAGAAGTCATGGGTTGATGGTGAGTACCCATTCTTGTTTTCCGATCAAGCCACTAGTCGACTTTCTGTGATGGAATGTTTTCCGGGTGGGGAGACTTGTCACACCAAAGTTCATAATTATAGGTATTTATATATATTATATTCGTATAATAACATTCCCCCTATGTCCCACTTATTCCCCCAAAACTTTTGGTGGCATTTAGAGATGTTTTTAGTCCAGAAAGGAGGGTGCACAGTTTTGGTGCACAGTTTAACAAACTGTGCACAAAAACCGTGCGCCCATTTCAGTATCATTAAAAAAAAGTTAAATTAATTATTTTCCCTACAAGGATTTATCCTTATTATACCATTTCATCTGAAATTTTAACCTAATAGCCATGGATTCCCTCAAAACCTCTCAAACCCTCATTGGAAGTCCATTTTGAAGGGGCTTTGGTGGAGGAACTTCACACAATATCAAGTAAGTGTTCCTCCCTATTAGTTCCTCCCCTTTTCATGAAGTTCCTTCCAATTTATTTATGTAAAAAATGACCCAAGGGTAGGGTTTAGAACCTACTATTTAACTTTTGGTTTTCTTGGTCCAATATTTTTATTTTTGGCTCAATCTACCATCCTTGAGGTGTGGTAGTGGTGCGATTGAATTTTCGCAAAAAGGATTCAACATTTTAAAAAATTTAGTAGGTGATTCCGTGTGTATGAAATCCTTGTGAATTTTTTTTCTGTGTGTATAATATTTTAATTTCTATATCATTTTATTATTGGGTAAAAATTGGTTTTAGTGGTATTTGAAAAGGAAATGATTTTTAAGTACCATTTTTATGTGAAATTGGTGGTTTCTCCGTAGAAATATGCTATTAGTTCATTTGGGACTTCCCTAAAACTACTTAGATGATTTTGTTGAAATTTATTCGGGCCTAATATCATATATAGAATATTTTTCTCCTTTGGTTGTTTCTGTGAAAATTTATTTTAACGGTGTTTTTAAAGTATATGAACTTTAAGTGTCGGGTTTGTGTGGAAATGGAGGATTTACAAAGATAGCACTTATTTGTTAAAATGGGGCTTCCCTATAACTGATGTGTTGGTTTAATTGAATTTTATTTGGATTAAAGTTTTGTTTTGGTGATTATAAGTGTGCACTTAGTGTTAAGATTCAGTATTTCAAGGAGTTTTGAGTGCAAAACAATGTGAGATTTTGAGAAGTTGTTTTATTGAAAATAAAAAAGTAATGTTGCGTGTTTTAAGTGGTATAAAGTGTGTTAAGGTACTGTATTGTTGTCTGTGGCCAGTAGGGGTGTTTTTATATGTAATGTTATGTATGTATCATTCTATAAAAAATTGAGTGCAAAGGGGGAAGCCCGAGTACCTAGGAGGGCGGTTATGTACTATTACGGTAGTGACCCGGATGGGTTTTTTCACTATTTACCTAAGAAAAATGGATAATGACAATAATAAAAAACTATATTGATGATTAATGGGGACCAATAGGTTTTGGTTATGTTCCCTACTATTTTCTCATGCATGGGAATAGTTTTTCTATGGTTATTTTACACCGTGGTATGAGTTACAAAGGGCCCGAGACTATCTAGTGCCTATGGGTGTTCCTGATTTTGGTGCTCATTGGATTTGTTTTATTTGACATTTTCTTAGGGTGTGTCTGGAATTAAATTATAGTGGATAACAAGTATTATTAAAAAAATTTGTCATTCTGAATGTCTTATTTTGAAAACTGTTTACAATTGAATGTAGTATTTTAGGGAATTTATCACTGCTTTCCTCACATATTAAAACTATGTGCTTTTTCACCTTGTATTGCATACTCTTTGGAATATTTGGGTTGTATCCTATTGGTATTATTATCTCATGATACATACATGCCTTTTGTGTAAGTATACTTGATTATGTTTGACACAGGTAAAGGCAATGCCTCAGTGAAGGCAGTTCAGGTTGTTAGTCCGCTCTTATGGTGCGCTGCTTTAGAGACGTGTCTAGGGTGATGACCCCTTGTCATGTAGAATCTTTATGGATATTGTTTTCTGATTTTATTTATGTTTAGAACTCATGTACTTTATTTAAAACCATGTATTCGTATCTGGTTTTTGTTAAGGCTTGTTTGGCATGGAAATTTTAGATTCATATTGTTGATTGTTTTTAATGTTGTATGCTTTCATAGTCAGGTAAAAAATTCCCAAACAATATTTATTGATACTCTAGAACATGTGCCAGCCTGTGGGGATTGGTAAATCCCTTAGGGCCATGTCATTGGTTGGGTTTGGAGCTGATTTTTAGGTCATCCATATTTGGTTTGTGACAAGATGAGTATAGTGAACATAAGCTTCTAGGACCTGAAATGGTTTAATAAATGGTGTCAATGGTGAAAACCATTTTGGAGACCAATGTAGATATAAGATATATAAAACATTAATTTATAGGACCTAGAGTTTATGTTTGGTGATATGGTATTCCTCTACATATATTTATGGAATTGGATCATGATATTTGTGATGAAAGGAATGTTGATACATATGTACATTGTCCCCTTCGATATTCTTAATCACATTGAAGTTGTGGCCTATCAACATTCTCATAAAAATTCTATTTCTAAAGAACATTATATATTCCATTTATCTCTCTTGAGGAAGTACATACCAAATCCCATACATGTACAAAATCCAAAGGTTGTACAATTGGAAAATGATCTCTCTTGCGATGAGAAGCTGGTGAAGATATTGGATCGTCGAGACAATGTTATACACGACTTGACTACTCACGAGGTCAAAGTACTATGGAATAACAATAAGTATCAAGAAGAAACATTAGAACTATTATAATCTATGATGGATATGCACCCTCACTTGTTTTCACTATATTATTTCAAACGATATTTTGATGGTGAAATTTCATTAGGTGGGAAGAATGTAATGACCCATAATTTTATCAATGAAAATTCCATTCTTATAATTATTTTATATAGTATAAATTATATAAAATCACATATAGGAATAAAAAAACATTATAAATTAATAATGAATGAATAAGTGTTATTTCTATTATTTAAGGAATCTATACCAATGAAATAGTAACATGACCTTTGGAATGGTAATGTGACCATTTGAAATAGTAATCTATATAAAAGAATAGTAAAATCACCTATGTATGTTTAAATAAAATTTAGGTATCATATGAATGAAAATATGATATATTTATTTCACATAATATGTAAATAAATATTTTAGAGATGATAAATTAACTATTGGTGTTTTTTAAGTTTGAAGTATTTAATTACAATTTAATAATTAAAAAAATTATTTAAAAAAATTATTTTCATAAAATCTATTCATAAAATTATTTTTATTTTCTCTTATTATTATAAAATATTTTTTTGATACCTTATGCAATTTTTCAAAGTGTAAGAAAATCGATTGTAATTTTAAAATCTGTATTTTTTTAATAAATGATGATTTTATATAAAAAATAAATTCCCCATATTTATAAACTTATTTGAATAAAATGGAGTCCAGTTTTTAATTATACATGACAAAAATGATAGGTTTAATTATGTGGACGGTTATAAAAAAAGTTATTTTTTTTGAATAGTGAAATACGGTAATTAACGGTATTTAACAAAAACATGAATTATTGAGTCATAAAATATTTTTTGATATTGTAAGCCCAAAATACCGAACAATAATTCATTATTTTATTATATTTTTTTGATAAGGTTCAAAATATTCATTTTTTTTGAGATATAATGATAAACTATTGAATAAAATAATCAAAAAACAACTCCCTCCTCCACTATAAATATGAACTCTCACCGTCCGTTCTCCTCACACCTCTCAATCCTTTATGCTTGTCTAATTTCTACCCAATACTCTTACTAATCTCTTACCCCATGTATAGGGTTATTTTTTATTAACAAAATACCAAAAATAATCTCCCTAAAGATATTCTCAATTAGAAGAATTCAATAGGTAAAAACCTCTTTCTTTTATTTTAATTTCTTTTCATTTTCATTTTTTTATTATATATTCATATCACTGTATAAAAATGTCATGAAAAATCTATTTTATTATTTATAATTTAATTTTATTATAGGAATGTAATAATCTATCATCAAACCTCTTCTCCTCTCCCTTTTATTCTAAAAATGGAAAGATCCTCTCTGAGGTGTTGTTTTATTGCCTTCAAGGATAACAAGTATTCATTTTACTATAACGCATTCATGTATGGTCTAAAAACCAATATAATGGTTAAAAAATATTGTTAAATTTATTTTATCTCCTTTTTTAAATTCTAGAACTAAATAATATACATAATATTAAATAATAAAACAAAATTGGTTAGTTGTGATCGAAATATGAAAAATTAATCTAAAAGATTATCATTAACATTTTATTTATTAAATAATATTCATATCTATAAAAAATAATATATAACACTATTTAAACTTTTGATTGTTCATTAATAACATATAATATAAATTTATGATTATTATCCCAAATTTCCATGATCATCAATATGTGTATATGAGTGAACTAATAATGGAAACCAAGAAAATAACATTCCTAAACAATGAAATTGAACACTATAACTCATAAAATGGTCATAAATTAACATAATAAAATTATAATAAATCAAATACGTGTATAAGGGGATCTATATTTTTTAATTAGTTAATCTAATTTTATTATCTATGATATTAAAGTGATGAAATCATTCAGACATAAGGTTAAGGGATTATAAACCCCAATTTCCATTATTTGGGATATTTTTATTTCAAACCAAATTTCAGTATAAATGTTCTTTTAATATTCCTAAAATATAACTTCTTTTTCTTTCCATTTTATTTTCTAGTGTATATATCTTTCCAATCTGGGTTTTTGATATATTTAATGTTTTTTTTCAAAATAACTCTTCTTTATAAAAAAACATATTTTACTTCTCCTGAGATATATTCATCATTAATCAAGACTTATATAAAAAATATTATTCAATTTTTATTTTGGGAACTCAAATGTTTATGAATGTATGCATTATGAGAAGAAAATCATTCCTTTCCATGGGATATTTTATGTCTATGGTTGATATATGTTCTTTATGGAATGCATGATTATGTAAATACTATGATGTGATGTGTATGCCGAAAATTATATAGTTCCCCAATGAATTGTGTAATGTGATGTATATCATGTGATAATGTGAAATATGGATGAACATGATGCAATATTTTTTCACAATTATGAAATTATGATGATGAAAATATTTTATTAATGAACATGATGCTATCATTGTTCACAACTATGCCTGGTAGTTGACCACTAAGACATGATGTTTCATTTTTATGCATTTCCACATTCCATGACTTTATCTAATTCTTCTTATCATGATTATGTTCCCATTTTTATGATATAATGATAATTATTGTTCTCACCAATATTATATTTATGCATGTTCCTATATATCCTCTTACTAGACTTTTTACCTCACCCCTTTCATAGATGTATATCCTCAGGTGATTACTTGTAATAAGAATAAAATGGGGTCCACTAAGATTTTAGATAAGAATGATTTAAATAATTCTTATGTTTTATTATATAAATTTTATTCTTGGTCCAAATTTTCAAAAAGACACTTGTAAGGTCATATCCTTTTCTATAGTAGACATGGTCTTGAATTTATGTACTTTTGTTGTTATTTAATTACGTTTTGATTGGTTTTTTCCTTGGGGTATTTTGGGTGAAAATTTAGCAAAATAGAAGAAAAATGCATTGTACCCAATTGGAACATGGTTAGAGGAAACTGTGCACCTATCAAGGAAACTGTGTATCCTTGGATAGTGAGGGTTCACGAGTTTGGCGCATGTTTTGTTAAATCGTGCACCCCAAAAATAATAGTTTAGTTGTTGGTGTATGGTTTGGGAAAATCATGTGCCCCTTCCTTGGATACTATGAAAATTATTTTAATCACATAAAATTGGTTTTAAATCCACCCTCACCCACCCCATCGGAACATCCCTCATTTGACCCAAACTCAGGAAAACATGATTCTGGATGACTTTAAAGAATTCTAGAGGGATTCCAAGGTCTTCTGACTTCTTTTCTTTGTGATTCAAAGAACATAACGACTCTATCCTCCCCTCCTAGTAAGGTAATTTTGTCACATTGATTATCATGGTAATCCCCCCTTGTTCATTCATTCTTTTAGTGGAAGTTATTCTTTATTTTTCTAGATATAGAATTAGATTTTTTGAATCTTGATATAGGCTTATAGAAAAATATCTAAAATTAAATAGATCTTGATTTGTTAATCTTGGTTTAGGGTTTTGAGATACATATCTAAATCTATGTCATTGTGTTGCCAAATTTTCTGGATTATTGTTGGGTGATTGATCATTGTTGTTTGAGGTTGGTGGTCAAAAATTAAAATATGATAATAGTGACTTTGATTACGAGTATTCTAATTATAAAATTGATAGATTTTTTTATAAATTAGATTATCTGAATAGAATTAATTAATTGGGTGAATTAATTAATAATGGAATTAAAGAATTGTGGGATTTAGGGATAATTAATTATGGAATTAATTATGTTAAATTGATCTTGTGAAATTGATAATTAATTTTTGGATTATTTATTAGTATATCGAATTATATATTTGAGATAATTAATAATGAACTTAATTATGTTCCATTGATGTTGTTAGGTTGGTAATTAATTTTTGGGATAATTATGAAAATATTGAAATACAGAGTTGAGATATTTATTGGTGAAATTAATTATGTGATATTTATATTATTATAATGATAATATATTTTTGGATTAATTATTAGAATATTGATTTTTTTAAGGATAAAATTAATTTTTGAATTAATTAAATAGAATTATGTGATTAATTATTTTGGTAAATAATTAATGAAAATTTTGTGATAATTAATTTATGAATTATTATTGAGATTGAGATGTGTAAAAAATTGTTGAATTTTTAAGGGGATTGATGCAAATAATTAATTGTTCAGTTAATTATTTTAGTTTATGAATGGTAACATTGTCATTTATTTTTTTAAATAATAATGGTAGTATATTCATTCAATTGTGTGAATTAATGAATGGTAACATGGAGATTCGTTTGAAATAAATAACTTAAGATGGTCATTAAATTGTGAGAATTAATGAATGGTTACATGGTCATTTGTTTTGTGATATAAACAATAGTAACATGGTCAATAAATTGGGTGAATAAATGAATGGTAACATGGCCATTCATTTGAGAAAATAAATAATGGTAACACAGTCATTTAATTTTTTGAATAAATGAATGGTAACATGGCCTTTCGTTTAATAAAATAAAAATTGTAACATGGAAATTCAAGCATGTGATATTCCTCATGGATAGTGTAGATTCTAGCGCTGGATGAAGTAGGTATTGAGGTATGTGTGTTTATAGGAACCTCGGAGTTATGTGGTTAAGTAAAGATTAATTGATAATGTGATAACTGTTTAATTATGCATTGTAATTATTTCTTTATACATCTGCATACACTATTTTTACAGGATATGTTTTTTGACAATGCTTGTGGGGGCCTACTGAGTTTTACTCAGACCCTACTCAGTATTCCTCATCGGTACCCGACGAGACTTTACTGATGTAGGACAGGTTAATGGAAAGGGGCATGTGTTAGAAGGTTGAGTTAGGATGGATCATGGTTAAGGAAACATGACATTTTTTGATTCCCACACCAGATTTTTTAGTGTCTTTCTTTTGTATTTTCATTTTTAGACAGCTGACATATATATGAGCGTGACATGTTTTCTTATATAGTTGGATATTTTATTTCCTACACTGAGTATTGTGAGTTTCTGGTAATGATTATGTTTATTTAAGATTCCGCTATTGTTTATTTATTTTCGATGATGTTTCACTCTGAAAAAATATATTATATTCACCCCATGATCGACTTAACAAACCCTCACTTCTATTCGGAATCCTCTGGAATATGGGGAGGAATTTCAAAAGTCATGTGGTGAACTAGATCAGGGCACTGGTGTATAACACCTTGGTTGGGACATTACAATGTGGTATCAGGGGTCTATTTTTCTTTTCTAATTATTATTTTTAACTATTTGGGAAAGGTATAAAGGAGGCTTAAAAGGGCCAGGGCTTGGTAATGAGTTTGTGCATGGGAGGTGAAAACAAATTTATGGGGGAAACCCCAATTACACTAGGTTAGATTTTTTTTACTATTAAAGATTGATATTATTTCACTTTAGGTGAAGCACATGTTGGGTCATGTGTTTGTTGTTTTTGAAATTTATTGATAATTTACTCATGTCCTGACATGCCATCAGAATTGAGTCCTCATGCATCATTTTAGGCACTTTGGATTTTTTTGTGACATGCATCATTTTAGGCATACACTGGAAAATGGGTTTTGGGTATGTAGTTGAGCTATGAAATTTTTTCCATTATTGTAATATTTAATTCAAAATGGTGCCTAATATGAAATAGAAGATAGTAAAATGGTGTAAAATGAAAATAAATGAGTATGAAAATTAGAAACTTGATGCGATAATATGTTTACCCTTTTTAACCATGACCTAGGTGTGGGATGGTTTAGAGTGGTGATAACACCTCTATTTTGACTGCTTATCAAGACATGGGGAAAATACTTGTTAGGATTTTAATCTTATATAAATGTGATGAAGTTTTGTTATTATTACTATGATGTGTGTTTGGAATTGTAGAGAATATTCCACCATGATTAGGTTTATTGAGAGGAAAACTTGGGCATGGATTGGAAGGACACTCTAGTGATGGAACCTGAGGCACCAATCATGTTTGGTGAGGATATAAGGGAGGAGTTCTAAGAGAAAATCACTAGATTCTAAAAATTCATCGAATGAGACCCAAGGTGGGTTTTTAAGAGCATGTCTGACCCGACAATGGAGGTTCAGTTACAGCAGCCTACAATTTTTACTGAAGAGGGTGGAACTACGGGAGTTGTGAGTATATCGAGACGATACATGACCATTTGGAGACTTCTATTGATAAGATGGTAAAGTTTTACACTTATATTATATGAGTTTCTATGCAATAATTATGGGGAATTCATGCATGGACAAGAAAATCTGATCGTATGCTAGGGAATGAATTTTTTAGAGAAGTTGTTGGTGAACTTATACACATAGATGATGAACTAGTAGAGGAAACAAAATTCATGCAGTTAAATTAGGGGTGCATGTCAGTGATTTACTGTTAGGGTTGCTTTATGGATCATTAGAACTTTTCTCTAGTGCTACAAGGAGATGATATAGATGTGAAGAGGCATTAATAGGATGGAATTAGGTGATATATTAATTACCAAGTTAATATTTTATCTTAAATAAGTTTTCTAATGTGGTGGATCGGGCTCTCAAAGTAGAGGGTGACCAGAAGGAGGCATCCAGTGCAAGAAAGATAACTACTACTAGATGATCATGTGGTGTGAATTCCAAGAGTAGGAAAACCATTTATGAAAAATTTAGTTAGAGTAGTGGAAAGAAGAGTACGCTGATAAAATTTTCTCTTTTATAGGACCTTCCTGGAGTGATCTTCCATTACTGTGGTAGCCTATGACATTATTGTAGAGACTATACATGAATTCCAGTAGATAATAGATCTTCAGAGAATATGGGAAATATAAAGAAATTATTTTCGTTACAGTAAAAAATGGTTCATGAGGGAGTAGATAGGAAAAGATATAATGTGGGAAGGGGGTCTTCAACACCTTATCAGACTTGAAGCTGGAGTTCTACTGGCTGAGGCAGTAGAGGCAGTGGATGTAGAGCTTATAGGATAGACTCCCATATTAGCAGAGATCTGATACATAGGGGAGACAAAAGACATCACAGGGAATAGGGTTAGGATAATTTCATGTAGTTTAGCATACATTCATGGATAGTGAGGTTGGACCATTGATAGTGATACTTAATATTCATGTAGATTCTAAATTATCTAGTTTTGTATTTGATACGGGTGACTCCCTTTAGTTTTTATCTACAACACCTTATAATAGTCTGATCATGGCAGTGGGGTCTCTAAGTAGAGAATTATTATGGATACATCTTTGGGGGTGCGTTTTGGAAAAATCTAGTTGTTCTAAGGATGTTCTCTTGATATCAGGGAGTATTGTTTTCTATTTGATCTCTAAATTCATACTATATTTTTCTTTGGCCCAATAATGGGTATGGAATAGGTAGTTTCATACTGAGCCAATATTGAAAGTGAACACTAGAGGGTTATGTTTATGTCTTCTAAGGGTGACCATGATATTCACCATGGGGAGTGGGATATCCATGCAGGCCAAGCAGGGACAATTACTTTGCAACTCGGAGGCCAGCAGCCCAGGATTCTAGTCTTTTTATGGACGACGAAGGTGTAAAGCATGATGTATTTCCACTATTAGTGGAATAGTTTCAGGATATTTTTGTGAAATACCTCTTATGTATTATACCTAATATATATATAGATTTCACTAGGGATATAATGTTCGGAACTATGCCAGTATTTATTCCACTGTACAGAATGGATCCAACAGAGCTTTTAGAGATCATGTCTCAGTTGAAGGTGATGGAGGATAAGGTATTTTTCCATAAAAGTACCTCACCTTGGGGATCACTTAAGTTGTTTTCAAAAAACGATGGTGGGAGTTTGCGCTTGTGTGTCTATTACCGAAAGATGAACATGATGAATATAATGAACCACTAACCTCTTCCATATATCGACGAAATTTTGGACATGTTTATCAAATATTGTGTGTTATCAATGATTGACATGAGATCAGGGTATCACCAGTTGAGAGTTCATACATCTGGTATACCATGGATTTATTTCAGAAGAAGTTATAACCAATATGATTTTTTCATAATTCCATTTGGGTTGATAAATGCAATGGTACTATTTACAGACATTATAGACAAAATTTTTCTATCATAACTGGATCAATTTGTGGTTATATTTGTATAATACATCTTGGGTTACTCTATGAATCATGAAAATAATTCCCAACACTTTAACATCGTCATGGGTGAAATAAGAAAGAATTGTCTATACACAAATTTATTTAGGTTTCAGTTTTGGATTGATCTGGTGCACTTCATTGGACACATCATCTCATAGGAAGGTGTGTTAGTGGACCCAAATAAAGTTCTGGAAGTGGTAACTTGAGAGAACCCCAATTTTGTTTCTGATATCCAATGATTTAGTGGGTTAACTAGATGTTATTGAATATTCATGAAGTAATTTTCATATTTGGTAGTTCCACTTTTAGTCTTTACCATGAAAGGGATGAAGTTTGAGTGGTCCGAATTGTTTGATGAGGCCTTCTAAGAGTTAAATAAATGTTTGAAATATATAGTAGTCATTATCCTAACTGGGCTTTGTGAGGACTACACATTGTATTATGATGCTCATATGATCTGACTCAGACATGTGTTGATGCAGGGAGATCAAGTTGTGGCATATGGGTCATGGAAGCTAAGGACACATGAATGGGACTACCCTATGAAGGATCTTGAGCTAGCGTTAGTGGTTTATAATTTTATGTGTTGGTGGAATTATCTATTGGGTGAGAATTTTACAGTGTTTACCAATCACAAGTGCATAAGGTGAATCTTCTTATAGCATGATTTGAATATTCTTTAGGGGAGAAGGTTTTAGTACATACAGTAATTCAATTTTCATCTATCATATAAAAATGAAAAATTATATAGTGTTGATGATAATTTGAGTTCTAAAACTCGGACTCATATGGTTTATGAGTCTAGTGCTAATTGGAAGATGATGAATTATCTTTATGAGATTCATGTTGTGATTTAGGTGAGTCAAGAGAAGATGACTCTCAAATCAGTTGTAGTGAGCTCTAGACAATTTTGAATGATTAAGGATAGGTAGTATGCGGACCCATAATGTTTGAACTTTATGTAAATACTTGAATGTGGTGAGTTTCCCCTATATTAGAGCATAAATGAATATGAGATCATCTATATTAGGAATCAGGTTTTTGTTCCTACAAGGATGTGAGAGGATCTCATGCCGAAATTTCATGCCTCTACGTGGGAAGTACATCCAGGTGTGAGCACAATTTAACATGACCTATGATGACAGTTTTGGAGGAGAGGCATGAAAAAGAAGAAAGCAAGGTCCTTGACACGATGTTACACCTATCAGTAGGTGACGATAGAGCGTCAATGACTGAAAGGATTGCTACATTAGTTTCCCATTCTTGAATGGAAGTGGGATGATGTGGCCATGGATTTTATGGTAGGTCATCTGAATATGATTAGGAAGAATGATGATATCTGGTTTATTTTAGATTGACTTGAGAAAGTATCATATTTCATACCTATACATTAATCCTTCTCAGTTAAATAGTTAGGATATTTGTATGTTTAGGAGACAGTTTGTCTGCACATGGTTATACGAACTATCGTATTTGATCATGACCCGTGTTTTAATTCACTCTTATGGAAGGGATTATAGAAGGTTCTTGGTACACAAGTTTTATTGAGTATGGATTTTCACCCATTGATGGATGTGTGGTTGGAGTGTACTATATAGGTTCTCGAGGATATGTTACGGGTGTGTGTTCTTGACATCAGTGGGTCTTGTGGGAAGAAATTGGATTTAATTGAGCTTTCCAATATCAATAGATATCAGGAAACTATAATGATGGAACCATATGATGCTCTTTAAGGTACGTCATTTAAATCACACCTACACTGGGTGGATGGTAGGTGAGTATGAGTTGGTGGGATCGAGTCTCGCGCAAGAGAGTTCAAAGAATGTTTTGTTCATTCGAAAACCTATAGATATAGATCAGTGTAGGAAGAATTCGTTTATTGAAAGATGAATATGATACATAGTGTTTATATATGGTGATTGTGTATCCCTTTAGGTGTCTCCTAGGTTGGGTCACTATAGGATATAGAGGCAGGGAAAGTTAACACCTAGGCTTGTTGGACCGTTTGAGGCTCTAGAGTGATTTGGGTTGGTGGCATATAGATTTTCTCTTATATAGAAATAAAGTGTTATTAATGATATTTTCCACATATCACAAATTTTTTAGTATCACTCCGACCCTTCACCTGTGATTAATGTTAATGATGTCAATCATGAGATTGATGAATCCTTTGAGGTGCATCTCAAACGTTTCTTGGATCATAGTGATAAGGTGTTACAGGGAAATATTTTGATGATAGTTCATGTATTATGGAAATATGGGAATCTTCATGATGAAACATGGGAATGGTAAGTAGATATAAGTGATCGTTGACCCAATATTTTTTTCTCAGATTCTTGGAGATGTTTGGGAGTGCTACTTGAGGATGAGCTATTAAATGTTGGAGAGATTGTAAGATAATGACCTTTTCAAGACATGACACAAGATAGAATTTAGGTAATTTTCGTTTTTATTCATGTACCCATTATATTTGGTATTAAAATAGTCTATTTTTGGGTAAAATTTATAAAAATGGAATAAAAAGTGATGTGCACAGTTAGCACATTGTTAGAGAAAACTGTGCACCCATCCTAGGAAATAATGAAGCCCTGGACAGTGAGGGTTCACATGATTGGTGCACAGTTTTTCAAATCATGCATCATGAACAGAAAATCAATGAACCACAAAAAATAATAGGTTCATGGTTGGTGCACGGTTAGTCAAAACCATGTTCCCCTACTAAGGAAATAGTGCATGTTAATTTTAATGGCCCAAAAATTGGTTTTAAATCAGCATGAACCCCGAAAAAAATCCCTATTTGACCCAAACATAGACCAACATGAATTTGGATTATTTTATAGATTTTTAGAGGTATTCCAAGTCCTTCGAACCTCTATTTTTCATTATTCAAATCCCAAATTGAATATGATATCCTCTCACGGTAAGTGGATTCTATCTCGTTGATTATCACATTCATCCACCCTTCTTCCGTTTTTATTTTAGTGAAATTTATTCTCTTTTATTCTATATCTAGATCCATATTTGTTGAATATAGATCTATGATTATGGAACTAGATCTATAATTAAATAGTTCATTATTTTTTTAATCTTCATTTGGGGTTTTTAGATATGGATCTAAATCTACATCAGTGTGCTCCCAAATTATGAGGATTTCAGATGAGTGATTGATCATCAATACCTTCGGTACATTTTCAAAAATTCAATTCCCAAAATTGTGATTTTGATAGTGAGTATGAAAATTTTACTATATCGATATTTTTTAGCAATTAGAATTTCCAAATATGATTAATTAATTTGGGGAATTAATTAATGACAGAATTTGCGAATTTTGGGATTTGGGGATAATTGATTATGAAATTAATTAAGTGATATTGATGGATTAATATTGATAATTAATTGTTGGATTAATTAGCAGAATATTGAATTGTAGAGTTGTGATAAATTATTGTGAAATTAATTATGTGATATTGATTTTGTGATATTGATAATTAACTATTGGATTAATTATGAGAATATCGAATTGTATTGTTGATATAGTTAATTATGAAATTAATTATGTGATATTTATGTTATGAGATTGCTAATTAATTGTTGGATTAATTATACGAATATTTATTTGTTAATTGAGATAATTAATTATTGAATTAATTAAAGAGAATGATGTACTTAATTAATTGGAGAATTAATTAATGGTAACAGTATGATAAATTTTTTTGAATTAGTAATAATATTGAAATGAGAATCAAATTATAGAATTTTTAATGGGATATATGCAGATTATTAATTACATAATTAATTTTTTGACTTAATGAATGGTTACACGGTCATTCATTTCTGTGAAATATTAATGCTAACTAGGTTATTCAATTGTGTGATTTAATGAATGGTAACATGGTCATTCATTTGAAATAATGAATGGTAACATGGTCATTAAATTGTGGGAATTAATGAATCGGAATATGGACATCCATTATGTGAAATAAATATTGGTAACATGGTCCTTCAATTGTTTTAATTAATAAATGGTCGCATGGTCATTTATTTGAAAAAAATAAAGAATGATAACATGGTCATTCAACTGATTCAATAAATTAATGGAAGCATGGTCATTCATTTGAGACTATAATTATGATAACATAGACATTCAGAAACATTATATCCCTCGCGGATACAATAGGTTTTGGCATGGACCGAAGTAGGTATTGGGGTAAAGGTGTCTTTGGAAACTAGAGGATTATGTGGTAAAGTAAATATTAATTGATAATGTGATAAATGTTTAATTTTCATTGTAATAATTTTTTATAGAAATGCATACTGTATTTTGACTAGATATTGTTTTAGACACCATTGGTGGTGGTCTACTAATTTTTACTCACACCCTACTCTAGCTTGTAGATCAGTGCCGCCAATAGACTTCATTAATGAAGGATATGTTAAGGGAAAGGGTCCCATGATAGAAGGTTAAGTCAATATAGAGCATGGTTTAGGGTACCAGTCATTTTTGGGACCCTACTGGGAGTTGTCGGTGTCTTTCTTTTGGTTTTTATTTTTTGGATGCTTGAAACATATATTAGCATGGAAAGTTTTCTACTTTAGTTAGATACTGTGATTCATACATTGAGTATTGTCAGTTTCTGGTATTTATTATTTTTATTTATTCTTCGACTATTGTTTATTTATTTTGGGTTGGTGTTTCACTCTGATTAAAATGAGTATAGTCTCCCCATTTTCAACATAACAGACTCTTTATACAATTCGGTAGCCTCTAGAATATTGGGAGTTACATTTGAGGTCGTGTGGAGAACTGGCTCAAGGTACTGGTGTGTGCCACTGGGTTTGAGATGTTACTACATTAAACATTTTGATCTTGGTTTTGTAACACTTTTATATTGTTTATATTTAAAATTATTTAATAGTTATGTTAAAAATAAGGGTCTCCATATAGAGATCATGGAATAAATTTCACTATACAACCTTGTATCATGAAAATTTTTAATGAATTAATAGAATAATTTTGATTATATAACATGAAGTTGGATACAGAGAAATACGTGTCAATATTATTGGTATTACTCTATGTAATCATTGAGAGTCCACTTCAATGGTTTTCATAAAAGGTATCACCATACCAATGTGTAAATGGGATTAAAAAATAGAAATTGTTGGCGATATTCCAAAAAATTCCAGGGGGGATGATGAAATATATTTTATTTTAGATAAAATTATAATATCTACACATTTTCATGAAATATTTGATGAACTTACCCATGGATGAATTACAAAGAATTATTTTAATGATATTTCTAATCATCATGGTGAACCTATATAAATTTTATCACCTTTTGACTAATATTTAATATGAAAATTTGAGAGGTCTCATCAGAAGGAATAGAAAAATGAAATAAATTTGACAATCACCTATAATAAAAAAAATGGCAATGTTGGAACATAATATCCAAAAATTATAGGACATGTTTAGATCAGGTTAACGTTACATCTATGTATATTTGGATCAATGTACCTATTGAAAAATCTATATACAACAATAGTTTTCAATCATTAACACAAATGGAACTGTATAGTTATTCATATAGGAAAATACGTTCCACTTCATCATACTAGGATGATGTTATGTAGTGGAATTTATATGGTCTACAAGAAATTAATTAGAAAATTAAAAATGTATGACCAATCCAAAAACATTTCATTATGACATAAAATATATGGAAAGGATATGATCAAAATTAGAGGATGGAAATGGAGTTTCATATTGGGGATCACATATTTTTAAAGGTATCCCCAAGTGATGGGGTAATATGTTTTGGAAATAATGATATGCGAAGAAAAAGATAATTTTTAGCAGATGAAATTTTAGAGGGAAGTTGAGAAATATATTATTAATCAGATATGACACTCAACCTATCTAAACTTCATTGAATCCACCTTATTTCAATTTTTATGAATTAAGTGTGTGACCCAACAATCATACACCCTATAATGAATAAATAAAGATAAATAATAAATAATAAAACAAAAAAATAATCTATAGATTCATTGTATTATATAGATCATGTTATGGAATTAGATAAAATGAAATATAAAGTAATTTAGTGGTATCACATGTCATTATAAGTGATGATAGAACCTATGGAATAAATTAGGTAGAATAACATTAATTTTTAAATTTAACAACCTCAAACCCGCAATCCTATATCTTGTAATGAAAAAAAATACTTTACATACTATATTTGATACCAACTATAGATTATCAACCATAAAAATATCATAATCACATGATTTAATGAAAACATTTCATTTAATTCATTCCCATAACCATTTATATTTGGAGCTTCAGATAATTAGGATGAATAATAAACTAATAATTCTTGTGTCATTCATAACTAATGGACATTGTTTTCCAGAATATAAGAAATTGCATAATCCATACTAATTCATTAATATATACCAAAAATTATCCACAAAAGTTTTTCTATTTTTCATATCATGCTTAATAAATTCCTTGATGACTTATTGGAATGAAAACATTATACTAAGTGAGATAAAATGTCCAATAAGGGTAAACGTAATTGATATAAATGAAAGATAAAAAGTGGGAATAAGATGAAAAGAAGTATTATATCAGGAATAGATAACCAAAAATTATTCTATAAAAAAATATACTGAAATCATAATATATCCATATATAATATAGGAAATAAAAAGGTCACATAGTTAAATATAAATGTTTCCTTAGCAGTGAAAGGCATAATCCCAAATTTTAAATCTTATACTCTAAATCAATACCTCATTATCATACCATTATTTCCCTTTTTATATGATATATTAAGTTCAAGGAATACATACACTAAAAATAAACAAGATATTTTGTCTGCAAAGACATATCATTGCATAAAAGGGCTATTACAGGACTCACCCATAACTAATTATATCTAATTCAATTTTCATATAATGGATTGAATTAACTATAAAATATATTACCAAAATCCCTTAGTAATCAAAAATCATCTCTATTGGAATAACAATTATATAGATTTAAAATATTTCCCAAATTAATAAATTGAAAAGTATTCAATGTAATCATCCCTCAACATAACATACTATCGAATAAGGGGTATATAATTAATATAATAATATACCATATAAATATATTTATGGAATATTGGTGGAAACAATTCAATCAAATGAAATATATACAGTGTTTTCATAGATGATATATGTTGGATAAAAAGCTGTATTTATAAATATTTAATGATTAAGCAAGATAGAGGCAGTGATGGATAATTTATTTGATAGAGAAAAAACATTATATGAGCCATCTGAACAAATAATATGGATGGTATCATTTCAATAATATCCTTAATTGAGAATAATTAATATCAAATAAGAATGATGTAGATGAAAATCAAATTTTAAGTGTCTTGGAATAATCATTTTGGAAATAAGAAATATTTATAATCTTCAGAAATCATTTTAGAAGATTTTATTTATAAACCTAGGATATAAACTAATTTATTTTAAAAATAATAAAAATTTATAGATAATGTGACATATAAAAATACAAATGAATTGAAAATATGTTCTTTAATGGAAAATTTTAAAAAGATACTCCATCTACACATTAACTAAAGTGAGTCATATAGAAAATGTTAAACACTTATTTACAACATTCTAAAATTTTCAAATAATATAAAAGGAAATTATTAAATTATTGACGAATATATAACAAAATTCACAAAAGCTTCCAATTATTGTGTATATATAAAAAGAGTGGTACTCAACTGAAAAGAAAAGTTATGGTTGGTTCCCTTGCATTAGTAAATAATGAGCCAAGGGGGAAAATAAAATAGGGGAAGACAAGTAAAACCCATAGAATTCCTAGAGTAAAAAAATTAAATATTATTTATATATAAATGTATATATGATAACCATATTTATTATCTTTCGAAATAAATATGTATTTTAATGTGATATTGGTGAAACAATCCTCATAGTATTGGTATAGTTTGGATCAAAACTTCATGAGGGAGAGATCATGATATTGAAATTAATATCTCATGAAATTAATAAATTTTCATACATGAAATTAATAGTTCTATGAAATCTATATATAAAATAATTTATGGTTTGAAATATCAATCATGCCTTATAGAGTTGAAAATGGGACAAAGAAACCCTTATAACCTTAGAATCTTTTGAGTTAAAACCCCTTGAAATATATGATTTCAAATGAATTATTACATTACAAAAACAATGAGTGGATCAATATAAGAAATTTTAATGCTAATGTTGATACACTATTCCAAATAAATTATTGTTCATAATATGATATATTCCTTAATGTGATAAATTTTTAGACAAGAAACCTTTTCCTTAATTCATTGCGTCCACTAAAGCACTTGAATCTGTTATATAAAAAGATAACTATTTTAATCACAAATTTACAAACCATATTCTTGTTGGAACCAGGTTCTTCAAAGCATGATTTGGTGTATGGTTTGTGTTTGTTGTCAATCCTCAGTGGAAGTTCAGGGTGTGAACCAACAAAGCGATCATACCGTTCAGGAAGAAAACAGTAGTGAAGGTGGCGCTGTTTCCCAGTGTTTGCCAAATTTTTGGGCCTGAAAATCTGTAAATAAATTAAAGTGTTTTTGGCAAAGATACTTGCGCGCTGAGCTCTTGGAGGATGAAAGACTTGCGCGCCATATGTTTTTGAGGATCAGAACATCAAAATTTGGCTAAGGAAAGAAGGTCGCGCAAGTGTTGGTTGGGTCGCGCAAGTAACTTGCGCGACAGAGGATCTGGAGACAGGACTTGCGCGCCGCCGCGCAGGGGGTCCAGTTTGCCTATAAATACTGGACCACCCCTCCTCATTTCCAACAGAGTTCAAGGCCGAGAGATTGTTCGAGCTCTCGTCGCACAGGTGGTTGAGTCGCGCAGGTGGTTGTTTTGTCGCGCAAGTAGAGCTTGCGCGCCGGTGTTTGGCTGTTCTCCCAAGGCAGTTTGGAAGAGTAAGGAAGTGGATCGCGCAAGTATTTAGTTCAAGAAGGCAGTGTCGCGCAGGTGCTTCAGTGACACTTGCGCGCCATTTTAGACTTGCGCGCCTGAGACTTGCGCGCCGCCGGGAGACTTGCGCGCCGGGCTTGAAAAGGAGACCTAGACACTATTGAAGCACGCCTGCCTTGCTGGAGCTGCACGAAAGCCGATAAACTACTCGGTTCATTCGAGGAAAAGTGATACTCTTCTTCTGGTGAGAATCGGACTTCAATAGAGCATCTACATTCAACAAAGGATGCACTCTTATGCAAATGAAGAAGAGACCTACACGTCTATAAACTGAGTGGGACTTCACCAACGGCAGTGAGCCAGGGGGAGTCAACGGGAGTGACCCGAGGGATGCAGTGAGTTATCCCTGAACTATTGTAAAGGCAGTGAGCCTGGGACAGAGTGTCTGTACCCGAACTTTTGTATCCGCAGCTAGTGAAGCATAGTGGATTTAGGTACGACCGGCAACCTGTCGGCGTATGCTCCTTGGACGTAGCCCTTAGTGGTGAACCAAGTAAAAATGACTGTGTCTTCTCTGTGCATGTGAATGTTTTCATTTTGATCGTAATCATCATACAGGTTCAACAAGTTCCTACCAACGTGGGAACAAGATCCAACAAATTAAAAGAAAAAGTGGTCACCCTGATTCACCCCTCCCCTCTCAGGGTGTCCCGGGGTCCTTCAAGTGGTATCAGAGCGTAAAGGTTGCTGGCGTTGAATCTGAACTTCTTCGTCATGGAAAACGCGATCAATGTCAGGGGAGTCCCTCACTTCGATGGAAGCAATTTCCAGATCTGGAAGAACAGAATGAGATCTCATCTAAGATCTCTTGGAATGGAAGTTCTTTTTTCTACTGTGCAAGGAATACATGTCACTGATCCAACAGGTCTGGCTATGACTGAAACAGACAGGAAACTTCTTGATGCAGATGCCAAAGCACAGAATGCTCTCACTGCTGCCCTTTCTGATCAGATTTACCTGAAGGTGATGAATTGCACCTCAGCAAAATCTATGTGGGATAAACTTGAGAATATTTATGAAGGTGATAGCAAAGTGAAGGAGGCAAAACTACAAGTGCTACACAATCGGTTTGATGATCTGAAGATGCATCCAGACGAGAATGCAGACTCTTTCTTCAATCGAATTACTGAAGTGGTTGGAGCAATTCGGGGTCTAGGCGAAGAAATCAAAGACATTGATATTGTAAAGAAAATATTAAGAAGACTTCCACCTCTGTATAATGCGAAGGTGTCAGCTCTTGAGGAAAGAGATCTTTCCAAACTTTCTCTAGATGACTTACTGAGCAGTTTGGTAGCATATGAAATGAGAGTCAAACCAGAAGATGCTACGACTCGGGTGAGCAAGGAAATGGAATTCAAGGCCATGGATAAATTGAAAATCTCAAAGGATATTAGCGGTGATGATGACGAAGAGAAAGAAATTCTTTCTCTCATTGCAAAGAAGTTCCAGAAGGGGAAAGGGAAATTCAAAGGGAAGTTACCTCTCGCATGCTTCCGTTGTGGAAAAGTTGGGCATATTGCCTCTCAGTGCTTGAAGAATATCAATGATGATGACAGTGAAGATGAAAACTTCAAGAAGCCTCAAAGAAGGTTCTTCAAAAAGGGAGACTTCAAATCTGGTAAGAAAATGCAAAGGAAGAGTTTTGTCTGTGAAGAGGAAGAAGATGACAATGAATTCTGTGATGAAGAAGAACCAGAATTCAAAACTGGGAACCATGCTTCTATGATGGCCACTGTTGAAAAGTCAGAAGATACTGATGGTGAAAAACAACTGAGAACTTGTGTAGATCCTGAGGTGCAACTTAAGGATGCAGTTAGTAAGCTTAAGATTAAATGTAAGAGCTGCAATAAGTGGAAATCAATTGTAGAAGAATCAACTGAATATGTTGATCAACTTGAAGCTGAAATTGAACGACTAGAAGAATTTGTGAAGGTACAGTCTAAAATAATTGAAAGCAATGATGATGCAGTTGATCTGAAGCTGAGAATTGAAGAGCAAGCAAAGGTCATCAATGACCTCACATCCAGACTGGATGAAAAATCCAAGACTATTGAGGGTCTTGAGGAGGAAGTAGTTACTCTGAGGAGTAAAATGGAGACAGAATCAGTTCCAAAAGAATCGAGGAAGAAAATACAGTTCGGAAGATTCTCAGATGCAGAATTACTTGCAAGAGCCAAGTGTGGTTCAGATGGGGTTGGAAAAGTCTTGAGTGATCAAAGACCTGCTTGCATGGGAAAGAGTGGAATTGGCTGTGAGGCTGAGTCATCAACTGCTGGAAGTGAAAAGATCCAAAATAAAGATAAGATGAAAGTTGAACATGTTGAAATGTTACCTAGAGTGCTGAAAAAGGAACCCTCAATCCAAACTAAAAGGAGACCTGAAAATTATCCTCAAACTTTCAAAAATGGCAGACAGTCTTACTATTCTCCCAAGGAAGAAGCTATAAGGAAAAATTCAAGTGAGAAGACATTTCTTCTCATGAAGTGTCAGTTCTGTGGCTATCTGGGCCATACCATGTCCTATTGTGAAGAGGCAAGAAGCTATCTGAATGGAGAAGATATAGATGCTCAACAAAGGAGAACAATTTCATATCCTAATTCTTATAGAAGAAATAATTTCTATGGATATTGTTTTCATTGTTCTAACTTTGGTCATAAGGCCATTAATTGCAGGCAGAGAAGGGACATTGACACCTCGTACAGAAGTTCCAGACATGTCAAGTCTCGTCAGCAAGACGATGTTTCTCTTTCAAACAGGTTCTCACCTCTTAAAGAAGACTTTGACTATAAAGAACCTGGGTTTGCGGAAGAGATAGTTGAAAGGCCATCAGTTCTATATACTCAATCTAATGTCTCATGGAAGGAAAGGAGGAAGATTGAGAAATCAAACCTTGCAGAGGTAGCTCTCAAAGCCACAAAGAACAACAGTACCTGGATTCTAGATAGCGGTTGCTCATCTCATATGACAGATAATGCCGGTCTACTTACAAATATCATAAAGAATGTTGATGGTACAGTAAGATTTGGATATGATGGGGCTCTGAAAATCAAAGGGATTGGAAGTACCAAATTAGCTAATGGAGAACTAAAGAAGATTGAAGTCCTTTACGTAGATGGCCTACGTCATAATCTCCTCAGTGTGAGTCAACTCTGTGACTCAGGACTTGTTGTTACTTTTAATCAGAAAGGCTGCACTATCAAGGGAAAAACTGGCAATTCTCTCATGAAGGGATGCAGAACAGAAGGAAACTTGTATCAGGTTGATAGTGAAGAGAATGTATGTTACATGACTGTTGAAGAAGAAAACAATCTGTGGCATCAGAGATTGGGACACATCAATCAACAAGACATGGAGAAAATATCAAAATTGAGAATTGTCATGGACATTCCCAACCTGAAGCGTGAGCGTGAAAAATCCTGTGATGCTTGTATTCGTGGGAAGCTGGTCTGCAGTTCATATCGGCCAAAGAAGAAAAAGGCATCTCACCTTCTTGATCTGATTCATACAGATGTTTGTGGTCCAATAAATGTTGCCGGAACTCATGGAGAAAGGTACTTTGTCCTTTTCATAGATGATTACAGTCGAATGGCATGTGTGATGGTCATTCACCGGAAACGACAGGTCCTTGACTACATGAAAACATATCGGCGAATCGCCGAGAATGATACTGGACGAAAAATTAAAGTACTGCGATCTGACAATGGAGGAGAATACACGTCCATTGAATTTGAATATTATCTGGAGAAGCATGGGATACAACATGAGGTAGCTGCTGTGAGAACTCCACAACAAAATGGAGTTGTTGAACGAAGGAATCGACAGGTGAACAACATGGCACGAACTATGCTGATTGAGAGTCGTATTCCACGACATTACTGGAAAGAGGCTGTTCAAGCTGCAGTGTACATTCAGAATCGAACAGGACTTTATATGGGTGAGACAAAGACACCATATGAATTGTGGCATGGACGGAAGCCTTCTCTAAAATACTTTCGTGTCTTTGGAAGTAAGTGCTTCATCAGGAACAAAGAAGGAAATCAGGGGAAATATGGTGACAATGCAGATGAAGGAATCTTCCTCGGTTACTCAATGAACAGCAAAGCCTACAAATGTTTCAACAATCGTTTGGGAAGGATTGTGGAAAGCAATGATGTTAAGATAATTGAAGAGAAAACCACAAATGCTTCACGGACGTCATATGCTGATGTGATAGAAAGTCATGAAGAATGTGAACATGAAGAACCTGCAAATGCAGAAATAGAGGAAGCTGTTCAAAACACTCATCAATCACATGATGATGTTGACTCAGAAGAAGAATCTGAAGAAGAAACTATGGCTGAAGAGAATACTACTGAACCTCGCAGGAGAAATCGAAGAGCTGAGATTGATCCATCCAACATAATTGGGGATAGGAGTGCACCCACTCAAACCAGAAGGATGAGGAATACCACGCAATCTGCATTTCTATCAGTTGTAGAGCCATCCTCCTTCGAAGAAGCTGCAAAAGATGAATCTTGGGTGAAAGCCATGAATGATGAATTAGATCAGATTGATAAGAATCAGACATGGGATCTTGTCCAGAGACCCGAAGGTCACAATGTGATTGGTACCAAATGGATCTTCAAAAATAAGTTTGATGAGCATGGAAGTGTCATCAGAAACAAGGCACGACTGGTATGTAAAGGATACTCTCAGATTGAAGGCATTGATGTTGAAGAAACCTTTGCTCCAGTGGCTAGACTGGAGTCAATAAGGCTTTTCCTTGCCATGGAACTCCAAAGAGGATATAAAGTATATCAAATGGATGTCAAGACAGCATTCTTGAATGGTGTACTCGAAGAAGAAGTCTACATTGAACAACCAGTGGGCTTTGTCTTGGGTACCGATGAAACAAAGGTCTGCAAACTAAAGAAAGCTCTATATGGTTTGAAGCAGGCACCACGGGCGTGGTACTCACGGCTAGATTCATATCTCAAGAAGTTGGAATTCAAAAGAGGAGGAGTTGATCACAATCTCTATGTGAAGAATTCTCCAAAAGATCAATTCATGGTTCTTGTCTACGTTGATGATATCATATTTGGTGGCAGTAGGAAGAAATCAGTGGATGAATTTTCCAACCACATGAAATCAGAATTTGAAATGTCTATGATTGGGGAGCTCACATATTTCTTGGGGCTGCAAGTTATTCAAAAGAAGGAATACACATTCATTTCTCAGGAAAAATATGCAAGAGAGCTGCTGAAGAAGTTCAATATGCAAGACTCCAAACCAATGTCAACTCCGATTGCAGTTGGAACTAAACTTGGAAAGCATGAGGATGGGAACTCTGTCGATCCCACCATGTACAGGAGGATCATTGGCAGCCTACTGTACCTGACAGCGACAAGGCCAGATATTGTCTTTGCAACATGCCTTGCGGCCCGGTTTCAGAGTAATCCAAAGGAGGAACATATGGCAGCAGTAAAAAGAATCATGAGGTACATTCAAGGTACACATAACTTCGGGTTATTTTTTGCTGCAGGCAGAGACAGTGAATTATCAGCATTTTCTGATGCTGACTGGGCTGGTGATGTTGTAGATAGAAAGTCCACTAGTGGTGGAGCTTTCTATATTGGGCAGAAATGTGTTGGCTGGTTGAGCAAGAAACAAGAAAGTACTTCTCTTAGTACTGCTGAAGCTGAATATATCTCCGCCACAAAAGCATGCACTCAACTTCTTTGGATGAAGCAGTAGCTAGCAGATATTGGTGATAAGGTGCAGCAACCAATGGTGATTTATTGTGATAACAAAAGTGCAATTGATCTTACGAAGAATCCGGTTCAGCATTCTCGTACAAAACATATTGAAATACGGTATCATTTTATCAAAGAAAAGGTTGAACAAGGCGTGATTAAAATGGATCATGTTGGAACAAATGAGCAAGTGGCTGATATCCTAACCAAGCCATTGTCCGCGGATGTGTTCGAGAAGCATCGGTTGAACCTCGGTGTTCGACCACCTCCTACTGCATAAGGAGGCTCCGGAAGTCCCCTCTCCCCGTTTGTTTTAACTGTTTTTATCTGTTTATGGCTGTGATGCAGGTTTTTGGGGGAGATACTATCCAGGGGGAGTATGGCTTGAGCTGAATGTTGAACAAACTTTTCGGTCTTTGGTTTTATTGCCAATGGGGGAGAAAGGAATAAATTCAAGGCAAGAAATTCTTCTGTGATGAGAAGTTTAATAAGGATAACATCGGGCTGGAGGATTTCGTGTACGATTTCAACACACTAAGACCCAATTCAAGCTTTCTCTCTTGTTTTCTACACCGAGCATTGCTCACGTAGACTTAGAGTGTTAGCTGAGTTGATTCTTGCGTTTTGGATTTGCTCATGGTTGAAGATCTATTGAATTTATTCTGATTGCCAACAAACCCAAAGGGGGAGATTGTTGGAACCAGGTTCTTCAAAGCATGATTTGGTGTATGGTTTGTGTTTGTTGTCAATCCTCAGTGGAAGTTCAGGGTGTGAACCAACAAAGCGATCATACCGTTCAGGAAGAAAACAGTAGTGAAGGTGGCACTGTTTCCCAGTGTTTGCCAAATTTTTGGGCCTGAAAATCTGTAAATAAATTAAAGTGTTTTTGGCAAAGATACTTGCGCGCTGAGCTCTTGGAGGATGAAAGACTTGCGCGCCATATGTTTTTGAGGATCAGAACATCAAAATTTGGCTAAGGAAAGAAGGTCGCGCAAGTGTTGGTTGGGTCGCGCAAGTAACTTGCGCGACAGAGGATCTGGAGACAGGACTTGCGCGCCTTCGAGGGACTTGCGCGCCGCCGCGCAGGGGGTCCAGTTTGCCTATAAATACTGGACCACCCCTCCTCATTTCCAACAGAGTTCAAGGCCGATAGATTGTTCGAGCTCTCGTCGCACAGGTGGTTGAGTCGCGCAGGTGGTTGTTTTGTCGCGCAAGTAGAGCTTGCGCGCCGGTGTTTGGCTGTTCTCCCAAGGCAGTTTGGAAGAGTAAGGAAGTGGATCGCGCAAGTATTTAGTTCAAGAAGGCAGTGTCGCGCAGGTGCTTCAGTGACACTTGCGCGCCATTTTAGACTTGCGCGCCGCCGGGAGACTTGCGCGCCGGGCTTGAAAAGGAGACCTAGACACTATTGAAGCACGCCTGCCTTGCTGGAGCTGCACGAAAGCCGATAAACTACTCGGTTCATTCGAGGAAAAGTGATACTCTTCTTCTGGTGAGAATCGGACTTCAATAGAGCATCTACATTCAACAAAGGATGCACTCTTATGCAAATGAAGAAGAGACCTACACGTCTATAAACTGAGTGGGACTTCACCAACGGCAGTGAGCCAGGGGGAGTCAACGGGAGTGACCCGAGGGATGCAGTGAGTTATCCCTGAACTATTGTAAAGGCAGTGAGCCTGGGGCAGAGTGTCTGTACCCGAACTTTTGTATCCGCAGCTAGTGAAGCATAGTGGATTTAGGTACGACCGGCAACCTGTCGGCGTATGCTCCTTGGACGTAGCCCTTAGTGGTGAACCAAGTAAAAATGACTGTGTCTTCTCTGTGCATGTGAATGTTTTCATTTTGATCGTAATCATCATACAGGTTCAACAAGTTCCTACCAACGTGGGAACAAGATCCAACAAATTAAAAGAAAAAGTGGTCACCCTGATTCACCCCTCCCCTCTCAGGGTGTCCCGGGGTCCTTCAATTCTTATATATGACCTTTTATAATAATCATATATAGTTTTTCTCTATATTTATATTATTTATTAATTATATATTTTCAATATCATGTGTGAGTAATCTTAATCGTTTTGAACTATTTTTATAATAGTGGGTTTCTTATTTTTATCACCCAAATTTCATAATTCATAAAAAATATAAGGTACAATAATTGATTATTTATAATTACTAATAATTTTAAAATTTTATTTTATGTTATTTTTGGATAATATACTAAAAAATAAAATCAGTAATGAACATGCTTCAATAATTTTTAACGAATGATCATTGGTATCTAAATTAAGAAGTTTAATACCAGTGTTAACATTACATACTGAAAATAAAATCATTATTTATTTATTTTAATTATATATTATCAGTAATTTAGTTCTCATCGTCATCTATGGTATTATTTTATAGCATTGTTCAAGTAGCTGGTCAGACTGACCTAAATATGAACATACCCTAAATATTAGTTAATTATGATTGTGAACTAATTTTATTTTGTAACAATACATTTATTAAGAATCCTAATTATATTATTTAGATACTATTATGGGGTGAATTAAGTTTTAATATATATTTATAAATAAATAAAGGATACTAGATGAAAAATGATATACTTTACTTCACGGTGACAATAGTCCTCACAATGCAGAGTTAACATTTTTATTTCTCTAATAATGAGAGGGAAAGAATATAGATTGTAATTTTGTATTCATAATAAAAATTATATTATATATGTAACATCTTTTCTTCATGATCACCCTTATAAATAGTTAAGGGATGTATTTGGTCAAAAACCATAATTTGTCACTTCATGGAGGCAATAGTTCACAAAAAGAACGAATGATTGATTTGATTTTCCTAATAGATGAAAAATATCGTATAATATAAAAAAAATACTGTACAAATTATATCGTAATTAGAAAAATATAATTATAATATTAAGAAAAATATGAAAATAATCTTTGAAATAGGACTATTCACGTTGAAATATTTGTGTTTTCTTGGATGTATTCTTCCGAGATAGAGAATTTAAGACAATCACATGTAATGAGAGGATAAATTAATATAAATAGGTTTATATGTTAAATAAATTATTATATTTTATATCAGAAACTGAATTTTTTATGTGGTCTTGAAGGGGTGTCGAGAGTCCCATTTTATAAGTAGTTAGAATGACATTTTTATAAATATTTCAACATTAAATTAATTATAAAACATGTTTCACTAGTAATGAAAATGATATAATGTAAAATTGTGGAGTAAGGTATGAAAAAATGTCAATTATCTTTCAACAATTCATTTTCACACATGTTTTAAACATTCTTTCTGGTACTTTACTCTTAGAATTTTAACATTTACCATTTTTGGTTGTACCTAAGTAATTATCTTTTAATACATACAAATAAAGTGAACCTTAATAAAAAAAATTGACCTAATAATTAAATAAATTAAATCAATTTTATCATATAAATTTATATGTTTAATAATACTCAATTTTATAATTATGGCATGTAACGTGTAAACCCCAATTGTTTTGAAAAAAGTGTATTTTAAGGTTAAAATTTATGTGGCTGATAAAATTATCAATGTTTTTTATTAAAATGATATAAATTAGTTTATTATAAAAAATATAATGTGTATTTAAAAAAAATAAAAAATAAATTTTTCAAAAATAATATTTCATTAATATTAAAGAACACAAATAGTTTCTTTTATTTGAAAATATAATTTATGTTCATAAAATGTCAAATATGTGTTTTATAAATCCATAATGGTATTTAAAAACACATAATTTCACACCATAAATTTACATTTGATTAATTTAAAGGTTTTATAAAATTATATTCTTTACTTATGTAATTATAAAGTCTAAAAGTTTACAACATTAGTGAAAACTATATTTTTCTATATTCACATAAAAATCCATTATTTTAGAGAAATAAAAAAATAATATCTAAATATTAAATTTATATTTAATAAATAAAAATAAATTTTAATTTTTAAAATTTAAATAATAAAATTTTATATTGTAACTTTCAAATAAAAATATAAATTTACAGATAAAAACATTTTTACAAGAAAATGAATTTTTAAAATTTCAACTATTCCCATTCTTATTGAATATCAATTTTAAAAAAATAGTGCTAAATAATATAAGGACTGAACCTTAAACCATACATAATATTTAATTAAAGGAATAATTCACATTGAGGATCTTTTCAAGTTTAGAGTTGTAGAGAATTAGGACATAACTATTACATCTCAAAAGATTACAAAGTAGACACTTTTACTCAATATTTTATTTTTTTACAAAACATGAACTCTTGAAAAAAAGAGTCATGTCTAGTTCCATATTTAAGACAACATTACTTTTCCATGATCCCATCCTTGACCCTATTCCACATTATGTCCTGTGAAAAACATTTCGAAGACATGGGGTGATTATAAAAAGCTCAGTAAGGGATACACAAATAAGGAAAAATGTTAGTTTTTCAAAACAAAAAGTAAACCACGAATACTTTAACTTAAATAATAACTTTCACCTTTATGAAGTAGTAAATACTCTACAATGAATAAAAGATCATTACTTACCCTTTTGCAACCAAAATATTACCATAAAACCCATATAAAGAACACATAACATATAAAGGTAACATGGGACATAAACATACTTAAATGTAATAACCATACGGTCGACTTCCATACGTATCACTAAATGGAATATCCATATGGCCGAGTTCCACACCCAACGCATTGGAGGTTATAACGTAACCACTCATCCTAGTTTTCACAGCACCACCCATCATATAGTTTATCACATAACCACCCATAAAATGTCCAAGTACCATCACAACACATAAAATATTAAAAATATAAACATATAACTAATAAAAATTCATTTTAAGCCACAAGAATTAATTTCAAGATAATGAAATAATCAATCCATTTTCATAAACCATTTAAAAAGAGATTTCGGAATCAAAGTGCCTTATACCACTTTGTTACTTTTAAAAGAATTATCATTTTAAAACATAAAAGTACATTAAAATAAATCATTAAAACCCATTTTCAAAACATGGACATTAAATAGAAATATTTAGAATAATAAAAATTTAAAACATTGAAAACTATATTTTAGTTAAAGAGTTTATAACAAAATGAGACTCTTGAATACAAATAATTGAGGTGTAACATATAATCAGATCTTAATAATATCATGAGAATAAATACATTAATGATATAATATGTCAAAGGACAGTATATACACCATATAAAAGTGAATTGGTTCATAACAATAAATAAGTCTCAATGGAAAGTAAATTGAGACAATGCCCCTTACAAAGACGGTATCCTTAAATTAAGGATTAATCAGTCAGATAAATATTAGTGAAAAATATAAATACACCCAATATAAGTGGATACAAAGTTTAAAACAATCATAGGTCATTCACACATATTCATAGGATGACATAAATAAGAAAGAGAAGATCAACCCAATGAATGGGAATTAGGTTAAGAAGTTCCCTTGCCGATTTGGTAAATTACAAAACATATGCACATGAAAGAAGGGTCATACAATGAAGATGTAAATACTCATAAATAAAATTATATTACACAAATAGTACAATCATGTGTAGTACATACACCACAAAAAATAATATACTGGCAAATATAGCATGAATCTCACGGGAATAAAAACAAGTGAGATTAAGACCCCTCACCACGTTGTAATCAATCGAGTTGTATGGCCCAAAGTTAATAACCACCAGATGAATCACAGAATAACATGAAAATAATTATATTCCTGATAATATATTTCAAAAGTCAGTACACAATACACCACATGCAATAAATATGTGGCGAATAATGGAAATCTCACGAAATAAAATGTTTGATAAGAAGTCCCTTACAAAACTTCTGCAGCATAACAACGGCACTTAAAAATTCATAAAATGAATTGATGATAGTAAGAGGGGTTCTATCAACATATAATACTAAAAATTACAGTATGGTAAATTTAAAATAACATACTCCAACATAAGAACATAGAGCATAAAATAAATGACATAAAAGAGAGTACTTGAAAAGAAAGAGAGAGGTCAGATCCCTTACATCATGTACGACTTGACTCGATCATTTTTTAATCTCCTAAATAATAAACTAAAGTTAATTTTTAGTTGGTTAAGAACCTTTTTAAAGTTTATTATTCCTTTTATATCACTTATTACCATGTTATAAACATTATGTAATAATTTAAGTAAATAACGTTCATTTTGTCGATATTTGGTACTTGAGTTAAAAATGAACCCCTTATATTTACATGTTGTCCGTGTGGTAAATAGTCCATTATATCCATAATGGTATTCATGATTTATATATCATATATATCATATATTACCAGTATATAAATTTGTTTATAATAGTACATAACATTTGGAGGTAAGAAATGAAATGCACCGTTCATGGAGACAGTAAGTCGTACGTACGCATGAACGCTACTTTCATTTATATTTCTTATTTTAATGGAATTAAAACATAATGATAAATAGTTATATTATAATTCCAGTATAAGATAATATATAATATCATTAATTCTATCCATTATACATCCTACATAAGGCATTAACGAGTCATTCCAATTTGAGGGGGCGGTAGTCTGCACTTCCTCAAATGATATTATTGTGTTTTCCCACTATTGAAATAATAAAGGATTGATATAATTTGGATGTACATAAGCATAATGAATCCATAAACATAATATATATCATATATAAATATAGTTCTATCATAATGGAAACCATGAGAGGCGGTAAGATGTAATTGAACAATTATCGTTTCGTGAAGCGTTAGTTTTCCATCCACCGAAACATTATGTTCATCATCCATTAGATGGAGGTGTGTGTAAGTGTACATAGAATCATTCTCATAAAAAAATCCTAGTATATTTATTATACTTTTTATGTTACAAAATAAAAGAATAAAAAGAGTTTAGGGGTTGGAGAAGTAAAATAAAAGAAAACAAATTAAGAGAAACTGTTACCTTTAATTTGGTTAACTCCCATTGGTTTGAACCAAAGGACTTCTTGAAGTGCCTTCTGCCTAAGGTAAGTCTACTAGGATGAGGAGACGGATGTAGGGAGATTAATTTGGAAGATTTTGGATGAGACAAATGTCTTGAGAGGTGTGAGTAATTGGTTAGAAAAGGTATACTTTTATAAGGGGGGAGGGGCTCTTTAGGAAAGTGTGAAAATATTATTTTATTATAAACATATATTCGGTTTAAAAAGGTCCAAAACACATTAATGTCGAATATAGGGTGACTAATATTCGAAATAAAATCATCCAATAGTAATTTTATAGGTTTTGGATAATATTTGAATAATTATAATCTTAATTATTTAAATGATTTATTAATGAGGTAAACACTGCATCATTATTATGTCATAAATAATTTAAATTATTTGATGTATAAAAATTATAAAAAAATACCATGATGTAGGAAAAATTATTAAATTTTCAATTAATATTTATATTTGAAAAGATAATTTATATAACCCTTTCAAAAAATTATTTTTCTAAAAGATAATTTCTTTTGTCATTTTTTCTTTTTAATTATGTTAACTAATCTAAATTTTTATTATCACTCCCATGTGGCTCAATGTGGTCCCAAAATCGACCCAAATATTCCCATGGTCATAAATGACTCAACCAAGAAGTTTTGGACAAGTTTTAAGGTAATTTTGATTTATTATAATATTATTTTTACCTTGAATTACCCTACTTGCCTTTAACCGTGGTAAATAAAAGTCAAAAGTTATTATTCATACAAAATTAATTTCATCTTATTGAACCACATTTTACTTCTTTATAACAACCATGTATGTTGGATTTCGGAAATTCAATTTACAGAAGTGGTAAAATTTCATTTAAATGAAAAAGTCAGTTTTTTTAAGTACCACTAAGTGGTATCACTATTCATCAAAAATTGATGTTTTTCATAAATATACCAAAAATTCAGCCGAAAAATAATTTGATATTATTAATTAAAAAATAATGTATATTTTTTCAAATTCATAACATATAAGTGGAATTAATTACTTTTAAAATTAATTCTCATTTTTAAAAAATTTGTGTGTTTTTAAGAAACAATAACTATCAAAAAATTGATACTTGTTTATGTCCAATTTCAAAGTGAAATTAATTCCAATGACAAAAATTGTATTAAATGGTACATATATATTTTAATTTTACTTTAAAAACAATTATAAAGATATTCTATCCATATAAATAATTTATATTAAAACATAGTTTTGAATTAAAATACAATATTTTCACTATTCATTAAAAAATGAACTTTATCGAAAAAATTCCAAAAAATTTACACAAAATAAATTTTGATGTCCCCATTCTAAATAATTATTTCATTTGGTCATATAGAATTTATTAAAGTAACGAAAACTATATTTATATATGGTTCTCCATTAAAAGGCGGTAAATCAACCTTTTAATGTAAATTATGCTTAAAATTAGATTCATTCACATTTTAAGCCTCTAAATTTAATTGGATAATTGTAAATACATTTAAGAAACATGAATAATAATATTTTAGTTAGTTTTGTTCATTACCCCCAATACAACGGCTAGGAGTTAAATAAAATTTAAAATAATAATATTATATTATTAGTGTGCAACGTAAGATTTCAAAGAAATCTGTTGTTGCGTATCGGGTACGCTATCGAACATAGAAACCCCATTAAAGTAAAATTAATATATAATTCACAAATATTAATAAATTTCAAAAGGTCATATTCTTTATTTACCTGGGATGTCACATCCTTCTTCGCTTTTTGGAATTGCGTCATCTCAATTTTAACATTTAGGCTCAGAAACTTTATTGAATGTCCCACATCAGAAAAAGAGTCAGTAAAACTACCACTTTAAAAGAAAGAAAGAAAATTACAATGGTCACCCGAGTTAATCCATACTAATATTCCATGAATTCATGGATATGGAGGAGAAAACAGAAGTCCATGTTCTGATGGAGAGTGATAGGAAACATGATTTGGAGAAAGTTAACCACAAGAAAATCACAAACTTATGATGTGTGTAAACGGTCATTGATTACCCTGTAGAAAATGTAAACCAACAACATTTTTCTTTTACGTTCCTTTTCATAATTTTGAGGAATTCATCTTCTACATAGAATAAAAACATAAGGAAATATACTTACCTTCAAGTATAGTTTCATCTTCTAAGAAGTTTCTATAAAAACTAATCATTTCTCTAAACGATGGGCATTCAAAAAGACATGGTCACAACAAAAGCACAAGAATATTCTTCTAGAGAATCACATACTCCACAAAAGGAGAACTATCTATTTACTTTTTATTTTGACATCAACTAAAACCAAAATTGTTAGTAGAAGATCAGATAATCACTAAAAGGATAATCCTTTATAAAAAGAAATACTACTCTTAATCTCCAAAATTCAACAAGAAGAACCCATGGTTCAAGAAATACCATTAAATAAATAGTTTTCCTTAAAATTATTCAAATTAATCCAAACTAATATTAAAACCCAAATCACTGAAAGATTTAATAACATAATCTTCCAAGGTAAATTGTAAAATTTATCTCCAAATAACATCAGTTAATCTTAATGTCTCATACTGAAATGTAATTAACCTAATCAAATATTCTCCATGAAAGGATAATCATTTTCATAAATAGATAAAATCATCATGTGTCCATAATAAAACATAGATTCATCCAATCTAAAATTTCAAACATTATTCCACAATTGAAATCCCATAGTATTGTATCTTCTTTAGGAATATAGTGTTTCCTAAAAAGAGAGAACGTCTTCCATAACAAAATTTATCACATAATTACTAAATAATTTTCTATAGAAAGTATATCCATTTGATAAAACATAAGTTCCAAAAATCAACTTATTCTTATTCTATAAAATAATTTTTCCAAAATAATAAGTCATAATAACCAGGGAATTCAAGTAGGTTAGTGTTAGGAAATGTGCCCTTATCACCCATCAGTTGTGGGTTCGATTCCGAGAGCCTTGTCGGATACAACGGGTTGTCACCAATACTACGGGATGTCCTTTTTATAAAACTCAAAAATAACCCTAACATGTTTCAACCTCAATGGTTTCCGTATGCCCCTCATTTTCATCCAAATTCATTATTATCTCAACATCTTAAGTGTTGATGTCTTATTTTACCACCATATGATAAAATAAAACAATCCCCAAAATGAAGAACACCATACCTAGATCATTGTGTCCATTTTGACTCGTTTTCATCTTGTTCATGTAGGTAGAAGGTCCATGGATCGAAACAATGATTTAGAGATCCTTCAAAATCATTTTCTTCCTCCATCCAAATACACCACGTACAACAAGGGTCATATGGGTGTTCATA
This sequence comes from Viscum album, assembly GCA_963277665.1. Lineage (NCBI taxonomy): Eukaryota > Viridiplantae > Streptophyta > Magnoliopsida > Santalales > Viscaceae > Viscum > Viscum album. Next base: position 2,037,401,575 of record OY728120.1, on the reverse strand, counting down.
GAAAAATAGTTTTGGAAAATAATCATGTATGACATATAATTTCAAAACATCTGATAAAACATGATTTCTATAAAATAGTCAGAACGAATTTGAGTTGAAACTTTCAATTAATCGTCCTTTTAAAATACCATAGGCATGTGCTGGGAGACAATATTTTAAAAGCAAATATAAATAGGTTTCTCAAGGGTCTCCTTCTTCAGCACCTTCTTCAAAATTATAATATGCTTCCAAATCTTGTGATAAGGTAAAATATTTGGAAATTCCTTGATAATATTTACCTTTCCTGAAAATATGAGAGTATTGTGAAAATATGATTTTTCTAAATACAACCCATGATCCATGATGATAATGAGGTATAATGGAGGTGTTTTATATTTCAAACAAATTATTTCATGTGAGTTGTATGCTATAAAAATTTACACAATCATCCGAACATGACTTTGAAATAATTATTTTAAGCATGTCATCAGGAAGAGATAGGAATTTCATTTGAGATCTTACTCCTTCCATTTGTAACTGACATTCCTTGATCTGAAAATGTTATAAAACAAGGATTTAACTGAAATATTATATATGATACAAACCATATGTCTACTGAAAATTCCTAATCCCTAAAGTTGTCAAAATCGACCTCTGATACCAACTATATGGACCCGACCTTAAACCTTGCATAATATTGAATTAAATAAATAATTCACATTGAGGATCTTTTTAGGTTTAGATTTTTAGAGAATTTGGACATAACTATTACATATCAAAAGATTACAAAGTAAAAACATTTAATCAATATCCATTTTTTTACAAAACATGAACTCTTGAAAAAAAGAGTCATGTCTAGTTCCATATTTAAGACAGCATGACTTTTCCGTGATCCCATCCTTGACCCTATTCAACATTATGTCCTGTGAAAAAGATTTCGAAAACGTGGGGTGAGCATAAAAATCTCAGTAAGGGATGCACAAAGAAGAAAAAATGTTAGTTTTTCAAAATAAAAAGTAAACCATGATTACTTTAACTTAAGTCATACTTTTCACCTTTATGAAGTAGTAAATACTCTTCACTGAATAAAAGATCATTACATACCCTTTTGTAACCAAAATAATACCATAAACCCCATATAAAGAACCCATAACATATAAAGGTAACTTGGGACATAAACATAATTAAATGGAATAACCATACAGTCGACTTCCATACGTATCACCAAATAGAATAGCCATACTGACGACTTTCACACCCAATGCATTGGAGGTTATAACGTAACCACCCGTCCTGGTTTTCACGGCACCCCCCATAATATGGTTTATCATGTAACCACCTATCAAATGTCCAAGTACCATCACAACACATAAAATACTAAAAATATAAACATTTCACTAATAACATTTCATTTGAAGTCACAAGAATTAATTTCAAGATAATGAAATAATCAATCCATTTTCATAAACCATTTAAAAAGAGATTTCTGAATCAACGTGTTCCATACCACTTTGATGCTTTCAAAATAATTATCATTTTAAATCATTAATTTACATATAAATAAATCCTTAAAAACCATTTTCAAAACATGGACATTAAAGATAAATATTTAGAGTAATAAATAGTTAAAACATTTAAAACTATAATTTAGTTAAAGAGTTTCTAAACAAATAAGAGACTCTTGAATACAAATAATTGAAGAGTAAAAAATAATCAGAACTTTATAATTTCATGAGAATAAAGAGATTCAGGATATAATATGTCAAAGGACTGTATATACACCATATAAAAGTGAATTTATTCATAACAATAAATAAGTCTCAATGGAAAGTAAATTGAGACAAAGCCCCTTACAAAGATGGTATCCTTAAATTAAAGATAAATCAGTCAGATAATTATGTGTGACAAATATAAATACACCCAATATAAGTGGATATTATGTGGAAGGAAATCATATAAAATTCACACATATTCATATGATGACATAAATAATAAAGAGAAGATCAACCCAAAGAATGGGAATTGGGTTAAGAAGTTCCCTTACCGATTTGGTAACTTACAAAACATATGCCACATGAAAGAAGGATCATCCAGTGAATATAAAAATACTCATAAATGAAATTATATTACACAAAGAGTACAATAATGGGCAGCACATACACAACAAAAAAGGAGATAGTGGAAAATATAGCATGAATCTCACTGGAATAAAAACAAGTGAGATGAAGACCCCTTACCACGATGTAATCAATCGATTCGTATGACCCAAAGTTAATAACCACCAAATTAATAACAAAATACCATGAATATAATGATATTAATGATAATATATATAAAATTTCCATACAAAATACACAACATTCAATAAATATGTGGTGAACAATGGAAATCTCACGGAATTAAAAGTGAGATAAGAAATCCATAACAAAATTTTTACAGCCTAACTGCGCCACTAAAAAATTCATAAAATTTATTGATGATAGTAAGAGGGGTTATATCATCATATGAAACTACAATTAAATTATGGATAATATAAAATAATGTCCTCCAACATAATAACATGGAGCATAAAAGAAATGACATAAAAGAGAGTACTTGAAAAGAAAGAGAGAGGTCAGACCCCTTACCTCGTGTCCGACTTGACTCGGCCGTTCATTAATCTCCTGAATAACAAACTAAAGTTAATTTATACTTTCTTAAGAACCTTTTTAATTTTTATTATTACTTTTATATCACTTATTACCATGTTATAAACATTATGTTATAATTTACGTTAATAATGTTCATTTTGTCGATATTTGGTACTTGAGTAAAAAATGAACACCTTATATTTACATGTTGTCCATGTGGTCAATATTCCATTATATCCAGAATGGTATTCATTATTTAGATATCATATATATCATATATATCCAGAATATACATGTGTTTATAATAGTACATAACATTTGGAGGTAAGAAATGAAATGCACCATTCATGGAGACGGTAAGTCGTAGGTATTCATGAACGCTACTTTCATTTCTATTTCTTATTTTAATGGAATTAAAAAATAATGATACATTGGTATATTATAATTCCAGTATAATATCATATATAATATCATTAAATCTATCATTTATACATCCCACATAAGGCATTAACATGTCACGTCTCTTTGAGGGGGCAGTAGTCCGCACTTCCTCAAATGATATTATTGTATTTACCTGCTAGGAAACCATAATTGTTTGATATAATTGGGAATTATAGAAGCATAAGGAAGTCATTAAAATAATATATATATCATATATAAATACAGTTCCATCATAATGGCCACTGTGAGATGTGGTAAAATGTAATTGAACAATCATCGTTTCGTGAGGCGTTAGTTTGCCATCCACAGAAACATTATGTTCTTCATCCATTCGATGGAGGTGTGTGTAAGTGTACATTGAATCCTTCTCATAAAAAAATCCTAGTATATTGAGGATACTGGTGTTGTTACAAAAGAAATTAATAAAAAGAGTTTAGGGGTTGAAGAAGTAGAATAAAAGAAAACAAATTAAGAGAAACTGTTACCTTTAATTGGGGTAACTCCCTTTGGTTTGAACCAAAGGACTTCTTGAAGTGTATTCTGCCTAAGGTAAGGCTTCTAATAGGTGGAGAACTATGTAGGGAGCTTGATTGGTCAGATTTTGGACAAGCCAAATGGCTTGAGAGGTGTGAGGAATAGGTTATAAATGGTCTCCTTTTATAATGGGGAGGAGGGGCTCTTTAGAAAAGTGTGAAAACATTATTTTATTATAAACTTATCTTCTATTTCAAAAGGTACAAAACACATTAATGTCAAAGATAATATGAAACATATTCGGAATAAAATCATCCAGTATGAATTTGATTTGTTTTGTATAATATTTTAATCATTATAATATTATTTATTTAAATGATTTATTAATGAGGTAAACACTACATCATTATTGTGTCATAAATAATTTAAATTAATTGGTGTCTAAAAATTAAAAAAAATATCATGATGTAGGAAACATTTTTATATTTCCAATTAATATTTATAGTTGAAAATATAATTTATATAAACCTATCAAAATATCAATTTACTAAAATATATTTTCTTTTGTCATTTTTTCCTTTTCTTTAAGTTAAATAATCTAAATTGTCATTATCACTCCCAAGTGGCTCAATGTGGTCCAAACATATTCACAAAGATTACCATGGTCGTAATTAACTCAACCAATAAGTTTTGGACAAGTATTAAGTTAATTTTTAATTATTATAATATTCTTTTTACCTTGAATTACATTATTTACCATTAACCGTGGTAAATAATAGTCAAAAGATACTATTCACCAAAAATTATTTTTTCATCTTATTGAACCAGATTTCACTTCATGATAACAACCATGTCTGTCGGATTTTTGAAAGTCAATTCACAGAAGTGGTAAAAGATCATTTAAATGAAAAAGTCTATTTTTTTAACTACCACTAAGTGGTTTCACTATTCATCAAAAATTGAAGTTTTTCAGAAAAATACCCAAAATTCAGACTAAGATATATTTGATATTGGGAATTAAAAAATGATGTCTATTTTTTCAAATTAAAAACATTGAAGTGGAATTAATTAATTTTAAAATTAATTCTCGTTATCAAAATTAATAGACTGTTTTTAGGAAACAATAACTATCAATATATTGATACTTGTTTTTGTCCAATTTCAAAGTGAAATTAATTCCAATGACCCACATTGGATTAAATGGTAAAAATTTATTTTAATTTATCTTTAAAACAAATTGAAAAGATAATATAACCATATAATTAATTTAGATTAAAACCTAGTTTTGAATTAAAATTCAATATTTTAATAACTCATTAAAAAAAATGAACTTTATCGAAAAAATTCCAAAAATTTACAGAAAATAAATTTTGATGTCCCCATTCGAAAGAATGGTTTTATTTGGTCATATAGAATGTATTAAAGTAACCAAAACTAGATTTAAAGAGGGTTCACCATTAAAAGGATGTAAATCGACCTTTTAAAGTAAATTATGCTTAAAATTAGATTCATTCACATTTTAAGCCTCTAACTTTTATTGGATAATTGTAAATACATTTAACAAACATGTATAATCATATTTTAGTTAGTTTTTTTCATTACCTCCAATACAACATCTAGGAGTTAACTAGAATTTAAAATAATAATATTATATTATTAGTGTGCAACGTAAGATTTCAAAGAAATCCGTTGTTGCGTATCGGGTACGCTATCGAACATAACAACCCCTTTAAAGTAAAATTAATATTTAATTCAAAAATATTAATAAATATGAAAAGTTCATTTTCTTTATTTACCTGGGATTTCACAAATACTATTAATATCCATAAACAATTTTACCCAAAATATATTAAGTATCTTAATACAAAGTGCACAAAAACAAATTTTAGAAGGGTTAAATTTTAAATAATAAATAAGTATTATTATTACGTAGATACACTAACTCAATTTTCATTAAGTCCAGAGTGTTAAAAATGAAATTTTTTGTTATATATATATATTGATTTATATTTCATAATTTAGATACATCTATTTTACCCACTAATTATACGGATAAATTTTAATGGTTATAGAATTTTCTATGAATCATTGGTTCAAAGATTTAGGTGAATCATGTTATTTAAAACAATATGTTTTAATGGAAAATAAAGAATTTAATATCTCAGGTTTCTGAATTCTCCCCCTTTAAATAAATTTCATCTTCACAGTTTTGATTTACACTCACTTATAAAATTAGTTATGGGTATCTAAAAGACAGTCATAACTCATGATATATTTTCAAATTATGTTTCTAAAATAATATATTATCTATGACTAAGAATCAAATATTTTCCCTTTATTATGTTAATTGATTAATTCATATATCATTTTCAATTTGTCGTATTATTTCCTCCTTTTCTTATAAATGAATAATATTACCATTCATTTGAGACATTTTCCAGGGTGTTTCTTCCAGTATTTTTAACATGTATTAAATTGAATTGTCACAAACCAACCCTAGTTATCCCAGAATTGGACACTCAATCCAACTCGTGGCATGGAATGCTGGGTGTTCCTATTCTCTATAGGCTGGAAACTAGAACTTGAGCACTAAGAACTACCTTTGGGAATGCTTTTTTCTCGTAAAATAAAAACCAATGGATACAATAGAGGCCAATATTTAAAATAGAATCAGGAAGACAATATAGAGTCAGATAGTATAATAAAAATTTTATAAGGAAAGACAGGTTCTTAGAAAACCAAAGTAATCATAATTAATAAAAATGCATATCCATCTAAAATATGGGAAAACATCTCACAATTTCACCACAGAACTCCCAGAACTAGTTAACACAAATATCTACCATCGGTATGAGATGACATATCATTACCTGCATTAGATAAAACTAGATCTACACACCCAAAAACATATGTTTACAGTGTGGGAAAATGATACTAGTATAATCCCACCTATTTTTCTCATAAGAATAATTTATAAAACATACCAATTATTCTCACTTACAGAAAAAAAAATTCATGAAATACATATTCAAAATTTATATCAAAACATTGGAATTTGTCTGTTTAAAAATTTTAAAAAACATTCCAAAAAAACCAATATTCATTTACCATTTAATGAAACAATTTTCCTTTCAATTAATTCAAATATTAAAAAATCATTTCAAATATATGTAATATGAATAAATAACCATTTCAAAAAGTGAATCAATATTGTAACTAAATTCAAGGATACAATACATCCAGATTAACTAGGATCCTCACACAATCTCAGTGATAAAATTCTACCTAGTTTATACATTACCCCCAGAAATGGTCTTATATAGTAAAAGTCAACTCCTATAAGCATCTCCCTAAGTCAAACATTGTTTAGTTGGTGTTTTAATCATGGATCCATGATAGATAAAACAACCCATAATTTGCATGAATATCCCAATTTTATCCCAATCCAAAGTACCTCAGGTTACCATGTTCTATATCCCACACATTGAGTATTCACATTCTCATTTGATATCAATTCATTATTTATACTACCTATAATGAGAGGCATTTCAATTTGATAATTAAAATAAATTTCATTCATTGAAATCATATATGTATGAAAATAAGGTATCTTGAAAAACTAATATTCATCTACAAGAAAAATTGGGAAAATAGATTTTCTCAAAGATATCTAAAATCACCACATTTCCAAAATTATAAATCATTTTATTTAACTATTTAGAAAACCAATTTAAAATGAACATGCATTCATTGTTCATAATACAATTCCCTTTTATGGAACCCCCTACATAAAAACAAATGGTTTTTAAACATCAATATAAGAACCATAGGATAAGATGAACTAATAGATCTATGAAACAATGAAGAGACATAAACCATGAATTAAAAATAAAGCATCTCCAAATTATCAATTTATTGAATAGTGGAAATGAGATAGACCACTTACCAAAATAATTCCAAATGGGCACACCATGATTAATGAAGAACCAAACTAAAACTCCAAATTCCAAGACTGATCTATTATAAATAAAATTATAAAGTTAGATCCAAAAAATTACCATGGATTTCATTTCCCTTTGTAAAGTGGAACATGAAGAAGATTAAGAACCAAGACAAAAATAGTGTTTGAATTACTAAAATAGGATAACAGCTTCAATTGTAAATTCAATCATCCAAGAACTCTAATTGGGATAGCTAAAAACATAAATAAAGTTATTATATGTCTATAAATATTAATTTTAGGTTTAGGGGAGAGGGAGAATAATCGAAATAAGGGTTTCAATGTAAAAAATTACAATAATTCCCCAATTAAACTCAACCATATTAGTGCCATTGGCTAGAAACTCACCCTCCACCAGTCTTCTCATGGTTACATTTAGAAATCAAATATTCTTCCACATTCTCCAGTGCTTCAATTTATGGTCTCCAAATTAATTATGGGCCTCCCATATCATGGGTTATCTATAAATAATCCTTTAGTGGGATAGAATCTATAATCCACTAGCTAGATGACCACCAATATCATTTCTAACTACAGGTTTCAGTCCACACTGAACCACACCTCTCAATATACACAACTAATACCTAAAACAATGGAAAATAACCATATATCAATGATAAATTATTTAAAATGAAATATATAGATGATCATACCTATATGAAATGTAGGGATATAAAAATTCTCCCCACCATATTGTTTTATGACCCAATAAACATAAGTTAAAAAATGTTGATCCATTAATAGATGACGATCTTTCTCCCTCACCATAGAATCACACTTCTAAATATCATGAGATTTCATTCATTTATTCCATAATACCCAAACCAAAATAATAGACCCCAAAAAAGATATTCTGTTTAGAATCAAAAATCTAGAAAAATTGCACAACAATCAACATATCTCATTCTAGATCAAGATATTCACAATTAAAAATTGGAGATTGGTTAGGAGGGCACTTATTAAGCTATGAAAAAAAATAAAAAATCATTTATTAAATTCAACTACGATGGAAAATCCAACAATTAATCCACCTTTCTTATCTGCACTATGATCTCAAGGGGTCCCATGTATCTCAAAAATAACCCACTTATATTCCCAAGACAATGATGACCCAATTGAGGTGAGAATTTCAATAAAACCAAATGATTAACAAAAAATTCATAAGGATGACACAAAAAATCCACATAATATTTATAATAACACTAAACAGTCCCAAAACATCAACATATAACCTTAAACAATGTCGACATTTCTTGTAAAAGGCTTTGTTCAATAAGAGAGGATTTACCCACCCCATACCAACAAATAGGTGATTTGAAATAGATACCATAATGATTCTAAAATAGATCCATTTTGATGGATTAATGATAACTATTTTTATATGAAACTGTAACTATTTGTAGGTGGATATAGCAAGAATCTCTAAATACTATGATCTATTCACATAACATATCCTCAAAAATATGAATAGAATTATTTTTTTATCTATATTTCTATGGTTATTAATACATTCCGAACTTTACTTTATATACCATTACCTCCATGAGAGTTTTTGAAGTGTCTCCAACCTTGAATCCACTAAACCGATGCTCTGAGTTGGGTCGCCACACAACCTTAAGCACACATCCATGTATTCCATAAGCTGCTGACTAGTATCGACAGTCTAATGGATCTCATTGAGAGACCATACCCTCTTTACCAGAGTACTTCACACTAGATATAAAACTAAATAAAGTAAATAATATAGAATAGAATAGAAACATGCATTACTAAATTTTTTCCAAAAAAGGGTATTAACCATAACCAATAATAAAAATTCAATGTCAATATAATTGTGCCATAAGAATAGAAAGACCAAAAAATAAAGACAGTCATTAAATCCCCAAAACGAGTCTAGACACCCAGTATGGATCCTCATCTATGCACATCAAAATACAAAATAAACTCACTATGATAGGGCCACTACCCTTTTCATGGCCTACAACCATGAAATCTAGTCGGGTACCCAATGGCATCCAGAGTAGGGTGTGAGTGAAACATAGTAGGCCACCACTAATGGTGTCTACAAAATATAAAGTCAAAATAGATAGTGTATTTAGGTACAAAATAAATTACAAGATAAAAAATGAAAACATGGGCTTCATTAGTTACAATATTTACCATATTAATTTTCATCCATTGTTCCATGGGTTAGGCATTTACATCATTTACCCTACGGCCTAAGCTAGTGAATTATAAGGCATAAGGGGATAAGTCAACTTCCCTAACCCATTAGGAATAAACATATCATAAAAAATTTACATCAATCTTACATTGGATCCTCAATCTAGGTTTTCCCAACAAATTCATCCATTAAGGGCAGAGTGACTCAGTCTAACTCTGTAACCTGTGAATTATATGGCTAAGGTTTAGAGCCTTAGTTCATTCTCTCACACCAAAAATCCATATGAATATTCTTATTTATCCATTTTCTGCATATATCATGTCAAAAATCTTACATAATCAATACATATAACGTTCACAATTCACATTTCATTCAACACATGAAATATAATCAAGATTTAACCATTTCCCAGATTTAGCATTTATTTGGCATAGCTAATTTAACCCATTTCCCTTTTTCAAAACATAACCCTTTGAGATTATTCAACAATTTTGGTATGTTTGACCATTTCACATAATTCAAAATTCACAAGCATTATCCAATTTAATCAATTCAATTACAAACTCAAAAGTCATTAGAGACATTCACTTAACTCCATTTAACCCTTTTTCACATTTTTCCCATCAATACCTCATTCTATTTCCAACAATTATACTGAACTATCATTAGTGAATTTATATACTTTTAACTAACATGTCAACACATTTAACATGATCTCTATTTCAACACAAATAAACTTTAGGATTAGCATTGCTTTTTTCAATGTTCGGGAATATTGGAACCCCCCATGGGTTTTCCTAAATGGTCTAATAAATCTCAACACATCCTACATGGATTGTTAGGGGTCTAAATCATCATTAATCCAACCATTTTACCATATATTTATAAATTCATTAAATTTAAATCATGAGGGATGCAATATCACAACCACACATGCACAAATCGAAAATAAACCTATGGGGTACAACTTATAGACCACCTTCCTCGAATCTGAAGATGAATGCTTCCTTAACATTAGCCTTAGTTCATGATTAAAGCACCAATTAAATCAAAAATCAACAACCCAAAAGAAAAGGATTGCTTTAGGTATTCTGATAAAGAAGAATGAAACCACAATCCCTAATCCAGAAAAGAGAATCATGAGAAGAGTTAGACATACCCTAAACATTGATTCAAACCCGATGAAACTCCAATCATCCTATAAATGAACGAGAACAACCATTTGAATTATTTGGGAGATTTGGTTCATCACTAAGTCCGTTATATAATAAATGGGGGATTAAATTAGGTAGAGATATTAAAATCTCGAGGGTGGAAGAAAGGGTAAAATCCCACTTTTAATGAGGCACATAGTTTGGCCGCACAGTTTTCCAATGAATGCGACAAAAAATTGCTAACCTCTATCCAAGAGGGGACCATGGAGCACAATTACCTAGGGATCCCACAAAATAGGACAAAACATGCATCAACCATGTGTAATTCCTTTTTCCAAAGTCATGGGAATGAAATTACACTTTAATTATTTACACTAATCTTGCAAAAACCATGTGATATGCATAGGATGGCATGATTTACCATTATTTCATTTCTTAAACACTCGAAACACCCCTGAGCCTCATCAAACACTGAGTACACCATCTATTAATCAAAATTATAGAGACTTAATCATAAATTTAAATAAGGACATACCTCCAGGATGTTCAAGATCTTACAACCTCCCCACCTTATAATGACTCATTATCGGGCTACAGTTCCAAACATCACTAAGATTCCCAAGAAAAGAGATTGGTCCACTGAGGCAGTGTATCTGAATCCCTCTCTAATGTTTCTTCCTAAAAATTACCATGCTACAAAAAAACTCTAACAAAGGGAACCTTATTTCATCATAATAATTTCTCACTGTGATCCTCAATATGAACTGGATGATCGCCAAAGGATACATCATCCTCAAGCTCAACATCCACAACATTGATCATGTGATATGGTTCAAGGTGATAATTTGTATGACCCAATTAGTATGCCATCAGTCTGATCCTATCCACCACCTCAAACGGCCACACATAAATGGGTCCCAGCTTTCCTTTTTTCTGAATTTTATGGTGACCCAACCCTGGGGACTCCTGAAGAAACACATGATCAACCACCACAAACTCAAGAGGTCTATGATGGTAATCCACATATTATTTATGCCTAATATGATCAGTTTCCATATATTTATGAATCAATTGAACATGATCTGGCATCTCATGCATGAGAATCATCCCCAACAATTTTTATTCCCTAACTTCCATCCAACATAATGGGGACCTACATGGTCTACCATAGAGTGCCTCGAATGGTCCCATATGAATCATATCCTTGTAAGTATTGTTGTGGGAATACTCATAAAGTGATAATTTCTTTTCTCATGATCCACTAAAATACCAGACACAAGCCCTCTAAAGGTCCTCAAATACCTAAGTAGTACACTCAGATAGCCCATATATCAGTGGGTGGAAAAACATACTCAAAAACACATGGGCACCGAGAACCTTCTATAGTCCCTTATAAAATATTGAAGTGAAATGCAGATCACAATTCAAAATTATGGTTCACATACACCCATGTAAATGTGCTACCTCTCAAACATATAACTCCCCCAACTGATCCACATTGAAAGTCTCTCAAATTGGATGGAAATGAGCCATCATAGTCAAACTGATCCACAACTACCCAGATCACACAATTTTAGTAAGTTCCCTTAGGGGACCCACCATGATATCCATTGACATGTCATCATATTTCAACTCTAGAATGGTAAATGGCTACAACAAACCACCCAACTTTTAATGCTATGCCTTCAATAGCTGGCAGGTAATGCATCGTGCCCCAAAACCTATAACCTCTTTCTTCATCTATGTCCACCAATAATACCTCTGAAGATGATAATACATTTTGGTCAATCCAGAATACACATCCACCTCAAATCATGAAACTCACAAACTAGAACTACCCAAAAACATGTCAGAACCATAACACAACCATGAATATTAATGATCTCCTAATCACCACCAGTCCAACCAGAAGGTGACTGACCACCATTTAGAATTTCCCTTAAATCCAAACATTCTAGATCCTCAATCTTAGAAGAGTGGATGAAACTTCCAAGGATACAAGTTTCATCGACTCATTCCCATCGTGTACCTCTAGATGCATCTCATTAATGAAAACCATCATTCTCCACAAAAAAATGGATTCTTGAACCGCCTAACATTGAGCCGTCCGAAACAAAGATTTAATAACATTGATTCCCTTTCCAAGCATGTTTTACAACTCAAAATAAAATTACTACATGTTCGTGACCCATATTTTCTACAAAATATTCAGATCACACTAATATAAAATGTACCTAATGTCACACCCATGACTTTTTTTATTAAATTCATTACTCATTTAATTTCCTTTACCGATTTGTTTTGGGGGTTTACCACTCATTTTGGTGAAAATGGTGGGTTTTGAAAATTTGGGCCAAACCGTGAGCCCAAATCCAGATTTAAAAACAAATTTTGATTCTTATATAAGTCCTTCAATTTTTACTATTTTAAACCCATTCCACTTCTCAATTGGCATAACATAATATATTAAAATCACCATATCCTTTTGATCCACATAGAAATCCCAAATCATGATGGATTTGAGTTTTCAATTAAGGTAATGGGCCTGCCCGTAAGCCCATTTCCTGCTTTAAATTATTTTTTTAAAGTTTCAATATCTCATTCGTTTATTACTGTTTTTCAGTGATTCAACCTCCCAATCGAAGAAGAAAACCTCAGCCTCACCCCCTATATGGAGTTTTCCTCTTTGAAGCTCATATACCCCGCGGATTTGGACGATCTTTCTCAATATATCTCAAATCGACCAGATTTGATGAGGTAAAATGAAGCTTTCATAACTCCTTCAATTTTCATCCTTTTCCCCCCATTTCAGTCCCCACATAACCTAATATGACTCCATCAGTCCTCCATATCAGTTTTGGGTACTTCTAGATTCATAGTTAGGTGGATTGGGGCCGATTTCTTCAATATATTTCAAGTAAGGGAATTCCTTCTTGGTTCCTTCCATCCTCTTTTAGTTTTATTTCATATTTCTTGAAGTTCCTCATGTCCAGAAGTTAGATTTAGATCCTAAGGTTCTATTTGGTATCTTTTGGGTCAATTTTTGGTGGTCTAGGTCTGGATTTATATTCCTTGTGGTGCGGCGGTGGTGCGCTTAAGGTTTCGCACCAAGTTTTGAGGGTTTCGACTCAAAAGGTAGGTGATTCCATGTGTAACCATTTTATGATCAGTTAGCTTGCTTGTTTTATTAATTTAGTATGTTTATAATCTGTCTTGTGTGGTTTGAAAACAGTTTTTGATGAATTTGGTTAATCATTTAATTTTTAGTTGTATTTTAGCTTGAAATTGGGTACTTTTTATGTGTGACTCTTGGGGTAATGTTTTGGTTTAGTTTATAACATATGAAAGTGATTTATTAGTCTTAAAATGGGCTGCCAATTCTGTTTTGTTAATTACTTATTATCATGTTGGCCTTGAAAAGAGGTTTTTTTGAATGAGTTTAAGGTGTAAAACCGTGTTGTACTTTTTGAAGGAGATTTATGAAAACATGTGTTTTTCATGTGTTTCTTTGTGGTATTATTTGATGTATTTTTATAACATTTGGGGGTGCTTTAATAATTTTTTTAGGGCTGAAAATTCTGTTTTGGATTGTTATTGTTATGATTTTGGTTTTGAATGAGGGGTTTGAAATGGGTTTAGTGTGCAAACAATGGTTATACCTCTTGGGTTTGTTTTATAAAAATTGAAAATGTTTTATTTTGATAAACAAAGTTGGGAAAGGGTGTATATGTACTGTTTGGGTGAGTGTGTTCACCTAATGTGGGTTTTTAATGGTAAAGTGGTGATTTGAGATGTCAAACATTTTTAGAATGTTTTATAAATTGCCGAAATGTTTCACTAAACTGTGTTTTGTGTGCGAAACACGGGTGTGGGATGTTTCGTGTGAGTTTATTGATAAAATGAATTGTGAAGGTGAGAAGGGTATTATGTGACATGTGTGTGGGATGTTATGTGAGTTGAATATCTTATAACGGTTTTATAAAATCGTTTAATGGATTTTTGTAAGTGTTAAAGAAATTTGAAAAGTGTTGTAGGGAATTTTGGTGTGAGTTTGATTTCAAAATGCATTTGAATAAATAGTGGAATTTTTGACTTGTGTGATGTACATGGGGCTGTTTGGTTAATGTGTGATGTGGAATTGATATTTTCATGTGAAAACTATACTTCTTGGATTGTTGAACTTGTTTGAGCACAAATGGAAAACCCGGGTATCTAGGTGGGTGGACGTGTACTAGTATGCTAGTGAATTCGTGGGGTTTGGCCTCAGTTTCACCTAGCAAGATTGATGCTTAAAACTCTAACTAAACAATGATGATGATGATTGGGGACCACTAGGTTATGGGTATGATCCCTACTAGTGGCTCTTGCACGAGAACAAATATTTTTTGTGGTTACTCTCACCGAGATACGAGGTACCTGGGACCCACAGCTAGCTAGTGCCTAGGGGTTATTTCCTATTACTTGTGCTCAATAGATCCTTTGTACTTACCGTCGTTATACGGTATTGATGGCTGAAAAATTCAGTAGCTTTGTTATTTATTTTAAAATTGTTGTTCCTTTAAAATTATCTCACATGGAAACTGTTTTCATTTATCATTTCATCCTTTAGAAAATTGAAACTAGCATTTCTTATTTACAAAACATGCAATGATTTTTGTCATGAAATGTTTGTCACATGGAATCTCATATAGGTGGTATCCTACTGGGATTTCTCTCACACCCTAATTACACCTTTGGGTGTAAGTAGACTTTCTTATTTTATGCCACAGGTTTGAGTACAGGTTTTATGCCTTTGGTTCGGGTTTTTAGCGGTCCATTGTGATGTAGTGTTGTGGAGATGGATTGAGGGAGGTGCCTCTTTCCATGTGGAGGTTCTTGGGCTGTATTTTCTTGGGTTTTTACCTTGGTAATGGTCTTTAAAAATTGTTTAAAATTGTGTAATTCAGTTCTGAATTTTTGAAAAAGATTATTTGGTTTGAAAAATCTAGATTCGTTTCATTGGATTATTTTGTCATTTTAAGTTTATAAACTCGGGTAAATCATTCCCAATTATCAGTTTCTGATACCTGGGAACTTGTGCCAGCCCGTGGGGATCGGGAACGCCCTTAAGGACTTGTCACGGTCTGGGTTTGGTGCCGGTTTTGGCGGCATCCATATTCGGTTCGTGACAAAATGGTATCAGAGGAGGTTCACTCCATTGGAGTCATGTTATTTGGGAAATAGTCGGGATAGTCTAGATTTATGACTATTGGGACATGGAATTCTGGTTATGGGTAGTGTTCTTGATCACCACACCTCATTTCAGGATTCAAGTCACCAGGGGAAGTTGGGATTTGTCTAGTTCTTTTGGTTTTCTTGGTTTGATGATGATTAGGGGAAATGAAAAGAGAGTTGGGTTAATGGGCTCAATGAGCTCGCAGGGTCTGGAAAGCCATGTGGAGCCGGGGATATTCCCTAGAACACTCTCTGTGACAGTGAAGTGATTGGAATATGGCCTCCAACCATATGTCCAAGTCACCCACTGAAACTAGTTTCCTCTCGCATTTTCTGGTGTTCTTTAGTTTTGAAATCTTGGAAGTTTGGTTTTAAAGTGACTTGGTTTTAGGAAGTGTAATGTTTTTGTGAAATTAGTTTCAAATAAATATGGAATGGTTTGATTTATGAAATGGAGGAACTGAATATTCAGAATTATTTTGAAATGGAGAATTGTGTTCTTACACCTCTTTTGAAAGCAGAAACTATATTGAAGTTGGTTTTGAAAAAGTGTTCCCATTAGAGTTTTCTAAACTATTAAAAGTTTTTTTAATGGGATGAGATGTTTTGAAATTAATGTAAATAAATTGAATGTGAGTTTTCATTGGAGAAATTGTGCCTTTCTGAAAAGTTTTTTTAATTGCGGTAATTTGGGTTCGACCTCCTGGTTAGCGGTTTTGATAAGAATGATGTGTTGGTTGACCATTTTGGTTTTGAAAAGTGGAAAGAATTAGTGCATTAACCTTTGGTATTTCCATGAGTGACCACATGCATGGGGTTATATGGGATGATATATGGTTGATGGCATGACTAGATGAGTTCCAGGACGGATATGAGGAGGGTGCCTGGTGTGGCACAAAAACATGCATGTGTGAGGCCCATGGGGTACCATTGGTGGATACGCTCACCGCTGAACTGTTTTTTTTTTCAGAAATGGTTTTAAGGAAAAACATGTTTTCTTGATGAATAGTTTGGGATGGTTTTTATTATGGGTTTTTGAAAATGATGATGTTGTGGGATGTTTTGAGTCCAAGAACCCCTCCTGTTCGAACTATTTTTTTTTTGGGTTGTGTTTGGTCGAAAAGCCGGGTAAAAGGTCCGGTTAGTAGTCTCCTATGATATATGATTCAGGACACCATTAAGATGGTTCCATTGACGAGTTTGGATCTATTTTGTGGTATGTTTTTACCAATGGACCAGCTTGTTTGGGTCCTTGGGTTCTCTCTTTGGATAAGGTACGCCCCATTAAGATTTAGTGCACAACTGAAGTGCAATGCGGATTGTTTCACCATTAGAAAAATCCTCCAGTTGATCAATGTAAGGAATATTTTCTTGAGATTTGTGGAATGAGACTACACCATTTACATTCTTGGTTTTTTTTGGATCCTCTTGTTTCTTAAGAGTGCTCATGGATGGTTGAAAGTGACCTTAGTTTCTTAAGCTACCTAATTTGTTGAAGGTGAAAGTTTTCTGGGGTTGTCAGTATGGATAGTGTCTAAGAGGGCCTCTAAGTCCTTCATAGTCTCTTCGTAGAAGGGGTTTATGTTAAACTACCAGTGTGGGAAATCTAGACATGAGAGGCTGTTATGGACACTTTCTGGAATGCTGTGATATTTGGTGATATTGTATAAGGCCCCCTCCTTGTATTATTTCTCTCAGTCACTTTGGACTTGTTTGGTGACGTAATGTGATGTCACGTTCTCGTTTGATTGTAAAGGTGAAGTTGTACAATATTATGTGAGTCTATTTTTTTTTCAAAACTGTTTTTCCTTTTGGGAGATCTTGACATCCTCTATTTTAGAGGAAGGTGTTTATATGTATCCTTTATTTCTGTTTTTTATCACCCGAAGAAGCAGGGTGTGATGTGAGTGCATCCTCTAAACCCTTATTTCAGTGAATTTAAAAGTTAGGGTAAAGTGAGTTCTAAAGTGTGTTATATCTAGGTGAACCCATCTTAGATTACGTGTAGTTGTTTTCAGAATCGGAAGAAGAAATTCTATTTGGGTTTTCCAAATCCTAACTACGAGGCCGAAGATGCTTCAATCATTCCAGCTCCAGCCATAGGTCCCGGAGAGAAGCTGGCACATAGTCAAAGGAAATCCAATGGTAGTTTTTAACCTTGAACAAAGAAATGTTCTTAGTATGAGAGATGGGAATAGTTTAAAAATTTGGTGTTTTCATCTTTCTTCTTTTATTCCCATTTGGTAGAAAGAGGGGGAGTGCCTCATCCCCATGTTATCTCCCAATGACTTTCTTTTCCCATTTGGTTTCCTTTGAGTTTGGGGAAAGGTTTTTGATTTGTCTAGACATGTTGAGTGAACATTTATTAGTAACCATTCACCAGATAACCATGTAGGTATAAGGATCCACATGGTTAGAGAACAGTTTCCCAAACTGCGCGGGCTAACCGTGTTGTCGTCCCAACACTTTAAGTTTTGCGGTTTTTCTATGCCAGCTCATATTGGTCAGTTAAAATGGATGGTTTTTATGGTGAGGAGAACCACTATGAGTCCCATGTATATTATTTTGAAAATGCCTAATGGGATTCTACCCCTTGTACTACGGAGTTTGTTCGGGGCTCCCCTGTTAGTGTCTTGATTCTTTCTCGGAAAAAACATTATGTTGTCTCTTATGGTTGGGGAGACCATTTGTGTATCCTTGTACCAGTAACTCACTTTTGTACTTGGTCTTGGATTAGATGTGGGTAGTCTCGTTCGGAGCTATATAACCACATACATCTTCCTTGAGTAAACGTTGGGATTGGAGATTTCCGAATTGTTTAGTTATATCAAGGTAAGTGTAACCTTGTTCGATGTTCTTGTTTGTTTGGGTAAATTTCTTGAGCCTTGTTAAGATAGTGTTTGAAGAGTTTTGTTTAGGATAAATCTTTAATGTGCTTGATAATTTCAGTAATGAGGGGTATGTTTTGGTTGTGAAGTATTACTTCCTTAATTGATCATTGGAGGTGTTTTGACCTTTGGGGGTGAAGCTTAGCAAATGAGTCCATTTATGCCTTTCGGTTGGGTTTGGTTTTTGCTTTATCCATGATGTGGCTTTCCGAGGGTGGAAAGTTTTATGGTGGGAAGAATTGTCACACCCATGACTTTTTTTTAAATTCATTACTCATTTAATTTCCTTTACCGATTTGTTTTGGGGGTTTACCACTCATTTTGGTGAAAATGGTGGGTTTTGAAAATTTGGGCCAAACCGTGAGCCCAAATCCAGATTTAAAAACAAATTTTGATTCTTATATAACTCCTTCAATTTTTACTATTTTAAACCCATTCTACTTCCCAATTGGCATACCATAATATATTAAAATCACCATATCCTTTTGAACCACATAGAAATCCCAAATCATGATGGATTTGGGTTTCTTATTAAGGTAATGGGCCTGCCCGTAAGCCCATTTCCTGCTTTAAATTATTTTTTTAAAATTTCAATATCTCATTCGTTTTTTACTGTTTTTCGGTGATTCAACCTCCCAATCGAAGCCCCAAACCTCAACCTCACCCCCTATATCTCGTTTTCCTCTTTGGAGCTCATATACCCCGCGGATTTGGACGATCTTTCTCAATATATCTCAAATAGACCAGATTTGATGAGGTAAAATGAATCTTTCATAACTCCTTCAATTTTCATCCTTTTCCCCCCATTTCAGTCCCCAAATGACCTAATATGACTCTTTCAGACCTCCATATGAGTTTTGGGTACTTGTAGATTCATAGTTAGGTGGATTGGGGCCGATTTATTCAATATATTTCAAGTAAGAGAATTCATTCTTGGTTCCTTCCATCCTCTTTTAGTTTTATTACATATTTCTTGAAGTTCCTCATGTCCATAAGTTTGGTTTTGATCATAAGGTCTGATTTGGTATCTTTTGGGTCAATTTTTGGTGGTATAGGTCTGGATTTATATTCCTTGTGGTGCGGCGGTGGTGCGCTTAAGGTTTCGCACCAAGTTTTGAGGGTTTCGACTCAAAATGTAGGTGATTCCATGTGTAACCATATTATGATGAGTTAGCTTGCTTGTTTTATTAATTTAGTATTTTTATAATCTATCTTGTGTGGTTTGAAAACTTTTTTTGATGAATTTGGTTAAACATTTAATTTTTAGTTGTATTTTAACTTGAAATTGGGTACTTTTTATGTGTGACTCTTGGGGTAATGTTTGGGTTTATTTTATAACATATGAAAGTGATTTATTAGTCTTGAAAGGGGCTGTCAATTCTGTTTTGTTAATTACTTATTATCATGTGGGCCTTGAAAAGAGGTTTTTTTGAATGAGTTTAAGGTGTAAAACCGTGTTGTATTTTTTGAAGGAGATTTATGAAAACATGTGTTTTTCATTGTATCTTTGTGGTATTATTTGATGTATTTTTATAACATTTGGGGGTGATTTAATAATTTTTTTAGGGCTGAAAATTCTGTTTTGGATTGTTATTATTATGATTTTGGTTTTGAATGAGGGGTTTGGAATGGGTTTAGTGTGAAAACAATGGTTATACCTCTTGGGTTTGTTTTATAAAAATTGAAAATGTTTTATTTTGTTAAAAAAAGTTGGGAAAGGGTGTATATGTACTGTTTGGGTGAGTGTGTTCATCTAATGTATGTTTTTTAATGGTAAAGTGGTGATTTGAGATGTCAAACATTTTTAGAATGTTTTATAAATTTCCGAAATGTTTTACTAAATTGTGTTTTGTGTGTGAAACACGGGTGTGGGATGTTTCGTGTGAGTTTATTGATAAAATGAATTGTGAAGGTGAGAAGGGTATTATGTGACATGTGTGTGGGCTGTTATGTGAGTTGAATATCTTATAACGGTTTTATAAAATCGTTTAAAGGATTTGTGTAAGTGTTAAAGAAATGTGAAAAGTGTTGTATGGAATTTTGGTGTGAGTTTGATTTCAAAATGCATTTGAATAAATAGTGGAATTTTTGACTTGTGTGATGTACATGGGGCTGTTTGGTTAATGTGTGATGTGGAATTGATATTTTCATGTGAAAAATATACTTCTTGGATTGTTGAACTTGTTTGAGCACAAAGGGAAAACCCGGGTATCTAGGTGGGTGGACTTGTACTAGTATGCTAGTGAATCCGTGGGGTTTGGCCTCAGTTTAACTTAGCCAGATTGATGCTTAAAACTCTAACTAAACAATGATGATGATGATTGGGGACCACTAGGTTATGGGTATGATCCCTACTAGTGGCTCGTGCACGAGAACGGATATTTTTTGTGGTTACTCTCACCGAGATACGAGGTACCTGGGACCCACAGATAGCTAGTGCCTAGGGGTTATTTCCTATTACTTGTGCTCATTAGATCCTTTGTACATACCGTCGGTATACGGTATTGTTGGCTGAAAAATTCAGTAGCTTTGTTATTTATTTTAAAATTGTTGTTCCTTGAAAATTATCTCACATGGAAACTGTTTTCATTTATCATTTCATCCTTTAGAAAATTGTAACTAGCATTTCTTATTTACAAAACATGCAATGCTTTTTGTCATGAAATGTTTATCACATGGAATCTCATAGAGGTGGTATCCTACTGGGCTTTCGCTCACACCCTACTTACACCTTTGGGTGTAAGTAGACTTTCTTATTTTATGTCACAGGTTTGGGTACAGGTTTTATGCCTTTGGTTCGGGTTTTTAGCGGTCCATCGTGATGGAGTGTTGTGGAGATGGCTTGTGGACGGTGCCTCTTTCCATGTGGAGGTTCTTGGGCTGTATTTTCTTGGGTTTGTACCTTTGTAATGGTCTTTAAAAATTGTTTAAAATTGTGTAATTCAGTTCTGAATTTTTGAAAAAGATTATTTGGTTTGAAAAATCCAGAGTCGTTTCATTGGATTATTTTGTCGTTTTAAGTTTATAAACTCGGATAAATCGTTCCCAATTATCATTTTATGATACCTGGGCACTTGTGCCAGCCAGTGGGGATCGGGAACGCCCTTCAGGACTTGTCATGGTCTGGGTTTGGTGCCGGTTTTGGCGGTGTCCAGATTCGGTTCGTGACACCTAAGGATTTTATGATAGGTATAGATGTTAAACCACTCTCCCAATAAGTAGTTCTTCCAACACCTCAAGGAATATACGACTATGGCCAAACCAAGATAACGATTAGGGAAAATAATTTCTTTGGGACTCAAATATCATGAACTATATGAAACTCCTCAATTATCTTGTATCAATACTTCCCCAATCCCAACAGAAGATTCATCACAAAAAAGTTACACCCCTTACCTATCACTGGTATGATCAGAATCAGTGTGATAGTCAACAAATGTTTTAACTCTTGGAAATAATTTTCACATGACCTAGATAATTCAAACATGATTCCCTACTTGTTTAGAACCAAAAGTGGTGCTACCGAATGGTAAAAGTCATTGATTATCCTCTGGTAATAGTCATCCAAACCCATAAAACTTCTAATATCAAAATCATTTTTGGTTTTCTCCAATGACAGAACTTCATACGCTTTCATCGAGCCAACTGACATGCCTTCTTCTGAGATGATGTGACCCATAAAATTCACCCAATCTATCCATATTTGACATTTTCATAGTTTTTCATATAGCTTATTATATCTCAGTGTACTCAGGATGATGTGAAGCTGTCTTTCATGATCACATGGAGACTTTGAGTACTCTAAGATGTCATCAAAAAAGATAAATATTAAATGATCAAGGTAATGATAAATGATTCGGTTCATTAGGTCCAAAAACATTGTTAGCACATTGGTCAACCCAAACTACATCGCAACCAAATAATACACCCCATACATTCTCCTGAAAGAAGTACATGGTATGTCATAAGTTCTCACCATTATCTGATGATACCCCAACCTCATATAAATCTTGGAGGACACTGAATAACCTCTCATATGGTCAAAAGTATCATTGTTTCGAGGAAGAGGGTATTGTTTCTTAACACATTTCTAATTAAGCTATCTATAATTGATACACAACTGCAAGGACCCATCATCCTTATTAGAAAATTTCACTAGAGATCCCCATGATGGTGTACTTGTATGAAAAAAAATCCCTTATTCTCTAGTTAAAAAATATGAGTTTTTAGTAATGAATGTCTTGTCAGTTCCATTTTATATGGTGGAATAGAAACCTTTTCTTCTACTGAAAGCCACTCTATTGTGAACTCCACATTCCTCTTGGGTGGAAGCCATGATAAATCTTCAGGAAAATCATCCTGAAACTAATCCACAACCAGAGGAAAGACGTGCTTCTCTCCTCCCCCTTCATCAAGCATAAGTCATGCCACATGGGTTGTGAGTTCACCCATATATGGACAAATTTTTCATGCGTGGCCTGATCAGATATCCCATTCTCCTCAATGAACACAGTTATATCCTTCTAGGTATATAAATGTTATGCTATGATAGTAATAATCAATACGTTCCCAGTAAAACACTATCCAATAGATGCCCAGAATTTGCCCAAAATTGTACATCTCAAGAAAAAACAAGAACCACAAAAAATGGTACCCACCAACCTCAAGATCACACCCATTACATTGCTAAATATTTTCTTCTCTCACCCCAAATAGTGTATATATTGACATAACCCCACAAATATTTTCCACCTCTAGTCCCAACGCACTAACAAACTGGGTAGATATAAAAGAATGAAAAAAATCCTATATCAAATAATGCACTATCAAGGGTAGAAGATACAATAATCATACCATGAACTATCAATGGCCCAGCTTAGCCACCTAAAATCATAGGATGAACTACATGAATATGGAATGCTCCTCTACCCTGAGCTCCATCCTAAGTCCCTAATGATTCCCTACCCTGTTAATATGGCTCCTCTCGCCTAGGTGTACCTCATACATTACCCCTACTTGTATGACTGGTAGTGCTCCAATATCCTTCCTGGTGTGGGGTAACTGGAAGCCTACCTACCTCTGTATGGACCTCAATCCTTTATCAGTACCTGTTTATTGAGGGTTCCTATATAATATCTATAAATTACCCAACATTTCTCTTGCTTGGCTATCAACTGGTTGTTGGGGACAGTATCTTTGCATGTGCCTCAACCTACAACATGAAGAGAAGACTATCTGGTCACTACCCTATGAAGCTAGTTCCCTTTTCTATCTATATTTCCCCAACATCCCTAGTGTAAACTCTTGAAGTGGACATTCCTTCCATTAGAAGCCGCACCACTAGTTCTCCCAACTATAACTTCATACCCACCACCAGAAGCCTCCTAGAGGTCCCATTCTGAAATAAAATCCTGATCCACTACATCATTAATCCACATTAAATATAATATATTTACCTATGAAATGATCTCATGCCTAATTCCACCCTATTAATGTCTCTCTATAACTTCTTCATCCTGTATCAACACTTAGATAATGTATTTCAAGTTAGTGAAGAGTCCATCAGACTCCATCACAAACATAAACCCCTATGTTATCTTCATAAACTATGAATCATTCTCTTTCCTCAAGGTATCTGAATAGAAATACTCCAAAAACATCTTCTGGATGTATTTATATAATAAAAAATCTTCCCAATGAGTCTATTCTAAAACTTCCCACAAACTCTTTACCAGACCCCACGGTATGTAAACCCCCCAACATGACTCTCTTCTCTGGAGGAGTCACTATGTGATCAAAAATATTCTGAATATGCTATAAAAATTAATTTACTTCAGTTCCACCCTATCCCAAAAAATGGATAAGGTGCTGTAGCTGAAACTCCCTAGTATTCTCAAACATACTCAACACAACCTGCACAGTGTACCTTTCCATCATCTGAATAATTCAAGAAAAATTATCATGGAACTAGTCATATCCTAAGTTCTCATAGACCAATGGATTTTCACGTTTCTTTACTGGTGAAGATTTCTCAGTGATATCCTCTTTTCCCCCAACTCATATATGACTTTGAGGTGGAATATTTAGAAAATTCCACACACACACCTCAGAACACGTAACAGAAAACTTCCACAGTTTTCAAAAAATAATTAAATCTACTATCCATAAAAACCCATTACACGTACACTATTCCAAAGGATATCTTATCACCTCTTTCACTACATTTAACTATCCTTATCACATGTCATGGCCAACATGGGGTAAACAAACATTCATTGTCCCAAGTATTTCATTATACACATTTTTAAAACCATTTCCACACTCACAACATGAATATTTCTTCTTAGAAACATTTCCCATTTTAGAAATTTTTACAATTAATATTTCAACTCATTCACAACCTTCATGATGTATAATTCCTTAATAAATTTAAAATTATTTTCATAACCTATTTTAATCACCCTTATTAGACATGATTTTCGTTATATTTTTATGCAAAATGAAATTAATTTTATCACCCATGTCTCACACATCTTCCCCATGTGTTCCTACCATCATGCATGTCACATATTTCCATATTATTCTAATACAATGCGTTAATGAACATCCTCGTTCCATTCTAGACATGAAAAAAGTCACAAAATATTCAAATCACACATAAAAATTAGCACTCAACGGTGATATATCAATCAATTGTAACAAAATATACAAAGAACAACAGTCTCACCCTCGGCACAGGGGTTTTCCCCCATACATCAGTTATCTGCACCCAAGAAAAATCTCATTTCCAAGCCCGAATGAATCTTAATCTTCCATATAAAATTCTCAAATAATAATAAAAAATAAATGATCCACTATGACACTACTTTTTAATGTCCCAAAACAATATGCCACTAAATCGATGCTTCGAGTCCGGTCATCACATGACCCCAATAACACATCCCCATACACCAATGGTTGTAGACAAGTAGCGAGGGTATAATAGATCAAATGGGGAGACTATACCTTCTTTACCATATTATTCCAAAAAAAATTAACATATGAAATAATGTGAATAATAAATAATCAACTTTAACCATGAAGTACTGACCATTAACAAAATTGGATATGACGCGCTAACACGCGTCATTTAATTCACGTGGGTTGTGTTAAGATGATATTTTATTATTTCCCAAACATCACTTACTACTGGTATGTAGTATAACAATAGTTTGGAGTCGATCCCATGGAGAATTTGAATAGAAATAGAAGCCTTTGTCTTAGAACCCTTGGGGTTTAAATTCTATGGAATTTGGTTTTGTTTGGGAAAAATATTTCTTGAGAATTGGGGTATGAAATCATGAATAATATAGGGATCGAGACCAATTTTAAGGGATTTTATAAAGAATGATCTTAACTCTAACTTGGCAGGATCCTATGTATTAGGCTACAATTCAAAAAGAAGTTACTAGTTGACTACGTTAAAACCAATTTGTTCTACCTAGGAGGTAACTATTCCATGGTCTAGAGATAATGAAAAAATTGATGCAATAATATTTGAATGTTAGGAAGAATGTGTCTTAGTCTGTTGTTCAGAGAAGAATCCACTTCATCCAGGATAGGTTCCTTTATTCAAATGTCTCACGGTCCGGTATGTTCAAATGAATTAATTAAAAAATTGTTATTTATCCTGATTACTAATACAAAATTTACCAAGTTTGGAATTAATTATTTATTATGTTCATATACCCCTACTATTGATCCCTACCCTAGGTGGTTTTTCCACTAATTATAAACATAATCATGAAAGGGAATGAAATTGAAAACATATTGAATTTATAAATGTAAAGGGGATAAAACCATTAAAGAACATGCACAGAGTCGGTTTTATCAATTGATGAACATGTAATCATTAATTAACAATAAAAATATGGATTCAATCACAATTATAAGTAATTACCTTACTCGAATCAAGGGTGAGAAAAAATGTAGCAATGGTTCATCATGGAGTGCTAATCAAAATATGAACGAGCGAAACAGTATTGGTAAAACAAAATGAATTGAATAACGACCTTTAAATCAATTAAAAACACATGTATTGAAGTAATAAATTATAGTAAACTACGAAATTTCATGTTTGGGGTAGAGGGAGTAGTAGGTAATGACAAAATAATTAATGAAACAATAACTTTTTAGCCTCTAATATCTCTAATCTAGTCCTCCTACTATAATATATACAGATAAAATATTACATGATGTGTAATAGTAACTCACATCCTGTAATTTCGATCCACATTTTTCTCTGTGGATTTTGAATCATACGTTTAAATCAAGTGTATCTCGTACGAGATTTGAAACATTGACCCTCAACATATTGTGTAATTGGGACTCATGATGTCTATCCTCTTCTAGGATTTATCTTCATTGATGGAATTGAATTCAAAGATTACGTGACAGGTATTGGTGAATCACATCATTTAATGGCTTCACAACTTACAATTCTTCATGAATTCAGTCACATCTTGCTTCATGACATTCAACATGTTGTGAAATGATATTACATGTCGTGTAATGAGGTTTCATGATGTGTAATATCCATGTTTTCTCCTTTTCTTTATTTCTATCCATTAAACATTATAATTCTATTTCCTATAATAAACAACTCATACCCAGTGCATTATCATGTAAATCAATAAATAACCTTATCAAATTGATTGGAAAAAATATATACGATTTCAACTTATCAAATTTCCCCACACTAGAACAATTCATTTTCCTTGTGAAAAATGATATCAATAGGGATTCCAAAGTTGTGAGAAATTAATAATGTAGGAAACATACATTAAATTAGGGTGAATAAAACAATGTATTAGCAGAAAATGTTAGTCTCCCGAATCATCCCCCTATAGAAAATCAGTCATACCTCTTATTTCAGTTCATTAAACAAATTCTTAATCTTCTAATCGCAATTTCATAAATATTCTTTGAACACTATACAAATTTTTAATTTACACCATAATGAATTTTCTATCATCACTCAAGGTGAAATGAAACTGGATTTATGATCATATTATGAGTACATGCCCCAATCCATAGGCTTTCATTGGTTATATTGTCTCAACTTTGTAAAGATAAATATAAATTTAGTCATGAGGGCTTAGAATATTGGTTCTAATAACTCTATGAATTGGGTAGTTAGGAAGTCACTAAAAAACTCAAAATAGAGGTTAGGCTCTAGAGTATAATTCATGAATCTCGTGAAAATCCAAATAAAATGGCTCCTCCATAGCTAATAAATTCCATGATCCTACCATATCCAATTGCATCCATGTACATATATCAATTAAGTGCATGAAGGGTATTGTGTGATTTTATATACCCTTTTTATTGGTATTTTTTTGAATTTCATGTTTATAACAGTTGTCACATCCATCCCCTAACCATATATAATCCTTCAACAGATTCATCGGTTTGGAAATGGAGATTTTTGACCTTCCTAGTACACAACAAAATTTTTATCACTTTTTTGTATTTCAAAGGGACATAAAAGATGGTAAATAATACATTGTACACATGGATCATTGTCAATTGTTCTGATGAAAAAAGTAATATGATTCCATTGTAGAGTTATTTCATGTTTGAGGAAGCTTCCCCCACATTTGTTCAATGTATTGTCTTTTATTATATAAAGATATGGGTTGGAAGAGGGAATCTTCATGAAATAGATTCATTTTATAAGGTTAGTCATGGAAATTATAGGCTTAATGAGGGAAATATGTAAGGTGGATATTTGGAAAAATTAGATCAACCAATACTTCATTATTTATTTTTTAAACTGTATTTGTTCAGTCATAGCCTCAATAAGATCTCAATGCATGTTCTGATTGGTTTACATGTCCCAGGTTTCATTCAAGAAATATTCTTAGGAAAAAAATATATTTAATTGTAGGATTAGAATCCTCTTAGGAATGGGAGTAAATAATTAACAATAAATCCCTAAGGGTATTAAACTAACTAACAAGTCAGTTAAAATTAATTTAAAAAAATGTTGAATTTTAATTAAATTGCGTAGCTCAGCAGTCATTCTAAAAATTTAAATACGGACAAAACAAGAATTTACATAACAGTCCTCCTTCAATTTTTTTATTTTATTTAAATGGGTAGAATTATTTTCATGTTTATATCATGATCCCAAATTAATAAAATTCTCATATACAGATAAGAATAAGAAAAAACTCATGTGAAACTCTAAAAAAACTCCCCTATACTTAGAAGGAGACAATTTTTGTTCTATTCATGGATGTACATTGGGAGGGTTATGGCATATAGATTTTGGATAAATGAAAGGGTTATTGAACAATTTATAACAATGGGAATTGAGAGCTCTTAATAGTAAGTGGAATTCCATGATGGAATATTGGTTGTTTTGATGTGGAATTTGGGATACCATTAAAATGTGTTAAAAATAGAAATCATACACTAGGTAATACATTAGTCCAAAGGTTTGAAACATTTTGAAACAAAAAAATAATTGTAGGTTCATAATATGAATTGTAATCAAGATGATTTTATTTAAATGAATGTAGATATATACAATAAAGATCAAAATGAATCATGAAAAAAATATGAAAAATATAAAAGGATGACCAGGACTAAAGAATAAATACAAATAAGTAGAAAATATTAAATATATTGTTTGTCTCCAATAAATCACTAAAAATTTCATCATCATCTAGACTAATTGATCAAAGGATAGGGCAGTTTTTTCCATCAGCTAATTCTCTACTCTGAAATCAACAACTACGTGTAGTAGTGACCTCTAGATCATGGGGTATTTTGGTAGGGTTGATGACTTCAAGAGCATAGCGAGCATGAATCTAATGTGGAAGAAAAGGTATTTGTTCCTGAGGTTGTAGCTACTAAGATTGAATATATAGTGAACTCCCAGGAATCTGATATTCAATCTCAGCCACATGCTGAGTCACTCATCAAAATAGAATAGTTTGTGGTTCAGGTCCATCAATAAACATAAACAAAACAGAGAATCTAAACATGGGTACTATAAAATTATAAATATTTTAAAATTAATCCATGTAATAGTGATGAAAAATAAATTCCCATAAATATAGATAAGTGTAGAAGTACATAATGAAATGATACAAAGAATAAATAGAAAAACAACCAACAATAATACATATGTTTAAAACAAAGCTGAGAATGGTGGTCAACTAAGATAAACCTGAGGAATCAAAAAACTCCTACAACATCTAGTCGTGATCTTGTGGTGGTGGTAACTATCCATACTAGTTAGTGGACGTGATGGATGTAGGGACTGGATGGTCATCTACCAAGGGTGGAATCTTTGTGATGGGAATATGGTCTAGCGTAGGTCGTGGATAGGTGATAATACTATATTGGATTATTGGAATAGAAGCTAGATCAAAAATGGAAATTGTGTGGATATGAAGTGGAAAACCCCTTGGTCCTCCAAGGCTTCTCTGTAATGTACTCCTACTGGGAAGTAGGGTTGGATAGCTCAGAAGTTAGGTTAGTCTGGGATGTCGGTGGTTTTGGTGTGGTAGAAGAGGAGGGGTTGGTAGCTTCTGTTGGCGGTTGAGATCCTTCAAGAGATTAGGGTGGTGAGGGGTGGTAAAATGGGAAAGTACTGCAAAGGGAAGTTATATTTGGGAAGATATCCATATCATATTATAGAAGATGTTATGTTGAATGTATTAGGGATTTATCTTGGTGGGATGGGTGCGTGGAGCAGTGGTGGTAGGGGAACTGATAGAGGAGGGAGGTGTTGGAGGTGAAGTGGTGGGTGGGGTCAGTGCAGGTCAAACTGTAGGATCCTCTAGTGCCTTGTCTACTATCACATGGAATCCAAAATCCCATAAGTCAGTTTCCTCATCCCTAACCAAGAGTTTAAAATTATACAACATCATAAAATCAATGGAATCCATCACTCTAAGGGATATGAGTGGAATAGCTGCATCAAACACTCCATGATGGTGAGGAAGGTGTGTGATGAAGGAGTCTCCCATTAATGTGTCTCTGGTCCGTTGTTTCTTATCCTGTTAATTATAGGATAACTAGGAAACTATGTTGATGGTAAGGCATCCCATGGATGTTAATAAAATGAGGATGTATACATACCTCACACTCTCATGAGATTCTTCCCTAGATAACCATGTGTGGGTCAAAACTCTATGAAGGATCTGAAGTGTTGGGCTATGTGGTTGAGTCGACATGGTGATTCTATAGTCATTGTTAGTTTCATCATCTCATGAAATGATCTTCCAAATTCATTTTTCATCAGTCCTAGTAGGCTTGAGCTAGTGTATAGGAAAGACCCGAGACATAAAAAAAATTCTCTATGTGGATACTCATCTGATGACGAATTTGGAAAATGAGATAGAATTTCATTTTCTCAAAGATTAAAGCATGGGTTTTCCATGGAAACCTCAAAGTTATAGAGAAACTCTAGGAATATCTCTCAATATATCTCCTCATGTAGCTTAATGATGAAGGAATTATGTAGTCGGTCTAGGAGATGAAGGATCTCATCGCTAATGTGTAGGTGGGAAAGAACATACATGTCAATAGTTTTATTTGACTACATAGGATTTTCCTACATCCGATTAAGGTAAGGGAGATGAATTGGGTTTGTGAAATAAATTGTGGGGTGAATATGTGGATTTCCATCCCCAAATGAGTAATCAGTGCTAGTTTGGTAGTCGTCCTAAGTCGGATCAGCAGATTCTATAGTGGGAGGTGGGGGAGATGTTACCCAATGTGGTGAGGGTGTGTGAGGTGGTATTCCTCATGGATTCTTCATTTTAGGCTGGTCTTCAAGGTCTGACATCTACTCTGTAGGTGCAGGGCACACTGTTTTAGTCTATTCCATTTTAGGAGTAGGGTTGAGGATGCTGTGGGTGTTCGGTTTTAGGCAGAAGGGGAAGATTGTATGGGGGTGATTTTCATATCCATGAGTGAGGGGGTTTTTGGTTGTATAATTTAGAGGGAGGGTGGTGGTGTTGAGGCTAAGAAGGGAGGACAAAAAAGAGGGGAATTAGGAGGAGAATAAGGGGGATGGGGGTGTCGCGAGATGGAGATAGGGGGTCGGGGAGTGTGGGAGGATGATGTGGGTCGGGCAGTGAACCCTATGTTCATTGATTATTTTTAAAAACAACCTCATGTGATTACATTAGGTGTAATTTCAGATCATTTCATTTAATTATTTACATTATGAAATTTTGGTAGAAAAAGTACAAATCATGAAACAGGGTTACTGTAATACCCTGAGATTTTATGCATTATTTTTTTGAATTAATTTAATATTTTGGATATTTTTCATTTCACATGACACTGGAAATAATTATATATATATTGAATCATTAAGTCAAATTTTCCATTAAAAAGGCACCAAATTGTACTACAATACATGCAACACTAACTTGGATTCTGCTACATACAACATCGACTTGGCATTCTCTACACACAACACAGACTTGACGTATGTTACAGGAAATTCCAAGTTTCATTAAAACATCATTTTATTGTTATAATTCTTTAAAAAAGTTATTTATATCCTATATGTTAAAACATAATAATATTTATAGTAATAAATACTTTTAAAATATTTTTTAATAGTTTTATACATATAAAATATAATGATAATGAAAAATTTAATACTTTGTAAAGTCTTTATATGATTAAAAATATAATTTTCTCGAAGGAACTACATTTCATGTCCTTCTATAAAGAAAAAATAAAAATATTAGACAAATATAGAATTTTAATTTCATAACATAAACTTCATTTTTGAATTTATACCTTTGAAACATTTGTAGGATAAATTTTTGTAATTTTTCTGAAAAACATAATTTTTTTGAATATTTTAAAATAGGAAATTTCAGTGAAGACCCGCTCTTTCATTTAAATAAATATTAATATTAAACTATAATTTAAATTTGTTTTAAGTTCAAATTAAGTCAACTATAAATCTATTAATATAATTTAGTAGATTATAATCAATTTTATTCTTTATTTGAATAAAAAACGAAACAAACATTTGAACATTTTTCTCTTTTGAAAACCCGTTATTTCATCCCGTCTACGAGATTCGAATTAATCCTAATTTCATTGCTTCGATGAATTGAATTTATAAAAATGTCCATGAACCTTTTTAATGAGTATAATTTTTATATTCTAAATATATCTTGTTAATTTTGGAACAGAAAGATTAGTAAGAGTGATTGAAATTAGTCACAATGATTAAGGTCAAATTAATCTAAATTAGGGACTAAAACTTGTTCTTAGGGGAAAAATGACTTATCAACTTTTAGAAAACAAATTATATGGTCATATTTATTCTATTAATGATCTATTATTATTATTTTCATATTCAATTTATTAGGTAATAACATGTGTACACCTAAATTGTTTTAAAAAATTCCATGTGACTCCTTTTACTTCTTTAGAAAAGGCTACCAACTATAACTCTTATTAAAAACTCTCAAACATATTATGTTCATCCATCAAGGTATTCCGAATACACTTACCAAAATCCATATATTCCTACTTGAAGCCTCCCTTTTTGAATAAAGTATTCCATGGAATCCATTTGTCACAAACCAAAAGGAGTTACCCGATTAAGAGGTAACACCTTCTCTCAAGATCCTTTCTTTTATTCTCCTTATATGCCCCATACACTCTCTTTATTAAATTATTTTATAAAATACACTATAAAAAATATAATATTATGTTTTTATTCTAATGGTTCTAAATACACTTACACACACATCCATTTAATGGGTAACGAACATACTATTTACGTGTATAGTGAACTACCGCCTCACTAAACGATGATTTCTCATTTTTCATTTACCACATCTCATGGTGGAAATTATTATGGACACTCTATTTATATATGTTATATATTATATTTATTTTTTCTTTAATCTTATTTATTTATTTTACAAACAAATAACCTTTTACTTTCCAATTGCTGTAAAGATGATAATTTCATTTGAGGAAGTGTGGACAACCGCGTCCTTAAAGCGATGTGGTTCCTTCACAGGCTACAATGAAAGTATTAAGGATGGGTTTATTAAAATTATATGATATATATATCATTATAATTATTATTTAATTATATTAAAATAATATATACCTATAGTTCATTTTCTTTCATCCTTTCTATACGATAATAAAAATGGAAATAATGTGTGTGCGTACATACAACGTACTTTATCCATGAAAATTGTATTGAATTGCATACATATATATTATATAGATCAATATAATAAAAATATAATTAATATAAATTATATTTATATAATGGTTAAAATTATTGAATCATGATATATTTATAAGTACCAAAGATAAAACAATTTATGCCACATGTAAAGAACAAAACAGATATTACCCAAAGTGAAAACATAACATATGATTTTTATGAATAGGGTAATATAAGGACATAATAAAACCATATATGGTTAATATATAGTAATATTTTTCTATAAAATATTTATATTAAATTTACATTTAGTATACAGGTTTTTTATGAGTACGAAGGGAGTCAAGACACAAGGTATGTAGATTTTATCTCAATTTTTATTTCTGTGACTAACATGATTCATTCACCACCGATTCCTTTTGAGTTGTGTTTATACAGAACATGGATGTATTATATTATTTTTGTACAAAAATTTATTTTTATCCATTTTGTTACTTTTCTTTCATGGAATTTATTTCTCAAAATTTAACAAATCGGTAAAATAATTTTATCTCCACTTTCCTTCTTTGCGACACATGCCATGTTTTGCACCTATATTTTTTCATTAGCTGTATATAATACCTTTGAAAGTTTATATGTTTAATCTAATTATTTTTCATGATATTTTTATATTTATTTTTTTTCATATTATTAAATAGGGATTATGGATCCAATTTACCTAGTGGTAAGATTTTATTGAAACAATCTCATCCCTTTTCGAGAATGTTTATGTTTATACCTCCCGTGATGAAATTTTATGATCCATATCTCAAGAAAATTCATGAATTTTATTATCTTATATGTATAAATGATTTATTCATATATTTCCACAATTTATTATACTCTTTGGTACATAATAGAGTTAAGATCATGTTTTTAAGAAAGGCCAACTTTAACCTCTCTTAGATCCGAAATTTGTGTTCCTTTAAAACCATGTATTCTAAATAGGGTTTCTAATAATATTATACTTATAACCTTTGATAATCAAAATAAAATTTTACCCTTTTTAATTTTAACAATTTTGTCAATGGAATCTTCTTGTAACTTTCCATATAAGGTATTTTTATAAACATTTAACCATGGTGAAGGAATGTTATTTTTACCTCGTATGACATATACAGATTTATCCACTATCATTCCATTTTAGCAATATTTTCATGTATAAAGGTTAATTTTTATGAAAAACATTATAGTCTATTTTCAAAAAAATGTATTTAAAAACCTTTTCACAATCCTTTTTAAAATTATAAAGGAAAATAGTTTACAAAACGTTTTTGAGCTTATTTTATATGTTTTCAAGGAAAATGGTTTTCAAAATGTTTTCAAGATTAATATATAAGTTTTCCAGGAAACAAAATCAATTACAAATCATTATCCTTCTATATGTTTTCAAGGAAAATTATTTTTAAAATGTTTTCAATATTATTTTATATGTTTTAAATGAAAATGGGTTTCCAAATTTTTCAGGATTACATTATAATTTTTTTTGGAAGTTGGTTTTAATAATGTTTGAACTATATTTTTTAGGTTTGTAATGAAAATGGATTTCAAAACATATTCAGTCATTCTTTATAATTTTTCAAATTATTTTCAAAGGAAATGGTTTTCAAATGGATTTATGTTTTAAATGGATTTTTTAAAATAATAAAGGATATCATCCTCAAGAAATGTTTTCAAAATATCCTTCTATGTTATTTTCCATATAAGATGACATCTGTTGAAATTACCCATGACCTTATAGGAAATAATCCCAAGGTTCAATTCATATTATTTCTTGAATGATATATGTTTTGATGGAATTATTCTTATAAAACTCATTTCTATTTCACAATTTATGTTCTTTTTAAACCCACTTATTTTCATGGGAGGAGATTATGAGACCTATAACATTTCCATGGGTAATGATATGATTAAATTTCCATGATCCCTATCTCATTTCATGGGTTTTGAAAATATTATACTTTATAATATTGTGGAACTCATTTTTATTTTTTTGTTATGTCTTGGGTTGGATCTATATCTTCCTCCAATGCATTGGGTAATGATGGATTACTTGTGAGTATAAATGTTATGTATGAACATAATTTCTTGTTAACAATGTTATACGTGAAACTAATTACAAGTTCACAATTTTATGCAAGGACCTGGTTTCATGTCCCTGATTTTATGCATGAACTGAATTACATGCTCACAATAATATGCATAGACCTTTTTGCAAGTCTATAAGTTTATGCAGGAACATAATTACATGCTCACAATATTCTGAGTGTACCATATTATCCGTTCACAATGTTATACATAGACCTTGTTGAATGTCTATATTTTTGTGGGTAAACCTGATTACATGTTCACGATGTTATGTGTGAACGTGATTACATGTTCACAATGTTTTGCATGGACCTGGTTTCATGTCTATATGGTTATGTGGGTACCTGATTACAAGTTCACAATGTTATTAATGGACCTAGTTGCATTACCACAATATGATGTATAGTTCTGATTTCATGTCCTTAACATAATGAGAGAACCTATTTCTAAATATACTTATTCACAATGTTATAAAAAATGTGCATTCCATAAATTGAATGTCATATTCCAATGTTATGCTTTCAAGACATATGATCTTAACTATCTTAAGATCTATTTCTTACGAACTGCCAATATTTATTATGATCTCAAATATGGACGGTATGATCTTCAAATTTTATGACATGTTCCATAACCATTATTTCGTGTTATGCTTATGCATTTCATTTATTTACCATTTAATGGGAATCTGAGCTCACCTATTTATTATGTCTCCTTTCCCCAGGTTATGAAGAAATGTTTTAGGTAGAAGTACTAAAGGTGGAAATCTTAATGAATTATGTTGAAGATCTTTCACTTGGAAAGAATATTTTGTTTGTAAGTTTCCAAAGATAGAAAACTATTATAGTCCTTAGTCATGAATTTTTGTAATGTACTAAATATTCATCTAAAATGATGTAATATCGATGTATGTTATGCTTGGGTTACTACAGTTACATGACATTTAATTGACATATTATCATAGTTTTGGTTCAAACCATGATCCTTTGATTCTAGAATGTCATAATATTTCCTAAATAATATTCTAACTTAATCCATCATAATGTAACCTATCCTAGGTTTCCTATCTATCAGTGCTTGTTTTAACCTCAAAATTTTGATGATTTGAGGTTCAGATAAATGTTACACTGATAACACAACCTTCATGGAAATATTATTGATAGATTTGTAATTTTTAACCATTTCCTTTGAATGGTGGTCCAACTTCCTTTTGAATTTTAATGGTCTTGTTGGGGAAAACATGAATGAATTCAAAGGGCCTAAACTATATAGATTTTATATTACCATTGAATAATTTTAATCATGAATTTAATAAGAGGACCTTATTTCATGAGACCAAGATGCATCTTGAAAAGTGTTTCATTATGCCATTTTTTTCTTTTGATATATTTTCATTTTCATAAGCATCATTTCTGATTTTTTTCTAATTCATCCAATTGTAGTATTTGGTCATATCTACAATTTTTGGAATCCAAATTTTGCTTCTTAATTACACAGTAAAATAATTTATCTAGTTCAACTGGAAGATGGAATGTTTTTCCAAAATCCAATCTGAATGGTGTGTTAGCAATGGGTGTTTTGTATGTAATGTAGTATGCCCATATTGAATCATCCAATTTATAAATCCAGTGACTTCGAGTTGTGTTCGGAGACTTCACTAGGATTTTAAGGATTTATCTATTTGAAAATTTATCTTTCCTTCTTGTTTTTGGGTGGTTGGGAGTTCATGTGTTATACCAAATCCATTATTTTTTTCAAATATCTGATAACTGATTTATTGTAATTTTTTTTCCATGATCAATATTGATTAATATAGGAAATCCAAATCTTGAGAACACATTATTTTTTTTTAAATTCATGACCCCTTTTGTTGTGTCTTGTGAAGTGGATTTTGCTTATACCCACATAGATATGTAGTCAAAGACAACCATAATATAGGAATTTCCCTGTTAATTGGGAAATGGTCCCATGAAATATATCCCCCATACATCAAAAATATTCACTTCAATTATTGGGTTTTTATCCATTTTGTTTCTTTTCTGAATTGTTGCAGTTTGCTGGCACGTATCATAGATCGAACAAATTCCCTTGTGTCTTGGTGTAGAGTGGGACAAAAAAACCACTTGTAGAATCTTTTATATGGTGTAATTAGGTCCATTATTCCCTCTAATAGGTTATGTATGACACATGTCTATCACATTTTGGATTTTATTTTCAAGAATGTAATGATACATTAAGCCATCCAGGAATCATTTGTACTGGAGAGGTTCATCCTAGTAGTAATGTTTTGCTTCAGTTGAAAATCTTATTCATTTCTGGTAGGAGAGGTCTTGGTGTAAAAATACTATAGGATATAATTGTCAATATCTCAAGACCACGGTTTTATCTTTATAATAAAGAGGGTTTCATCATTAAAATCAACATCGATGTCCATATCATCAATTTTCTTCTTGAGTTCCAGAGGAATTTGGGATAGATAATATGTGATCAATTTTCCATGAATTTCGTATCATCGATGACAAGATCAAATTCAAGATGAAAAAGGATCCACTATACCAGAACTGTCTTGGAATCCTTTTTTTCATTAAATACTTGATGGAAACATGATCGGTGTGTACAATTACCTTGGAAAAAACAAAATAGCAATGGAATTTCTCAAAACCATATACAACATCTAAGAGTTCATTCACTATTGATGTGTAGTTGACATTAGCTTCATTCAGTTTGTGGATTTCATAGTAGATAGGACAGAAGATGTGACCAAATATTTGTCTTAACATTGTACCAATAGAAAATTTTATGGCATCACACATCAATTAAAATTCCTTTTCCCATTCAATAGAAATGATTCCATGATTTTATATAAGGACTTTCTTTAATGTATTTAATTCTTCTTGAAATTATTCAATGAATTCAAATGAAACATTCTTTTAAAACATATGAATAAGAGAGAGGTAAACTTTTTCAATGTATTTTACAAATCACCTATAGAATCCATCATCTCCTAGAAGGCTCCTTATACCCTTAACTGTTAAAGTTTCTGGTATATCTTTTATGGACATTATCTTAGCAGGATCGTCTTCTATGCCCTCTTTGGAAGGGTTATGTGTGAGTAATACTCCTCCTTAGACCATAAAGTAACATTTTTCCTAGTTTAACACTATAAATTCTTCTTCACAATGTCAGAGGACTAATTCAATATTTATTTGGAAAACCTTGAAGGATCCTTCATTAACTAAAAATTCATCAATGATGATTTTTAATAATTCATCCATCATATCAAGGAATATATGCATCATGTGTCTTTTAAATGGTACTGGGGAATAAAAAATACCAAAGGACACAGTCCTATAGGATAAGGTTTCAAATGGACATGTGAATGAGGTTTTGGAGTAATCTTCCAGTTTGACGACAATTTGATATTATCCTAAATATCCATCTAGAAAAAAATAAAATTCATGTCCTAATAGTCTCTCTATAATTTGATCCATAAAAGGAAAGGGAGATAAGATTTTATGGATGTCATGTTTAAATGTTTTTTAATCCATGCAAACCCATCATCATGTGATGGTGTGTGTTGAGATTAATTCATTGTCATCGGATTTTTACATCATCATCCCACCTTTCTTTGGGACTACTTGTAGTGGGCTCACCCACTCACTATCAATGATTGAAAATATTATTCCAACATCTTTACGGTTCAGTACTTCCTTTTTAACATCATCCTAGATTAGTGGTGTGATCCGCCTCTGTGATTGACGTTTGGGTTTCTCACCTTCCCCAACTAGAAATTTGTGGGTGCATAAAGTAGGACTTATTCCTTTAATTCCAACCACTCCTCGGGCAATTGACTACTAGTGTCTTTTTAAGACATCAACCAATTTTTCCTCAAGTAAATGAGATAGTTCAGAGTTACTGATTACTAATAGAGAGGTTGAAGCTCATAAGTATGAATAATAAATAATACTAGGTATAGGACTCAACTCTAGTGTTGGTGGTTGAATGATTGAGTGTATGAAAGGTGGGAAAGTATCCCTTGTGAGTGGTTAATTGAAGTTAACTTCTTCAAAATCATAATCTACTTCGTTTTTAGGGAGTGACTCCCCGCTATCTTCTTCTAAGGATATATTTTCATTTCCCTCTTGGGTAAGGGAGATGGCGTTGAAAAAAAATCCATCACATTTTTGTATAGAAAATTTTTTGAGGTTGAATTATACTTGTTCTTATCTAACTTAAAATATTAAACACCCTTTATTTACATCTATTAGAGCCTTTACTATGTACATGAATGGTCTTCCATAAGTCACCATCTTCTTCCATGTCTAAAACTAAGAATTCTGTGGGAATGATAAACCTGTCAACATTAACTAATAACTCCTAAAAAATTCCTCGGTCGTATTTTCATGATAAGTCGTCCTGTTGTAGTGTTACTCTAGTTGGATTGATCACTTTAATTCCCAACTTGAAAAATATATGAATCGACATGAGGGTAATACATGATTTGATATCCCATAGATCTCTTCTAAATTTACTCTCTCATTTAGCACATTGAATTGAAAAACATTAGAGGTATCTCATATTAGGTGGAATTTTCTAATGAACAGTTGCAGATATTTATTCATTTAGTGAGATGACACCAATATATTCCATTTTTCTTTTTTTGGAATGATGATATTTTATTAATTTAGAATAAAGTGGAATTTTATGAATAGCTGCTACAAAGGGTATGTTGATTTGAAATTAATTTAACATTTCCAAAAAAACATGTATAGTGCCTCATTTATACCATGTTTTGATCATTCTAAAAAAGGATGAGGTGGATTGTATAATCCTATGGAAACATAGATTAGGTATTTTGGTTACTCCGGTGTTTGGTTGTTTTTGGCCTGTGATACCTCTTGGGGGATTACTTGAGTGGTCTCAGAAACTTTTTTTCTTCAACTAGAGAATTTTTCTTAGGTTCCTAGTTTTTTTTCATACCCTATGCATGGTTGATGAAAATCTAAAAAACACTTCTTAGTACTAAAACCTTAAATTCTTCCCTTGGGCATGTCTCTGTATTACCACATAGATTACCCGATAATCTGTCTGATTGAGTATTTGAGATCTAAATGATCCAAATTTCGAGATTGAATGGATAATATCATTGGTTTTGCATCTCCTTCTCTTGATTATTCATTAATATTTCTGTTTCATGATCAAAAGTGGCAAGGATTTCCTCTATGTTACTCTGGATTAGATTATTTTGTTGTTGAGTTATTCGTTGTGCTAGTTGAAACTGTGGTTGTGCTCTTTGAGAGAATGGTTGTTTTTGTGCTTTTTATTGTGGTTTAGGAATGAGGTTCATGTGTGGGTACCATGGTGGTTATTGAGTAAAAAAAATTTCATGACAACTTTTCTGTTGAATATAGCCTTGCTTTTTAGGTTTCTACTAAGTCAGCCTCTACTGATAGTACGGTTGATTGTATTAGTATGGTGGATTTTTCACATTGTAATTAATGTAATTATAATCATGAGTATTTTGTTCTTCAAGTCCTTTGTATTCCTGGGATTATAATGGGCCACCACACATTCCACATGACTATATCTCCATTATAGGGTCTAGGGGGGATGGGGTGGTTGGTAGTTGGAATAACTATGGATTCTTTTTGAGAGAATTGACGAGCATAGAAAGTTGGGTATTCTCATTGACATGGTGGATACCATGTGAAGGTGGTCCAATATCACTCATCCATAGGCTTTCATTGTGATATAATTTATCCAAAATAGTTCTCCCAGCTTATGGTGTATTGAACATAATCCCTCCATCAGTTGCAGCATCAATAATTGTGTGTGTGGCTAGCTGGAGGCCTTAATAGAATGTTTGGAGAAGGATCCACATGTCTAGTCCATAGTGAGAGAACTTTCTCACCAAGTCCATAAATCTATCCCAATATTCACATGTGGACTCTTTGTCAACCTGAATTATTTTTTTAATGTCTTTCCACACCTTCCAAGTCTAGATTGGTGTGAAGTAATTTTCTCGGAACTTATTAGATAAATCATTCCCAATCATGACTGACTTGGGAGCTTGAATTTTGAGCCAATATTTAGCTCTTTCCCATAAGGTGAAGGGAAATACTCGAATCCTGATTGCATCATAAGATACTATTTGGTTATGAAAGGTATCATATACTTTCAGTAAGTTTGAAATTTGTTCATGGGGATCTTCACAATGAAACCAACTAAACTATCCCATGTTCTGAATTAGGTGAAAGGGTATAGATTTTATCTGAAATGTATTTTTATATATAAGTGTATTCATAATGATTTTTGTAGCACCATGTATTAATGGAAATCAAAAATCCATTATTGTTCAATATTTTTGCACTGGATACTCTCCAGGAACTACTGGTAACATGTTTGGCAGGTGAGGTGGGTTGGGTCTTACTGGATTGTTTTGGTTGACCATGTTTTATCAATGATGTATAGAGAGATACCATTTTGTTTTAGTCTATAACGATTACATTTATTATGCTTCAAGGATCCTTGAATGAGTCTAAGGGACCTAATTCAAGCACTAGGAATCAAAAAGCTGGGATGTAGTGGCATCTTAAAGAAAAGGGAAATGAAAAGAAAAGGGAAATGTTGAAAGGTAGAGGTAATCCCTGGTCTTTTCTAAAAGGTTCATGTGTGAAGTATAGTACCTCCCTAGAAATGGTGCAAAAATTTTACGTTCCTTCACACGCCGTTTAATTTGAATAGGCTTGGCTCATATTTGATTTTAATATTTCCCAAACTACACTTATTACTAAGACATAGTATAACAATAGTCCAAGGTCAATCCCACAGGAAATTGGGATGCCAATGAAAACATTTGGCTTCGAACACGTTGGTGTAGGAGTCGTCATAAATTTGATTCATTTTGGGAAAATTATTTCTAGATAATTGAGGTTTGAAATTAGGAAGAATAAAGGGATTGGGATCAATTTCAGGGTTTTTTTTGAAAGGATGATCTTAACACTAATTTGGTAGGAACCTAAGGATTAAGCTGTAAAGAAAGAGGTGGTTTCTAGTTGACTATGGTCAAATCATCTATTTATACCTAGGTGGTATCTTTTCCTTGGTCTAAAGATAATGAAATCCATGATGCATTAATACTATATTATAAGGTATAAAGTGTCTTAGACCATTGGTTATAGCCTAATCCACTTCAGCTATGATAGGGTCCTCCGTTCCAATGTCCAATGGTCAGGGATGTTCGAATGAATTGGATATACAATTTTTAATTATCTAGATTACTAATCATTAGGGTTAAAAAGATTAGAATTAATGATTTTATGAGTTTGGATACCTCGATTCATGATCTCTACCCTTGGTGGTTTAGTAACACATTGTAAAATTAATCAAGAAAGTGAAATATATTGAAGACATATTGAATTAAAAATGTAAATGGGGATTAAAAAATTAAAGTGCTTACACGAAGTGGGTTTTATCAATTTATGAGCATGAAATCATTAATTATAAATAAGAAGATGGATTCAATAACAATTATAACTAATTTACATAATTGAGAAAATGATGAGAAAAAACAAAATAATGGTTTAAACATTGATTACTAATTGAAATGAATAACAAGAGATACAATGTCAGTAATGCAGAACTGAATGAAGGATAACTTTTTAAAACGATAACCAATTATAGTATTGAAGTAAAAAAATGAAAGGAAACTAAAAAATTTCTAGTTTGGGGTTTAAGTATTAGGGAAAGTGATAATAATGAAAGAAATCAATATAGTGTATCCTTTAAGATCTCTAATCTAGGGCACCTACTTCAATACATATAGAA
This sequence comes from Viscum album, assembly GCA_963277665.1. Classification (NCBI taxonomy): domain Eukaryota; kingdom Viridiplantae; phylum Streptophyta; class Magnoliopsida; order Santalales; family Viscaceae; genus Viscum; species Viscum album. The sequence continues at coordinate 2,037,357,457 of OY728120.1, read as the reverse complement.
GGAATATTACACTACATCTAATGGGAACTCACATCATATAATGTTGATCCCCAGTTTTCTCTATAGATTTTGAATCATAGGAATATCTCACTTGTATCTCATCTGAGATTTGAAACAATTACCCTTCTCACAATGAGTATCTAGGACTCACTATGTGTATCCTCCTCCAGGAGTTTTCTTCATGTTCGTAATTGAATTCAATGGTTACAAGACGTGTATAGGTGAATCACAACATTTAATGGCTTTATGAAGTTCAATTATTCAAGAATTCCATCATGACTTACAACATGCTATGAAATTATATTACACATCGTGTAATGTGGTTTCACAATGTGTAATATATAATTCTTTTCCTTTTTCTTATTTTTTTCATTGATCCTTGCAATCATAATCCCTACAATAAACAACACATACCGGGTTCATTATCAATTAAATTAGTGAAAGTACAAAATAGAATGATAGGAAAATAAATATACAATTTTAGCTTGTTAGGGTGCTAACCACAACCAATAACAAATATACAATGTTAGGATAACTCATCCAAGAGTGAAGAAAACCCAAAAATAAAGGCAATTGTTGAATACCCAAAATGGTCCCTAACCCAATGTCTAAATCCTCATCTATTCACATCCCAAGCCCAACTGGAATCTCTATAATATAGCCTTTTCCCTTTTCCTAACCTGTTACTAGGAAATCTTCTCTAGTACCCAATAGAGGCCCAAGAAGGGCATATGTAAAACTCTGTAGGCCACCACAAATAGTGTTTAATAACTATCCAGTCTAAACAGATAGTGCATGAAAGTACTAAATAAATGAAATGATAGCCAAAATAACACATAGGTTTCATTAGTTCTGATGCCCACCCAATCCATTTTCATCATTTGTTCCATGTGTTAGGAATTTACATCATTTACACTATGGATAAAGCATTCAATTATCACACATAAAGGGATAAGTCAATTTACCTATCTCATCAGGAGTAAACATTTCCTAAATAGTTACATCGTACATATCTTAGAGCCCCAGTTTATGTTGTCTCATCAAATACATTTGTTAGAGGGCTTGGGCCTCATTCCATCCCCCTAACCCATACATTCAAGGGGTTGGGTTTAGATTTTCAATCCACCCCGACCCATGTTATATGGCTCTGTCAGTTATCCCACACCACCAATCCATGTGCACAAGAATATTTATCCATTTACCGCATATACAATATCACAAATCAGACACAATCAATACACATAACATTCACATTTCAGATTTAATTAAACACATGAAACATCATAAATCCTTAACCAATTATCACATTTACCATTTACATTGCATATTCTATCAATCCCATTTCCCTTTTCAAACCTTAATCAAATTAACATATTCAAAAATATCCATATATTATCCCATTTCACCTAATTCATCAATTCACAATCATTATACCATTTATAGAATTCAATTACAAACTCAAAAATCATTTGACACATTCACTTAACACTATTTTACCATTTTCACATATTTCAAACCATTACCTTATTCCATTTCATATTATTTGACAAAAAAATCATTAGTTGATTTTTACACTTTGAACTAAAATGATAAAACATTTATCATGATCTCTATTTCAACACCAATGATGTTTAGTATTAACATTACAATTTTCCATGTTCGGGAATATTGTCACTTCAATGGGTGGCCCTAAATGCTTCAATCAATCTCAACACATCCCATTGGGATTATGAGGAATATAAATCATCATTTAGCTTACCATTTTATGAAATATTTATAAATTCGTCAAATTTACATCAATACTGATGAAATATCACAACCACTCATGCAAAAATGGATAATAAAACTATCAGATATAACTTATAGACCACCTACCTTGAATCCACAGATGAACACTCACTTAACATTAACCATAGAACTGGATTCAAGTACCCTTTGAAGCCCCAACGAATGATCGAATAGAAAAGGATGGTTTTAGGGATTCATAATAAGAAAAATAAAACCACATGACCTAATCTAGAAAAGAGAATCAGGAGAAAAATTAGAATTACGTGGATCTTCGATTCACACACAAGAAACATCTTATAGCCTAGAAATGAAGAAGATCCAACCTTAGGAAGATTTTGGAGCATTGGTTTTTGACTAGGGGTAATGGAGAAGAAATGGGGGAATAAATTGGGTAGAAAACAGAATATCCAGAGAAGGGAAAGTGTAAAATACCATTTTTAATGAGGTTCATGGTTTGGTCACACAGTTTACTAAATCTTGCACCAATCAGGTGCCATGATCTATTTAAGAGGGGTCCTTGTCGAACTGTTAACTGGGGATCCTAAATGGTAAGAAAAAATGTATTTCATCCATGTGATGTGCCTCTATCCATGGTCACATTTATTGGATATACCTTATTCTTGGATTAAACTAACAGTGAGACAACAGTGTGAAATTAACATTATAGCCCTATTTCCATTTCATTCATTTATGGAATGCCTAGAACACCCTCGAGCCTCCTCAAACACCCAATAAACATTACATTAATCAAAATTCAAGATATTTAAATAGAAATTTAAACAATTATATACCACCATGATGTAACACTCCAAGATTCCATGTCATGCTTCACTTTAAATAATACAAATTCTTGTGTTGTATGAAATATTGTGTTCAAACACACCACAACCAATCAAAGTTGCCGTTATGAATAGAAATACCAAATTTTTCAACTTTTATAAATTTTATATTTCAAAATTGACTTATTTTTTGGATTCATAATATCCAAATTAGCTTATGGTGGTTTTTTTGTTCTTCTTTTAAAGAATTCAAATATTTATGAATAGTAAATTTTAATTAAAAACAACATTCTTAATAAAAATAATTTATAGTGTTAAATGAAAAATACGAAATTTATTAGGTATTATTAGATTATATTTATGTCATTTAATATAATTTAGGTCATTGGATGTAATTTCACATTTAAACTGGTCATAAACAAGTGTCAATCTTTGGATTTTAATTATTTCATAAAAACACTTTTTTTGTTTTGATAACAGGAATTAATTTTAAATTAATTTATATCACTTCTGTGTTTTTGAATTTGGAAAAAATGGATTCTCTATTTTTAATCAGGAGGTCCAAATTGTTCAAATTGGAAAATTTTATTTTTAGAATCTATATATATTTACTTCAATAAATATTTTATTTATCGTGGTCAAAGTGGTAAATCCTATAAATAAGGGTAAAAAATATATTATAACATTATTAAATTACCCTAACATGTGTCTTATTTCTATTGTTTGATTCATGTCCAACCATGGTCATCCTTGGGTCTATTTTGGGACCCCATGGAGCCACATGAGAGTGATAATGACACATTATACTAATTAATTTGAAGTAAAGACAAAAATGACAAAAACATATATCTTTTAGAAAAAATATATTTAAAAGGGTTTCTATAAGTAATCACTTAGACTAAAAATAATCATTTGAATGAAAAAAAAAATTATACTTGATGGTATTTTATTTCTAATTTATAGACATTAAATAATTAAATTTATTTACGACACAATGATGATGTAGTAATTACCTTAATAATACGATATTAAAATAATTGATATTAAAAATATCCAAATAAATGTAAATTGAGACATATGATTAATTAAAATAATTTTCTATGTTAATATGACATTTTACGGTTGGTTAAATAAATTTTATTCTATGTGATAAAGTATTTTTTTCTTCCAAAAAAATCAAATACTAAATAGTGTCAAAATGACATAATTATTTTTTTGAAAAAAATACTATATTATTAATTGATATAATATTAATAAAAAAATAAGGCATTTCCAAAGGAAGTAGATAAAGTTATATATATTAATTATTAACCACCTGGGGTTATCTTGGATTGTTAAAGTAAGTTTATTAACCATATAATATAAAAATACGAAGAGATATGTTAAATGTCAAACTATTTAACTAAGAGTTAAATCTAAAATATAAGGTTAATATGATGACCTAAACCTATAAAAAACCTATTTGATGAATTTTTTTAGACCCATTCCCACTTTATTCTATAAATAATTAATTTTGGAGCCATTATAAACTGAAAATGAATTTATTGTAAAGTAATATTTCATGCTTTTCCGAAAGTGACCCTCACCTCTCTTATAAAATGGAAATTCATCATCTCTTAATTTCACACCTCTGACGCCTTTTGGATCAGCCAAACATTACCCAAATATCCTAAAAACATTCCTCCATAATTTTATAGGCCTTAAATTGGTCAGAAAGCAATCCTATGGAGCCCTTTTGTTCAAATCCAAAGAACGAACCTGAAAAAAGGAAAATATTTCATCATCTCTTTCAAATTATTTTCTTCTTCCACTTCTTATTAATCTGTTTTTCCATTAAAAAATAATAACTCCAGTATCTTATATATACTATGATGTTATTGTAAAAATGGTACAACCATATTCATTATTCTATCCATCATATTAATGACAATGTCACCATATGTGCATACGTACGGCTTATCATCACAACGTCATGGTGCTGTTTGTTATTCAAACACTTCATTATTTGGATGGGTAAAATAATGAGTATAATGGATGTAAATAATAATTATAACATGTTAATTATTCTGTATATATGATATACCATCCAATTAAATAGAATTTCACCATCAATGTAATAATATTGTCTCTCTTGCATACGTACGGATTACCGTCTCCACGAACGCGATTAGATTCATTCCCCATCATAATCATTCAAGAAAAGTTTTCATTTTATGAATAAAAATAATTTCTAAGATCATAATATAATTATAGATATGAATAAAATAAATCATATCCACAATAACCAGTTCTTACGTAATGGATCATATAAAGCAAATTAGATCAGTTAACACCTGAAATGTTGATTCTACTAAAATATTATTAACAAAGAAATATTAGATGATCATATATGATATCATATTTATTAATATAGTTCTTGTATAATTTAATAAAAATTATTTAACTATTATTAATGAGGTTAACATAACCTCGACTAAGGAAAAGTACAAGGTACATGTTAATTTCACAATCTCATTGGTATGCGACGTCTTTTTTACGTAAGTACTTCTGAGTGCTCTTTATCATCCACATCCGTGTTTTCTTAAAATGTATTTCAAAAAAATGTAATATTTTTTATGCAATGGATTAAATTCATTTATACACTTATTTTAACTTATATATTTTTAAAGGAATCTTTCCATCATTTTCTAAATAATTTACTTTACGACCTTTTGACAAAATTAAGGTAAGAATGTATTTTTTTAATTATATGGTGGGCGCGGCTATTTTCCACCATTATAAAATTTTTGAAGCATCCCATAAAATCATGAAGGAATATTTTCAAAATAAATATTTTCTTTTATAATTATATAAAATTTAAATGATTTCAAAATAGAAATACATATTTCTCTAAAAAAGAATTGATTTCATAACTGTAAACATCCATTGATAGATTTTAAGCCTGTTTGATGTTTATTTATTTTGATACAAAACTTCCATCTTGTATTGAAGTTTATTTGATATTTTGACTATGGATGTGTTATTTTTACACCATTCATGGATTATGGATAATGTTTTGACATTTCGTATGCTAGTTTTAATACAAATGTTTATGTTTTGTTTAACCCTTTTCATATGAGGAATGAATTGGATGTAGTAATTGATGGGTGGAGCCCGCTATAGCTCCTCGATGTGTCGGTAGGTATCATGAGACAAACTAGTGTCTTGGAACAAGGAGTTTAAAATATCTTATTTGTAGTCATGGCATAAGACCTTGACTATGTGGTTATGAAGTTTGGCATTATGCATTCCATCATTATGAAATTGTATATTAAAATTTCATGTTGTTATTAGACTAATAGAATATCCATGTGAATAAGTAAATGGAATTATTTGATTTTATCTTTTAAATATTATACGGATGTTTTTGTTTAAAGGTATTTTGTTTTAGTCTTATACATTGCCTTAAATGTTTATGCTTATTTATGAAGGTTTCCCCAATATTTTTATCCTTACTGAGCATCTAAGCTCACCCCTTTATATGTTTTATTTTTTCCAAGAAGTGAGGAAGTATTTAATGGTTGAACTACAAGGATAGAATAAGGATATAAGTGTGTTCAATGGGGAGAAAATTTTGTTGATGTTTTTATTTCGTGATGTAATGTAAAACCTATGAATGTATTTTTTATTTACAAGGCAACTAAACCGATCTTCCTTTCGGGACATGATTCCTTATATCATGCCAAAGTAATTTAATAATGCACTAACTCTGGGTAATTGGGGTTGGGGCATTATAGTTGGTATCAGATGAAATTTGGTACTAACCATGGATGCTATATTTAGAAGAAATATGATTAGATAATATTACCCAAAGATATATTTTGAGGATTAGTATAGAATAACTTTCTAGAATTTTGGTAATGTAGACATTATTTGAGTTTTCCAAGCAATACATCCCTGTAGGGATACGAGAAGGTAGAGGTGGCTTTGGCACATATGTACCTAGGTGTAAAACCCTAAAACACCACTTTGAGCTAGACTCGAATGGGAACTGGTGCACGACAATGGTCCTTGCTGTAGTCCTGGTTACGATACTCCCGGGGGATATGCTTAGGATAATTCAGATTTTGTTTAGAAATTATTATGAAAAATTTATGAGTATATACCTTCTCAAATAATTTTTTTATGGTTATGGATTATATCCATAACTATTCAATTTATGTTAAGTGTTATACAAGTTTGGAATTATGAATTGTGATTCAAAATCTAATATATTGTATGAAATTATTTAGAAATGGAACTTATTGGATGGAATGGAAACCTTATCAACCCATGTAATCCATGTGGGGATTTCCCACCTACTCAGGATAATTATAGTGGAGCTGGTGATGAAACTGGTGCTGATCAGCTTATCACCATACTGGGACAACTCACTCATGTTATAAATAATAACCTTACATGTATGGAGCACCCTGATCCATAAAGTGGAGGATAAATGATAGACTGATTCTTGAGGAAAAAACTACAAACATTCAATGGGACTACAAATCCATTTTAAGTCGAGCAATGGATAAGTTCCTTAGAGAAAATATTTCATCCTTTTGGGAGTAGCGGAAGGGAAAAAGCTATCATGGAAGTTTATCACCTCACGTGATATGTAGATCAATGGTGGTCATTGATTCAAAGCACAAATGAAGATGATCAAGTATCAAATATGAAATGGAGGGAGTTTAAAGAGATTTTCATAGAAAAATACTTTCCTCATGACCATCGAGCGGATATGGAAAGACAATTTATGAGTTTGAGACAAAAGGAGGATAATAATGTCAACAAATATGAGGCTAACATTACAAGGTTAGAAAGGATTCATGTATATTATATACATAAACCAAGGAGTAATATTGATTGATTCTTTGTTTGGTTAAAACCATTTCAACAGAGAGCATTAGTCTCACAATCCTTATTATCATACTATGATATTTTCTCATGTGCTATTAATACAAGAAAATAATTATCTATGTCTTGCGACATTAAATCCATGAAGGAGAAGAAAAGATATGTAGAACACTGTGGAAATGGAAATAAGGGGGATAAGGGAAAAGTTGAATATTCATCCTATGGTAAATGTGGGAAGAAGCACCCTGGTACTTTCCTGAAGGGAATGGGAATCTTTTATAAGTGTGGTGAAAAGGCCACCAAGCTCTTGATTTCAAGGGGAAGAAATAGGATATCAATGTTGAATGCTATAATTGTAGAGAAAAGGGGTATTATTCAAAAAAAAACTCATATGCTCCAAGGAAACATACCCCTGAAAAGGCCCAGGGATCAAGACCAATCTTATGATATCACTACTACTGAAGTTGAAGCTCTGAAAGACATGATGGAATGTAATTTAATATTTTCCTCAAGTTTATCCATTGCATTATTATATTCTATATCATCACATTATTTATTATTTTCCTAGTTTTCTAAGAAAATTAGATATTTTCAATTTGACATAAAAAGTGATTTTTCGGTCAAAACACCTAAGGGATGTATCATCGCCACAAATTTTTGTGAATCAGTTCCCATTAGGGCATATAAACGTTCTTTATCTACTAATCACGTCGTCATACTAATTATTGAATTAGATATAATCCTTGGTATGGATTATATTTCATACCACGATGCAAAAATTTATTGTAAGAATAATTAGGTTACAATTTTTGAGGATGATAATGATTACCTCATCTTTAGAGAAGAAACATCACCACCTGATTCTTATTTCGATCCACCCCGAATAGCTCTACTAAATTCAATTATTGTAGATGAAGGTAATTAAAAAACTATGGTTGTGGAAATGAATTTTCAAATAGTGTATGTACATATTGTTCAAGAATATGTTGATGTGTTTCCATAGGATTTACCTTGAAATCCTCTAGAATGAGAAATTGAGTTTTCCATTGATTTAATTCATGGTTCACGGGCTATATCGAATACCCCTTATAGAATGGCCACTATGTAATTAGTGAAACTAAAGAATCAATTTGAGGAATTGATTAATATGTGATGTATTCACCATAGTGTTTCTCCATGGGGAGCTCATGTCATTTTTTAAAGAAAAAAGATGGATCTATGAGGTTGTGCATTGACTAATGGGATATGAATGCTATAACAATAAAGAAAAAGTGTCCCCTACCTCGCATTGATGATTTATTTGACCATCTACATGGGACTAAAAAAATTTCTATGATTGACCTTTGATCTGGATATCATCAGTTCTGTGTGAAGAAGGAAGACATTCTGAAAACAACATTTCAAACCATGTACAAGCATTACAGGTTTACATTAAATCCTTTGGGACTGACTAATCAACCCTCTATTTTCATGGATCTAATGAAAAAAGTTTTCAAGGAATATCTGGATGACTTTGAAGTTGTATTTATTGATGATATCTTGGTATAATCAAAAAGCTATAAAGATCATGAAAATCACTTGTGGATTATCCTAAGGAATCTTATATGAAATGTATTATATGGGAACTTTAGAAAATGTGAATTTTGGATTCAAGAGATTTCTTTTCATGGATATATTTTCTCTAAGGATGGAATCTCTTTTGATCCTTCTATGACAATGGAAATCCAAGAATGGCCCGAACCAACATGTATAACTAAGGTACACAGTTTTATTGGTTTAGAAGGTCATTATCGGCGTTTTGTCCAGAATATTTCCCAATTGGCAGACCCATTAACCAAGCTCACATGGAAAGGGGTTAAATTTGATTGAAAAAAAAGAGTGTGATGAATTTTGTAAAGAAATGAAGAGAAGATTATTCAATGATCCTACATTGACTCCACCATCGGGGAATTATGGGTTTTTAAATTATAGTTATGCTTCAATGAAAGGATTTGTTAGTGTCCTTATATAGAATGATTTAGTTATTGCATATGCATCATGACAACTAAAAATCCATGAACAAAATTATCCTACTAATGATCTGGAGTTAGCAGCTGTAATCTTTGCTTCAAATATATGGAGACACTATCTCTATGGTGAAATATGTGATATATATACCGATCACAAGAGTTTGAAATATATTTTCTCATAGAAGGAACTCAACATGAGTAAAATTTGAGGGCTTGAACTACTCGAAGATTATGATTTCACTATACACTACCACCTGAGGAAGGAAAATAAGGTGGAAGATGCTTTGAGAATAAATGATCATGGAGTTATGAATAAGATGAGAGTTAAAAGGGATCCTATGTACATGGATCTAGTAAAAATGAATATGGGAATAATAAAGGAAGGTGAAACATTGATAATTTTTCAAATGGTTGTCAAACCATCTTTACTAGAATGGATAAAGAGTTCTCAGACAGATGATGAAGAGTTTCAAAAAAAGATTAAAGCTGTAAAATATGGGAGATTGAGTGACTTCATATATGAAGATGGAATTTGGAAATTTGGGAAGAGACTTTCTATTCCTAACATACTAGATCTAAAAAGGGAACCATTGGATGATGTTCATTGCTCCAATTTCTCTATACACCATTGGAGCACCATGATTTATAGATATTTGAGATAAAAATTTTTGTTGGTCAACATGAAGAGAGATATTGCTAATTTTGTTTCAATATGTATGGTTTTCCAACAAGTTAATGCTGAAAGACAACATCCCATAGGAGTCATGCAACCTCTTCTCATACCTAAGTGGAAATGGGATGATATTATGATGGACTTTTTCATGGGTATACCAAAGACTCCAAGAAGGAATGAAGAAATATGGGTCATTGTTGATCGTCTTATCAAGTACTCAAATTTTCTTACAATAATAGAAGATTTACAACTTGAATTTTTAGCAAGACTATATATTATTGATGTTGTAAGACATAATGGAGTACCCCTATCGATTGTCTCTAATCATGATCCCCATTTTACATCACGATTCAGGAAAAGTCTTCATAAATCCATGGATAATGATCTTCATTTGATAAATGCCTACCACCCTTAAACTAATTGAAAATCATAATAGACTATTTAAACTATAGAATATATTTTGAGATCTTTCTCACTAGACATTCAAGGTATATGGGATCAATATTTACCATTTGAAGAATTTTCCTATAATAATACCTACCATTCAAGTATTCAGATGACACTATATAAAGCGTTATATGTAAATAGATGTTGAACACCAACTTGTTGGGATGATATTGGTGAAAGTAAACTTGTAAGCCCATAACTTATTGAGGAAATGGAGGAAAAGGAGATGGTTATCCAAACCCACATCAAAGGAGATCAATGTAGGCCGAAGAGCAATACCTATAACCGAAAGAAGGATTTGGAATTTCAAGTAGGGGATTGAGTTTTCATGAAGTTATCTCCATGGAAGGGTGTTATACATTTCATTAAGATGGGTAAATTGAGTCCTAGGTACATTGGACCTTTCGAAATTCTAGAATGAATTGGAGTTGTATTTTATCGTTTCGAAAAGCCTCTAAATCTCTCCAAAGATCATGATGTGTTCCATGTATCACTATTGAGAAAACACACGACTGATCCAACACATGTACTAACCTATGGGGAAATTGATCTGGAACCTGATTTGTCTTACTGAGAAGTGCCTGTCAAGATTCTTGATACAAGAGAACAAGTGCCGAGAAACCAGACGACTCGTCTGGTGAAATTTATATGGAGACACCATAAGATGGAAGAGGCAACGTGGGAACCAGAGGAACATATTATGATGAACCACCCAAATATTTTTATTCAGTAATATTCCAGAAATTTCAAAGACAAAATTATTTTAAGGAGGGGAGAATGTAACACCACAAGAGTCCATGGTACACTTCGCTTTGAATAATACAAAATTTTGTGTTGTACGCAACATCGAGTTCAAACACACCACAACCAATAAAACTAGCCGTTCAGAATAGTAATACCCATATTTTAAAAATTTATAAATTTTTTCATTAAAAATGGACTTCGTTTTTGGAATCAGAATATCAAAATTGGATTAGGGTCAATTTTTGGTACTTTTCTGAAAACAGTCAATTTTTGATGAATAATAATTTTTAATTAAAAACATCTTTTTTAATTAAAATAATTTATTGTTTAAAATTATAAATAAGATTAATTTTTAAGTATAATTAGATTATTTTGTTATCATTTAATATTATTTAGGTCATTGGATGTAACTTCACGTCTACACTGCACGTAAACAAGTGTCAATATTTTGATAGTTATTATTTCATGAAAACATGTTTTTGGTTTTGACAACGATAATTAATTTTAAATTAATTTCATCCACATCTATGTTTTGAATATGAAAAAAAAGGATTCCATATTTTCAATCAAGATTTCCAAATTGTGTAAATAGTAAACTTTTATTTTTAGACATTATGAATATTTACTTCAGTAAATATATTATTAATCGTGGTTAATGGGGTAAATATGGTAAATAAAGGTAAAAAATATATTATAATAATATTAATTTTACCCTAACATGTCTCCCATTTATTTTGGATGGTACATGTATGACCATGGCCTTTCCTGGGTCTATTTGGGTACCCCATGGATCCAATTGAGTGTGATAATTACACTTTATATTAATTAATTTAATGTAATGACAAAAATGACCAAAACATATATCTTTTAGTAAAAACTTTTTACAATGGGTTATATAAGTTATCTCTTTGACTAAAAATATTAATCAAGAAGATAAAAATATTTACTACATAAATTTATTTTATTTAATAAATTTAGACATTAAATAATTAAATTTATTTATGACACAATGATGATGTAGTAATTACCTTATTAATAAAATATTTATATAATTGATACTAAAAATATCCAAATAAATGTAAATTTAGACATATGTTGAATTAAACTAATTTTATACATTAATATGACATTTTATGGTTGGTTGAATAAATTTTATTCGAAGTGATAATGTTTTTATGGCTTTCAATAAAATCAAATACTAAATAGTGTCAAAATTGACATAATTGAGTTCTTAAAACAAATACTATATTATCAATAGATATAATATTCATAAAAATTAATGGATAGGAAAATGACTTAGATACAGTTTTATATATTAATAATTAACCACATGAGGTTCTCTAGGATTGTTTTAGTATGTTTATTAACCATATAATATAAAAACACAAAGAGACATGGTAAATGTCAAACTATATAACTAAGAATTAAATATAAAATATAAGGTTAATAGTATGACCTAAGTCAGTCTAAAACCTATTGGTTGATATTTTTTCAACCCATCCGCACCTTATCCTCTAAATAATTTATTTTTGAGACATTAGAAACTGAAAATGATTTCATTATAAAATAATATTTCAATCTTTTCCTAATGTGATCCTTACCTCTCTTATAAAAGGGAAAATATCCTTCTCTTAATTTCACACCTCCAATGCCTTTTGGATCGTCCAACCCCTGTACAAATATCCTCCCAACTTTTCTCCCTTAATCTTAGAGGTCTTACATTGGTCAAAAAGCCAACCTAAGGAGCCCGTTTGATCAAATCAAAAGGAAAAACCCAAGGAAGAGGTAAATATTTAGTCACCTCTTCCAAGTTCTTTTCTTCTTCCACATCCACTTTATTTGTTATTTCCATTATAAAATATAAAATACAGAATATTATATATATTGTGACTTTATTATAAAAATTTTACAACCATATTCATTATTATATCCATCATATTAATTTTAAAGTCACCAAATGTGCGTACGTATGGCTTATCATCTCCACATCGTGGTGTTGTTTTTTATTCCAACACATCAATATTCGGATGGGTATAATAATGAGTATAAATGATTTAAATAATAAATATAACATGTTAATTATTTTTGATATATGATATAACATCCAATTACATATTATTTCGCCATTAATATAATGATATTTTCTCTTGTGCGTACGTACGGATTACCGTCTCCCCAAAGGCGATGATATTCATTCCCCATCATAATAATTCAACAATAATTTTCATTTTATGATTATAATGTCTAAGAACCTAATAAAATTATGGATATGAATAAAATACATCCTATCCATAACAAACAGGGCTTACATAGCTGATCATATAAAATAAATCAGATTAGTTAACACCTGAAACGTTGATTCTACTAAAATTTTATTAACAAAGAAATATTATAGGATCATATATGATATAATATTTATTTATATAGTTCTTGTATTATTAAATAACAATTATTTACCTACTATAAACGAGGTTAAAATACCCTTGACCAAGGAAAAGTACCTGGTATGGGTTAATTTCACAATCTCTTTATTATCTGAGGTTGTTTTTATGTAAGTATCTAATGGGACCTCTTTATCATCGACATCCCTGTTTTCCTAAAAGTGTAATTAAAAATATTTTTAATATTTACTAGAAAATTGTTTAAATTCATTTATACCCTTATTTGAACTTATATGTTTTAATGGAATCTTTCTGACGTTTTCTAAATAAGGTACTTTATGACCTTTTCGAAAAAATTATGGTATGAATGTCGTTTTCTTATCTTATATGGTCGATGTGGCTATTTTCTATCATTATAACATCGTCAAAGCTTCCAATAAATTCTTGTAAGAATATTTTAAAAAAAAATGTTTTCTTTTATAATTATTTGACTTCTAAATGATTTCAAAATAGAAATAGATATTTCTTTAAAAAAGTTTTGATTTGATCAATTTCAACATCCTTTGATGGATTTTAAGATTGTTTGATGTTGATTTATTATGATACAAAACATCCATATTGTGTTTATGTTTTTATATATGTTTTACTTTGGATGTGTTATTTTTACTCCATTCATGGTTTATAGATAATGTATTGATATTTCATATGCTAGTTTTAATACGAATGTTTATGTTATGTTTAAACCTTTTCATATAAGGAATGAATTGTACTTAGTAAGTGACTGGTGGATCCCACTATAGATTCTTGATGCATCGGTAGGTCTCATGAGACAAACTAGTGATTTGGCACAAGGCCTTGAAAATATCTTATTTGTAGTCTTGGAATAAATCCTTGACTTTGTGGTTATGAAGTCTGGCATTATGCATTCCATCATTATGAAATTGGCTATTGAAATTCCATGGAATTAGTTGACTAGTTGAATATTCATGTGAATAAGTAAATGGAATCATTTGATTTTATGTTTTCCATATTATTCTGATGTTTACCATTAAAAGGAATTTTTTTTATTCTTATACAATGCCTTAAATGTTTATTTTTATTTATGAATGTTTCCACTATATTGTTATCCTTACGGATCATCAGAGCTCACCCCCTTATTTGTTTTATTATTATTAGGATGTGAATAAGTATTTAATGGTTGACCTGCAGTTAAAGGCTAAGGATATATGTTTTCTTAAAGGGGGAAATTTTTTTTTGATGTTTTTATTTCATTACATAATGTAAAACTTATGAATGTATATAGTACTTCCATACCTACTAAACTGATCAGTCTTTCGGGACATGATTCCTTGTATCATTCAAATGTTATGTAATAATGCACCGACTCTAGGTAACTAGGGTCAGTGAATTACACACGAAGTCGAGGATCTTACACCTTTATAAAAAAAGAATTAATCATGGGGTCCTTATTTGATATGATATCAGATATCACTAGGAGGAACCTCTGGGTCACTTCCACATATAAATTTTAAAAATCCTCTCCCTTGGTGGTGTCTCAAAATATAATAATATGGAAAGACATGTTCAAATAGTTAATCACCACCCAATTTTATTTATTCCTTGGGGAGTCTATATTAGTCCAATTATGAAATCTAGGGACACTGTATCCCACATCTACCCTTGTACAAAAAGATGATGAAGAGAAATTGTTTTCTTTTGGTACTAAAACTAAATTTGTTGGGGAAAATTTTAATGAGACAAAAATAAGTTATTGTATTCTTTATACCTAACCACCAGAACTGATGATTCATGTCATATTACATCTTAGTAGCATCTATGTGAATTTACTCAAGGAATAATGAAAATCCTATATCAGTAATAATGTTAAGAACACTGGTAGAACACAAAATCTCTTGATGGAATGAACTCATTATAAATATAGATACCTTTTCTTGATTCTCTCCACACTATATAAGGAATTCATGATACAATTAACTCATCATCATGTAGATTCTCCTAAATAATTTGACTTAAGGAGAGACGATATCAACTAAATGTTAGCAATAACAATACCAATCTATCCCTCTATCATGTTTAGGTTATCTGAACAAAGAATATCATGATTTAACATTCATTCTTGGATTAAATCACATATTGATAGGAAATTTTCTACTAATATCATCTTAAAAAAAATTCCACATTCTTAATGTGTAGGTGATGATGATGTCAGTGGTCTAAAGTTACTATATACATCACCTCTTCTAGAGTATTCCATCCATAAAAATAAAATATATAACTTAAACTCCTATGATAATAATAAACTGTGAAATTTTACACAAAAGGCTAATATGGCATCCCGCCTTTTCATAACATAACTCTTCATTACAATATTTATACAGAGTATCTTTAAATTCTAGTGTCTTGGAAATCCGGATCATAATAAATGAAAACTGCATAAAAAATTCTTCTAAACCACTTGTACGGCTTCATCATAGGTTCATAATATGTACAATTACTGCATCTCATATCCCAGAGAAATACATCAATGGAAAGGGTGATCATAAGGCTCAGTAAAAAACAAGTGAAACAGTTGACATGTGATCTTGAGAAATATTAATAAGAACATGATAAAAATCATAAAGGCCTGAGAAATGGAATAATATGAATAGAATAATAAAAAGAACATGAATCATAACATGACAATGTGTCTAAAACGTTTCATTTAGACATTAATGAACATATCACCATGGTTTGTGCCTGAGGATTCATAAAAATTAATGAGGTTATTCATCAAGGTATCATGAATCTTGTCATCTATAGAGAATAATTTCTTCAACCAATGATTTTGAGATATATCAATGGACACCCTTAATATTTATATATTTACATGTGATCCGCATAGATTATAATAAAACATTTCATAAATATCCCATAGAGAACAAAAGAAATGTGTTTTATTTCAAAATTGTGACGTTTTTAAAGTTTAAAAAATCATTATCTCATTTATAACCCATGGAAATTGAGTGAGGGATTGATTTATGTCAATTCCAGAATCAAATATATATTTATTGTTATATTTATGAACATACATAGAAACAAAATTTGTAGGGG
This sequence comes from Viscum album, assembly GCA_963277665.1. NCBI lineage: Eukaryota > Viridiplantae > Streptophyta > Magnoliopsida > Santalales > Viscaceae > Viscum > Viscum album. The sequence continues at coordinate 2,037,340,650 of OY728120.1, read as the reverse complement.
TATTCACATAAATAAAACAAGAGAAAAAGAGAGAGAAATTTGGAGGCGAAATTTTTACAGCATAACATCTATATATCATGGTTTTAGAAAATAATAATAATAGAGGGAACAATGGTCTCCCATACATAAATTATCCATTTTTATGTATAGGGACATAATAATAATAAATAAGATCATGGTGTGGACATTTGAATGAAACACCACTTGAAAAAGAAACTTGAAAGGAAAGAGAAAGCGTGATTTCTTTTATGAAAATTTGGCAGCATTACAGTGTCACCTAAAAAATTCAGAAAATCAATTGATGAGAGTAGAAAGGGTCTCTCATCATTTGGAAATGAAATGGAAGCTGGTAAATATATAAAAGAACAATCCCCCATCATAATTGAATGGACTATAAGACATAACATAATGGAACTCATGAATTAAAAGAGGAGGGTGAAAGGTTCTCTTACCTTGAAGAGTAACTTCAAAGGCTTGAAGGTCAGTACCTTGGGAGGATTGAGGACACCTTAGGAGGACTCCTTGGGAGGTAAGGATACCAGAACATCATTGGGGAGGATTTTTTAATTAAATTAATGTTGTAAATGGCATGTAATTTATAGGAAAAGTGAAGGAATAAATTATTAATTTCCAAGGGACAACTCATCGGTGGTATTTGCAAAACCATGGGATTTCCCTTTGTATTTTCCCATGGTATTGGCCATATAGGAAACCGAATATAATATATCACTATTAATAAGTATACCTGAAATATTAAATCATTAATACATCATTAATGATGTCATTAAACACCCGAAACTCAAAACTGTATTTTTACAATTCACCGAAAATTCTATTGTTTCAGAAAAATACCAAAAATTCACCCTATCCTAACATCTATGCTCTGAATTCAGAAATGAAAATCATTTGATGAAAATAATTTTCTAAATATTTTTAATTTATTTTTTAAAAAATAATTATTTATTCAAAAAATACAACATTTAAAATTTAACTCATTTTGTAACACCATAATAAAGTAATCAAGGTCCAATAAAATTATCATATAACCAAAATACAACAAAGTAACAATATATGATTACATTTTATAAAAATATATTTCCATTTTAAATTATTAAATTAATTATAAAATTTTAAATAAAATATCTATGACCTACAAAATTACCAAAACTTATACTATGATCATTTTTTAACTTTTCTGATGTTTAAATTGTATTTATACATTCATGGGTGAAGATTATATTTTTTTTCCAAATTTACTATTCATTACTATTCATACGTGTATGTTACTATCCATACTTTATGATTCACTAAAAATCATTTTGATCTTATTAGACTCTAAATTTCTCACTGATCACAACTATAAATGACCATTTTTTGAAAACTATTTCACATTAATAAATATTTAAAGAATACAAAAATATTTTAAAATTCTCTTTTTTTCCAAAATTCATATGTAATAAACATCGTATATTTATCGGGATATTGGAAATTCACAAACGTTTCCATAATAAAAAATCACAATTTTATTTATATAAGAGGATTATACAAAGAAGCTAAGGTCTCATTACATAGCCCCTTATAACACAAGCATAGGACCTAAGTGAAAGGTGTGTTATGGTGAAAGAATATTGCAGTGGCTCAGATAAAATTTACCGAGTGGTGATTTCAATCAGATTGAACATCTCAATTAGGCAATTTCGTTCAAGATTCATATGTCAATGTTCGACATGGGCTTGGTCCAGAGTGAAGTCCAGTGATGCAACCTATTTCCCAAGCTCGGACAGATGGGATTCAAATGGCCCGAGTCTACTGGATGAGGCCATTTAATATTCTATCTATATTAATTAACCAGGATAACTGTATTTATAAAAAGAACAACATTAATATTATAGTTTCCAACAGTAATATTGACCAACAGTCATATAACAGTCAAAACCCAATGGTTTAGTTTTAATTATACCCACTTCATTAATTAAGGGGTATAGTTTTGTTGACTATTAAATATAATAACACACAAATTTAGGAAAAAATATAAATAAAACATTTGGGTCATTACATTCCTCCCCCCTTATGAAATTTCATCCACGAAATTTTATATCATACCCTATGATGAGAAATGGTGTGGGTACTTCTGTCTTAGAGACTGCTCTGGTTCCCACGTGGCTTCTTCACATTTGTGGTTCCTCCACAACACCTTAACAAGGTGCGTAGTCTTTTTGTGTAGAACCTTGTCTCTACCATCCAAGATCTCCACCAGCTACTCCTCATAAGAGAGGTCATGTTCCAGTTGTACCACCTCTCGATTCAGTACATGTGAAGGGTTAGGTATATACTTCATCAAGAGGGATACATGGAAGAAATCATGATCTTGTGTTACATTTTGAGAAAGTGAAATCCAATTGGGCACTTCTCCCACACGATCAATGATTTCATAAGGTCCAATGTACCTACATCTGAGCTTAATTTTTTTCCAAACATCATGAATCTCTTCCAAGGTGAAAACTGATGAATGAATTTGTCACCAACATCAAACTCCAAGTCCAGTTGACAATTGCCGGCATAATTATTTTGTCGACTCTGATCAGCCTTAATGTGTTGTTGGATGGCATGGCCCTTTTCTATCATCTCATGTACAGGATCAAGCCAAATAAGCTTTCCCTCGCTAGCTTCATCCCAACAAGTAGGAGTTCTACATCGCTTCCCATATAGATCTTCATAGGGTTCCATTTGAATGCTCAAATGGAAGCTGTTGTTGTAAGAGAACTCAACTAAAGAGAGATGTCAATCCCATACACCTTTAAATTCCATTGAGCAATTCCCAACATGTCCTTGAGTGTTTGAATAGTCATTTCTGATTTTCCATCAGTTTGGGGGTGATAAGCCGTACTGAAATTCAATTTAGTTCTTATTGCTTCTTTAAGACTTCTCTAGAGTTTTGATGTGAACCTAGGATCACAATCAGATAAGATTTAAATTGGATCTCCATTCAGCCTTACTACTTCCTTCACGTAAATCCTGGGAAGATGATCAAGAGGGAAATATTCCCGAATAGAGATAAAATAGGTAGTCTTGGTGAAATAGTCCAAAATAACCCATATCCCAATGTTTCCTTTATAAGTTATCAAGAAACCAGTGATATTGTCCCACTTCAATGCTGGCATGGGTAGTGGTTGCAATATCCCTTTAGGTAGTTGTCGCTCTGCCTTCACCTGCTGAGATACCAGGCACCTTGATGTGTAGTCAGCAATCACCCTTTTCATATTATCCCACCAATAATGATCATGAAGGCCCCTATATATTTTTGTGCTTCCAGGATATATAGAGAAGGTTGAGCTATGAGCTTCATCCATCAGCTCCTTCTTTATTTCCAGAGTAGATGGAACACATTGTCTTTTATGAAATTTCGGTACACCTTCTTGATCAATATTGAACTAATGAAACTTCCCATCCTTCATAGCCTCAAACATCTTCTGTAACAAATTATCTTCTTTCTGATCGTTCTTGATCTTCTCAAGTAATGAAGGTTGAGAAATCATTTAGGTTAGGGTTGATGATGTCCCTTCCTTTATAATTCCAATGTCCAGTTTTACTTGGTCATTGATCAAAGGATCTCTTTGAATCCACATAATGGAAAGAACAACTTGGTCTCTCCAGCTTAATTCATCATTGGCTCTATTTTCTCTTCCAAGATGATAATGAATTGAATAATCATATTCTTTAAGAAGTTCCGACCATCTCCTTTGTCTCATGTTCAATTCCTATTGTTTGAAAATATACTTCAAATTTTGATGGTCTGTGTATATATCCCATTTCGCTCCAAAAAGATAGTGCCTCCATATCTTCAGATAAAAAATGACCGTAGCCAGCTCCAGATCATTCATTGGATAGTTCTAGTCATGAATCTACAACTACAGATATGCATAAGCAATGAACATGTCATTTTCAATGAGGATTCACCCAAGCCCTTTCAAAAATGCATCACTAAAAATTACGAATCTTTCTCCACTTGAGGGAAGAGTTAACATAGGTGCAGTGACAAATCTGTTCTTCAGCTCATGGAAAAATTCCTCACACTAAATTGTCCAGATGAACTTGACCACATTTCGAGTTAACATGCTTAATGGATTAGAAAGTCATGAAAGGTTTTTCACAAACGTCCTATAATATCCCACTAATCCAAGGAAACTACGAATCTCAGTTATTATTGTTGGTTGATGTAACACACCAACCCCTCTATGATGGAGATGGTGCATTAATTTTGATATTAGAATGACTAAAAGGAATGAAAATCTTGAAGGAACGATCATCTTAGTTTTCTTGAAGAAACTAGATACATTGATATAACTCAAATTACACTGGAAAAGTTTACAAAATACAATACATAACGAAACTAAAAATTGCATCCACAAGAACTTATTAAACGATCACCTCTTTGTCACTTGTTGAATGTAAAAAATGAATGGGGTGAGCTCAAATTCTTAGTAAGGATAAAAAATATCAGAATCATGAGTACAATAATAATTGAATCGTAATCAATCTGACAAAATCAATATGGCATAGTGAATAAATGAGAAACTAATTCCATTAGTAAACTTAGAATGAAACTGCATCCATAGATTTTGTCATAGTGAAAACATCATGGATAAAAATAATAACTGATAATGAATAAATATTAATCTTAATAATTGGACTTAGTGTATCTGGAACATGAAACCATAATACCGTAAAAACGGTTTAGTTTTATGGGTAGAAACCTGTCTGATTTTTCGAAACAAACTCGAAGGGCTTGTCGCCAAACTGATTTGTCTCATGAGACCTACAGATGCATCGAGTGGATATAGAGGTCCCCACACACCACTTAATTTCAAAATAATTCATTATAATTTGATATAATATATGTGAAATATTCATGTTCTATATCCGTATAGAGTTGAGTATACAAATTCATCAATATTTCCATAATTAAAATATTTTCAAAATAAACAATGTTTGTAAATTTGTATACGGTTTAGAAAAAAAACATATACATGATATGAGATTATAGATATTTAATATAAATATAATTTCAAATAAAAATTGATCTCAAATGGGAATTAGGTACACCCCATAAGGATTATTAGGTGCACCATACAATGTTAGTCACAACAAAATAGTAGTTGAGACAAAGTCTCTTACCACAATGTTTTCAGTCAAATCATATGATATGAACGTAATGAACAACAAATGAATCATTGAATTAGATGAATATAAATAGAATCATGTTATTTTATATCAGAATCAAGTACACTTATACCAAATATATGAAATAAGTGGCGAATAATGAAAACCGCAAAGAAATGAAAGTGAGATGAGAACCCCTAACAAACATTTCGGCATGGTAACGAGTGTTATTTCGAGGGATGAATGAGAGGTAAAGGGGTATTACATTATTTATATGTCACAGGGATTTTATGGTGAAAGTGAGAAAACATGCCCCATCATTAGGTATAAAAAATAAAAGAGCACAACATAGGGGATATTCTTGAACAAAAGTGAGAGAGATGATCCATTACCTTATGCTCGAAGGTGTTCATGATTGTTCTTAAGGAACTGAATAATCAAATTTAGATTCATTAATTAATAATTCAAAAACCTTATCAACATTTAATTGAAACGGTATAACCTTATTAATTTCATTAATGGACTTTTTGATAGGTTTATGAGATTCAATTTTATTGTTTGGGAAACATTTTCATACATGGTTTCATGATTTGTTTACTTGTATAAATGAATGGAAGTTGGTTTGAAATATGGTTAGACATACAGAATTGTTAATATACGTTATTAGTTACAATAATATATATAAATTATCTTATAATTATTTTATTTATATACCATGAGGATGACTCATTCGATGAGTTAAAAATAAATGCATGAATTTGGCTTGGCAGTTTTGCGCTCAATAAACTTGTTTTGTATTATTATTACATATTATGTTCGTGTAAAGATTACAGAACATTAATCATGATAAAATAAATTTATTATGACCTGATTCAACAATAAATATGGTTTCATGACTAGTAATGATGGAACGATTGAAAAATGAGACTTTGTCATCCACGAAGTTTATAAATTGGAACCTCATGGATGTTGATTACGTTTATAAAAATAAAAGGGAGGGAATAAGAATACTGATAATGGATGTTCCATTCACATTATTTAAATCTAGTATATAGATGATACTGGAGTTATCATGATCATTTGGACAGATGAAGTGAGGAGAAGATAAAAAATGAAAATAAATTCAAATGAAACTAAAAGAAAAAACAGTGTTTTACCTCTAGAAATAACATCCTCGAGAACCCCTTTAAGGGAAGGGATTTTGGTCTATTGGAAAAAACACGATCTTCCTATTAGAAGGGAGTGACTATGAAAGGGTATTTGGTATGAACATTAGAGAGCTTCAAGGCTTAGATGAGTGAAGTGAATAGAGAGTGGTGAGGGATTTTATAGTCGAGGAGAGGGGTAAATTTTGAGTATTTAATTCATTATTTCCCCCAAGAAAACCCATAGTGTTGTTTCATGTGACCCCTAATAGTCATATATGCATGTGAGTTCGAACCAATTGGCCTTACATCACTTATGATGTCATAAATAGTGTATTTTACTCATAATTTGTATATAGGTTATATTATCATGTTTCACTATTCAACAAAAATTCTAGAATATCAAAAAAGATCCTGCAAATTTACCCTAACAATTTTTCAATGTGTAGAATTCAAAATTTACCTCCATTTTTAAAAATTAATTTTTGAAATATTATTAATTTAATTTTTAAAAAATGTCATGGTGAATTCAAAAAATAACAATCTTAAAGGTGCAATTAGTTTTATTTCTCATTGAAATCCTAATTAAGATCTCATTATCCTATTTCCTTAAGAAAATAAAATATAGTTATTTTCTATTCATAAGGGTAATATTACTATTGATGTTACTATTCATAAGGGTATGTTACTATTCACCAAAAATCATGTTTGTTCTATTAGAATACAAATGACTTACTGATCATGACTCTAGATGACCATTTTTTCAAATTCAAAACATTGAAGTGGAAAATTTATATTTAATGTCTAGGTTTTGACTATCTCCTAAATAACCCAGTGTTGTTTCAAAGGAACATAGTGATGAATTGAATGTATTTAAGAGAAACATACCTTAAAATTTATGGGGTGATACATCATCCCCTCTTTCAAAAAAATGAGTCCTCGCAATTCATTTCATAACCACAAAATAAATCTCTCTAATGTTCATACCACATCTCAGATTGTAGAGGATCCTCAGGTGCATTCAGCAGAAAACCAAAATTGATGCTCAACTCCTCTAGTTCTCTGACCCAGACACACCTCAGCCAGAAGTGGTTGAACTGTTGCATTGAAAAGTCATGCTTCTAGAGGGAGGCTCAAACGGTAGAATGTTTGGAATTGTCTGAATGGACCAACACACGAAGAAATCACCAAACTATATCTTGGCTGAGAATGTCTAAGTCGTAGACATTGTAGTAGAGGATTAAACTGAGGAGTTGGTACTTGTAGACCGCACAATGGTTTCCCTCCAAAATATCCTCTTGAAAACATAAACTGGCTATGTTGTTCTGGCCTATGGTGAATCATAGGAAAATCCCTTCATGGTATTTTCCTCTTCGCCTATACTTGGCCAATTGTGATGTCGCTATGTTGTAGTAAATGGAAGAATTCCTTTGATAGGTGTGGAGAATGTATGAACTGTTTTTCACTTCATATAGTTATTTACAAGTTTAATGAAAGTTTTCAAGAGGTAGTTACTCCTCTTCACAGTTTTTGATTGTAGTAATCTACAGTACCTCCACAGGAAGAGATAACATATGGGTTTGTCCTTCCATCTGAAAATTTATTCTAAAATTTCACTTAGTGATACTCATTAAAAAGTATAGCCGATGAAAGGATAACAAAAGTAAGATACTACAAGTTATATTCTTATATAACCACTGGTTCAAAATTTAAAACATGCCTAATGGTTTCCCCAATCCCCCAATACACAAATCCCCAAAACCTGTTCAAAGCTTTCAATCACCCAGAACCATATGCAACACTAGACACACATCACACCCTAAGTCCCTTTACTAGGAACACCACCAATGTTAGGGTTATGATGACCACAGGTGGATTCCTAAGGTATTATTCAACAGCTTTATTTCCTTACCCCAAACACACTGCAGACAGCTAGGGTCAAATTAGTGCCTAAAACACTAAACCTTCCTTAGAGAGGTACGAGAAGTGTGGTGGTCAAAAATTTCAATGTGGACTGAATCCCTATAATTCTCACACCCCACATCATTATTAGACATATCGATGTCATAAATTTATCTGTACAAACTAAAACTCAGGATCTGAAATAGGTATGTTGCTTGATGATCACCATCTAAAGAAGCTTCTATAAATTTACCCACTGTTCGGTAGTTATATGCCAAAGTGAAACATTTAAAAAATAGATTAATGATAGTTCCCTCATTTCTTATATGCAGAAAATTTTGCATATGCAATACGGTAATAGACCATATTTCTTACTTTGTAATGATAGAGAATGATAGGATGATTCGATACCCAATGGAGTAGTTTACAAGTAATAAGTAAGTTGGCATAGGGCTGGTCTTCTTCGGAGCATGTTGTGACAATTATAGTCTCTAACAAATCGGTAGGTAGTGATAAAATATTGGTAGGTTGACTCATATATTCTATCTGAAATTTTTTAGTAAATCAACCTTCAATATGGAAAATCCATTTTAAACAAAGTTATTGTTTTATATGAAAACATATCAAAACAGAGAATAAAAAACCATTCATTTAGACATGATTTATAAAACTCAATAAATCACACAATCTATTGATCCATTTAAGAAAACACTAGTATGGACTTCCAGACATCCTCTAAGATGAATCATTATATATTCCATTGATATTGGGGATTTCCCTAGTTTTCAGACAAATGGATCCCCAAAGCGATTCCAAATTCCTCTATCTCCTTGCCCTAGATGCAACGTGAGCAACTAGGTTAAACCTCATGTGGACATCTAGAATTAAGATTGAGAGAATCATTTCAGGTATCATGTTGAGTTTCATCAATATGAAATTTATGCCAATAATGCAAATGGGTAGTCTCGTTCTCAATGGATTCAAATTCCATAACTCGACCACGGAGTCCGTAGCTCAAAATCTGACATTGATATGCTGCCCGGAGGTCTCCCCCTTGTTGATCCTCTTCAAAGTCTTCAAGGGAAATGAAATTATTGGCTAGTGTAAATCATTTAAAGATACCATTGATGTATTTACCTTGTTGTACATAGAACATGAATTGTGTTCCCATCATGAGGTAATAGAAGAAACCTGCTCTATGATGAACTTGGAGTACCCGAGGATAATTGGATACTTGGTAGAGGGTTTTACAGGAAAAATAAATATTTTAAAAAGTCTCATAGTTTTCTACACTTTATTTTCCCACTATAGTCTCTAATACTTCTGTTGGTATAGACAAAAGAAAAGTACTTTTGTTTTCCACCACGAAAATTAAGAAAACATTGATCTTAGTATTTTTTATGTATGTTTTTTGTTGTTTAGTCCTGGTTTCCAGAGTTATCCAAACCAAATACTATGAGGAAAATTTACATTAAACTCCCTCATAATGGATTGTAATGAAAATGTGAATTATCTTAAGAATATCCCCCGAGAGTGTCATAACCGAGAGTGTATCAAGGCACATTGTCGTCTACCAAGATACCCCAGGTCAAGCCCCAAATTCCTTGTCGGAGCTTTCACTCCTAGGTACCTCTATGTCAGAGCCACCTCTACAAAATCATTTCCAGACAGGGATATATTTGATAAATGATTCACATAATATATTCCTTACCAAAATAATAGGATATTCATGTACATTTATGCTCAAATACTACCTTAGGTATTTGTTCCCTACTATAAATTTCATAACCAAGTTTCCAAGTTTTCTACTGAACTTCCTCTGATACAAACTGTAACACCCCGACCCCTCTTGGATGGAGTTGGTGCATTACTTGTGATATTGGTATGGTTAGAAGGAATGAAAATCTTGAAGGAATTATCAGTTTAGAAGTCTTGAAGAAACAAGATACATAGATGTTACTCAAATTACATTGGAAATGTTTACAAAATAAAATACATAATGAAATTAAAACTGCATCCACAAGAACTCAATAAACAATCTCCTCTTTTTCACCTGTTGAAAGTAAAAAAATTTAAGGGGTGAAAAAAAATGTTCAGTAAGAGTTAAAAATAGCAGAATCATGAGTACAATAATAAGTGAATCATAATCAATCTAACCTAATCAATATGGCATAGTGAATAAATGAAAAAAAAACTAAGAATGAAACTGTATCCATAGATTTTGTCATAGTGAAAACCTCATGGATTATAATAATAACTAATAATGAATAAAGATAATTCTTATTAATTGGATGTCATGTATAGGGAAAATGAAAACATATTACCATAAAAATGGTTTAGTTTTATGGGTAGAAACACGTATGATTTTTTGGAAACAAACTCCAAGGACTTGTTGCCAAACTGATTTATCTCATGAGACCTACCGATGCATAGAGGGGCTATAGCAGGCCCCACCTACCACTGCATGTCCAATGAATTATTTATAACTTTATTAAATATAAGAGAAGTATTCCTTTTAAATATCTGTATAGAGTAGAGTATACGGATTCATCAATATTTCCATAATTAAAATAACTTCCCAAATAAAAACCGTATGTAAAATGGTATACGGTTTAGACAACAAACATATCCATTATATGAGATTATGGATATTTAATATAAATATAATATCAAATAAAAATTTATCTCAAATGGGAATTAGGTGTACCCCATAAGGATTATTAGGTGCACCATATAAAGTTAGTCACAACAAAATAGTAGTTGAGACAAAGTCTCTTACCACAATGTTTTCAATCAAATCATATGACCAGAAAGTAATGAACATCAAATGAATCATTTAATAACATGATTATAAAGATAATAATGTTATTTTATATCGAACCGAAGTACAATTATTGCACATATATGAAAAAAGTGGCGAACAATGAAAATCTCACAGAAATGAAAGTGAGATGAGAAACCCCTTATAAACATTTCAGCAAGGTAACGAGTGTTATTGTGAGGGCATAATGAGAGGTAAAGGGTTATTCCATTATTTATATGTCACAGGGGAAGTATGGTGCAATTGATAAAACATATCCCATAATCAGGTATTAAAAATAATAGAGCACAACATAGGGGAGATTCTTGAACAAAAGTGAGAGAGAGGATCCCTTACCTTATGCACGCAGGTGTTCTTGATTGTTCTTAACGACCGGAATAATCAAATTTAAATTAATTAGTTAATAATTACATAACCTACTGATAATGTAATTGATATGGTATAACCATATTATGTTCATTAATGGCCTTTTTGATAGGTTTAAGAGATTCAATTTTATTGTTTTGGAAGCATTTTCTTACTTGGTTTCATGATTTGTTTACTTGTATTCTTGAATAGAAGTAGGTTTGAAATAAAGTTAAACATACAGAATCTTTAATATAAATTATTAGTGACATTAAGTGATATAAATTTCCTTATTATGATTCTGGTTATATACCATGAGGATTACTCATTCGATGAGTTAAAAATAAATGCTTGAATTTGGCTTGGCAGTTTTATGCTCAATAAACATGTTTGGTATTATTATTCCACATTAAGTACATGTAAATATTCAAGAACATTAATAAAAATAAAATAAATATATTATGACCTGGTTCAAACATAAATATGGTTTCATGTCTAGTAATGAAGGAAAGGATGAAGAACGAAACTTCTTTATCCACGAAGGTTATAAATTGGAACCTCATGGACGTTGATTTCGTTTATAAAAATAAAAGGGACGAAGGTAGAATATTGTTAATGGTTCTTCCATTAACATGATTTAAATCTAATATATAGAAGATACTGAAGTTATCAAGATCATTTGGATAGAGGAGGTGAGGTTAGGATAACAAATGAAGATAAATTCAAATGAAACTAGTAGAAAAAGAAAGGTGTTTTGCCTCTTGAAATAACTTACTTGAGAACCTCCTTATGGGAAGAGATTTTTGTATTTTGTAAAAACCAAGAGCTTCCTGGTCATGGGGAGTGACTACGGAAGGTTATTTGGGTAGAAAATTGCATATATTCAAGTAATAGAAGAGTAAAGTGAAGTGGGAGTTGTGAGGGGTATTTATAGTGCAGGAGAGGGGTAAATTTTGAATATTTAATTGATTATATTATTATTTCCCTCAAGAAAACCAATAGTGTTGTTTAATGTTACCACTAATAGTAATAAATTCATTTGAGTTCGAAAAAATTGGACTTACATCACTTATGATGTCATAAGTATTGTATTTTACTGATAATTTGTATATACGGTATTTTATTGCATTTCACTATTCATAAAAAATTCACGACTTTTAGAAAAATCCCAAAAATTTACCCTAACCATTTTTTGATGTGTATAATTTAAAAATGAACTCCATTTTTGAAAATTAATTTTATAAATATTATTAATTTATTTTTTTAAAGACATTGTTAATTTGAAAAATAACAATCTTAAAGGTGCAATTAGTTCTATTTCTCAATGAAAAACAAATTAAGATTCCATTATCTTATTTCCTTAATAAAATAAAATAATATTATTATTTACTATTCATAAGGGTCATATTACTTTTAATATTACTATTCATAAGGGTATGTTACTATTCAATAAAAATCAAGTTTGTTCTATCAGACTCCCAATGACTTACTGATCACAACTCTAGATGAACATTTTTTAAAATTCAAAACCTAAAAGTGGAAAATTTATATTTAATGGCTAGGTTTTGACTATCTCATAGATAACCTAGTGTTTTTTTGAAGGAACATAGTGATGAATAGAATGTATTTAAGAGAAACATGCCATAAAATGTTGGGGGTGCTACTACTGAGGATACTCCTCTACAACTTTTGTCTTTGCAGGGTCGACTGTGATTCCTTCATTGGTAACAATGTTCCCCAAGAAAGAAACTTGTCGTAACTGGATTTCACATTTACTGAACTTTCCAAAAGGCCTCTCCTTTTGTAGAGTTTGAAAAATATACCTTAGGTGATCCTTATGATCCTCACGAATTTTGTAATATATCACAATATTATCAATAAAATATTCCACAAAGTTATCATGGAAGTCCTTAAATACTCTATTCATCAAATCCATAAAAATTGCAGGTGCATTAGTCAGTCCCAAAGGCATAAAAACAAACTCTTAATTCCCATATCTTGATTGGAAGGTAGTTTTTGGAATATCTTCTTTATTCACCCTTAATTGATGATAACTAGATCAAAGATCAATCATAGAGAAGAATTAAGCCCTATGAAGTTGGTAAAATAAGTCAAAAATTCGTGGAATAGAGTATTCATTCATTATTGTGATCTTGTTCAGTTCTCTATATTCATTTCATAGCCACATCAATCCATCCTTCTTCTTCATAAAGAGTACAGGTGTTCCCCAAGGAAACACACACTTTCAGTTAAACCCCTTCTCCAAAAGACCTTGGAGTTGATTCTTTAATTCCTCCAACTCCACATTTCCCATCCTATTTGGGGTCTTTAATATTTTATGATATCCAAATACATGTTCAATATATAACTCTTATTCTCTTTCTGGGGGAGGTCCAGGAATCTCCTCAGGAAATACGTCAACATATTCTTGGACAATGGGGACATTTTCTATCCTCAAACTCTCATCTCCTTCATCCTCTTCACTGATAAACTCTATATAGAAGGGTATAGGAGGTTCTTCTAGAAAAATATCAGGTTGACATATCTCTCCGTGGAAGATAACTATAGGTTTTCCATTCAGGACTTCTGATATTTCCTTACTGCTGAATTTTATCTTATCATTATACTTTGAGAGCCAGTCCATCCCTAGTATAATGTCAAATTATAGCATGGAAATGACTACTATAATTGAATTAAGATTTTTCTCACCTAATTAAATACTATATCTTCTAAACACTGATGATTCTTGGATAATCCCACCAGGATTATTGACTGATAACTCTACTTTTAGGAAGTCTGGGGTTGATTCTATATTCTTTGCAAACTAGGAGGAAATAATGGAATGTGTAGAACCAGAATCCGACAAAGTACTTACTAGCTTTGAGGGAAAAAAAGAGTACCTGCTACCACATCATTTGGAGCTTCAATATCATCTATTCTGATATCCAAATCATGACCATTCTCCCTTTTCCTTTTCTGAGGCCGATAGTTGTTTCCCTCCACTGGCCTCTGATTTTGATAGTGATTGGAAAAGTTTCCAAGTTGTCCACACATAAAGAACTAGAAATCCGGTATGGCCTGCATAGTCTTCCCCTTGTTGTTATTGTTTGGAAGTTAAGGTTTCACCTCACTATGATAGTTCCTCTCATTATGGTCATCTCTTCCACACCTATAGAATTTCCCACTCTTGAGCAGGCAGTTCCCTGAATGCTTCTTCCCACATTTTTTACACATGGGACGTTGCAGTTGCTTTCTTCCTCTTCCCTAATCAAAGTCCCCCCTAAGATTTGATTCAATGATCTCTTTTTGTCGTATGATTTATGAGACCACGTTTTCTCACCGAACTCCAGTTCGACTTTCATTGCACTCTGTATAATCTCCTCATAGCAGTCATAGTCTTGGTTTGCTAGATTCTTCCATATATGAGGTCTCAGTACAACGAATAATCAATCAACCATACCATTAGGATCAATAACAATGCTTGAGGTATAATGGGAATGTCTTGTAATGTTCATCTTGTATCTTTCCACAGATTCATTATCCTTCACCTTCAACTCGAGAAACTCCTTATCTATGATTTGTCTCATGGAATAAGGGAAATACTTACTGAAGAAGATACCTCTGAACTCTTCCCACTACATAGCTTCAACCTCCCCTCTTTGCATCATGTTTTTAATCAGTTCCCACCACTGTTCATTTTCTCCTTCTAAGCGACAGATAGCCAGGGTGACATTTTCTTGCTCTGAATAGTGGAGCACAGAAATGATCTTCTCAATAGAGCTAATCCACTGTTCAGCAATCAATGCGTCAGTCGATCAACTGAAGGTTGGTGGTTATTAACGCATAAAGGACTCAACATAATTTTATTCCCATCATGGTGAGATCAGTCCCTAATCTTGATCCAAGTTATTTCCCATAACTTGAGTTAGTTGGTTCATCATTCGCATGATTGTTTTCATTCTGGCTTCCATCGGAGGGTCGTCAGTGCATGGTCTATTGCAGTCACCATTTTCACGGTTCCTGCTATTGCTCTTCATTTCTAAAAGAATAAAACCATAGTAAGAAACTTATTTCATTTATGAATCATTTAACAATTAAGGATTTTATGTCATCAAACATCTTTAAACAATTACATTTGTGTATAAATCCTTCATAATGATTCATAAAAAGCTTATGATTAACCAAAATTATCCACTTGGAGCGTTGTAACAAAGAGTGCAGTAAGGCCCTATGTCATGCACCAGGATTCCCCGGTTCAAGCCCGAAACTCCTTGTTGGAGTTTTCACTCCTAGTTACCTCTGTTCCATAGCTTCCTCTACCTTCCCATATCCAGAAAGGGATGTATTTCTTTGATAAACAACTTACTGAATAATCACCAAAATAATAGGAAGTTCTCTTATATTGAAACTTTTCTATAGGATTATTCTTAAAGATTTCATAACCTAATTTCCATAAATAACTAAACAATCTTATGATACCTACTATGGCATCCCACCTTTTTATTACATACCTTTTTATTACATTTTACATACAGAGGATCTTTAAAATCTAGTATCATTGAAATTTAGGAAGATAATTCATGAAAAAATAAAACAATTTTCTAAGCACCTTTAAAGTCACCATCATAGGTCAATACTATGTACTATTACGACATCTCATATCCTGGAGATATACATAAAAGGAAAGGGTGAGCAGAAGGCTCAGTTCGGAAAACAAGTTAAATAGCTGACATGTGATCTTGAGAAATATTAATAAGAACATGATAAAAGTCATAAAGGCATAAGAAATAGTATAATAAGAATATAATAATAAAAATTACATGAATAGTAACTTGAATATGTGGCTACAACATTTCATTAAGACATTCATGAACATATCACCATGTTTTATCCCCGAGGTGTCATAAAAATTACCAAGGTTATTCACCAAGGTATCGTGAAACTTGTCATCTCTAGATATTAATTTCATTACCCAATGCATTGGAGCACTATCAGGGAACACCCTTAACATTTCTTAATTTACATGTGATCCCCATATAACGTAATAAAACATTCAATAAATAACACATAGAGAACAAAATAAATGGGATTCATTTCAAAATTGTGACGTTTTAAAAGATAAAAAAATCGTTATGCCATTTATAACCCATGGAAAAATATTAATAGTTATATGTATGTAAATTTCAGAATCAAATATATCATTTTTGGTATATTTATGAACAATGATAGAAACAAAATAGGTCTCTGTATACACATAAATAAAACAAGAGAGAATGATAGATCAATTTTGAGGCGAAATTTCTGCCGCATAACAGCTATATCTCATGGTTTTAGAAAATATTAAAAATTGAGGGGATAAGGTTCTCCCATATATAAATGAACCATTTTGATGTATAGGGACATTATAAAAAATAATAATATCATGGTGTGGACATTTTAATGACACACCAAATAGGATGGAAACTTGAAAGGAAAGAGAAAATGTGATTTCTTTTATGAAAATTTGTCATCCTAACGGTATCACATAAAAATTAACAAAATAAATAGATGAGAGAGGAAAGGGTCTCTCATAATTCGGAAATAAAATTGATAGTAGTAAAGATATAGAAGAAAAATCCCCCCTCCTAAAAAATGGAACTATACGACATAACATAAAGGAATTCATGACTTAAAAGAGGTGGGTGAAAGGTTCCCTTACCTTGAAGAGTAACTTTAAATTCTTGAAGGTGGGGATATTGGGAGTCTTGAGGGAACCTTGGGATGACCCCTTGGGATGTAAGAATACCAATACAGCATTTAGGATGATTTTTTAATAAAATTAATGAGGGAAATGACTTGGTATTTATTTGAAATGTGAGGGAATAAATTATTAACTTCCAAGGGACACCTCATCGGTGGTATTTGAAAATTCATGGGCATTCCCATGGTATTTTCCCATGGTATTGGAACCTTTGGAAATCTAACAGAATATCTCACTATTAATATGGCTATTATAAAGCTTACATTAGAAATCTTACATCAGTATTACATCATAAATGATGTCATTAAACACCCGAAACTCAAAACTGAATTTTTACAATTCACCGAAAATTTAAATGTTTCAAAAAAATACCAAAACTTCACCCTAACCTAATATTGTTGCTCTGAAATCAAAATTGAACTCAATTTTATGAAAATAATTTTCTAAATATTTTTATTTTAATTTTTGAATAAAATCATTATTTATTGAAAAAATACAACTTTAAAACTATAACTCATTTTGTAACACCATCAAAAAGTTATCAAGGTCTTATAAATTTATCATATAACAATAAGACAATAAAGTACAAATTTATGATTAAATTTTAGAAAAATATATTTCCATTTTAAATTATTAAATTGATTATAAAATTGTAATTAAAATATTTATGACATACAAAAATACCAAAACATATACTATGATAGTTTTTTTTTCACTTTTTAGGATGTTTAAATTGTATTTATAAATTCATGTGTGATGTTTCTATTTTTTTGGCCAATTTACTATTCATTACTATTCGTACGGGTATGTTACTATTCATACATTATTATTCACTAAAAATGATGTCCATCTTATTAGACTCTAAATTTCTCACTAATAACAACTGTAGAAGGCCATTTTTTGAAAATCATTTCACATTATTAATTATTTAAAGAATAAAAAAATATTTTGAAATACCCTTTTTTCTAAATTCGTCAATAATATAACTAATAAATTTATCTGGATATTTGAAATTCACAAAATTTTCCATAATAATAAATAAAAAAGTTATTTATATAAAAGGATTACACAAAGCAGCTTAGGTCTCATTACATAGCCCCTTATAACACCAGCATATAACGTAAGTGTAAGGTGTTCTATAGTGATAGAATCTTGGTGTGGCTCAGACAACATTGCCCGAGTGGTGATTTCTATCAGCTTGAACATCTCCTTTAGGAGATTCAGTTCAAGATTCATATGTTGATGTTCGGCTTGGGATTGGTCTATAGCAAAGCCCAGTGATGTTACCTCTTTCCTAAACTCAGACAGATGGGCTTCATATGGACCAAGTCTACTTGATGCGTTCATTCGATCTTTTTTCTGTATTAATTAACCCAGATAATTGTATTTATAAAAATACTACATTAATATTATAGTTTCCAACTATCATATAACATTCAAAACCCAAAAATCTCATTTTAATTATACCCACTTCATAAATTTAAGGATATATATTTGTTGAGTATAAAATAAAATAACATAGAAATTTAGGAAAAAATAAAATTAAAAAGTTTGGGTTGTTACAGGTAATTTCATGAAAACATAAGACTGTGTATAAATAATGTATGTTTATGGTAATTAGTACGGTGATTCTTCTCATAAGGATGAAGTAAACAAGATTCATACCCAATAACATGGTATCTCTATATCAAGTCACATCCCAATCCATCACTAGAACCATTAAACTAACATATATATCCCTATCCCACCTTGAAAAAGATAATAGTTAGAGATGAGGTTATAAACCATCTCAATTTATCAATGGAGTTATGTTGTTTATAACCCCATAATAATTTCACCCATTTCATGGTGATATCAGTCAATGATGATTCATGTTTCAAGATATAATTTACGAACCACTGATAATATGCTTCCAAAATTTAGTATATTTGAATATTAATGACATTAATTATTTATTCCCATGAAAATATAGATTTAACCTTCTCAAGATCAACAGATTTTCCTTGTTCTGAAACCACAAGTCCTATGAACACAACTTCATGAATCTAGAAACGAATTTAGATAACATAGAAATAAAGACAGTGATGCCACAAAATTCTAAAAATAGATTTTAGGTGAAGATCATGATCTTCCTACAGTCTCAAATAAACCATAATATCATCTATAAATACTATGATAAATGAATCAACGTGTTTCTAGAATATCTAGTTCATATAATTCATGAAAACTATTGGAGTTTTTTGGGAAAACCCACATCATAAGATATTCTATGTGTCTATATCAAATACCGAATGTGTTTTTTGGAATATCCAAATCCTTAACTTTGAGAAAGTGATATCCAGATTGAAGGTTTATTTTATAAATAAACTTTTGTCCTTTAAAATGGTTAAAGAATTTATCCATTTAGGGAAAATGGTACTTATTCATAATCATTACCAAGATAAGCTTCCAATAATCAACACAAAGATGAATAGTTCCATCATCATTCTTGGAAAAAACAACAGGAGTTTCCAACAGTGAAAAATCCAAATGAATTAATACATTCACCATCAAATTGATCAATTGAATCTTAAACTATTTCAATTCATCTAGTTCCTTGTGATAAGAAATAATTTTAATCCGTTGATTTATAAGAACCATTCCAATTGATAATTCCACCTCTATTTCTTGAGGTAGACCAAAAAATTCCTGAAAAAATTCCATGACCACTAAATGAAGCTCACAGTCTAAGGGTTCATATCAAAGATCAATCAAAAAAGAGATATCAATATTCCATGTTCCATAAAAGTTGGTCCCTATCAATTAGACCACAGATCCCACACTCCATGAAATACTCAGGATCTTATATTAGAGTCAACAAAGGATAGCCACTGATGAAAAAATAAATTTTCACTTTTTTTTAATTGACCATTCCATTCATATCATAACATCAATGTTGAATAATTATAAAACCATGAAATCCCAAAACCTATTAGATTTGTATATTATAAAATAATAAGAGAGAAATTATAAACCATGTTCCTTCATCTTCCTTGGATATGTTTTCAACATTATGATATATAAAAAGTATTCTATTGGTTGTTTCAATAGATTATTGAAATTATCCAATATAAAAGAATGTGAGGTCCTATAACATATTTATATGTTTATAAAGATAAGGAAATAAAAACATTACCTCTCACTATCGAAGCACTTGAATTTATATCTTCTAGAAATTCTTCTACAATGTGTAACTGATTTGTTCTAAAGGCCTATAGAAGTAACCCTGTTGACATTGAAGAATTTGTCGTCACAAAAAAATCCATTAATTTCTGGATAGCTTGATCCATCATGAGTAGTACAAAATTTTTAACAAAATTATTTAAGTGACCTAATCTTCTATAAAAATTATAGAACATAAAATGTGTTATTAAAAGTCCTATCATGTGTTTGTTATTTTTCCATTGCATACATGTTAAAGTAATAGTTTTAGATTCTTCTGAATGTGTGGAGTAAGATCAGTCCTTAGATACATTGACACCTCCTTGTGAACATCATTCAACTTCCTCTTATTTCTATGGGATCCACTGAAAATACCACCAGGTAGAAGAGTAATTCCAACCATCACATACATTCCATCTTAGTAAATATCTTTTATTAGTGCACTATTGACCACCTCAGCATAGGAGGTAAACTTTTGTATAAAAACTTTATAACAAATATCTTCTCAGAAGCCCAATTTAATCCTTTATGTTTTCTTGTTATCATTCAATTCCACCCCGGTAAAAATATATACCAACAAAACAATTGTTGGTATACACCATTGATTAGTCACTTAAAGTGGCTAATATTAATTGTTAATATCTTAAAATTAATGTGTTTAAAAGTTCATAAACATCAATTTTAGTCCAATTTGGAAATTGAACTTAATTTCCCATCATTGTGCAATTCATGATTAAAGTGTCAATTTGGGACCACTCAATACATTTCGTGTGGAAATTACAATATTCATTATTTTAATTTGATATTTTGGTATATTATTCATCACATTATTTGGAACATTTTTTATTTTATGTCTTTTGGATTAATCACAAGTGATGATGGATATTTTTGCACCTGAAGGCAGAAACTTGCTGGAAAAAGAATAATGGGCCTAAGGCCCATCAAACAATTGTGGGGCCCACAAAACAAGATCAATGAAGCTCAAATTTATACAGTAGAAAGATAAAAATATGAGTAGAATTTTATTCAACTTTGTATGGAGCTAATTCTAATGTTTTTCATGATCATAAAGGGATCTAATGTTGAGATTTAAATGGTGGACCCGACATTAATGCACAAAAATCCGTCCCACCATTTAGACCATAACATCCAAAAGGATAATCCTAATGTCCTGAAATGTTTACAAATCATAGAGGACATATGTACGAAGATATTTGTCTTCTACAACACCTCCGGATTAGGACTTTTTCAATTACACATTTACACGTCAATATGGTGGACGAATATGGACAATTTTCCAGGTCAACTTCGAAACTTCAATTTCCTTTTGATTATTCACCCTCATTTTGACTCTATTAATTGTTGGGGGGTGAATTGATTATGGGGGTGGATCTAAGGCTCTTAATATGCCTATATAAGGAGCTAGTGGTTAAGGGAATAGGGTGGATATTTTTATTATTATCTTTTGTTGCTTGTTTCATTGTCAGGTTATGCTTCCAAATTTCCTTTGTAATGTTTTCCATTTCCATGTAAGTTTCTTTTTTGTATCTTTAAGTTCATAATAAACTTCTTTCTATTATTTATTTTCCATTTCATTTATTAAAACTTTATTATCACAAAGCATAGTTATATCTCTGTGTTGTTGTGAATTAGTTCACATATAGGTGTGAATTTCATTCACACACACGGAGGAGTGCTCATTATTTCCGCAGTTTTAATTTCTTCAATCCAATTCTTGTTAGTCATCTTCCGCCCACCATTGAGAGTATACCATCAATGTAGGGAAAACCCTTTAATGGGTTGATCATAGTAGGATTCAAAGGCTGGATTGAATGTTATTTTATGAACTAATTTTTGTTAATTGAATAATTAATTTAAGACATCCATTCTTCAGTAATTTATACTCTTCATCTTTACTGTGTTTGAGAAAACTAAATTCAATTACTAAATGACCATATACCTCGGAGAGATCATGAATTTGGTTCTATAAGTGTATAAGGTATTAGTCATTGTGTTTAGTAATCACCAAACCAGAAAATGATGAAGGTAGTGTTATTTTTGAAGAATGGATTCATCAAGAATTAATAAAACCAAAATTTTCTAATGAAGTAAAATTCATTCAATCCACCCCGAGCATAATCCTAAAATCAACCGATTTTCTTTGAATTTAATTCACTTAGGTTTCTTAGTGTTATTTAAACCATCCAAAATCAAACCCAAAGATGGATACTTCATAGCCCATCATTCACCAAATCATAGCGTCTAAAGGTTACTTCTTCGGTCCCTGTGGATTCGACCCCTACATGTACTACATCGACCGCTTTTACCAGTAGGGTAAATTTTGGTGCAACCAAATTTTGGCGTCGTTGCCAGGGACCAAGTACATCACCTTAGAACATCTTTCTATTCTCCTTCATTTCTCTTTTCTCATCCCAATTTCTCTTCTCTTTTCCCCTTTCTGTTTTTTTCACTCCTAAAAATCACATTTCCAAATTTATAAATGAATCCAATAGAGTATAATCAACAATATCCCTTCACAAACATAGGATGGAATCAATTAGAAAATTCACATTGGGAATCACCAACCTTTTTTAATTACTTGGATCAACCTTTGAATGAATACCCCACACCCGATAACATGAACGATATTTGTAATGATGAATGTTTAAAAGATGAATTTCCATACCTATCAAGAATGATTGAAAAGATAAATAATGAGGAAGTAAAAGATGTTCAAACTACTTTCCAACCTAATCCTCAAAAAATCATTGTGAAATTGTGTTAGCAAATGGAGAGAATGACTTCTGAGGTTTCATCCTTAAGAGTAGATCTTAAAATCATTGAAATGGTTATGGAACCCATTCCCCCTGAGGTTGTCTCTTCCTCATCCATAATACAAGAATATTTTCTTCCAAAAACCTCACATGAATTTATTGAAGAAACAACCATTAGATTTGAAATAGTTGACGATAATAAAGGAATTGTTTATGGGTGCATAAATCAAGAGGAAACTAATTTTATGGATTCACAAGGGAAAAAATTTTCTTCATGGATTGAGTGTTCGGAATATTTCTCCAATAACAATTTTTTAGAATCACCGATCATTGAACCATTGGGAGATATAACAAATATTTTCTCTATACCCACTCATGAAATTCAAATGGAAAATTTTGTGGATGAATCGTCTTTTCAAAAGGAACCAATTATTTAAAATGTTTTTGGAGATGAAACTAACATTCATTCAAATTGTCAATATTCATTAGGAAATTTCAATCGACCCGAACTCAAAATCCTTATAATTCCTTCCCCAGACAATAATTCCATCATAGGTGATACCCACAACCATACTTTAGTCATTCATTCATCTCATGAAACCCACAAAGTGGAGTTAACCCTTGAAATATTAGGAATTTCTGTTGAAGAAACCAGATCAACCATTACTAAAATTCCTTGTATTTTCACACCCCTTGTTGAACATGGTTTTTTACATGATAAGAAATCAAATAAAACCATCAATATCAATCATGTTGAAGTGGAGAAAGATGGGTTCATTAAAATTTTGAAAGTTGGAATTGGATAAGTTTTGGGGGTTCAAGTCGAGCCATCGACGTTAAACAAAAGCGTTGCATGGGAAGCAACCAATGGTTATCATGTTTTCTAATCATTTTGAATCATTTTATTTTTCATATAATAAATTACCATAGACTGTTGACCTGTTATTATATTATGAGTAAGGATGGGTATGAAAGGGGAGCGCCATATTCATCCAAGTCATGTGGCGTGATCTCTGAGTAATACCTTACCTAGAAATCTAAAAAGAAGACAATGTATCATCAGTTTATTTTGTTTTGTTTATTATTAGGTTTTTATAGGTTAAAAAAATAAAAGGACATGTCATAAGTCATAAGGGGAATCCATTCAACACCATCCAAGCCACTGAGACTCAAATCCAGGAGTGAAGGGAGACCGTGGCATGCACTATCATCATCAACCACCAGGTGACTTCATTCCATGATTATCATTTAAAATTTACTCTTTGAAATCCTCCCCTACCCCCTTCTAACTTTTCTTTTCATTAAACAATGGGGACAGTGTTATTCTATGTTGGGGGGAGATGAAATAAAAATTGATTTTTTTTGTGAATAAGAACATGCATGAAAAGAAAAATTCCATTAACATTGAATGTGATAACACACATTGCAAACTCTAAAATTGCATATCAAATAAATTTTTCATGCCTTGATTTCGATTTTAATGCAAGTTTAAGTTCATGAGCATAGTTTTTGGAAAGTGTGGTTGTCTGATGTGATTTTTCAAAGTTTACATTTTCATCCTCTTAATAAAAATTCCACAATGCACGTCTACTGGATCGTGGGTGTAAATTTGAGTTCTTGGGTCCCTTTCATTTTAGCATAGGGTTCTGTGGTCACTTTTAGTTTAATTTGAGTATAAAAAAAACAAAAAAAATTTGACCACATAGAGCAATGTTTTGTCCAAATGCGTGGCGTCCAGCGCTTGGGGATCGTGACTCCATAGTTTTCATTCCCATAGTTAGGCTTTATATCTCTATTGTAGTGTATGAAATTGACAATATGTGTGGCGTCCAGCACTTGGGGATCGTGACTCCATAGTTTTCTTTCCCAGAGTTAGTCTTTTCATATCTATTGTGGATAAAAAAATTCAATAAAAAAATCAAAAAAAATTGGATACTCATATTAAGGTTTAATGTGATTCCCACCCAACGCTTCCATTTTTTCCTCTTGAACAATAAAATGGGCCCCATATCTTTTGTGATGCACAACCCTTTATCATGCTTAATTGAAAATGGATGAAATGTGGTGATCAATTTGAAAAAAGGAATGGGCTTGGGGCTTGGGATATGATTATGGACCTAGATTTTTTTAAATGTTTTTTATGGGTTCCATAATTTTTTTGGTATGAGGTTTTTGGGTGAGCAATGTGTATTTAAATGTTTTTGGAAAAGGGGATTTGAATTTCATATTTGTAATATATTTTGCTCGGGACTAGCAGAACTCATGTTGGGGGTGTGATTAGTCACTGAAAGAGGATAATATTCATTTTTAAGATCGTAATATTGATGTGTTTAAAAGTTCATAAACATCAATTTTAGTCCAATTCAGAAATTGAACTTCATTTCCCATCATTGTGAAATTCATGCTTAAAGTGTCAATTTGGGCCCACTCAATAATTTTCTTATGTAAATTAAAATATTCATCATTTTAATTCAATATTTTGGTAAATGATTCATCACATTATTGGGAACATTTTGTATTTTAGGTATTATGGATGAATCACAAGTGAAGATGGACATTTTTTCACCTGAAAGCAGAAACTTGCTGGAAAAAGCATAATTGGCCTAAGGCCAATCAAACAAATATGGGGCCCACAAACCAAGAACAATGAAGCTCAAATTTATACTGTAGAAATATAAAAATATTAGGACCAGTTTATTAAACTGTGGTCGGAGATAATTCTAATGTTTCATGATGATAAAGGGATCTGATGTTGAGATTTAAATGGTGGACCCGACATTAATGCACAGAAATCTGTCCCATCATTTCAAGAATAACTTCCTAACGGCTAAGCTAAATGTCCTGAAATGTTTACATCTCATATAGGACTGATGGAAGAATATATGTTTCTTCTACAATCCCTCCAGATTCGGCCTTCTTCAATTACAAATTTACACGTAAATATGGTGAACGAATCTGGACAGTTTTCCGGGTCAACTTCGAAACATCAATTTCCTTTTGATTATTCACCCTCCATTTGACTCTATTAATTTTTGGGGGGTGAATTGATTGTTGGGGAGGATTTAAGGCTTCTAATATTACTATATAAGGAGCTAGTGGTGAAGGGAATAGGGTGGATATTTTTATTATTATCTTTTGTTACTTGTTTTATTGTAAGGTTATGCTTCAAAATTTCCTTTGTAATGTTTTCCATTTCCATGTAAGTTTCTTTTTTGTATCTTTATTTTCATAATAAACTTATTTCTCTTTTATAGTTTCCATATAATTTATTAAGACTTTATTATCACAAATCACAGTGATATCTCTGTGTTTTTGTGAATTAGTTCACACATAGGTGTGAATTTCATTCACACCCACGGAGGAGTGCTCGTTATTTCTGCGGTTTTAATTTTTTCAATCCAATTCTTGTTAGTCATATTCCACCAACCATTGAGATTATACCATAAATGGAGGGCTAACCTTGTAATGGGTTGCTCTTAGGAGGATGAAAAGGCTAGATTGAATGTTATTTTATGAACGAATTGTTGTTAATTGGATAATTAATTTAAGACATCCATTCTTCAGTAATTTATACTCTTCATCTTTACTATGTTTGAGCAAACTAAATTAAATTAATAAATGACTATATACCTCATAGAGATCATTAATTTGGTTCTCTAAGTGTATAGGGGATTAGTAATTGTGTTTAGTAAGCACCAAACCAGAAAATGATGAAGTTAGTGTTATTTTTGAAGAATGGATTCATCAAGAATTAATAAAACCAAAATTGTCTAAAAAAGTAAAATTCATTCAATCCACCCCGAGCATAATCCTAATATAAACCCATTTTCTTTGAATTTATTCACTTAGGCTTCTTATTGTTATTTAAACCATCCAAAATCAAACCCAAAGATGGCTACTTCATAGCCCATCCTTCACCAAATCATAGCATTTCAAGGTTACTTCTTCGGTCCCTGTGGATTCGACCCCTACATGTACTACATCGACCGCTTTTACCAGTAGGCTAAATTTGGGTGAAACCAACCATCATACTTATATGACACTAATTAATGGTGAGAAACTATATATATTTATCCATCATTGATAATTCAAAATAATACTATTGAAAAAACATGTTCTTGATTTCTTTACAATATAAATAGTCATGTTTCTTTTCCTAAACCATTGTGTCCCGCCATCTTCTACTAAGTCCTTCAATATTAAAGGTAGAAAACATAAACTTAATGAAATTTAGGCTTTCCAAAAAAAATAAAATCCATTTGATTTTCCCCAACTGGTCTTCTACTTATTTTGGATCATTCATCCTTTGGATATATGGTGGTTTCTTGTGTAAAAACTCTTGGGATTAATATTTATCTCCACCAATTTTTATTTGTACTTCTTTTAACTAATTTGGGTGTGGGGAAGACATTACTCACACAACCGCTTCAATGTGATTCTAATCTACTTGAGGGTTTCCACATAGAACATCATCCACAATACCATCTTGAGGAACTCCATTATGTCTTCTGTGGAGCATGGTGCTACATAAAAAAAGTAAAGAGGCCATCAAAAGAAATATCAATCTTAGTTTGATTCCAGAGAACAAAATCAAAGAATAGATTTGATATCAAAAGTTAATATGAGAGATTCACACCCCAAAATTCCTTTGTAATTTATTGCTCATTATAATGAGAGTTTTCTAGACAATTTCTCATAAACAACAATGTAAGTCCAAAAAATCCAATCTTTAATATATTAAAACATACCATGATAAGAAGGTCATTAATTTTAAATATATCCTTCCTATAATAAGAAATATTCATGAACCACCCTTTTTCATCCCATAACAGGATAACTAATATATAATGTATTTAATCCCTAATGGAATTCTTGATCCCCAAGGGCTCGAGAAAATTCCCTATGAATTAAGAACTGCCTTTTGGAAAGATTTTTTCCCAAAAAATAATAACCAAGTCATACCAACAAGGAATATATATGTATATATTATAGATAATAAACATGAAAATATTATTTCAAATAGTGGAATACAAAAAAAGTTAAGGGAAAAAGGGAAAATCCAAAATCTGGTAAACAAAGGTACTCAAAATGAATGAAAACCCCATCTCCATGTGATATGATGGCCAATATATCACCATGTCACAAATGAACTCCCACACCCCTCTAACATAGATATATGTGGCCCCATGAGGTACATTTTCATGGACTAGGTCAAATAAAACATGATCAACAAACATATAAAGGTATTTGTAGGGTGTGAGTAAATAAGTCCAGTAGGATTCCTCATAAGTTTTATATAATAAGGATTTATAAAATAAACCAATTATGGTCATTGAAGTAATAAAAGGGCATGAAATAGATTTTCATAATTTATACCAAAAAATAGAAATTAATACCTTTAAACAGTTACAAACACGTTATTAAAAAACCAATTTACAAACAAAATTTAATGAAATCATCACTACGGGAAAAAGCAATATTTTGACGGGAATAAATCATGTTTCAAATTACTCGTCCAGGAAGTTACTTGCGACGAGTTTTTGTCTCCCGTCGCAAATAGTTTGGCGCGACATGCGCACCAAACCACGCAAATATTATTTGCGATGGGGAGATGTCTCATGTCGCAAATAGTTTGGTGCGACTTGCGCACCAAACCACGCAATAGTATTTGCGACAGTACCCATCGCAAATACCCGGCAGTGGTTAATAGATGTTTGCGATGGGATGTCATCCCGTCGTGAAAACAATGTCGGCAGGAACTATTTGTGATGGGCCCCATCACAAATACCCTTTTAACCACCGACTTTAATTAATGCGTGTGAGGGTATTTGCGACGGGACCCGTCGCAAATACCACCATTTGGGACGGGAACCCCGTCGAAATAAAGAGTGTCAGCATGAACTATTTACGACGGGCCCCATCGCAAAAAGCAATTTAACCACCAACTGTAATTAATGCCCGAAAGGGTATTTGCAATGGGCCTTATCGCAAATACCACCATTTGCGATTGGAATCCCCTCGCAAATAACCTCATCGCAACTAATCTAACCTATATATACCCTCATCCGTTTTTTTTTCAAATCACTCAGAGATTCTTCTCTCTGTCTTTTCCTTCTTCTGTTTCAAGGAAAAAATTTCATTGGGTTAAAATTTTTTATACGAGAGCAATTGGAGGGCACGAATATCTTCAGAATATCAAAATTTAAGGAATTTATATTATATAATTTTTATATTTATTTTATTTTTTATGTTAATTTTAATTGTTGTTTATTAGTTGTAATTAAATTAGATTTCAATTGATTTTTATTTATATTTATATTTTGTAAGAAATTGATATTGTTAGTGATAATTATAAATAATTTGTGTTAATTAGATATAATTAGTAATAATTAGTAATAATTAGACATAATTAGTAAAAATTAGATATAATTAGTAATAATTATATATAATTAGTAATAATTAGTAATAATTAGATATAATTAGTAATAATTAGATATAATTAGTGATAAATTGATATAATTAGTCATAAATAGATATAATTAGTTATAAATAGATATAATTAGTAATAATTAGATATAATTAGTAATAATTAGATATAATAAGTGATAAATTGATATAATTAGTCATAAATATATATAATTAGTAATAAATAGATATAATTAGTAATAATTAGATATAATTAGTAATAATTGGATATAATTTGTAATAAATAGATATAATTAGTAATAAATCGATATAATTAGTAATAAATAGATATAATTAGTAATAATAAGATATAATTAGTAATAATTAGATATAATTAGTAATAATTAGATATAATTAGTAACAATTAGATATAATTAGTAATAATTAGATATAATTAGTAATAATGAGATATAATTAGTAATTATTAGATATAATTAGTAATTATTAGACATAACTAGTAATAATTACTAATTAAAAAATTATATTATCATTAATTAGTAATAATTAGTAATAATTAGTAATAATTAGATATAATTAGTAATATTATCTACAATTAGTAATAATTTGATATAATTAGGTATAATTAGTAATAATGAGTGATAATTAGAAATAATTAGATATAATTTTTAATAATTAGATATAATTAGTAATTATTATTATTAATTAGTAATAATTAGTAATAATTAGTAATAATTTGATATAAATAATAATAATTTGTAATAATTAGTAATAATTAGTAATAATTAGATATAATTAGATGTAATTAGATATAATTTGTAATAATTAGTCATAATTAGATATAATTAGTAATAATTAGTAATAATTAGTAATAATTAGTAATAATTATTAAAAATTAGTAATAAATAGTAATAATTAGTAAATGAAAACTGCTTGGATAATGAAGGGAAAATTTGTAATCATCTCCACAATGATGATTACCAAATTTCCTTTCTGTATTCAAGCAGTGTTCATTTTTCTAAGTATTGCTATGTATTACTAAATTAGTAAAAAATTGCAATAAATTGTGCTAATTAGTAATAACTAGTAATAAATTGTAATAATTAGAAATAAATTGTAATAATTAGTAATAATTAGTAATAATTTGTAATAATTTGTAATAATTAGGAATAATTAGGAATAATTAGGAATAATTAGAAATAATTTGGAATGATTTGGAATAATTAGGCATAATTACTAATAATTAGATATAATTAGTAATAATTAGATATAATTAGTAATAATTAGTAATAATTGGGAATAGATTAGAAATAATTATCAATAATTAGTGTGAGAAAGATGAAATTAAATAAGATGTCGAACAAAACAGTAGTCGTCAATCCACTGGAAATTATGTCGCCCTTAATTAATGGAATTTATTATGTAGTTGTAATTATTTATCTTCTTTTTTCAGATAGTTTTTTTATAATTTCAAATTATTCAAAAACAGTGATGATTTTATATTTTATGTAAAAAAATATGGATCATGGAAGTCGACATCAATCATTATTAGATGATCGTGATTGGATAAATAAACACAGAAATCCAAATGGTTCTGGTTTAAAACCTGTATATATTGAGGGTGTTGAATCTTTCTTAGAATTTGCATCATCAAAACCAGAATATGTTTTAAAGGGCACAATTAAGTGTCCTTGTAAAAAATGTGCTATGAGAACGTCTGATACATTTCATAAGGTCGGGGAAATCTCTTGCAGTTTTGTTTTCAACCAGATTTTATTTTTTGGGATCTTCCGTATTGGTCTGATTTGTTGGTCCACCACATGTTGGATGTTATGCATATTGAGAAGAACTGTTTTGATAATTTATTTCATACAGTTTTGGATACACAAGGTAGGAACAAAGATATTGTAAAGGCATGATTAGATCCTGCCCAAATTTGCAGGCAACCAAAACATGAACTATTTGAAAATGTCAGATCACAGAGGCTGAAGAAGCCAAAAGAAGTTTATACACTGTCCAAAGTGAGTCGCTTATTATTTTGTCACTGGATTGCAGATTTGAGAATTCTAGATCGCTATGCTTCCGATTTGGGAAGATGTGTTAAGAATGGTTATATTACTGGATTAAAAAGTAATGATTGTCATGTTATAATGGAAAGACTTATGCCAATTCAATTTAGAGGTTTGTTGAATTCTATGATTTGGGATTAGATAACAGACATATCATATTTTTTTCGAGACATTTGTGAAGCGAAAATAGACTAAAATGCGCTAACAAAATTGGGTTGTTGTAATTATAAGTAAATTAGAAAAAATATTTATGCCGACTTTCTTTGACTCAATGGAACATCTAATAATACATTTTCCACATGAAGCTAAATGTGTAGGTCTAGTACAGTTTCAATGGATATACCCATTCGAGAGATGCATGCAGAAATTGATGAAAAAAGTATGCAACAAAGCATCAGCTGAAGGCTCAATTGCTGAAACTTATTTGTAGGAGGAAATTTCTTTTTTCTATTCTCATTATTTTGAATCTCAATATCCCTCAAAAGAAAATCACATGGGACAAAACATGGGGAATGTTAATGAAGAAATGTACAATCAATTAATATTTTTTAATCATCCAAATCTTGGTTTCGGTGGAGTTCGTGAACGAGGGATTTCAGATGATGAACATCACAGAGCTCTACATACGTTCTGCTCAACTGTGAAGAAATGACATCATTTGTCATGCGAGTGATTATATCACTTATTCTATAAATTATGTTACAGTATTTAAACTTATTTCATTTGTAGGTTATATGATAATCATATCAAGAAATAACTTCCTAAAATTACAGAAGCTGCTCTTGAAGAACACTGACAAAAAAAATCTCAATGGTTTAAAAAACTATTAACATAAATGATTTATGATATAATATCAATTCTGTTTATTATTTATTATATTGATAATTGTTTTTCAAATTTTCAGGTGTCTCAATATGCTAATAATATTGATATGTAACTATGTATATTGAGTAACCCACCATCCAAAATGGTTAAATATTATAATGAATATGTATTGAATAGTTTTCGATTTCGTACACATGCATACGAGGAATCAAAAAACAATGAACAATGGAGTTTTCTTGAGAGGATCACATCACTGAGAAATTGAAGTTGACCTTTATGTAATTTTGGATGAAATCATTGAGTTGTGTTATCTAGGACAGAATTTCATAAAAATGTTTAAATGTCGGTGGTTGGATACTGAGAGAGGCTTGCGTGTTCATCTGACTCATGGAATCATCGATATTAAATATAAAAGTCTTCATGAAGTAAATGAACCGTTTTTACTGGCTCAACAGGCACATAAAATTTATTATTTAATGTACTGTGCTACTTCAAGAGACCTGAGCAATTGGTGGAGCATAATAAAAATGAAATATTTGGAAAATTAGTTTACTGAAACTGAATTTGGTTCCTCTGAAGTGAATGGAATTGAAATTTTTCAAGAGAATTCTCAAAATCCTTATGATTCACGAAGAGATTTGAATATCGATGATGACCCCCCCAAAATGAAGGATTGATAGTGATGAAGATGTTAATGATGTTACAAAGGAATTTGAAATGACAAAATATGTTGAAAATGAAAATAATATGGATATTGATGATGCTGAGGAAGAAGATGAAGACATTGACATTGACTGCTATGGAAAGAGGATGAAGATGAACATTGACACAATTAAATGCTGGTTATAATCATAACTAATATATATCTATATATAATAGTTATTTTCAACTATCTGCTAACAACAATAATTTTGTGTTTCAAATGGACTCTGATCTATTGTGTGAGTTAGAGAAGGATGAGCTACCTTTGGATGATAGGGATGTGGGATCATATGACCCTCAACCTACTGGTGGTTCAGGAGGTACATGGAGGGGGAGCGGTCTTGCGCGACTAATGATTCATGACCCTATCCCCGAGCGACGTCCATGTCTTGGTTTTGATCCACGTACAAGGAGGTATGGTAACCTGTATATTTTAGGTAGATTTCATTTATTTATATATATATATATATATTAATTGTTTGATTATTTATTCCTTTTTAACAGTTTTGATCATGTAGCTGTTGGACAGGGGAGCGCTATATTGCGCAATTATTTTTATCATTCATGGATCAGATGGGAACAGATTCCCATTGATGTGTGACACGACATGTTCCATCATTGGCTGGTACGTAAATAAATTATATAAATTTTGAAATTTATTTTATTAAAAACATCATATTATAAATTTTTTGTAGGGTTTATGGTATCCTATCGATGATAGCATGCGCGACGCCATCCACACAGCATGGAAAGTTTTTATGTGTGACCATTTCCGTCAATTTTTGCACAATTTGAGAAGGACCGCCATTAATAAAGAAGGAGTGACAGAATTTGATGAGTCGTGTAGAGCCCACCAACCACAGTACATTTCATCTCACATTTGGGATGGATTATGTTTACACTAGTTGGGTGGTGGATTTCAGAGGAGATCTTCAGTGGGATGGCAGAACAGGGGGAGACCGGAGGTGATGCATTGAGCTGGTAGCTGTACATTTAGTTCTCATAGAGATCATCAGGTAATTATATTTTTTAAATCTTTTATATAACTTTAAATATAAATAGTTTATTTTATATTTCTGTAGGTAGTCGAGCATCCCAATATTATGGAGTTCGACATTTATCAGAGTATGTACAGTGATCCAGCCACTAGAGAGATTAGAGGTGATCTCCGATGTTAGATTGTGGTTAGTATTATTTTTTCAGTTTGATAATTAACTACATATAATATTTTCAAAATTTTAATTTTAAATGGGAATTGAAGGAGTCATATGAGGTCGCGGCCTCTCAGACACATGCTAAGAGTCGGAACGAGACGACTGAGTAGACCAGTTCACACCATTTTGATGAGGTGGCATGGATGTAGGCAACCAAATATGGCTTTGAGAAGGGAAGAGTAGTTTTTATCGACTCTAATTTGACTCCTGGTACTGATTATGGTATTGTTTCAATGTCGGCGTCCAGCTTGAGAGGAGCTCGTGCAGAGGCATCATCTTTTGGCTCAATGTACCAGGAGCAGTTGCGGCCTCAGGATGAGCTTATAGAGACTTTATAGAAGCAACAAGCGGAGATGTGTCGGTGGTAGCAGCTGTAGGTGTAGCCTTATGAGGGGTAGATGCGTCGATGGAAGCAATAGTAGTAGCAGCAGCATGAGGAGGAGATGCATTGATGGTAGCAGCAACATCACAAGCAGATGGAGTACATGCACCGTCTGACTCGTAGTTTAGGGATGGAGTTTCCTCCACCAGCTTCTTCAGCTCTTCCACCTCCTCTAGATGACGACCCCCCAGTGATTTTTTTATGTTAAAAACATTTGAATTTAAAATTATAATACGAATTATTTACATTTTCTGTCTTTTATATCAGAGGAAATATTACATAATTTAATTTTTAATATTTTTTTATTGTTTTATATTTTTTTTGAATATCTAGAATTTTAATTTTTTTTTAAATAATAATATTATTATTTTATTAAAAATATTTTTATAGTATTGTATTTTTTAATGTTTTTTAATTTACTAATAATAATTATTATTATAATATTTCATGATTTTTTATTTTTTTTGAATGTTGAGAATTTTAATATATATATATATTTTTTAATAATAGTAATATTATTTTTTCATTAATTGTAATTTTATTAAATTAATTGTTTTGAAATTTATTTATTAATTACGATGGGACCTTTTGCGACGGGACCCCACCGCAAACAGTCAAACTAAATATTTTTAGAAAACATATTTGCGACGAGACTACTTACCCGTCACAAATACTTTTTTGGGACGGGACCATCGCAGAACGTTATATATATATATATATATTGCGATGGGATGGTGGGACCATCACAAAAAATATTTGCAACGGGCCCATCGTGAAAAATTATATATATATATATATATAATACATATAATCAGATGCTTATTTGCGACGGTGATGTTTCCCGTCGCAAATATGAATATTTGTGACGGGCTCGTCGCAAATAATGGTATTTGAGACAACATTTTCTACAATGGACTATTTGCGATGGGCCCCGTCGCTATAGCCTATTTGCAACGGGATCCCGTTGCAAATAAATCATCTCAGATACCAATAATTGTAGTAGTGCATTTTATTTTCATGGAATTATAATTATTGTAAATAATTTTAAATATCTAAAGCATTAATAAACAACCATTTCTCAAAGAGAATATATATGGAAAAGTAATACAGGGATACAATAAGACTTTGTTTTTTTGGATCCTCACACAATATCAGTGATAAAATTCCACATGGTTTGCACTTTAGCCTAGTATAATGAACCTAGGGATACGATTCCACTCCTATAAGTGACTCTCTACCTCAAATGTTTTTAGTTACTATTTTAATGATGTATCCATGATCGAAAAAGAAAACAATACCTAGCATTTTTGTCCCAATTATATCACTCTCATAAGTACCCTAGGTTCCCATATACCACATCCCAAACATGGGGATTTCACCTTTTCATTTCAAATCATTTCATGAATTACACTACCTATAATGGTAACCATTTAATTTTCACAATTTAAAAAAAAATTATTGTTTTGAAATCATTTACATAAAAAACCAAGGGTACTTTGAAACAATGCCTTCATTTAAAAAACAGAGGGAGAAAATCCATTTTCACAATCATTGAAAAATTCACCACATTTCATTATTAATAAATCATAATTTTCTTAATTTATAAATATAATATAAAATGAAAAAGAATTAAATTTCATAAAATAAATCCGTTTTATAGAACAACATACCTCAAAACACTTGGTTTTTCAAAACCTGCATGATATCCCCAAACCTAAATGAATTGAGGGATATAGTAAAATTAGAATTACCATGAATCATTAATTCTGAATCATAAATATTCAATTAATAAATTTATAGAATAATTTAAATGAGAGGAATCACTTTCCAAAATGATTCCTGAAGAGAACACCATTAGGAATAGAGATCCTGAATAGAACTCCAAATTCCATCATAGATATTTAAGAAATACCACTAGAAACCTCTATCTAATGAATTCACATGGATATAATATCCCTTGGAAAATAAGAACAAAAATTAAGGGATGATCCATGACTATAATGGGGATAGACTTAAAAAAATTTGATCACATATTTGATCGACACTTTATCCGCCAAGGATTTGATTTAGGAGATTGATTAATGACATAAAAAGTATAATAGGTTTATAAAAATAAATTTTAGGTAAACGGGGATGAATAATTAATAAAACAAGGTTTTTGGTATAAATATTACAATAAGTATATTTTTGAACTCAAATATATTTAGGTAACCGGATAACTACTAACCTTCCACCGACTAGCCAATAGTGACTAGAGAGCAGGCTTGTGCCTACATACCAAATACCTATATTCATTAAATTACATATTCATGTTATTTTGTAGTCACTGGTTTTATATTGGACATATTTTAGTTAGTTTTAGCTCATTCTATTCCATCATTCTATCGTGATCACACACTAGCTAGCTGATGGACAACCTGTATCTTTTCCAGGTACAAGTTTAGGTTAACACTCAAACACACCTCTCAAGACACACTGTGACATATAAAATAGCTCCAATAAACCATATATAAATGTTTTACTAATTAATATTAAATATATATGTATGATAATAACCGAAATCAATACCTATATGTTACATGAATCTTATTTTTTTCATCGTTTTGGTCATTGAATTTCTGTGAGACTCGATACTTATCTTATATAGAGTATCTGGGAACCCAACTAAGTTCATGTTTATAATCATAATTATTTATATCTGGATTGGAAAATAATAAGTTTTATTAATTTAGTTCTTATCCAATTTGGTTGAAGATTGATAATATCTCTTTTTTATTTGGAGTGCCCATAATTAATGAGATTCCTTTGGGATTTATCCATTTCTAAAACAAAAAATTAGTTCACATGAGTGAAAAAAAAATAAAACCATAAAATAATTATTGTAAGATGAATAATTTAAACTCAAAATTTCTTACTATTGAAAATTATTAAATTTTCTTTCAATTCATCCTAAATCACGCTTGGTTCAATCTAGGTTTCTTTATGTTGAGTTATCACATACTCCTTAAACTATTTTTTTGATACAATAATTCCTTCCTAATGGATTGTAAAAAAATATGATTAACCAAAGTACATCCCCTTGGATTGTATAGATATGGGTGTAGTCTTAGAACAAATTATTGTAAACTAGAGTGCATATTGAGTTGGTACAAAACCATCTTTTTCAGGTTCATTACACCTATGTGAATTTTTACCACATCCAACTCTACTTTTTAGAATATATAATCTTATTTAAATACTAAGAAAACAACACAATATTTACAATACCAAAACTATGGGATTTTATCCTATACATAGAATTACCCCATAAACATATGATTATGGTTTTCACTACATTTATGTTATCCAAGTGCATAAAATACTCAACATTACCTCAATTGACCTAATGTGTTATCTATATCAGTCAAATTATTACCAACCCCAACTTACCACACCATAATGGAATATACATCATCAACTGATAACATCTTAACATATAATGTTACCTAAACCATTATTTTACTACAACGGTAATATCCTTGGACTTTCACTCCAAGATATGGTGCTAAAACACATACTTTACATACTATATTTGATTCCATCAATATAGTCTCGACATTATTATAACATAATCACATTATTTAAAGAAATCATTTCATTTCACTCTTTCCCATGACAATTTAGGTTTAATGATGTATATAATTAAGATGAATCGTAAACAAATAGTGTCAATGTATTTCTAAACTAGTGTATATTTTTTCCACTATACAAGATACTATTTAATATACAATAGGACTTCAATATCTCTCACAAATTCTTCAAAAAAAATATTTTCGTACAATTTTCATGAAAAATAAGATTTCTAATGAACTTGGGAAATATAAACATAATTATAGGAGAACATAAATTCTTATTATGAGAAAAAATAAGTGATAAAAAATCAAAGATCATAAGTGAGCTTATAATGAGATTAAATAATATGGTTAGAATTTATAACCAGCAATAATTACATAAAAGAAGGAAACTAAAAGTATAAATTATCCATGTATAATAATGGAAATGAAAATGTCCCATAGAAAATAATAATTGGTTCCTTAGTGATGAAATTCATAACATAAGATTGCCAATTCCATGACCTAAGTCAACACATCATGATCTTCGACATCATGATCTTACCTCTAAGGCCATGTGTCTAATATAAACCATATTCTGGTTGTGCACCAAAATACCCAAACTATTTTGTCGCATAAAAACTATTGATGAATATAGGGTTTATTATGAGCCCAATACATCACTAATTAGGTCTAATTAATTCATAAAATAATGTAATGAATAAACAATACAATATATATCCAATATCTCATGGTAAATAATAAACATGCATATTGGAATAATCGGTATACAAATTTTCATTATTTACACAATCAATAAATGGTTAGAATTATATATAAGAATCCCAGAAACTAAAACATTATATAATAAGGAGTATATGGTTATGTGAATGATAACCCTAGTTAATCAATGCATGAAATCATGGTGAACACCCATCAATCAATAGATGGAAATATAGATTGTATAGAGAGGAAAGACACTGGAAGAAAAATTATGTTTATAAACTTTTAAGGATTAAGAAAAAATAGCAAGGGTTGATAATTGATTTTATTGAAAAGATTATTAAAAGATCCATAATGATAAATAAGTTTGGTGATCTCATTTTATGAATATCCTTGATAAAGAATAAGTTATATCAATTGAAAATGTCTTAGAAGGAAAACACATTTTAGGATTTTCTGAAAAATCCCTTAGAAATTACGACATATCCATAATCTTTTATAAGAATATTAAAAGAAATAGTTTATAAAGATATGATAAAAAATAATTTATTTTATAAACCATTAAAACCTAAGATAAACAATAATATAAAATAACAATGTTTTGGGAAATATGTGTTCACATGAAAAATATTAAAAAAATATACTTTTCATACATTGATGAAAATTACCGATAAAGAAAATGTTAACAATTTCTATAAAACCTTAAAAAATGTAAATTAGTATAAAAATAAATTAATCAATTTTTGAGGCATATATATGGAAATTATCATATGCATCAAATGAATACGTATATGGAATAGGGGAGCTTCCATGACAAAAATAAAAGGTAGGGTTAGTTTCCTTACAATGTTTAAATAATAAGACAATAGGGGAAATGAAACTGGTGTAATTCAAGTAAAACCCAAAAATGACAAGAATAGTATAAAAATATTGGTTTTTTAGAAAGAAAAATATAGAAATTTACATGATGGATTATATTTAAAATTAAATATATATTTTAAAATGATATTTCTAGGAAAATCCTCATGATATTGGTAATGTAAGAATCAAAAGATATTGAGTGCGAGATGATGAAATGGACATTATAATCACATAAAATGGAATATATTTTCATACATTAAATTAATAGGGTATTTAATAAACCATATAACATAAATAATGGTGAAAATTTTCAATCATGTCTTATGGAGTTAGAAATGAGTCAAAGAAAACCTTACCACCTTAGAAAGTTTCAAATCCTAACACCTTGAAGGATGTGATTTAAAATGAAAAATTAAATACTAGGTATAATGATAGTATCATGATAGAAAATATTAAATTAAAATTAGATACATAATTATAAAAAAACATGGTTTATAATAAAGAATATGTCTCATTGGGTGAAAATTTGAGACAAAAAACCCTCACATAAATTCCTGACATCTTCTAAACTATTTAATTATATTTTATGAAAAAATTAACTATCTTAATAAAATAGTTCGGAAAATTAGGCATTAAAATAATGTATCATAAAATCCATTTATAATTATTATCTAAATTCATGTTAGTCAGTTATTATTATTTTTAAATAATTGGGGTGCGCAATATTGATCGTTTTGAACTAGTTTCCTAATAGAGGTGTTGTTTTTAATTATTTTCAAAATATTCATCATCGCCAAAAAACACATTGAACTATAATTTATTTTTAATAATTATTTATAATTTTATAATTTAATTCTATTGGATTTTTGGTTATGATACTAAAAGTTAAAATTAGTGATGAGTATGTTTTAGTGTTTTTCATTGAACGGACTTTGGTATATTAATTAATGATTATAATATTAGTGTTCCTATTACTGAAACAAAATAAAATAATTATTTAATTATTTATATAAAATATTATCGATAATTCTATTCTCATAGTCATACATGATATTTGTTTATAAACTATTTCATGTCGTTGGTTATACCAACCCGGACATGAGGATACAATATTTATTGGATGATTATAATTTTGAAAGAACTTTTTTTAGATTAAATTAGTTTTTTATATAATCATAATTATTTTATTTATATATTAATATAGTGGTGGATGTTATTTTAATATATTTTAATAAATAATAAATAAACTATATGAAAAATGAGATATGTTACTTCTTGGAGGTGGTAGTCCACACAATGCAAAGTTAACATATTCATTTCATAATAAATGAGAGGGAAAGAAGGTGGATTATGATATTTATCTTAATAATTGAGAATATACTATAAATTTCACAAATTTTATTCAATTTCAGCACTCTTACTTGTTATGAAATGTTGTTCTGAAAAACATAAGTTGTTTCTATGTGGACACGGTAGTCCACACGACACATGAATGACAATTTAATTTTTATTAATAGAGAAAGGGGATGGTTGTTAATATTTATTACATGGAAAAATAAAATTAATTATAAAAATAAAAAATTTATAATTTATAATAATTATAAAACCATAATTGGTAATGTATGATTGAAAGGAAAAGTAGTGTGGAAAATTGAGTACTCATGTGTAATTATTTTTTTAGAGGATTCCTCTGAAATAGAGGACATAAAACCATGTATTGTGTTAAGTGGCTAATGTAAAATGAATAGGTTTATAGGGGAAGTAAAAATGGTATATTTGTTAATGTAAAAAAATTTATAGGTCAAGCAGTGGTGGTTAGAGGCCCCTTTTAAAAGTGGTGAGAATGGAATTTTTGTAAATATTTAATCTTAGTATAAATAAAGAAAATGTTTAGCTTTTCAAAAAGACTAATGAATAAAAAATAATGGTTTTATTATGATAAAAAATCAATAATACCTAAAAAATTAATTTTAAAACATGTTTTAATCATGTTTATATGTCCTTTATTCTTAGAAGTTTTACTTTTCCTTTTTTGGTTTTACCATGTAACGAATTTTTTACTTAGTAATTTACTTTTAATCCATACAAATAATATGGAAATCATTGAATAATTTATATATACTTATTCCAAATATTAAATCCATTTAGTCAGAAAAAAATTTATATTTATATGAATACTCAATTTTATCCTTACTTTATGCAACACCTAAAAACATATTTTTTAATATCTATTTTTATGTTTAAAAATTATATGTAATTTAAATTTATCAAAAATATTAATTTAAATAGTATTAAATAATTTATCATAAAAATAATAATTTTTTTTCTTTAAAATAAATAAAAATAAAATATTTACCAAATAAATATTTAATTAAAGGAAAAAACCAATAATCTGTTTATTTTATTTGAATATATTAGTTATTTTTATTTAATATTAAAAATAGTTTTTATAAATTTATAATAGTAATTAAACATTTATAGTTTTACTAAATAAAAATTTATTTTATCAATTAAATGGTTTTATAAACTTCTAGGTCTTACTTATATAGTGACAATGTCATAAAATTTACAATTTTGGTAAAAACAAAATTTTTACCTATTCACATGAAAATATACATTTTCAGAACAATCTAAAAAAATAATCTTAAGCTAAAAGTTTTATTCTTAATATAAAACTAAGTTAATTTATTCTAATTCAAATTCTAAAATTTAATAAAAAAAATTTAAAATTGGAACATAAATATATAATGAAAATTTCCTTTATAAGAAAAAACTTTTTTAAAATATAACTATTATTATTATTATTTCCTATAATTTTATAATCAAATTTGGTGTTATCATATTATTTATGTCAATAATATATTTTATCCATAATATATTTAGTATCTTAATATAAAACTCTTAAAATCTAATTTTAGAAGTGTTATATTTTAAATTATAACTTAGAATTATTAGTTACATAGCTATAGAGAAAGAATTTTCAATGATGGTGTACTGTTAATAATGATTTTTTTTATTTATATTTATATTTTATAATTATGATACATCAATATTTACCTTCTAGTTATATGTCTACATTTTAATGATTATATTTATTTAGTTCATTGGTTATATGTTGTGTGTGCAGCAATCTATTGAACATTTTAGGTTCTTATGGAAAAAATAAAATTTAAAATATTGGTTTCTTAAATTATGGATATATATAAAAAATATTTTCATAATAAAATTATTTCATGTGGTAAATGTATGACATATTAATCTTCTATAACAATAATTTCATTATAATAAACTAGACACATTTTATTTTCTTTTATTTAATCAAAGTAGTATAACATAAAATATCATATTTAAATTAACTAGAATGGCATCCATTGTTTTTATTGATTGAATATAAATATATTGATGTACAACAGTCATGAACTCTAGAGGATCATATTTTATAATTAATTTCATGGATGAAATACATATAAAAAATTTAAAAAAAAAATATAATAGAAATGATAGGGAAACAAAGTGTGTGAAATGAATGATTTTCTATTATAGAATGATGACATTTATGATGGGAAATATTACCATTAAAATAGTCATATGTCAATATATCCACTATAATAGTAATATTATCATTAAAAATACCATTACATATGACATCATTTGATAATGGTATAATTAATAAATAATCATAAAATAGAGTAATTAATAAAAAATAATGTAATTACCTACATTAATTTTTTTAAAATGTTTGAAATACACGATTTCATAATGAAATAATTTTTTTATTTATTAATTTTATTTTATTTATGTAAAGAACTAATTTTCTTTAAATGATCATCAAATTTAGAATCCGAATGTTTACATTAGGAAGTTGTTAATTTTTCATCATTTTCATTGAGACTTGAATTTTTGTGTGTACATTAAAATATTATATAAATGCATGAGATGTCAGAACAACTTCAATTTTATTGTGTACATTAAAATTTGATGGTGACCCAGCCCTGATGACTCCCAAATAAACACACGATAACCAACCATAAACTCAAGAAGTCTATGATGCTAATCCACATGTGAATTATGCCTATTGTGATCTGTTTCCATATATTTTTGAATCAATTGAACTTTTTCTAACATCTCATTCCAGATAATTGGTCCCAATGATTTTTATTCCCTTGCTTCTATCCAAAATAATGGGGACCTACAAGTTCTAACATAGAGTGCCTAAAATGGTCCCATATGAATCATTTACTGGTATGTATGGTTATCGAAAAACTCAATAAGTGATAAGTTCTTTTCTCATGATACACAAAAATATAAGACACATTCCCTAAATATTTCTTCTAATACCTAAATTGTGTGGACTGATAGCCCATTTGGTTGTTGGTGGAATGACATACTCAAAAACACCTTGGCACTGAGCACCTCATATAGTCCCTTCCAAAACTATGAAGGGAAATACAGATCACAATTCTAAATAATGTTTCACATAACCCAATGTATTTATGCTACCTCTCAAACATATAACTTACCAAACTGATCCACGGTGAATGTATCACAAATTGGAATGAAATGAGACACCTTACAACAAAATCCCAGATCGTATAATTTTTATAATGTTCTCTCAGGATTCCTACCATGAAATCCATTTTCATGCCATCTTATTTCTACTTCAAAATGGAAACTTTCTACAAAAAACCACCCATCTGCGGATGATCAGTCTTCACCAGTTGGAAGATAATGCATCACACCCTGAAACGTACAACTTCATTCTTCATATCTAGCCACCAATATTACCTACGAAGATGATAATACATTT
The DNA here is from genome assembly GCA_963277665.1 of Viscum album. Lineage (NCBI taxonomy): Eukaryota > Viridiplantae > Streptophyta > Magnoliopsida > Santalales > Viscaceae > Viscum > Viscum album. Next base: position 2,037,295,966 of record OY728120.1, on the reverse strand, counting down.
TTTTCAATCCGGGATGCACTACATACTTCAATTCGTGATACTCACACATAAACTCTTCCCACAAACATGTTGGAACCATAACACGGTCATGAATGCATATGATCTCATCATCACCATCAGTCCAACCAGAAGGTGACTCGATACTTTTAAGACTTTACCTTAAAGAAAAAAATTCTCTATCCTCAAACTTACTCTCTTTAAACTGTCTTAAAAGTGTGGATGAAATTTCCAATGATGTAAGGTTCATCTACTCATGAACATCTCATACCTCCAGATGAATCTTAGTAAACAACACCATCATTCTCAACTCAAAAATGGATTCTTGAACCGCCCGATATTGAGCCTTCTGACTCTATGCATTTACATCACTATTCCCATTTCACACCATGTATTCCATCTTAAAATCAAAATACTACATGTTCTTGACCCAAATTTTCTACCAAATATTCAGATCACATTGATATAAAATGTACATAAGGATTTCATGATCAATATACATGGAAAACCTCCCTCCCAATAAGTAGTTCAACCAATAGTTCAAGAAATATACCACTACAGCCAACTCAATTCAATGTGTAGGGAAATTTATTTCATGGGGACTCAACTGTCCTGAACTATATAAAACTACCCTATTACCATGCATCAACAATTCCACAATCCCAACACCAGATGCATCCCAAATCAGTGTATACCCCTTACCTATCTCATGTAAGATCAGAATCAGTGTCGTAGTAAACAACTTCATTAACTCTTGCAAATAATTCTCACATTACCTTGATCATTACAACATGATTCCCTTCTTGTTCAGACCCATCAGTGGTTCTACCAAACGGTATAATTCTTTGATCAACCTCTGATAATATTCAATCAAACCTAGAAAACATTTTACATCAGAAACATTATTGGGTTCCTCCCATGGCACAAATTCCCACACATTCTCGGGGTCTACTAACATGCCTTCATTTGAGATGTTGTGACCCATGAAGTTCACCCTATCAATACAAAATGACATTTTTATAGCATGGAATATAGATTATGATCTATTATTTTATTTAGGATGATGTTAAGATATTTTTCATGATTATCATGAGTCTTTGAGTACTCCAAGATGTCATCGACAAAGATAACTCTCAACTGATCTTGGTAATGATGAAAGATTCGGTTCTTTATGTCTATAAACATAGCAGGTTCATTAGTCAACCCGAACGAAAATGTAACAATGTCATCCAACCCATACCTTCTCCTAAAAGAATTCCATGGTATATCATAAGTTCTCACCCTTATCTGATGATACCCTCATCTCAAATAAATCATGGAGAACACTAAATAACATCTCATTAGGTAAAACACAATATAGATTTGAGGAAGGGGTATTGTTTCTTAAATTCCATCCAATTCATCTTCTCATAATTCCCAAAATACTACAAGGACCCTTCATAGTTCTTGAAAAATAGAAATATAGATCCCCATGGTGGTGTACTTGGATGGATAAATTGGTCATTATCCAGTTCAACCAACTGAGTTTTTGGTTCCAAGTGTTTTTCCGGTTCCATTCTGTATAGTGGAATAAAAACTTGTTCTTCCACCAGTAGCAACTCTATTATGAACACCATGTCCCTCTTAGGTGGAATCCATGATAAATATTCAGTAAAAACATCCTAAATCAAATCCAGTTCCAAAGTAATTATAGGTTGTCCTACTCCCCCTTCATCAAGATTAGGACATGCCACTTGGGTTTGCTGGTCACCCAACTTCTGATAAACAATCCATACATGGACTATCAGAAATCCCATTCTCCTTAATGAACACATTTATCAAATTATAAGGATTTAAAAGTTATTATATGATAGTAATAATCAATATGGTCCATGTAAAACACTATCCAAATACATGCCTATAATCAGCTCCAAATCATACATCTCAAGCACAAACATGTCCCATAGAAAATGGTACCCACCAACCACATGATCACACACTTTCCAATGTGGAATATTTTAATCTCTCTCCCCAAATTGTGTGTCGATTGACATGACCCCACAAATATGTTCTAGAACTAGTCTTAATATACTAACAAACTGGGTAGACCAAAAAATAAGAAACATGTATGTCAAATAGAGCACTACAAAGGGTAGAAGCTACAAGAATCGTACCTTGAACTGTCGATGTCCCAGCCTAGACACCGTCAAGTGTAGGCTACCCTACATGAAGCTAGTATGTTCCTCTACCTTTTCCCTATCTTTAGTTTTTAAAGCTATGTGACCCTGATAATATGGTCACACTCGTCTTGGTGTACCTCATACATTACCCCGATCGGTAGGTCTAGTTGAGCTCCAACTGCCTTCTTGATGTGGGGTAACTAACCCCCAACCTACACTATGCATCGACCTGGATCCACTATCAGTACCAGTTTGTTGAGGGATCTTATAGAATCTATACACATTACCCATCCTTTCATACACTTAGTACTCAACTGGGGGTTGGGGACACTGTTCGTGCATGTGCCTCGTCCTACCACACTGATAGTAGAATATTCGGTCACTACCATATGATTAAGGTTACCATTTCTAATAACTTTTCCACCACATCTGTAATGTAAACTCTTGAAGTGATGCTTCCACCCTTCAGAAGCATCACCACTAGTTCTCCTAACTAAAGCTTCATACCCACCACCTGAATCCTCATTAAGGTTCCCTTCTGAAATAATGTCCTAATACACTAAATCATTAATCCACTTTAAATGTAATATATTTACCTATGAATTTATTTCATGTCTAATTCCACCCACTAAATGTTTCTCCATACCTTCCTCATCCCCTATCAACATTTGGAAAAATAATTTCAAGTTAGTGAAGCATCCATCATACTCCATCACCATCCAAAATCCCTAAGTTAACTTCATAAACTCTGCATCCTTCCCCTACATCATGGTATTTGAATAGAAATGCTCCAGAAACAAATCTTCGATGACTTTGAACAATATAAAATCCTCCGACTATGTCTGGACCAAAACATCCCATTAATTATTTTCCAGACCCCACAACATGTAAGCCTCCATCTTGACTCTCTTATCAGGATGAGTAATTGAGTGATCAAAATTCATTTCAATAGGCTCTAAACAAAATTCAGTTACATCAGGTCCACCCTCTCCCACAAAATTCATAAGGTGTTCTAGCTGGAACTCCATATTCAGCTCAAACTTACTCAGCATGTCCCACACTAGTTCTATTTACATCATCTGAATAAAATTATAAATGTTCTTATAGAATTACTCCAATCCTTAGTTATATATGAACAACAGATTTTCTCTCTTATCAACTGGTCGAGAATTCTCAGTGACATCCTCTTGTCTCCCAACCAGTACATGATTTTTTGGTGGAATCTTACTACAATTCTAAACATTCTCCTTAGAACACATAAAATAAAACATCCATAGTTTTCACAAAATAAGGATATCTATTATCCATAACAATCCATTACACATACACTATTCCAAAGGATTTCTTCACACCCCTTCCACTAACTTTAACCATACTTATCTCGGGTCATGGTCAAAATGGGTAAACCAACATTCATAGTCACAAATTATTCATTAGAAAAAAATTTAAAACCATTTCCACACTCACAACATGAATATTTTCTTTTAGGAACATTTCCATTTTCATAACATTTTACAATCATTATGTTAACTCATTTATAGCCTTCATGAAGTAAAATTCCTTAACCATTATTTAACATTAATTTCATTACACAATTGAATCACTATTATTAGACATGATTATCTTTATATTATTAAGTAAAATTAATTGAATTTTATCCCTCATGTATCACACATCCTCCTCATGTTTACCTACCATGAATTATGTCACATATTTCCATTTGTTTCTAATACGTTGCATTAATGCACATCATTGTGCCATTCTGGACATGAAACAAATATCAAAAAATAGTCACATCACAGATAAGGTTCATCATTGAAAGGTGAATAATCAGTAAACTCTAACCGAATACACCACGAACAATAATCCCACCCAGGGTTTATGGCTTTTCCTCCGTACTTTGGTTAGTTTCTTCCAAGAATGATCTCATTTCCAAGCCCCAAAAAAATCCTAATATCCCATATACCATTCTCAAATATAATACCATAGAAAATAACCATTATGATACCACTATTTAATTTTCTTAACTTAGAATCCACTAAATCGGTGCTCTGAGTCATGTTATCACATGACATCAATCAAAACTCCCCATACACCAGAAGTTGCAGATAAGTAGCAAGGGTATATTGAATCAAATGGGGAGACTATAAAATATTTACCATATTATTTCACAATAGATATCATATGAAATGAATTTAATAATAAACAATCATCTTGAAACATGCAATACTAGCCATTACCGAAACTCAGTATAATGCGCCTGCATGCATCATTTAGTTCACACGTGTTGTGGTCAGACGAGATTTTATTGTTTCTCAAACATCACTTACTACTGATACGTAGTATCACAATATATTGGGGTTAATACTATGGGTAATTGGGTTGGAAATTAAAACTATTGTCTTGGAAGCCTTTGGGGTAAAATTCCTCGTGAATTAGGGTCAGTTTTGGAAAATTATTTCTACAGAATTAGGGTTTTAAATTATGAATAATAAATGGATCGGGATGAATTTCAATGTTTTTTAGAAAGGGTTAACTTAATTATATCATTGTAGGATCCTATGGATTATTTTTCAATGAAATAAGAGGTAACTAGTTGACTTTGGTAAAACCAGTTTGTTCTACCTTGGAGGTAACTATTCTGTGGTTGGGAGATACTGAAAAACATAAAGCATTAAGATTAGCTTCTAAGGAAGAATTTGTCCTAGGATATTGTTCAGAGCCTAATACATTTCAACCAGGATAGGTTCCTTCATTCAAATATCTCATTGTTAAGTATGTTTGAATGAATTGGTTAGCAAATTGATATTAATCTTGATTACTAATCCCTAAGGTTACCATTTTGAGAAAAAAATATTTATTAAGTTTAGATACCCCTACAATCAATCTCTATACTAGGTGGTTTATCCACTAATTGTAAAATTAATCAAGAAAGGGAAATAGATTCAAAACATAATGAATTTATAAGTGGAAATGGGGATTAAACAATTAAAGAGCAGGAACAAAGTGGGTTTTATCAGTTTATGAACATGAAATCAATAATTAACAATAAAAAGACTGATTCAATCTCAATTACAACTAATTTACTTACATGAAACAAGGATGAGAACAAATGTTGCAATGGTTCAACATCGATTGCTAATAAAAACTATGAACGAGCAAAATGGAATTGGTAAATCAAAAGAGAATGAATATTGACTTTGAAATAAATTCACAACACTTATATTAATGTAAAATAAATGAATGTAAACTAATAAATTTCATGTTTAGTGTAGAGGGAGTAGTTTGGAATGAGAGAATAATGAAAAAACAATGACTATGTGGCATCTAATATCTCAAATCTGGTGTGCCTTCTACAATATATATAGATATAATATTACACTATGTGTAATGAGAAATCACATCGTGTAATGTCGAACCACTTTTTTCCCTATAGATTTTAAATATTAACTGTATCTCGAGTGTATCCCATCCGAGATTTGAAATTTTGACCCTTGTTATAATGTGTAACTGGGAATCATGATGTGTATCCTCCTCTAGGATTTATCTTCATTGAAGGAATTAAATAAAAAGGTTACAAAACATATATTGCTGAATCATGTCATGAAATGGCTTCACAACTAGCAATTCCTATTGTCTTCTATCAAGACTTTCTTCATGACTTTTAACAAGATGTGAAATGATATTACATATTGTGTAATGAGGTTTCATTATGTTTAATATCCAATTTTTCTCCTTTTCTATATTTTTTACCATTGAACTAGGAAATTATTATTACTATAATTAAAAACACATACCTTGTTCATTATTATTTATATCACTGAATATCCTAAAAAAATGACCAAAAAATAAATATATGATTTCAACTCCTCAAATTTCCCCCACACTAGAACAATTTCAGTTCCTCAAGAAAATTTATATCAACCGGGATTTAAATATTTGAGGAATTATTAAAGCATGAAACATTAATTAAATCTAGGTGAATAAAATAATGTGTAAGAAGAAAATAATAGTCTCCAAAAACATCCCTCCATAGAAAATCAATTATGCCTCATAGGTCAGTTCGTTAAACAAATTCTTAATATTTTCATCACATTTTCATAACTGTTCATTGAACACTATACCCATTTTCAATTTACCTCCTAATGAATTTTCTATCATAACTCAGGGTGAAATGAAATTGGATTTATGCTCATACCCTGAGTACATGCTCCTAACCATAAGACTTCATTGGTTCTATCATATCCACTTTGTAAAGAAAAATACAAAATCAAACATGTGGGCATTGAAAAAAGGTTATAACAATTATGAGTTTGTGGGTTAGTAGGTAATCAGTGAAAAATATGATCAAAAAGCAGGTTTGGATCTAGATTATAATTCATGAATGTTGTGAAAAGTGGAATAAAATGACTCATCCATAGCTAATAAATTTCATACTCCAAGTATCTCAAATTGATTCCAGGTACATATATCAAGTAAGTGAAATAATTTTATCTTGTTCTTTTATTTAACTTTTTTATTATAATGTCTAGGTAATATCTCACATCCATCCCCTAACTACATATAATCCTTCAAGAGATTCATTGGTCTCGAAATGGTGATTTTTTAACTTCCAAGTACACAACGAAAATTTCCCCCCTTTTGTCTTTTTCAATGGAACGTGATAAATGAGAAATAATAAAAAGTACATGTGGGTTATAGTCAATTGGTCTGAGGAGAAATGTAATACATCTCTATAGTAGTGTTATCTCTTGCTAGCTATATCTTCCCCCACACTTGTTCAATGTAATGTCATTGATTATATAATTTTCAGGGTATGAAGGGGCAATTGTCTTGGAATAGTTTAATCATATATGTTTGTTCATGGAGACTATGGGATTAATGGGGGAAATATATAAGGTAAGTATTAGGAAAAAGTATATCAAAAAATATTGGATCAATCATTTTAAAAATTGTATTTGTTCAGTCATAGCCTCAATAAGATCTCAATGAATGTTTTGATAGGTTTACATGTGCCATGTTTCACTCAATAAATATGATCAGAATAGAATATGCAATTATAGGATCAGAATCCACTTAGGAATGGGAGTGATTAAAGAAAAATAAATCACTTAGGGTGTAAAACCATTTAATAAGTCAGTTAAAATTAATTTAAAAACATTTATGCTTTAATTAAATTACATAGCTCAGTAATCATTCTGAAAATCTAAAAAGGGGAAAGACATGTATTTCCATCAATTTCCAACTTTATTTTTTCTTTTATTTTAATGGGGAATTTATTTTCTGGTTTAAATCATGAACCCAAAATGAAAAATCCAACCTAGAAAGATGAGAACAATAGAAAAGTCATGGTATCAAAAGTGAAACTCACAAAAAAATACCCCATACATAGAAGGAGATAGTGTTTGCACAGTCCATGTAAGTACTTTGGGAGGGCTATGTAAGATAAATATTAGATAAATAAAATATTTACTGAAAAATTAATAACTATGGGAATCTAGAGATCCCTGTAAGAAGTGGCATTCCATGAGGTAACATTGGCTGTTTTGATGTGGAATTTGGGAAACCATCAAAATGGGTTAGAAATACAAATCCTACACAAGATAAAACATTATTCTATGGGTTTGAAACATTTTAAAAGAAAAAATAATATCAGGTGCATAATATGAATAGTTTCATACTAATTTTATTTAAATGTAGGAAGATATATATAATAAATCTCAGCATGACCCATGAAAAAAAATGAAAACTATAAAAGGACGACCAGGAAAAAGATTAAATACAAAGAAGTATAAAATGATTGAAATATGGGTTGCCTCCCATTAATCACTAATAAATTGCCTCGTCATCCAGATTGATGGATCAAAGGATCATACAATTTTTTCCATTGGCTCAGTCTATATTCTAGAATCTACAGCTACTTGTTGTAGTTTCTTCCATATCACGGGATCTTTTGGTATAATTGAGGACTTTAGGAGCTAGAGAGAATGAATATAATGTGGAAGGAAAGGAATTTGTTCTTGTGGTGGTGGATATTGAGCATGAATCTCCATTGAATTCTCCTGAATCAGACATTCAATCTCAACCACGTGTAGAGTCACTCATCAAAACAGAACATATGGTGGTATAGGTCCACCAATAACCATAAATGAAATATAAAATCTAGACATGGATATTATAAAATTATAAATAATTTAAAATTATGCTATGTAATAGTGACATTAAATAATTTCCTATAAATATAGAAAATTTTAGAAGTACATAATTAATGGATACAAACACTAAATAAAAAATAACCACCAAAAATAAATATATCTAAAACAATGTTGAGCATGGTGGTCAACTATGATATGCATGTGGAATCAAAAAACTTATCCAATGTCTACTCGTGATTAGGTGGTGGTTATAGCTATCTATCCTAACTAGTGGTAGTAATAGTAGTAGGGACTGGTGGGTCAGCTATTATGGGGGGAATCACAGATATGGGAATATGGTCTAGGGCATTTTTTTGAGAGGTGTTGATACTTTTAGAGGTCATTTGTATGGCCGCTAGATCAACAAATGGATCCTAAATGGATATGGTACTGGCCAACCCCTTGGTCTATCGAGGCTACTCTGCAATGTTCTCCTACTGGGAAGTAGGGATGGATAGCTTAGAAGTTTTGTTGGTCTGGGTTGTGGGTGGTTCTAGTGTGGTAGAAGAGGACGGGTCAGTTGGTTTTGGTTTTGGTTGAGATCCTCTGGGATATTACAGTGGTTGAGGGGTGGAAAATGGGAAAGCTCTGCAAAAGGGAGGTGTAGGTGGGAAGAGATTCATCTCAGATTCTCCAAAATTCAATGATTCATGGACCAGAGATTTTTTGGGGTGGGATGGGTGTGTAGAGTAGTGGTGGTAGAGGCAAGGATAGGGGACATAGGTGCTGGAGGTGAAGTGGTGGGTGGGGTGGGTGCAGGTCTTGCTGCAAGATCCTCTAGTGCCTCTTCCGCTATCACATGGACTCCTAGAGCCCATCGATATGTTTCCTTATACCTAACCCAGATTTGTATCTTGTACAGCATCATAAAGTCAATGGGATCCATCGATACAAGTAATGTGAGTGGAATAGTATCATCAAACACTCTAAGATGGCGAGGAAGATGTGTGATGAAGGATCCTTCCATCTATGTATCTATTTTCCACTATATGTGATCCTAATTGTAATAACAGAATTGGGAAACCAGGTTTACAGTAGCGATTCCCATGGAAGCTACTAAAATGAGGACGTCTACATTCCTCACAATCAAATATGATTCTTCCCTGGATAACCATATGTAGATCAAGGTTCTATGAAGGATTTGTAGTGCAGGGCTATGTAGCTGAGTTGAAATGGTTATATTAGGTTCATGCTAAGTGTGAGCATCCTTTGCAATCATCCTCCAAATTCTTTTTGCATCTATCCTGCTAAGATGTATCCAGAGTTTAGGAAAGACCTCAGACATTGCAAAAATCCTCTGTGTAGATTCCCAGGTCGATGCCGAATTCCAAAAATTAGAGCTCATGTGGTTGGTATTCCTAATGAAGTCAAATTTTGTCTATATCCACATCAATGTTAGAGGGAAACTCTTGGAATATATCTCATTACATCTTATGATGTACCTCATTGATGAAGGAATTGTGGAGTTGGACTAGAAGATGAAGAATCTCGTCGCTATTGTGTTGGTGGGATGAACGGCCATGCCCAGAGTTTTATTTGGTATGATAGGATTTTCATACAAACTATTTCAAGGTGACATGATGATTCAGTTATGTGAAATAAAGGGTGGGTGAATATGTGGGTTTCTATCCTCATTGAGTCATTAGAGCTTGTTTGGGATATTTCATTAGTGGTGGCCTTAACATGGGCTATGGTGGGAGGTGGGGGTGATGTTAATTAATGAGGTGAGGGTTCATGAGGTGAATTTCCATGTGGATGCTTCATCGGAGGCTGGTCTCCATGGTTTAACATCGACTCTGTAGGAGTGGGACACACTATTTTTGTCTGTTCCATTTTGAGGGAAGGGATAAGGATAATGGGGGGGTTCAGTTTTAGGCTAAAGGGGTAGAGGGTATGGGGTGATTTTCACATCCATGATGAAGGGGGTTTCGATTGTACAGGTGAGACGGAGGTAGGTAGTGTTGTGGATGAGATGGTAGGAGGCAGAGGAGGGGTTTTGGGAGAAGATGGGAGGAGGGGAGTGTCATGGGAGGGAGATGGGGACTCGAGGTGTATGGGAGGAAGATGGGGGTCGGTAAGTGAACCCTAGGTTCATGGCATATTTTTAAAAATATTCACGAGTGATTACATAATTTTTAATGGAGTTTCATGTCATTTAATTCAGAATTTTTTGAAATTCTTGCAGAAAAATTACACATCATGAAATAGTGTTCTTATAACATCCTGAGATTTTTTGAATAATTTTTTTGAATTAATTTAATATTTTTGATATTTTTTATTACACATGACACTACAAAATAGTTATATATATATATATATATATATTTTAAAAACTTAAGTCATACATTCCTTTCACATGGAACCAAATTGTATTGCACTAAATGAAACAATTACTTGGGGTGGGATACATACAAAACCAACTTGGCATGTGCTACACACAACATAGACAAGATATACGTTACATGCAATACCTAGTTTCTGTGAAACATAATTTTATTGGTATAATTACTAAAAAAAGTTAGTAATAACCTAGATATTATAAAATACTAATATGAATAGTAATAACTAATTTTCAAATATGGTTATAATATTTTTATATAAATAAAATATACGAATAATGAATATTTTATTCTTTTGTAAAGTCTTTATATGTTTAAAAATACTATTTTCTTGAAGGAAATGCTTTTCATGTCCGTATGTGAAGAACTAAAAAATTAGATGCATATAGAAATTTAATTTCATAAAAAACTTCATTTTTTAATTTATAATTCTGAAATTAACATTGGGTGAATTTTGGAAATTTTTCTGAGAAGCTTCTTTTATTATGAATAATGAAAAATATTTAATTTTAGTTAAGAACTTCCATTTTTTAATAATTATTAATGTTAAATTGTAATTTAAATTTGTCTCAAGGTTGCATTAAACCAATTATAAATCTATTAATTAATTTATGTCATTAAAACCAATTTTTATTTGTTTTTATATATATAAAACAAACTTTTGAATATTTTTCTACTTTGAAAACCCGTTATTTAATCTCACCTGCGGGATTAGCCTTAATATTAATTTTACTGATTCAGTGAATTTAATTTGTAAATATTAATATACAACATTTTAATGAGTATAATAATTATATTCTAATTAGATCATGAAAATTTTTTACAAAAAAAAAGATTAGTAAAATTGATTAAAATTAATCACAGAGATTAAAGTCAAATTAATCTTAATTAGGGACTAAAGCTTAATCTTAAGGGGCCAAAGAACCTATAAACGCTTCAAACACCCATTTTATGGAAATATTTCTTCCATAAATGTTAAATTATTTAATTTTGTTGTTTTTTATGGATTTTATTAGGTAATAACATGTGTACACCTAAATTGTCATCAAAAATTCCTAGTGAGTCATTTACCTTCCCTATAAATGGCCACCAACTCTACCTCTTCGTAAAACCAATCAAACCTATTTGGATCACACAATATCATCCCAATACACTTAAAAAAATCCCTAAATTCATCCATGAAGCCTCTATTTGGGAATAATGTCTTATAAGTAATTCTTTTTGGCACAAACCAAAAGGAGTTACCTGATTAAGAGGTAACACCTTCTCTCAATATCCTTTATTTTATTATCCTTATACACACAATAATCTCTCTTTATTCTATGATTTTATAACAAAAACAGTATCCTATATATACTATTATGTTTAAATTCTATGGGTTCTACCAACACTTACACACGCCTCCATCCAAATGGTAATAAACATACTATTTACGTGTACGGTGAACTACCTCCCCACTGAATGATGATTTTTCATTTTTCCTTTACCGCATCTCATGGTGCAAATTTTGAGAGAAATACTATTGATATTTCTTATTTATTATATTTATTATGTATTTAATCTTCTTATTTTTTTTTAAAACACATAACATTTTTCTTTCCATTTGGTGTAAATATGATAATTTTGTTTGAGGAAGTATGGACTACCGACCCTCAAAGCGATGTGATTCGTTCACACACTACATGGAATGTATTAAGGTTGCGTTTAGTGAAATTATATGATATATATATAATTATATTTTTACTTTAATGATTTTACATACTTATATACATATATGTCATTTTCTTTCTTTCTTTTAATAAGACAATAAAAACGGAAACATCCTTCATGCTTGCGTACGACTTACAGTCTCCATGAACAATGTATTAAATTTTATACTGATATATTATATAGATTGTTATAAAAAACATATACTTAATATAAATGATATCTATATCATGTTGTAAATTATTTAATCAAGATATATGTATAAGGACCGAAGATATAAAAAATTAAGACACATGCAAAGAACGAAACGGATATTACCCGTAGTGAAACCTTAACATAGGATTGTTAACAAGCCAGTAATATAATTTCATAATAAAATAATATATGGTATTATATATAATAATATGGTTCTGTAAAAGATTCATAATAAATATATATTTAGTATACATGTGTTTTTAATGAGTACAATTTGAGTCAAGACACAAGGTAAGGGGATTTATCTCACTTTTTATTTCCATGAGATTAGGATTCATTCACAACCCATTCCTTTTGAGTGGTGTGTATACTGAAATATGATTTATTATATTATTTTTATAATTACATTTATTGGTATCCATTTTATTAAATTTATATCATGGGATTTATGTTTCAAAAGTTACCAAATCGGGAAAATAATTTTGTCTCAATTTGCCATCTTTAGGACGCATGCCATGTTATGATCCTTTATTTTTCCATTAGGCATATATAATACCTTTGATATTTTATATCCTTCATCTAATTATTTTAATGATATTTCTTGATTCATTTAATTTGATTTTATTACCTGGTGATTATATATCCCATTTACTAGGTGGTATGATTTTATCGAAACCATCTCATCACTTTTCAATATTGTTTATGATTATGCTTCCCTTAATAAAATTTTATGATTCATATCTCAATAAAATTCAAGAATTTTATTCTCCTATATTTATTAATGATTTTTTCAAATATTTTTACCATTTATTCCACTCTTCGGTACATAATATATTTAAGATATTTCTTTTACGAAATCCCAACATTACCCTCTCTTCGGTCAGAAATCTGTGTTCCTTTAAAACCATGATTTCTAAAAAGGGTTTCAATAATATTATACTATTATCTTTTGATAATTAAAATACAATTTTACCAATTTTTATTTAAAAAAGTATTTCAATGTAATATTCTTTTTACGTTCCAGATGAGGAATTTTTCTAACCTTTTTACCATGAAAAAAGAATGTTCTTTTTACCTCATACGAAATGTATTTATTTATCCACCTTTTATCCTTTGAAGATTTATTTTCATGCTTAAATGTTAATTTTAAATAGAAAAAATTATAATATGTTTTCAAATAAATGGTTGTAAATATGTTTTCAAGCTCCTTTTATATGTTTTCAAGGAAAATGGTTATCAAAATGTTATCAAGATTTTTATATATGTTTTCAAGGAAAATGGTTTTCAAAATGATTTAAAGATTAATTAATATGTTTTTAATGAAATTTTTTTTCAAAAAAAATTCAAGATACTTTTATATGTTTTTAAGGAAAATGGTTTTCTCAATTTTGTAAATCTTATTTATTATTTTTTCAAGGAAAATTGTTTTCAAAAATTTTCAAGATTATTTTATAATTTTTCTATTAATAAGGTTTGAAAAAAATTTCCAGAATATTTTTTATGTTTTTATGGAAAAAAGTTTCCAAAATGTATTCGAGCCTCCTTTCTATGTTCTCAAATTATTTTCAAATGAAATTGTTTTCAGAAGGTTTTTTTTAAAGAGATTTTTTCAAATAAGAAATGATATTTTCCCCATGAAATGTTTTCTAAAAATCCTTATTTGTTATTTTCCTTGTTGGATGAATTTTTTTGATATTACCCATTTCCTTTTAGTAAATAATCCAAAGGTTGAATTCATATTATTTCTTTAAAGGTCTAATTTTTGACAGAATGATTCTTATGATACTCATTTCTCTTTCAAATGTTATATGATTTTGAAAACCACTTCTTTTCATGGGTGGTGATTATGAGACCTTCCTTTTTCCACAGTTAATGATATGATTAAATTTTCATGATGCATATATCTTTTCAAGTGTTGTGATATGATTATTCTTTAAAATTATGTGGAACTCATATGTATGATTTTTTTATGTCTTGGGTTGGGTATATATCTCCCTCCAATGCATTATGTAATGAAGGATAACTTGTGAGTATAAATGTTTTACATGATCCTGATTTCATGTTCACAATTTTATGTGTGAACCTAATTACATGTTCAAAATGTTATTCATGGAATAGGTATCATGTCCCTAAGTTTATCTATGAACCTTCTTACATGTTCATAATAATATTCATGGACCTATTTTCATGTCCAATAGTTAATGTGGGAACCTGATTACATGTTCACAATGTTATGAGTATTCCTTATTATGTGTTCACAATGTTATACATAGACCTAGTTGAAAGTCCATAAGTTTTTGTGTGAACCAGATTACATGTTCCAAATGTTATGAGTGAACAGGAAAAACTGTTCACAAATTTATGCATAGACCTGGTCTCATGTCCATAAGGTTATGTGTGATCCAGATTTCATGTTAACAATATTATTCATAGACATGGTTTCATGTCCATAATTTGATGTGGGGGTCTAATTTCATGTCCTTCTCTTAATGAGTTAGCATGTTTATACCAATACATATTTATAATGTTATAAAACAATTTCCATGCCACAAATTCCATATCTAATTCCTTCATTAAACTTTCATGACTTATGATCTTAATATCATATGATATATGTCTTATAAACTGCCAAATATATATTATGATCTCTAATATAGAGGTAATTATTTTAAATGTTATGATCAAGTTCCGTACCCTTTTGTTTATGTTATGCTTATGCATTTCCATTATTTACCAAATAATGGTCATATGAGCTCACCCTTATATTATATCTATTTTACCCATGTTAAGAAGAAAGGATTTATGTATAAGTACTAAAGGTGTAAATATTAATGGGAGATATCAAAGATCGTTATCTGGGATAGAATGTTTTTTTCTAGGATTCCAAAGACAGAAAAATATTACAGACCTCGGTGATGAATTTTTGTAATTTACTATATATTCATCTAAAATGTTGTAATATCCATGTATGTTAAGCCTGGGTCGCTATAGTTACTTGATGTGTAATTGACATTTTTTCTTAGTTTTGGTTCAAACCTCGATACTTTTCTCCTGACATGTCATAAAATTTCCTAAGGATTATTATAACTTAATATAGAATAATCTGACCTATCCTAGGTTGTCTCTCGATCAGAAGTTGTTTTAACCTCAAGAGCATGATAATTTTAGGTTCTGATGAATTTTATCTGGATAACACAGCCTTTATGGAAGGATTCTTGATAGATTTTTAATCATTGTACATTGATATTGAATGGTGTTCCACCTTACTTTTTAATTTCAATAGTCACATGGGGGAAACTTGAATGACATCAAAGGGTCCAAACCATCAATATTTCACCTTCCCTAGGGTAAATTATAATCTTGAATTGAATAAGAGGACCTTCTTTTTTGGGACCAAGATGCGTCATGAAATGTGTTGATAATGACATTTTTTTCTTTCTAGATATTTTCATTTTCATAAGAATTTTTTTTGATTTCATCCAATTCATCCAACTATAGTATTTGATCTTCTCTGACTTCTTGAGAATCCAAATATAGCTTCTTAATTTCCCTGTATGAGAAATTATCTATTTCAATTGAAAGATGGATCAGTTATCCATAAACAAATCTAAATGGTGTGGTACCAATGGGTGTTTCTTATGTAGTGTGGTATGCCCATAGTGAATCATACAATTGAAACTCATGTCACATAGACTTGTGTTCATGAACTTCTCTATGATTTTATTGGTTTATCAATTTTACAATTTAAATTTCTACTTGTTTGTAGGTGGTAGGAAGTTCATATTTTATTCTAGATACCTTATTTTTTTGAAATCCATTAAAATATTTATTGATAAAATGTTTTCATTGATCATTAATGGTTAATCAAGGAAATCTAAATATTGATAACACATTATCTTTCAGTAAAATCATGACCAGTTTTGTTGTGTCATGTGATGTGGCTTTAGCTTCTAACAACATTGAGATGTAGTGAAATACAACAAAAATCTATGAATTTCCATGTTAATTGTTAAATGGTCCCATGAAATATATTCCCCAAACATCAATGATTTTTAATTCCATGATTGGGTTTTAGGTATTTTTTTCTTTCCCCTGTGCTTCCAGTTCACTAGTACCTATCACAACTCGACCAAATTCCCCTTTGTCTTGTCATAGAGGGGGTAAAAATCCCAATTTGTGGAATCTTTTCTATAGTACACTCGAGTAATTGATTCCCTCTAGTGGGTGATGTATGACACATGTCTATCACATTTGGGATTTCATTTTTGAGAATGCAACACCATAACAAGCCATCTGTGCAACATTTGATCAAGAGTGGTTCATCCCTAGAGTAATGTTTTTATTCTACTAATTGTCTTAGTCATTAATGGTAGGAGAGTTATTGGTGTAAAAATAATTTGGGAGATAAGTAGAAATATCTAGAAATTGTGGTATTAACATTATGATAAAGAGGGATTCATCCAGAAAAACAAATTTCATGTTGATATCATCATCGTGCTTATTGAGTGGCAAAGGAATTCAAGATAGATAATATGTGATCACATTATCCATGGATTTTTTATATTTAATGAAAATATCAAATTATTGAAGAATAATTATCCACCTTATCAACCTTTTCTGGTAATCCTTTTTGTCCATTAAATACATGAGGGTGATATGATCAGTTTGTACAATTACCATGGACAAAATAAAATAGCAATGGAATTTCTAAAAATCATATACAATTTCTAAGAGCTATTTCTCTATAGTTGTGTAGTTGAATTTATATTTATTCAGTGGGTGGAATTCATAGTAGATAGGATAGATTATGTGACCAAATTATTGTCATAACATATTTCCAATAGTAAAGCCACTAACATCACACATTTATTAAAATGCCTTGTCCCTGTCAAGTGAAATGATTACCAGAGTTTCTATCCTTCTTTTATTTGAAGTATTAAATTCTTCCCGAAATTATTCAGTGAATTAAAATTAATCTTTTTTTGAAAATTTATTTCTAAGAGAGGACAAATTTTTCAATGTCTTTTATAAATCTCCTGTTGAATATAGCATGGCCTAGAAGGCTCCTTATATCCTTATGTGTTGATGTTTTTGGTAAATATTTGATGAATTTTTTATTAGTGTGATCAAATTCTATTCCCTCTTTTGAAATTTTTTTTCTAAGTATTATGCCTCCTTAGACCATAATGTAAAAATATTCCCATTTTAACATAATAAATTCATCTTACCAAGGTCACAATAATAATTCAATATTGCTTTAGAAAACCATGAAGTATCTTCCATAAACGAAAAAGTAATCCATGAATATTTCTAATAATTCCTCTATCATATAATGGAATATATGCATTATGTATATTTGAAAAATTAATAGTACATTACGCATACCAAAGGACATGAACCTATAACAAAAGGTTCCAAATGGATATGTGAATGTGGTTTTGGACTAATCAAAAAATTTGACTACAATTTGATTGTATCCTAAATATCCATCTAGAAAACAATAAGATTCATGTCCTGATAGTATCTCCAATATTTGAACCATTAAAGGAAAGGGGAAATAATATTTCTAGGTTGTCATGTTAAAAAAAATTAATACATGAAAACTCGCCATCTAATGATGATGTGCATGGATATTAATTCATTATCATTGGTTTTTTACACTTTGATCCCACCTTTCTTGGGGACTACTTATAGTGGGCTCACCAACTTACTATCAAAGATTTAAAATATTATTCCAAGATATATCAGTTTTAGTACATCATTTTAAACAACTTCCTTTATTGGTAGTAAGAGCCACCTTTCTGAATGATGTTTGAGTTTCTCCCCTTCCTCGAGTTGAATTTTGTGGGTGGATAAAGTAGGACCGATTCCTTTAATTCCAACCACCCCCCAAAAAACTAACTAGTTGAACCTTTTTAATAAATCAACCAATTTTTCCACTTGTAACTGAGAGTGTTCAAAGTTAATGATTTCTAGAAGATATTTTGAAGGTCCTAAGTATGAATACATAATAATACTAGGTAAAGGCTTCAACACCTGTGTTAGTGGTTGAATTATTGAGGCTGTGAAAGATGGGAATGTATCCCTTATGAGTTTTTCATTGAAGTTAGATTCCTCAAAATCATAATCATTTTTTTTCTTCATTGAGTGACACCTCACTCTCTTCTCTCATGAACATATATTAATTTCTCTCTTGAGTAAGAGAGATAGCATTACAACCAAATCTATCATCTGATTATTTAGAAAATTTGTTGAGGTTTAATGCTTCTTGTTCTTATCTATATTTAAATATTAAATGCCCTTTATTTATGTCTATTAGATCATTTCCTATGTCATTGAATGGTCTTCCATGAATAATGGGGATGTCAGAATTTTTTGTGTGTCAAAAACTAGGAATTCTAGTGGAAATATGAACATCTCAAATTTTACTGATAAATCAACAAGAAGTCCTCAGGGGTATTTTAATGTTCAGTCTGCCATTTTTTGTGTTAATCAAGATGTTTTGGTCTCTTTTTATGAAAAACTTGTGAAATACATGCATCATCATGAGATTAATACTTGATCTGAGATCCCACAGATCTCTTCCAAATTTACACTCTCCATTAGCACATATAATTGAAAAAAATTTAGGTCTCTCTTGTTATGTAATTTTTTTACTGAATAATGGTAGATAATTCTTAATTTTGTTAGATAAAACCTAGATATTTCATTTTTATTTTATTTTAAATATGATCGCATAATATTTTATCATAGACTAGAATATTATAAGTAGCTTCTACAAAGGGTATGTTGATTTTATTTTTCATGAACATTTACCAAAAAAAACTTTTACTTTTCCTCCATTATGTCTTGTGTTGATTAGTCTTTAATAGGATGAGGTGGATTTTCTGATGTTTGGGAAACATATACTAGAACTCTTGTTTTCGTAGATGTTTGGTAGTTTTTGGATGGTGATACCTTTTGGGGTATTACTTGAGCTATCTCATCAACATTTTATTCTTATAATGGTTAATGTTTATTAGGTTCCTCAGTTATTATTTCATATCCTTTTCATGGTTTCTAAAAATCCAAAAAACCCATTTCTCAGTACTAAAACTTTATATTCTTCACTTGGGTATATCTCTATATTGCCATGTATATTACCTAGTAATCTGTCTGATAGAGTTATTGAGATATGAACCATCTAAATTTCAAGATTTAATGGATAATATCATTGGTATTTCATCTTCGTATCATGATTAGTCATTCATATTTCTCATTTTTCAACAAAGGTATCCAAGAGTTTCTCTGAGTTACTCTAGATAAGATCAGTTTGCTATTGAGTCCTTGGATGAGGAGGTTGGAACTGCGGTTGTTCTTTATGAAAGAAAGGTTGTTGTTGTGCTTGTTATTATGGTCTTGGAATGTGGTTAATGGGTGGGTACCCTAGTGTTCCGTCATTACAAAGTGTTTCTTAACCAATTCACTATGGAAAATAGCCTACATTGTTTTAAGTTTCCTACTGAGTTGGCCTCTGCTCATATTACTATTGTTGTTATTAGAATGGGGGATTTTTATGATGGTAATTAATGTAATTACAATCTTGAGTTTTTTCTTCAACTCCTTCTTTTTAGTCTTGGTATAAGTGTGGTCCATGACACATTTCACATTACGGCATCTCCAATATTGGGGCAAGAGGGGGTGGTTTAGCAGGTAGCTAGAATAAATATGGCTTCTTTGTGAGCACTTGACTAGCGTAGCTAGTCAAGTATTCTCTTTGACTTGGTGGATACCATGTCGAGGAGGTCCAATATTATTCTTACCTAGGCTGTAATTATGAGATAATTCATCCAAAATAGCTCTTTCAGCATCAAGTGTCTTGAACATAATCCCTCCATCAGTTGCATCATCAATAAATGTATGTGTGGCTAGCTAGATACCTTGGAAGAATGTATAGAGATGGATCCACATGTCTAGTCCACAGAGATAGAAAATTCTCTTCAACACTTTAAAACTATCCAAAGATTCACATAGGGACTCTATGTCAATCTGAGTGAAGTTTTGAATGTCTTTCCACATTATCCATGTCTGGATTCATGGGAAGTAATTTTCTTGGAACTTATTATCTAAATCATTCCAATTTCTGATTGACTCAGGAGATTGAATTTTGAGCCTATCTTTAGAGATTACCCATAGGGAGAAGGGAAATACTCAAAGCATTATTTCACCATAAGATACTACATTGTTGTGAAATGTATCGTATTATTCTTGGATGTCTGAAATGTGGTAATGGGGATCTTCACATTGAATCCCACCGAAATATCCCACATTTTGAATCCAGTGAATGATTCTAGGTTTTATCTCCAAGGATTGTTCATGTATATAAGGATTCATAATGGTTTTTGTAGTAATATGTATTGATAGAAAGCCTAAATCCATGATATTTCACTCTTTTTTCAGCATACTCTCTCTAGGATCTAATGGTATCATGTTTGGAAGGTGAGGTGTCTTGGGTCCGGGTGGATTGTTTTGGTTGACCTTGTTTTATCAGGGGCGTACAGAGATATACCATTTGATTCCATGCTGTATGGATAACTTTTCATGCGCATCAAGTCTCCTTAAATGATTCAAGGGGACCAAATTCATGCTCTATGTTTCAAGAAGCAAGGATGCAGTGGCATCCCAAAGAAAAGGGAAATGAAAAAAATAGGGAAATGGGGGAAGGGAGAGGCAATTCCAAGTCTTTTCCAAAAGTTGTCTTGTTTGAAGTACAGTAGATCCCCAGAAACAACGCCAAAATCATACATGCCCGCACATTCAGTTTAATTTTCATGGTATTTTCTCATATTAGATTTTATTATTTCCCTAATATCAAATATTATGGAGATGTAGTATAGAAATAGTCCAAGGTCAATCAAAAATAAAAATTTCGACAGAAATGGAAACCTTTGGCATGGAACCCATTTGGGTAGGAGTCCTCATAAATTTGGTTCATTTTGGGAAAATTGTTGACAGGTAATTGAGGTTTGGAAAAAGGAATAAGAAAGGTATCAAGATCAATTTTAGGGTTTTGTAGAATGGTTTATCTTAAATCTAACTTGGTATGATCTTAAGGTTTAGTCTTTAAATAATTTGGAGGTTACTTGTTGACTATGTTCAAACCAACTATTTCTACCTTAGAGGTATATATTCCTCGATCCAAATATAATGACAACCTAGATACATTAATATTATATTCTAAGGTATAAAGTTTCTTGCGATATTAGTCATAGACTAATCCACTTCAACCAGGATAGGTTCCAAAATTCAAATGTACCATGGCCAGGGATGTTCGAATGAACTGGATAAACAATTTTTATTTATTCTGATTACTAATCATTATGGTAACCATGTTTATAATTAAAGATTTTTTTAGTTCTGATATTTCTACTCTTGATCTGCACCCTATGTTGTTTATCTACTCATTGTAAAATTAATCATTAAAGATAATGATATTGAAAACATATTGAATTAGAAAATGTTAATGGGGATTAAAAAACTAAATTACATGAATATAGTGGGTTTTTTATGTTTATGAACATAAAATAATTAGTTAACATTAACAAGATGGATTCAATCACAATTATAACTAATTTACTTACTTAAAACAAAGATGATAAAAAACAATGATTCAACATGGATTATGAATTGAAACAAAGAATAAGAGAAAGGATGTTGGTAATGAACATTGTAATGAAGAAAAAATTAAATTGATTCAAAACACATTTATTGAAGAAAAAAATGATGGGTAACTAATAAATTTTGAGTTTGGGGTATAGGGAGTAGTAGGGAATGAGAGAAGAATGAAAGAAACAAATATTGTGTATCCACTAAGATATCTAATATGGTTCACCTAATGCAATATATGTAGAAGTAATATTTCACATCATGTAATGAGTACTCACATCGTATAATGTTGATCCTTGGTTTTCAACACATATTTTGAATCTTATACGTATCTCACACGTAACTCATTTGATATTTGAAACGTTAACCCTTCTCATGATTTGTAACTATGACTAATGACATGTATCCTCCTTTGGGTTTTATCTTCAATGTGGTAATTGAATTCAAAGGTTACACGACGGTTGTTGGTAAATCACATTATTAAATAGTTTCCTAACATTAAATTCTTCATAACTTATTTCACGACATGAAGAATTATATGAAATGATATTACACATTGTGTAATGAGGTTTCAGGATATGTAATAGCAATTATTTCTCCGTTTTTCCCTTTGAACCTTGGGAGCATAATCCCGACAATAAACAAAACATACCAGGTCTATTATCAAGTAGGTCACTTTAAATCCGGAACAAAATGTTAGGAAAATAAATTTTTTATTTTATTTTATCATTCTACTAACCAAAACGAATAATAATTATACCATTTTAGGATATCAGTTCCATGAGTGAAGAAAAAGTAAAATATAAAGATAATCATTGAATCCCCAAAATGGTCCCTAACTCCAAGTTTGAATCCTTATCTTTTCACATCCCAAGCCTGTCTCAAATCCCTAGAATGGGTCCTTTTCCCTTTTCTTGACCTCTAACTATAAAATTTCCTCTAATACCCCATGGAGGCCAAAGCAAGGTGTGAGTACAGCTCAGTAAGCCACTGCTAATAGTACCTACAAAATTTCCAGTCTAAACTGATGGTGTAGGAAAGTACTAGATAAATGAAAATATAACCAAAAGAAAAAATAGGATTCATATGTTACAATATTAACCTAAGACATTTTCATAATTTGTTCCATGGCTTGGGAATTTACATCATTTACACTACGAACTAATATGATCAATTATGACACATAAGGGGATAAGTCAAGTTCCTTCTCTCACTAGAAATAAACATTTATTAATTAGTTAAATAACACTTCCCATAGAGCTTCATTTTTTGTAGTCTCATAAATTACATATGTTAGGGGAATTTGGTCCTCATTCTAGCTCCTTAACCTATGAGTTCAAGTGGTGGGGTTTAGACCCTCAATCCAACATGAACCATGTGATGAGCCTCAGTCCATTATCCCACACCACTAATCTATTTTTCACATTCTTATTTATCCATTTACCACATATTCCATATCACAAATCATAAAAAATAAATACACATAACATTCACATTTTATATTTCATTTAACAAATCAAACATCATCATTCCTTAACCATTCATCACATTTACCATTTACTTAGCAAATCTTATTTAACCCATTTCCCTTTTCATAAAATAAACCATTTCTCTTATTCAACAATTTCCAAACATTATCCCATTTCACCTGATACATAAATTAATATGAATTTTCCCATTTATTCAATTCAATTACAAACACATTAGTCATTTGAAACATTCACATAACTATATTTAACCATTTTTCACATTTTTTCGATCATTCCCATATTCTATTTCCAACGATTAGAAAAAACTATCAATATTGACTTTTTATACATTGAAATAAAATTTAAAAAAGTTTATCATGATCTCTATTTCATTATAAATGAACTTTAAGCTTAACAATACAATTTTCCAGGTTCAGGAATATTGTCACACCCCAGGGGTGGGACAAAATGGTCTAATAAATCGTGACACATACCATGGGGATTATGAGGGGTATAAATAATCATTTATCCTACAATTTTACCAAATATTTCTAATGGAATAAAATTCACATCAATAGGGAAGTAATATTATAACCATAGATTCACAAATGGATAATAAATCTATGGGATATAACATATAGACCACGTACCTTGAATCTGTAGATGAACAATCAATTTTCATTAGCCTTAGATTCAGATTGAAGAACCCTTTGAATCCCAAAACTATGATCCTCTAGAAAAGGATGGTTTGGGGATACATAAGAAATATAATGAAACCAAAAGACCTAATCTTGGAAGTAGAATCAAAAGAATCATTAGACTTTTCCTGGAGCTTTGATTCGCACACAACTGCACTCCAAACAGCCTAAAATTACTAATATCAGCCCTTAGGAAGAATTTGGCGCTTTGGTTTTTCACTAGGACTTCTAGATAAGAAATGGGGGAAGAGATTGGGTAGAAAACATCAAATCTAGAGGAGGAAGGGTAAAATATCACTTTTAATGAGGTGCATAGTTTTGTCACATGGTTTGCTAAACTGTGCACCAATCAAGCACCATCTTCTATTCTAGAGGAGTGCAAGTCGCAGTGTTACTCAATGATCTTGAAAAGTTCGAAAAAATAGGTGTCATCACTTCCATGCCCCTATATCCATGGTCACATGGTTTGTATTTCCCCATTTCATGGTTTACACTAACTATCACCAAGAGTGCTACACGGACAAGATGGAACAATTTTTCTTTCTATCATGTCCTAAACCTTCATAACACCCCTAAGCCTCCCCATACACCCAGTACACATTCAATTAATCAATATTCAAGAGATTTAAATAGAAATTTAATCAATTACATACCTCCACAATGTATATGATCTTACACCTTCCAAAACCATGATGTAAACCAAGGGTCCTTATATAATATTACTTCCACATATATCTTTTACAAATCCCAAGCGTTGGTGGTGTGTCAAAATAGAATAAAATAGAAAGACTTGTTCAACCAGTTAATCACCACCCAAAGGTTATTCATTCCTTGAGGAGTAAATATTAGTCTAACAATGAAATATATGTACACCTTATCCCACATCTAGATATTTACAAGAAGTTTCTAAATAAAAATTGTTTTCTTTTTTGTACAAAAACTAAATTCGTTGGAATTTATTGTAATGAGACCAAATTTCTTTTATGTCATGCTTCATACCTCACCATCAGAATTGAAGATTCATGTCATATTACATCATCATAGTGTCTGGGTGAATGTCCCCCTTGGAATAATGAAAATCATAAATCACCAATAATTTTATGGATACATGAATAACATACCATATCTTGAAGGAAAGAACTAATTATAAATATAGATACCATTTCTTTATGTTATCCCCACCATATATGGAATTATTGATACTATTAACTCATCATCCAATTGATTCTGCAAAATAATTCTGCTCGAGAAGAGATTATATTTTTTATATGCTATACAAAATAATACCAATAAATCCTTCTATCAAAATTCAGTTATCTAAACATAGAGTACCATGAGTTCACATTCATTCTAGGATTACATCATAGCTTTATAAGAAATATTCCAATAATATCATCATAAAAAACATCCCACATTAATGAATTTTAGGTGATTTTGAAATAAAATTTCTAAAGTCACTCCATCCATCACCTATTCTAGGGGTTTATGTCGTTATGAGAGAATATAAAACATTAAATTCTATGATTATAATCAACTATGAAATTTTACAGTAAAAATGTAATTTAACCAAAACATAAGAGTGTGTATAAATACTATATGTTCAAGGTCATGAGTTGGGTAATTTTTCTCATGAGGCTGAAGCAGACCAGATCTATACACAATAACAAGATATCCTTATATCAAGACTCATCCCAAGCCTTACCCAGAAGCATCAAAATAAAATATATATCTCTATCCAATGTTAATAAAGATAAAATTTATATATGAGGTTATAAATAATTTAAATTAATAAATGGAGTATTTACACTTATAATCCATATAAATTTCACTCCTTTCAAAGTGATATCAGTCAAATATGATGTATGTTTCAAGAAACAATTTATGAACCACTAATAATATCATTCCAAACCCAAGTATCAATGAATATTAATTACATTAATTATTTATTCCAATAAAAATATACATTTAACCTTCCCAAGATCAACTTATATGCATTTTTCTAAAACCACATGTCCTATGAACTCAACTTCATGATTCTTAAAAAAATTTGATTATTTAGCAAACAATAGTGCAATTAAAAAATTATCAAAATTGATTTTTGGTGAAGATAAGGCTCTTCCTTAGGTCTTTAATAAACCATAATATCAACCATAAATACTATGATAAAATAATAAATATGTTTCTAAAATATATAGTTCATAAAATCTGTGAAAACTATTGGTGTTTTTTTGGGAAAAACAACATAACAAGATATTTAAATTATCCATATCTAATTATAAAAGTTGTGTTTTGGAATATCCAAATCCCTAATTCTAAGCTAGTGGCATCCAGATCACAGGTCGATTTAAAAAATCCACTTTGATCCTTTAAAATGGAAAAATAATTCATCCATATAAGGAAAATGGTTCTTATTCATAACTGTTACATAAATAAGCTTCTAATAAGCAACACAAAGATGAAGAGTTTCATTATCGTTCTTGGAAAAAGAACAGGAGTTTCACATGGGGACACATTAAGATGAATGGATACATTCACCCTAAAATTTTTCAATCAAATATTAAACTATTACAATTCATATAGTTCCATGTGATAATAAATAATGTATATTAGTTGAGCTATAAGAACCATTCCAATTGGTAATTCCACCTCTCTTTCTCACAGTAGTATAAGGAAATTCCTCATAAAATACCATGACCGCTAAATGAAGCTATCCATATAATGGATCATCTCTAATATCAATATAAAAAAAGATATCAATATTACAAGTCCCATAAAAGGAGGTCCCTCTACTTGAACTCAAATCCAACTCTATGGGAAATACTCAGGATCACCCATTAGAAGCATCAAACGACACCCATCGATGAAAAAAATGAATCTTTACTTTATAGTTGATTGACCAATCCATCCCTATAATTACATAAATTTTTTCTAAGTATATAAAAATGAAATCCCAAACTATATTATATTTATATATTATGAAATAATAAGAGGGAAATTTGAAAACTTGTTCCTTCATCTTCCTAGGATATGTTGAAAACTTTATGATGAATGAAAAGGATTCTATTAGATGTTTGAAAATATTCTTGAAACTATCCAATATAATGTAATGTGAGGAACTCATATAATATATAGGATTTTATAAATATGGAAAAATTAAAACATTACCTCTCACTATCAAAGTACTCTAATTTCCTTCTCCTGAAAAATCTTCTACTATGTGTAACTACTTTTTTCTGAAGGTCTATAGATGGAACCCTATTGACATTGAAGAATTAGTCCTCACAATATTTCAATTAAGGTTTGGGAAACATGTTACATCATGTATAATATAAAAAGGTTAAAAAAATTATATAAGTTACCTAATCATATATAAAAATTTGTTGAACTTAAAATGTGTGATGCAAATTCCTATCTTGTGTTTGTTATCGTGCCACAAGTTACAAGTTAGAATAATAGTTGTACCTACTTTAGATGGTGTGGAGTAAGATAACGCCTAAGATCCACTAACACCTGCCCTGTTAACTTCATTCAACATCCTCTTCTTTCTATGGGATCCACTGAAAATACCACTAGGTAGAATAGAAATTCCAACCAACTTATACTTTCCATCTTAGTCATTATCAGTCTTCAGTTATTTGTTAACCACCTCAGCATAGGAGATAAGATTTAGTATAAAAACATGATAAATGATATCTTCTCTCAATCCCATTTGAATCCATTGAGTTTTCTATATATCATTCAATTCTACCTCATGAAAAAAACATACCAAAACAAAAAAATGGTTGGTATACTCCATCATAGTTTGATCACACTAATTAAAGGTTAGAAACTCTATAGATTTATCCATAATTAATGATTCAAAATAAGACTATTGAGAAAACATGTTCTTGATGTCTTTCAACTCTAAAAATTCATGATTATTGTCGTGAACCATTGTGACCTACCGAATTATACTAGGTCCTTCATGATTAAAGGTATAAAACTTTACCTTAAAGAAATCTCGGGTTTCCGAAAACATAGAAAATCCATTTGATCTTCCACACCTAGTCTTCCACTTATTTTTGATAATTCATCCCTTTGATGTATGGTGGTATCTAGTATAAAAACTCTTGGGATCAATATTTACCAGCCCCCAATATTCAATTTTGTACTTATTTTAACTGATTTTGGTGTGGGGGTAGACATTATGGTCCATTGAAAGGACTTCTCACACAACTTCTTCAATATGATTCTGATCAAATGCAGGGTTTTCCCATAGAACATCATCAAAAAAACCCTCCTGATGAATTTTAGTATGTCTTCTATGGGGCATGGTACTGCAAAAAAAATTAAAGAGTCAATCAAAATAATGATCAATATAACTTTTAGTAAATATAACACAATCAAAGAATAGAGATGATATCAAAAGTCAATAAGAGAAATTCACATCCTGAAATTACTTTATAATTAAAGGCTCATTACAATGAGATTTTCTAGACACTTTCTCATAATCTAGACCATAAGTCCAGACAATCTTATACCCTACCTATCAAAAAATCCAATTATAATAAGGTTGTAAATGATAAATATATCCTTCATGTAATACAAAATATTCATTAACCAACCTATTTCATCCCTGAATATGATATCTAATCTAGGATTTAGATTAAACCTAAGGGTGTTCTTGATCAAAAAGGGCTAGAAAAAAATCCCTTGGAATTAAGAAATACCTTTTGGAATTATTTTTCCCTCAAAATAATAACCAATATATAGCAAAAATTCATATATATGTATATATAAAAGATAATTAACATGACAATAAAGTTTCAAATAGTGGAATACGAAAACATACAAGGGGAAAAAGTGAAAAACCAAAAGCAGGTGAACAAAGATACTCAATATTAATGAAAACCCATCTCCATGAGATATGTTGTCTAATATCTCACCATGTCACAAATGAACTCTTGCACCCTCCTAACATAGTTAAATGTGGCTTCCATGGGGAACCTTATCACATTCAATGACAAATAAATCAATATCTACACACATATAATGGTATATATAGGGTGTGGCTAAATATGTCTGGTAGTATCCCACCGATGTATTCTATAAAAATACTTATAAAGTAAACCAATTATATCCATTAAAAGAAAAAAAGGCCATGAAATAGATTTTTGTATTTTATTTAAAAACATAAAAAAATTCCATTTAAATAGTTCAAAACCCATTACAAATAAACCATTTCCAACAAACATTAAATGAATCCATTTTCTTTTTAATTAGTTAAATTCATTACAAATAAATTTAAATATCTAAAGCATGAGTAAAAAAACATTTATCAAAGATAATAAAGATGTAAACATAGTACTAAGATAAAATAACCTTGTGTGGGCTAGGATCCTCACACTATATTAGTTATTAGAATCCACATGTTGTGCACATTAACCTTGGACAATGAACCAAGTAGTAATATTCCGCTCCAAAAAGTGCCTCTCTATATAAATTGTTTTTAGTGACTCTTATAATCATGTATCCAGGATAGAAAAATATAACAATACCTAGCATGTTTCTCCCAATTCTATCACTCTCAAAAGTACCCCAGGATCCCACATACCACATCCCAAACATGGGGATTTCACATTTTTTTTAAATCAATTCATGAATCCCACTACCTATAATAGTAATCTTTTAAATTTCACAATTCAATCAAATTTCTTGTTTTGAAATCATTTACAATACAAACTATGGGTACTTAGAAACAAGGTCTTCATATACAATACAAAGGGGAAAAATAAGTTTTCACAAAGATAAGAAAAATCAATACATTTCATGAATTATAAATCTTTTTTTGATAATTTATAAATACAATTTATTATGAGAAAGAATACATATTTTGTAAAACGAATCCCATTTATGGAACCACCTACCTCAAAACACTTGGTTTTTCAAAACCATCATGATATCCCCTAACCTAAAAGAATTGAAAGATCTAGTAAATAAAGAAGAACCATTAACCATTAATTCCCAATCCTGAATATTCAATTCCTCAATTTATAGATTATTGTAAATGATAGGAACCATTTACTAGAATGATTCATGAAGAATGCACCTCCAAATTCCATCACATATATTTAAGAAATCGAAATAGGATACTCTATATAATGAATTCACATGGATATCATATCCCTTGGAAAATAAGAAGACGAAGTAAGGGATCATACAAGACTATAATAGGGTTATACATAATAAAATATCATCACAACGTCAATTGACATTTTATCCACCAAGGATTTGACTTAGGATATCCAATAATGATATAAAAGGGTTACTAGGTTTATACAAATCAATTTTATGAAGAGGGGTGAATAATAAATAAAATATGGGTTTTGGTATAAATATCACAATAAGGACCTTACTAAACACTAATATATTTAGGCCATCGGATAGCTATTGGCCCTCCACTGACTAGCCATTGGTGACCAGCTAGAGGGCCTGTAGCTATAGACCAAATACCTATATTCTTACACTTATAAGTTCATGTTATTTTTTAGTCACTATCTTTATTACAGACCTTTTGTGGATGGGTTTATCTCATTATATTCCACCAGTTGGTTGTTAGCATTCACTGGCTAACCGATGGACAACTTGTATATTTTCTAGGTACAGTTTTAGGTTGACACTTAACCTCACCTCTCAAGACACACCTTGATATATAAAATATCTCAAATAAACCATCTATCAATTATATATTTATTGAAACAAAATAAATATAAGATAATAACAAAAATCAATTTCAGTATGTGATGTGAATATACTTTTGTTCATAATTTATGTCCTTTAATTTTCATGAGACTCGATACTTCACTTATTTAGAGTGTTTGGGAACTCAAATAAGTTCATGTTTATAATAATAATAATTTATATATGTATTGGGATAATCATAAGGTTTCTTAATTCAGTTCTTATCACATTTGGTTGAACATTGATACAATCTCTTTATTATTTGGAGTGCCCATCATTAATGTGATTCCTTTGGGCTTTAACCATTTCTAAAAAAAGAGTTCACATGGGTGATGAAAAATTTACACCATAAGAGAATTAATGTAAGATGAAAAAGTTCACCTCAAAATGCCTTACCATTGAAAATTATAAAACAAATTCAATTCGACATAAATCACTCTTGGTTCAATATAGGTTTCTTTAGGTTGGATTATCTCATATTCCTTAAACTAATTCATTTATATAATATGACCTTATTAATGTATTATAAAAATAATATAATTATCCAATTTATATCCCCTATGAGTTTCTATATAGGGATGTAGTCTTAGGACCACTTATTGTTCACTAGAGTGAAGATTGGGTTCATAAAAACCCATCATTTTTCAGGATCATTACACCTAAGTGCATATGTACTATAGCCAAATATTTTTTTAGTATCTAGAAAGGGATCTAATTACCTAGAAAACCACACAATCTTTACAATACAAAAACTATGGGATGTTATCCTATACTTATACTTATCACATAGACTTATCATTCGGATTTTCGCTAAATTTATTCTATCCCAGTGCCTAAAATACTAAACTTTACCTCAATTAACCTAAATAGTTATCAATACCTTTCAAATTATTATCACCCTCAACATATCACGCCTTAATGGAATATACAACCTTAACTGATAAAACCTTAATATCTAATATTACCTAAACCTTTCTTTTATTCCAATTTTAATAGCCTTGGACTTTCAATCCAAGATATGGCGCGAAAAATACAGACTTTACATACTTTCTACGATACCATCTATATATTATTAGACATTATTATTCCATAATCACTTTATTAACAAAATAATTTCATTAATTCCCATGAACTTTTATGTTCAATGATTTATAGAATTAGGATGAGTCATAAACTAATAAATTCCATGTATTTCTAAACTAGTATATATATTTTCAACTATATAAGAAACTGTGTGATCTATAATAAGACTTCAATATCTCTTCCAAATTCTCCACACACAAAAATTTGTTTGACATGTCATCAATAATAAATTTTCTAATGAACTGGGGAAATATAAACATAATAAGTGGAGAACATAAATTCTTAGTATGAGTAATAAAAAGTGATAAAAATAAGTGATCATAAGTGAGTGTATTTTAAGCATAAATAATATTGTTATAATAGATTACAAAAAGTAATTACATAATATAATGAAACATAAAGTATAATTTATCCTTGGATAAAAATTGAAATGAAGATGTGTCATGGATAATAATAGTTGTTTCCCTTGTGATGAAATTCAGAATATAAGACAGCCAATTACATGACCCAATTCAATACATCATTATCATGGATATCATTATCTTTCCTCTAAGTCCATGTGTCTAAGAAAAACCATATTCTTGGTAGGAAGCAAAATTCCCAAACTATTTTGTCTCATAAAACCAATTGATGCATGGAGGGATTATTGTGGCCCCAATACACAGACATTAGTTCTAGTAAATTCTTAATATAAAGGAACGAATAAACTATACAATATAGAACCAATATATCATCATGAATAATAAACAAGCATATTGAAAAAATTGGTAAACATATTTTCATTATTTACTCAATCAATAAATTGAATAAAATTATATATAAAAATCCCATAAACTAATACCTTATAGAGTAAGGACTATATGGTTAAGTAAAAAATATCCATAGTTAATTTATTCATGGAATCTAGGTGAACACCCTTCAATCAATAGAAGGATATATTGATTGTTCGAAGAGGAAAGACACTGGGAGAAAATTTATTTTTAGAAATTTTTAATGATTAGGAAAGACAATAGCTGGGATGGATCCTTTATTTTATTGAAATGAAGATTACAAGATCCATATGAAGAAATAAGTTTTATGATATCCTTTTATGATGATCCTTGATAATGAATAACTTATATCAATGTAAAATGTCTTTAATGGAAAACACAATAAAGGATTTTTTTAAAACTTCCTTAGAAAATAAGACATATCCTTGATATTTTGAATGAATATTAAAAGAAAACGTTTCTAAGTCATGATAAAAATTAATTTTTTTTATAAAACATGAAAAAGTATAGATAAATATTCATATAAAATAACAATGTTTGTGGGAATTTGTGTTCACATTGAGAACATTAAAAATATATAATTTCCATACTTTGATTAAAATAACCGACATAAAAAATGTCAAAAAATTTGTTAAAAATATTAAAAATGTAAAGTAGTAGAAAAATACCTTAATCAATTAATGTTGCATATATATGGGAATTATCATAAGAATCCAATGAATACATATATGAAAAAGAGGAGGTTCATGGACAAAAAATAAAAGGAAGGGTTAGTTTACTTATAGAGGTTAAATAAAAAGACAATGGGGGAAATGAAACTAGAATAATTCAAGTAAAACCCAAAAATGACCATAATAGAATTAAAATATAAGATTTTTATATAGAAAAATATAAAAATTACCTAAATTAATTATCATTAAAAATAAATCTATATTTTAAAATGATATTGGAGGAAAAATACTCATGATATTTGTAACGTATGAATCAAAAGATATTGAGAGGGACATCATGAAATGGACATCAGAATCAAATGAAATGGAAGATATGTTCATAAATGAAATAAAAATGGTATTTAATAAACCATATAAAATAAATTATGGTGATGAATATCAAACATTTCTAATGGAGTTGTAAATGAGTCAAAGAAACCATTACCACCTTAGAAACAGTCAAATCATAACACCTTAAAGTATGTGATTTAAATAAAAAAATTAAATACATAGAATAATGATAGTACCATGATAGATAATATTAAAGTTAAATTATATGCATAATTATAAATAAAACATGGTTTATAATTAATAATATGTCTCAGTAGGTGAAAATTAATGATAAGAAACCCTCACATAAATTCCTAACATCCACTAAACCATTTAATTTAACTGTATAAAAAAATTAAATTTCTAAATCACATATTCCAAAAATTTATTCATATAAATAATGTAACATAAAAAAAATTTAAAATTATTATCTAAATTCATATTAGCCACTTATTATTTATTTTAATTATTAGGTGTGAGTAATATTGATCATTTTGAAATAGTTTTGTAATAGTGGTGTTATTTTTAATTATTCTGGAAAATTTTATTGTCACTAGATAATAAATGGAACTGAATTTATTTTTAATAATTATTTAAAATTTTATAATTTACATTTATTTTATTTTTGGTTATGATACCTAAAGGTAAAATAAGTGATGAGCATGTTTGAAGGATTTTCATCGAATTAACATTGGTATATTAATTAATGAATTTAATATTAGAGTGACCATTCCTGAAAAAAAATAAAATAATTATTTAATTATTTATATAAAATTTTATTGGTAATTCACTTATCATAGTCATCTGTGATATCTTTTCATAATATTTTTCAAGATAGTAGTTATACCAACCCAAACATGAATATACTGTAA
The DNA here is from genome assembly GCA_963277665.1 of Viscum album. Lineage (NCBI taxonomy): Eukaryota > Viridiplantae > Streptophyta > Magnoliopsida > Santalales > Viscaceae > Viscum > Viscum album. The sequence goes on along the minus strand of OY728120.1, from coordinate 2,037,261,078 downwards.
TTAATGGATGATTATAATTATTAAAGTTCTTTATTTTAGATTAATATAATTATTGAACAATAATAAGGATTTTATTTATATATTATTATAGTTGTGAACCTAATTTGAATATATTTTAATAAATAATGTGTAAATTATATGAAAAATGAGATATGTTACTTCGTCGAGGTGGTAGTCCACATAATGCATAGTTAACATTTTCATTTCTTATAGATTGAAAGGGAATGATGGTGGATTATAATTTTTATCTTAATAATTGAGGTTATATTGTATATGTCACATTTATTCTTAAATTTCACCCCTATGACATGTTAAGAATGGTTGTACTGAAAAAATTATGTTGTCGTTATGTGGACATGGTAGTGTTCCGGACACAGAAAGGACAATTTCATTATTCTTAATAGAAAAAGGGGATGATTGCAAATATTTATTCCATAGAATAATAAAATTAATTTATAAAATAATAATTATTTAATTTTAGAGGTATTATAAAATCATAATTGGTAATTTAATAAATAAAGGAAATTTAGATTGGAAAAATGAGTACTCACATTGAATTCTTGTCTTTTTATTTAAAGGATTCCTCTAAAATGACGGTTTTAAAACAATGTATTGTGAAAAGTGGATAATGGAAAATGAATAGGGTTATATGGGATGTAAAAATTGTATAGTTTATAGAGTAAAATAAATTATTGAACATGAAGTGGTGGTGAGAGGCCCCTGTTATATGTGGTGAGAATGGAATTTTTGTAAATATTTCACCTTAATATAAATAACGAATATTCTTCACAAGTTAACTAGCCTACAAAATATAAAATAATGGAGTTTTTATGATATATATTCAATAATACTTCAAAATATCATTTTTAATCATGTTTTAATCATGTTTATTTTTCATTTACACGTAGATGTTTTACTTTTACTATTTTTTGTTTAACCATGTAACTAATTTATTACTAAGTAATTTACATTTAATACATAGAAATAATTTGAACTTTATTTAATAATTAATTTAAAGTAATATCACATATTAAATTCAATTTTTCAGAAAACATTATATTTATATGAATACTAAAATTTATCGCAGGTAGATGTAACACGTAAAAACCAATTTTTTAAAAAAAATTCTATTTTTACGCTTAAAATTTTTGTGTAATTTAAAATTATCTAGAATTTAAAATTTAATATTATTAAATAATTTATCATAATAGAAATAAAATTTATTTTTATTTCAAATAAATACTTAACAAAATTTTACGAAGTTAATATTTAATTAAAGGAAAAAATAGTTGATTTTATTAGAAAATATTACTTATGTTCATAAAATATTAAACATTGTTTTTATAAATTAAAATCATATTTAAAAATTTATATCATTACAAATTAAATATATATATTATTAGTTAAATGGTTTCATAATCTTCTAGATCTTACTTATGTAAGGATAAAGTCATAAAATTTGCAGTTCTGGTAAAAACTATATTTTTCACTATTCACCAAAAAATAAACTTTTTCATAAAAATATAAAATATTTATATTGAGATAAAAATTTTATTCTAAATATTAAAATATGATAAATTATTCAAATTAAAATTATAAAATTTTATAATTAAAATTTTAAATAATAATATAAATCTATAATGAAAATTGTCTTTATAAGACAATAACTATTTTAAAATATTAAATATTATTATTATTATTCTATATCATTTTATAATAAAATTTGTTGTTAACATATTATTAATATAAATAATATATTTTATCCATATTAAATTTATTATCTTAAAATAAAACTCATAAAATCCAATTTTAGAAGGGTTATATTTAAAGTCTTATGTTAGACTTATTATTTATTTAGCTACACAAATTTAATTTTCATTGATGTCGTAGTGTTAATAATCAAATTTATTTTTTATTTCTATATATATTTTATAAAGTGGATAAATCTATTTTTACCTGCAAATTATATGGTTGCATTTTAATGATTATTTGTTTTGGTTCGTTGGTTCTATGTTGCATGTGAAGCAATCTCATAAACATTTTAGGTTTTAAAGGAAAACATATAATTTAAATATTTGTTGTCTACATTATGGATATATATGCCACATATTTTCATAATAAAATTATTTAATGGGGTTAATGTATAACATGATAATGTATTATAATAATAATTCCATTATAATACACCTGACACATTTCATTTTCTTTTATTTAATCGTAATACTGTAGCATAAAATATCATATTTGAATTAACATGAATGGAATACATTGTTGTTATTGTTTGAATATAAATATATAGATGTACAACAATCATGACCTCTAGTGGATCATATTTTATAAATAATTTCATTGAAAAAATATATATCAAAATTGAAAAGAAAAAATCAAAAGGAATATAAATTATAGGGAAACTAAGTGTGTAAAATGAATTATTTTATATGATACAATGATATGAATTTATTATTGGAAATATTACCATTAAAATAGTAATATATCAATATTACCACTCTAATACTAAATTAATCAGTAAAAATATAATTACAAGTGATATCTTTTATTAATGTTATAATTAATAAATAATAATAAAATCTAATTATTAATAAAAAATATTTATGAAGTTCATGAGTTACTAATTAACTAAATTTTTTAATTAAAAATTTAAATTTAATTATGTAAAAAATAATTTTCATGGAATGATCTTCAAAATTAGAATCAAAATGTTTAATTCGAAAAATTATTAATTTTTAATACTTTTATTTGATAGTTTAATTTTTGTGTGTACATTAAAATATTATATGAATAAATATTAGGTATTATTACATAATTATTATTTTAAAAGGATTTAATAAATAATTTAAATTATTTCTTGAAAATAATTTTTTTATTCCTTATAAATATATATTTTTTAATATTAAAATCAATTATCCATACCTATAAATAATTTTTAAATACATTATTTGTAATTTACGGTTTTTAATATAAATATTTATATATAAAATAATTTTCTATGAATGAAATTAATAATTAGGATTTTAGTTCATTAAACATTAATTGATTAAAATATGAAATAAATATAAAATTCCATGATTTAAATAAAAATAATATAAATGGAATAGAATTTTCTATAACATAGATTTCCAAATAAAAAATGAAAAGTTTATTAAACAATAATTCTATAATATTTATAAATTATCTTACCAAAAATCCTCATATACATTTTTATTTTTCATAATTAATAATTATATTTTGAAATCAAATAAAATATCATCAATTCATTGACAATTAATTTCTTGGATATTAGATAATTATTAAGAATTTTTGGCATGATGGATTAATAACATGCCACATTGACATTGATTTCCCCATTATTAATAATTATACAACATAAGAAGAATCCTTTGAAATTTAGTAACCCTGATGTTCAAGTGAGACATGTTATTTCACTATGATGGAAGAGTAATATTCTATAATAAGTTATGTAAGATTAAATTACTATATTGTAGGAAAAGTATCATTCCATGATATATATGGTCATTACATGATGTATTAGTTTACATTATAACAGTACATGCTCATAGAAAGTTTTGTCTCTATTTTTTAAATAAATTATGAACTTGAGAGGTCATTTAATTATGACTTGTCAGATGTAATTATATTTATAATAAAATATCTTGTAATTCCAAGGCATGATAATAATCCATCAGAACATATGTGGGTTGAAAAAATACCACAGGTGAACATCCCTATAAGAAAATGGATTCCAAATAACACTGAGAGTCAAATAGAAATATGTGGAGACTATGATCTCTTTATAAAAATAAAATATAAAATATAAATGAAAAAAACCTCATATAATATAAAAGTAAAGTCTTGTAATTTTAGCTATGTTCTAGCTAGGAAAAGATGAAAAAAGTAGCATACTCTAAAAAAATGGATACATGTCTGACATATATGTGCATATAATGATTACTCACTTTGTTTTTTTGTAATTAAAAATTAATGAGACCATAAATAAGAAAAGTACATCTCCACATTGAACTAATACCCTCCCCCCAACCTGTCTCCCAATTCCCATATAACCACACCAACCCAATCACTGGAACATCCTACCATAAGAATGTTAAACAATTTTTCTACACATGAACTAAAGTTCCCATATAGGTTTGAGAAATATATCTCCATAGGAAACCACCAATGGGGTATTAAATATAAGTCACAATATGAAACATAAGTATTTATAAAAAATAATGAATCAACATATTATCATATATATCATGTCAATGTGTGATATCCAGGACATTATGACACCTAACCCCACCTACAACATCCAATTTTAGAAGGAAGAGTCATCTCATGAAGCAAACCATAATCCATATCTTATCCCTTATGGTTAGGTATCGTAACTATGTTTTGTACACTAGATTATTACTCAATGTATTTTCTAGTAATAAAGTGATGTTCTAGCACCTTATCACTTAGAGTCATATCTAATAAATACTTTTCATACAAACACTCTATCACTCAAAGTGAGGTCACACAACATATCTCAAATTTATAGCCTCTTTATAAAGGACTGGACTCATAATAAAATATCATAAAAACACACTATCACTTAAGGTGTGTTCACATTATCTATTTTATTATGAAACTTATCTCATATAGTTTATCTCCCCCTGGGTAACTCAAAACAAACCACCAACTAAATACAAAATTCATCTAACGATATATAAAACTACAAAGACCCTAAAACTGGATCCCTAGGATTCCATGCCAAAACATCATCAAAAGAAGCACAATAATTTCCATGACATGAAAAAAATAAATACATATCAATAATAGAACATAATTGAGATCTAATTTTGAAACATAACACCTATTACTTTGATATTAGATAACATTTTAAATATCATACATGGAATTTTCTAACCAATGTCAACATATAATTCTACCATAGGCCTATACTATATTGAAACTATAACCCATGATAATTCCAAGATCCATTGACCCTGAAAAATCAATAATTACTGAATTTTCAGCCATGATTAACCACATTATGATACAATTACACTGTCAAGAATCAATTTATTCTTGAGGACATAAGTAAAATGAATATCTATTCCTCACACACATAACATGCAATGAAAAAAAACACTCTTGGGTGTAACCAATCACTCATTTACTTTCCAAAAAATCACATGAATTATGACTTCATCAGTTCTAAGGTGAAGCAATAATTTCATTTACTAATTTATATCAATCCTAATGGTAAGCCACATCATGACCTATACTCAAAATTATATGTGCATAAATGGATTTCTAGTCATATCTCACCCCTCAAAATACATAAAGTACATATAAGCTCTAGAATACACATTGTAATTCCCAACTATGTGCTTTGATAAAACCAAAAATTCCCTACACCATTTAACTGCCAATTATCTAAAAAATCATTATCATTCACTATAGAAACCATTTCATTTTCAATATACACCAATCATGGATGTTTTGTGATTGATTGACAAACTACTACCCTTTAGAACTAAATTTCATAACTACCTACTCACTAGAATCACTAATGTAATGCCTTGACCCCCGTTACCCAGAGTCGGTGCATTATTACATAATAGTGGCAAGATCAAAAGGGATCCAATCCCAAAAGACGGATCAGTTTTGTAGCCTTCAAAGTACTATATACATACATAAGTTTGACATTACATCATGAAATAAAAACATAAACAAAATTTTTCCCCTTTTTGGACACACTTATATCTTTATCTTATCCCTGTAGGTTAACCATAAAATTCTTCTTCACATCCTGGGGAAAATAAATCATAGAAAATGGTGAAATCAGATACTCAGTAAGGATAACAATATAGCGGAAACTTTCATTAATAAGCCTAAAAATTTAAGGCAATGCATAAAACTAAATCAAAATACATTTAAACATAAATTTCAGCATAATATGGAAAAGATAAAATCAGATAATTCAATTTACTTAATCATGTGGATAACCTACTAATCAAATAATCGCATGCAATATCAATAGTCATTTTCGTAATGACAGAATGCATAATGTCAAACTTCATAACCGTATAGTCAAGGCCTTGTGACAATACTACAAATAATATTTGGTAAAGGAATTGTTCCAAGACACTATTTTGCCTCATGAGACCTACTGAGGCATCTAGGAGCTATAGTAAGCTCCACCCAACACATAATAAGGCCAATGCATTCCTCATATGAAAAGATTTAAACATAACATAGACATTCATATTAAAACTTGCATCCGAAATTTCAATAATTTATTCATAAACATTGAATGATATAAATATAACTCATCCATAGTCAAATATGTCACAAAACCTTCAATACAATATGGTAGATTTGAATCATAAATAAATCAACTTCAAACAGGGTTAAAATCCCTCAAAGAATGTCTATATAGATGAAATCAAAACTTTTAGAGAGAAATATCTATTTATATTATGAAATCATTTAGAAGTCATGTAATTATAAAAGAAAACATTTATTTTTTATATATTCTTATAATCTTGCAAGGGAAGCCTCGATGTTGTTTTAACAGCGGAAAATAGCCACACTCTCCGTATAAGATAAAAAGAATTCTTACCCTAATTTGTCAAAAAGTTCATAAAGTATGATCGAAAGATTCCTTAAAAACATATAATGTCAAATAAGGGTATAAATAACATTAACCCATTGTCTGGTATGTAGTGAAAATTTTTTGAAATAATTTTTTTAGAAAACACGAATGTGGATTATAAAGAGGTCCAGGTAGATACTTACCTAAAAACAACCACGGATAATAAAAAGATTGTGAAATTAACCCTTACCTTTTACTAATCCATATTTTATGGTATGTTATCATGTTTTATAATAGTTAAAACATTTTTATTAAATTATAAATGAACGATATACATAAATATGATATCATATATGATCCTCTAATATTTCTTTGTTAACAATATTTCAGTTGTATCATAATTTCCGTTGTTAACTGATTCATTTTACATTATATGGTTGGTTAGGTAAGCCTTGTTTTTTATGTATAGGATTTATTTGATTCATATACTGAATTATATTGTGTTCATAAACATTATTTTTAATCATGAAATGATAATTATTCTTCAATGAATATGATGGATAATGAATCTCATCGCGTTCGTGGAGACGGTAATCTGTATGTACGCATGAGCGACAGTATCATTATATTGATAGTGAAATTGTATGTAATTGGATGGTCTATCATATATACAGAATCCTTAACATGTTAAATTTGTTATTCAAATCAGATATATTCATTATTATACCATTCCAAAATAATTAAGTGTTTGAATAACAAACATCACCATGACGTGGAGAGGGTTAGTCGTACGTACGCACGTATGGTGAGTTTGTCATCTATAGGATGGATAGAACAACAAATATGGTGGTACCATATTAATAATAACATTAATTTATATAGAATATACTGGAGTTATTATTTTAGAATGGAATCAAAAAATAAAGAGGATGTGGAAGATGAAAAGAACTTCAAAGAGGTGATGAAATATTTACCTCTTCTTCGGGTTCTTCCTTTTGATTTGATCAAAAGTGCTACTTAGGATGGATTTTGACCAAAGTGAGGTCTCTAGGGTGAAGGGAGGAAATTTGGGAGGATATTTGGGAAGGGTATGGCCGAGACAAATGGATTTGGAGGTGTGAAATTAAGGGAAGGGATGTACCCTTTTATAAGAGGTGAGGGTCACATTAAGAAAATCATGAAATATTATTTTGTAATAATATCATTTTCGGTTTCTAATGGCCCCAAAATGAATTATTTCTAGGATATGGTGGGTATGGGTTGAAAACCTCTCAAATAATAGGTTTTAGACAGGTTTAGGTCACCATATTAACCTTATCATTTAGATTTAACTCTTAGTTTAATAGTTTGACATTTACCATGTCTCTTTGTAATTTTATATTATATGGTTAATAAACTTGTTATAACAAGCCAATAGTACCCAATTTTGTTCATTATTAATATATATATCCTTATCTAAGTCATTTGGAATATCCTTAGATTTTTAGTAATATTATAGAAATTAATAATATTGTGTTTTTATTAAAAACTCAATTATTTCAAGTTTGGCACTATTTAGTATTTGGTTCTTTTGAAAATCATAGCAACATGATTATTTTGAAAAAAAATATTTAATCAAACCTATAATGCCATATTAACCTATAAAATTATATTAATTCATCAAAAGTCACAAATTACATTTATTTGGATATTTATAATATGAATTATTTTAATCATTCATCAATAACGTAATTACTACATCATCAATGTGTCATAAATAAAATAAATTATTTAACATATAAAAATTATAAATAAAATACCATTATGTAGGAAATATTTTTATGTTTATAATGAATATTTATATTCGAATTTATCTTAGGTATAACCCTATATTAAAAATGGATTAATTATTAAACATTGAATTTAACTATTTTAACACTTTTTTAAATAAAATAATAATAAATACCCTAATCTAATCCAAGTGGACCAAAGGGCATCATTTTTACCCTTAATTACCATATTTACTTTTAACTACTGTAAATTAATGTAAAAAGTTTCTATTCACCAAAAATTATTTTGATCTTATTGAACAACATTTTACATACTGATTTCATCCATGTCTCTCTAATTTTTGAAATATAACTCACAAAAGTGGTAAAATTATGTTTTATGAAAATTTGCAAATACTTATAAGAGGTTGGTAAAAGACGGTAAAAAGTTCAATAATATTTTTATATATCTACGAATATTACAAAATGAATCCAATTAATTACATTGAACTTATATATTTATTATGTATCAATTTTGACCTAAAATAAATTTAAATGAAATAAATAATTATTTAAATAAAATGTTTTTTTAACCAATAACGCAGTGTTTTTCACTATTCATCAATAATTGAATTCTTTCAGAAAAATACCAAAAATTCACCCTAAGATAATTTCGATATTCTGAATTCAAAAATGAAGTCCATTTTGAAAAAAAAATTATAAAATTTGAAATAGTGGCTATTATTATTCATAAAAACTAGTCTGATTGGTCACAGTGTATTGGAATCCCAAAGTTGCGTACAGTGAATGCTATTGCATTATTCAAAGGGAAACGTACTATGGAAGCTTGGGGTGTTACATTATCCCCTTATCAAAATAATTCCGTCCTCAAAATTTCTTGAATATTACTGCATGAAATTATTTCGGTGGTTCTTCATCAAATGTTCCTCGGGTTCCCATGTTGCCTCTTCCATCTTATGGTTTCTCAATTGAACTTTTACCAGACGAGTCCCCTAGTTTATTAGCACATGTTCTCTGGTATCAGGAATTTTAACAATCTCTTCACAATATGACATATCTGGATCCAGTTCAATTATCTCATATGTGAGTACAAGCATTGAGACAGGCATGTATTTTCTCAAAAGTGATATGTGGAACATATCTTGAACTTTAGAGATACTTGGAGGCATTGAAAAATCGTAAGTTACAACCCCAATTTGTTCTAGAATTTAAAAAGGTCTGATGTACCAATGACTTAATTTTCCTTTCTTATCGAATCGTATAACTCCCTTCCATGGAGACACCTTCAAGAAAACATGATCTCCAACCAAAAATTCCAAATCCTTCTTTTGGTTATCGGTATAGCTCTTCTACCTACATTGAGCTGATTTGATGTGGGTTTGGATAACTGGTTGCGCCCAAATTTACCCTACGGGTAAAAGCGATCGATGTAGTACATGTAGGGGTCGAGTCCACAGGGACCGAAGAAGTAACCTTGAGACGCTATGATTTGGTGAAGGATGGGCTATGAAGTAGCCAACTTTGGTTTTGATTTAGATGTTTTAAATAACACTAAGACACCTACGTGAATTCAATTTAATGAAAATGGGTTGATCTAGGATTATGCTTGGGGTGGATTGAATGAATTTTACTTCTTTAAACAATTTTGGTTTTATTAATTCTTGATGAATCCATTCTTCAAAAATAACACTACCTTCATAATTTTCTGGTTTGGTGCTTACTAAACACAATTACTAATCCCCTATACACTTAGAGAACCAAATTCATGATCTCTCCGAGGTATATGGTCATTTAGTAATTGAATTTATTTTGCTCAAACACAGTAAAGATGAAGAGTAGAAATAACTGAAGAATGGATATCTTAAATTAATTATCCATTTAACAACAATACGTTCATAAAATAACATTCAACCTAGCCTTTGCATCCTCCTAAGATCAACCCATTAAGGGTTTAGCCCTCCATTGATGGTATACTCTCAATGGTGGGCGGAAGATGACTAACAAGAATTGGATTGAAAAAATTAAAACCGCGGAAATAACGAGCACTCCTCCATGCGTGTGAATGAAATTCACACCTATGTGTGAACTAATTCACAACAACACAGAGATATCACTGTGATTTGTGATTATAAAGTTTTAATAAATGAAATGGAAAATATATAAGAGAAGGAGTTGATTAAGAACAAAAAGAAAAACTTACATGGAAATGGAAAACATTACAAATGAAATTTGGAAGCAAAACATTACAATGAAACAAAGCATCCAAGATGATAAGAAAAAAATTCCACCCCCATTCCCTTCACCAATAGCTCCTTATATAGGAATATTAGGAGCCTTAGGTACATCCCCCAACAATTAATTCACCCCTCAACAATTAAGAGAGTCAAAAGGAAATTGACATTTCGAAGTTGACCCGGAAAACTGTCCAGATTCGTCCTCCATTTTGACGTATGAATTCGAAATTGAAGAAGGCCGATTCCGGAGGTGTCATAAATATAAAATATCTTCTTCCATGTGTCCTCTATGATCTGTAAAAATATCAGGAAAGTTCGCTTAGCCGTTTGGATGTTATGGTCGAAATGGTGGAACGGATATCTGCGCATTAATGACGAGTCCACCATTTAAATCTAAACTTCAGATCCATTTATCATCATGATAACATCAGAATTAGCTCCGGCCACAGTTGACTAAAATGATCCTCATATTTTTGTCTTTCTACTGTATAAATTTGAGCTTCATTGGGCTTGGTTTCTGGGCCCCACATTTGTTTGATGGGCCTTAGGCCCATTATGCTTTTTCCAGCATGTTTCTGCCTTCAGGCGCAAATTTCTCCATCTTCCTTTGGGATTCATCCATCGGACCTAAAAGATAAAATGTTCCAAACAAAGTGATCAATCATATCCCAAAATTTCAAATTAAAATGATGAATATTTTAATTTACAAAAGAAAATTATTGAGTGGGCCCAAATTGACATTTTAAGCATGAATTGCACAATGATGGGAAATGAAGTTCAATTTCTGAATTGGACTAAAATTGATGTTTATGAACTTTTAAACACATTAATATTAAGAACTTAACAATGAATATTAGCCACTTTTAGTGACTAATCACACCCCCCAACTTGAGTTTTGCTAGTCCCGAGCAAAATAAATTACAAATATGAAATTGAAATCCCCTTTTCCAAAAACATTTAAATACACATTTCTCACTCAAAAGATCTCATTCCAAAAAAATTATGGAACCCTTCAAAATCATTTAAAACAAGCTAGGTCCATATGCATATCCCAAGCCCAAGCCCATTCCTTTGTTCAAATTCATCGCCACATTTCATCCAATTTAAATTAAGCATGATAAAGTGTTGTGCATCATAAAAGATATGGGGCCCATTTTATTGTTCAAGGGGAAAAAAATGGAAGCGCTAGGTGGGAATCACATTAAACCTTAAGATGAGTATCCTTTTTTTTTATTTTTTTTTTTGATTTTTTTTTAACCACAATAGATATGAAAAGACTAACTCTGGGCAAGACAACTATGGAGTCACGATCCCCAAGTGCCGGACGCCACACATTTTGTCAATTTCATGCTCTACAATAGAGATATAAAGCCTAACTCTGGGCAAGACAACTATGGAGTCACGATCCCCAAGTGCCGGACGCCACACATTTGGACAAAACATTGCTCTATGTGGTCATTATTATTATTATTTTCAATTTTTTTTTTCTTTTGTTTTTTTTTGGATACTCAAATTAAACTAAAAGTGACCCCAAAACCCTATGCTATAATGAAAGGGACCCAAGAACTAAAATTTACACCCACAATCAAAAAGACGTGCATTGTGGCATTTTTATTCAGAGGATGAAAATGTAAACTTTGAAAAATCACATCGGACAACCACACTTTCCAAAAACTATGCTCATGAACTTAAACTTGCATTAAAATCAGAATCAAGGCATGAAAAATTTATTTGATATCCCATTTTAGAGTTTTCAATGTGTGTTATCATGTTCAAGGTTAATGGAATTTTTCTTTTCATGCAAGTTTTTATTCAAAAAAAAAAATCAATTTTTTATCCCCCCCCAACTTAGAATAACACTGTCCCCAGTGTTTAAAGAAAAGAAAAAAAGTTAGAAGGTGGTAGGAGAGGAGTTCAAAGATAAAATTGAGAATGAAAAACATGGAACAAATTCACCTGGTTTTTAAAGTTGAGGTTCATGATTCTCCAAATTACTCCTTTGATCTCTTTGGGGATGTAGGCACCTCCTTGATTGAACATGTATCACCCAAAATAGTTCCTGAACCATAAAAAGAAGGACAAAGCAGACAAAACAAACAACACAATGATTTATTTAATTCCAAGTACCATCATTTTCATTTTTTTTAAATCAAACTAATGATACATTGTCTTCTTTTAAATTTCTGGGTAAGGTATTACTCAGGGATGACACCGCGTGACACGGATGAATACGGTGCTCCCCTTTCATACCCATCCATACTCATAAAAGAAGAACAGGTCAAGAGTCTAAATTTTGTTATTATTATTTTTTTTTAACCTACAAAAAACATAAATAAAATAAACTGATGATACATTGTCTTCTTTAAATTTCTGGGTAAGGTATTACTCAGAGATCACACCGCGTGACACGGATGAATACGGTGCTCCCTTTTCATACCCATCCTTAATCATAAAATAAGAACAGGTCAATAGTCTATATAAAAAAAATAACAAAATTAAGCAGAAGGAAACAAAAGATGATTCACAGTGATTGGAAACATGAAAACCACGGGTTGCCTCCCGTGCAGCGCTTTTGTTTAATGTCGTTAGCCCGACTTGTACCCTCAATCTATCAATTTTTCTCTGGTTCATATGTTGGCTCAGTTAAATCCTCCTTGGTTTCTTGTTTATTGAATGATTCAATGAATGGTTTTAACCTATGACCATTGACTTTGAAGACATGACCACTTGTGGGATCCTGAATCTCTATTGCCCCATGAGGGTACACATGATGCACTAGGTATGGACCAGACCATCTGGACCTTAGCTTTCCTGGGTGTAGATGAAGTTTTGAACTATACAAGAGCACAAATTTTCCTAGTTCAAAGTGTTTGACTTTGAGATTCCTAGATTGGTAGGCTTGAACTTTAGATTTATTGATCCTTGAATTTTCATAAGCCTCCATCCTAAGTTCCTCGAGTTCATTAAGATCTAATTTCCTTTTTGTTTCAGCCAAAGAAATGTCAAAGTTCATTTTTTTTATTGCCCAAAAGGCCTTATGCTCAATTTCTACAGGTAAATGACATGCTTTTCCATAAACCAATCTATACGGTGACATGCCTAGGATAGTTTTGAAAGCAGTTCGATATGCCCAAAGGGCATCTAAGAGTTTCTCGGTCCAATCTTTCCTAGAGGGATTGACAGTTTTTTCAAGAATTTGTTTAATTTCTCTATTTTCCAACTCAGCTTGACCGTTGGTTTGAGGATGGTATGCAGTGGAAACTTTATGAGTAATACCATACTTAGACATGAGTGAAGCGAATGGGCGGTTGCAGAAATGGGTTCCACGATCACTGATTATAGCCCTAGGAATTCCAAATCGAGAAAATATATGCTCTTTCAAAAATCGGATCACAACATGGTGGTCATTGGACTTGGTGGGAATGGCTTCAACCCATTTTGAGACATAATCAATAGCTAAGAGGATGTAGAGGTATCCCATAGAGTTTGGAAAGGGTCCCATGAAATCAATTCCCCAACAATCAAAGATTTCAACGACCAGAATGGGAGTGAGGGGCATTTGATTCCTTTTGGTAATGGATCCTAATTTCTGACACTGAGGACAACTTTTGCAGAATTGGAAGGAATCCTTAGTAAGGTTCGGCCAGTAGAAACCACTTTGTAGGATCTTTGCAGTGGTTTTATTTGTTGAAAAGTGGCCTCCACATGCCTCTCCATGACAAAATTTTAGAATGGACTCTTGCTCAGACTCGGGAATACATCTCCTGATGAATTGATTAGGACAGAACTTGAAGAGGTAAGGATCATCAAACACATAGTGTTTTACATCAGAAAGGAATTTCCTCTTATCTTGGGTCCCCATGAATTTTGGAATGTCACCCGTCACCAAATGGTTTGCTATGTCAGCATACCAAGGGCAATCACTCACTGAATAGAGGTGCTCATCGGGAAATGAATCAGACACAGAGAGGTGGTGTGAGTTGTCTTTGAATTCCATCCTAGAGAGGTGATCAGCTACAATATTTTCAACACCCTTTTTATCCTTAATGGTTAAATCGAACTCTTGAAGAAGAAGGACCCACCTAATCAATCTAGCCTTGGCATCTTGTTTTTGGAAAAGGTATTTTAGGGCTGAATGATGAGTGAAGACAATGATGGGTGATCCTAAGAGATAAGACCTGAATTTCTCTAAGGCAAAGACAACAGCAAGCAACTCTTTCTCAGTGGTGGTGTAGTTTATTTGTGCATCATTTAAAGATTTGCTTGCATAAGAAATGACATGTGGAGTTTTCTCACACCGTTGTCCTAAGACTGCTCCTATAGCGAAATCACTTGCATCACACATGAGCTCAAAAGGAAGTTTCCAATTTGGAGATTGCATGATAGGTGGAGATATAAGAGTTGACTTGAGTGTAGAGAATGATTCCTCACAGCTTTCTGTCCATAAAAATGGAGCATCTTTTACCAATAGAGCACAAAGTGGTCGAGAAATAGAGCTGAAATTCCTAATGAACCTTCTATAAAAACCAGCATGTCCTAAGAAGGACCTCACTTCCTTAACATTTTTAGGAGAGGGAAGGTGAAGAATGATGTCATCCTTAGCTTTATCAACTTCAATCCCTCTACCAGATACCAGATGACCTAGAACAAGTCCTTCCCTTACCATGAAATGGCATTTTTCCCAATTTAGTATGAGATTCTTATCCTCACACCTTGACAAAACCTTTTCAACATTTATAAGGCATCCCTCAAAAGTATCCCCAAAGATGGAGAAGTCATCCATGAAGACCTCTAAAAAATCCCCCACCATATCCGAGAATATTCCCATCATGCACCGCTGGAAGGTACCAGGGGCATTACATAACCCAAAGGGCATGCGTTTGAAGGCAAAAGTGCCAAATGGACAAGTGAAGGTTGTTTTTCCTTGATCCTCTAAGGAGACTTCGATTTGATTATACCCTGAGAATCCATCTAGGAAGCAATAGAATTGATGACCCGCCACTCGCTCGAGGACTTGATCAATAAAGGGTAATGGGAAATGGTCTTTCTTGGTACAAGAGTTGAGCTTCCTATAGTCAATACAAACTCTCCATCCACTACTGACCCTTGTTGGAAGTTTCTCTCCATCCTTGTTGGTTATTACTGTGATTCCAGCCTTCTTTGGAACCACATGGATTGGGCTAACCCACTCACTCTCAGCTATAGGATAGATGATACCGGCTTTTAACAATTTCAAAAGTTCTTTTCTCACTACTTCCATGAGATTAGGATTGAGTCGCCTCTGAGGTTGACGACATGGCTTTGACTCAGATTCAAGAATAATTCTATGAGTCCCAATAAGTGGGCTAATCCCAGGGATATCAGATAGGGTCCACCCAATGGCTTCCTTGTGTCTCCTAAGAACATCTAGAAGCATCCTCTCATGATCGGATTCAAGGGAGGAAGAAATGACAATAGGAAAGGATTGATTGTCCCCTAAGAAAGCATACTTTAGTGATGAAGTTAAGACTTTAAATTCAAGATCAGATTGGTCATGACTTTCCATGAATGGTTGAGACTTTGTATTGAACTTAGTTTCTTTGTTCAGATTTCTTGACAAAATTGGTTCCTTGTGAATAGAATTTTCGTCCACTAAATTTTCCAGAGTAGTGTCATGAATGGCTATGGACTCAATGTTATTGATTTCAACCATGGTATCATTGATTGGTGATTCTAGAAATTCATCAATAGAGCTGTCTGAAAGAGATTCAATCCAAGGAGGCAAATTTCCCTCATGTGAATAAAGAAAATCAATCTCTTCTTGACTTAACCATCCTTCGGTAACTCCTTGATGTTCATTGAGTTCATTATCAACACTACCAATCCAATTAACCTCATGGATCTCTTCATCATCCACAATTTGATAGTTTGCATTGTAGATGTTCAAGTCTAGACTCATGTTCCCAAAGGTGATGGTCATGTTCCCATTTCGGACTCGGATTACAGAGTTGATTGTTGCAAGGAAGGGACGACCCAGTATGATTGGGGTTTGCTCCCTAGGACCTAAGCTTGGGTGATTGTCCAGAACAATGAAGTCAGCTGGGTAAATGAAATTTTCAACTTTCACCAAAACATCTTTTAAGATCCCCTTTGGAACTCGAACACTACGATCAGCAAGTTGAAGAGTGACAGATGTGGGTTGGAGTTCTTCGAGCCCTAACTAACAGTACATGGCATAAGGAATGAGGTTCACACTAGCACCTAGATCACACAAGGCTTTGACAACTTTGTTCTCTCCTAGTTCAACATTTATGTAAGGGCATCCTGGGTCTTTTATCTTAGGAGGAATGGTCCCTTGAATGGTGGTACTCACATTAGCAGCCAAAAGGACTTGGTTTTTATGTGAAAATTTTCTTTTAAAAGTGCACAAGTCCTTAAGATATTTTGAGTAGGAAGGTATGGTTTGGATGGCATCGAGAAGGGGAATGTTCAACTTGACTTGTGAGAAGATTTCCCTCAATGTTTCACTCAATTCAGGCTTAGTTTTCCCCCTCATGCGTTGAGGAAATGGTGCAGATTGTGGAGTTGTTTGTTGAAGTGTTGTTTCATTCACATTATTATCAGTTTCATCAGTTTGATCTTGTAGTTCATTTGAATTTTCATTAGAGTTTGAAGCTTCACATGGTTTTATCTGTTCAGGTTTTTCAATTGATTTCCCACTTCTTAAAACTGTCACAGCCTTTAATTGTTCGTGAGTTGTTTGAGTGAAACTTGTCTCTCCCCTTGATGTTTGTTGTGGAATGGCTTGTGTGGGCATGGGTGCCTTTCCAGTTTTTATGGTTTGAAGTTCTTGTTTAATGGATGAGAATTCTGAGTTCATTTTGTCCATTTGTTTGCACAGTTGTTCTAGAAGGCTTTGTGGAACATTTTGGGTTGGTGCTTGAGCTTGTGGGTTTATTCCAGGAGGATACTTTGGTTGTTGGATAGGTTGTTGATATTGGACATGAGGATTTTGGAATTGGACCGGTTGTGGTTGGAACTGATTATGAGGTAGAAAGTTTTGTTGAGGGTATGGGTTGATACATTGTTGTTGTGTTGGTTGTTGATTGTCCTTCCAACGAAAGCCCGGATGGTCGTTATACCTTGGATTGAAGGTGTTCGTGAATTGTGGCTTTTGAAAGTTCATTGCATTAACTTCTTCTGGTGGTCCTCCTAAAAGAACATCCTTGATGGAAGGAATGGTTGGACAATTATCAGTCTTGTGGTCATTCTTGTCACAAATTGTACAAACAAGCTCAACAGTTTGGGTTTTGTGGACCTTCCTAAGATCAATCTCCTCAACTTTCCTCGTGAGTGCAGCAAGTTTTGCTCGAAGGTTTTCTTCTTCTACAAGATTGTACATTCCACCAGATTTGGGTGGCTTCTCATAGTATGGTGATGTTCCCCATGTTTGGTTTTGTTCAGCAAGATTTTCTAGATACTCGTAAGCATCATTTGGGGCTTTGTTTTTGAAGGTTCCATTACACATCATATCAATGAATTGTTTGTTTCCGGGACCCAACCCTTCATAGAAAATTCTCACTTGTTCTGGGATTAAGAAACCATGGTGTGGTACCATGTTTAATGTGTCCTTGAACCTTTCCCATGTTTCATAGAATGTTTCTCCCTCTCTTTCAAAAAAGTTTTGTATGCTCTTTTTAAGTGCAATTGTTTTGTGATGGGGGAAGTATTTTTTATAAAATTCTCGTTGAAGTTGGTCCCAAGAGTGAATGGATGCTGGTCTCAAATTGTTTAACCAATTCTTTGCTCGGTCTTTAAGGGAAAAAGGGAAAAGTCTCATTTTAGCATATTCAATTTGATTTGGTGGGCACATGGTTTCGACAATGTCATTAAATTCTTTAACATGAAGGTAAGGCATCTCAGACTCCATCCCATGAAAGGTTGGAAGGTGGTTCAGGACATGGGGTTTGAAAACATATTGGGCATATCCTATGTTATCATGCCTAATGCATGAGGGTGCATTGGTCCAGGTTGGTGTGAGGTAGTCATTCATGGTCGGGTCTGCAACAATTCCCAAGTTAGGGTCCTGCCCGTTATTTTGGTTCCCTCCCCGGTTTATGATTTGGTTTTGTGGGAGATTCTCCATTGTATCGAACTCAACGTCTGAATTTGGAGTATTAGGAAGATTTGGATCTAAAGGAAATAGACCTCTTTTAGTGCTTGACTCCCCAGCCCTAGGAGTATCCACCCTAACTAATCTGTTTGAGTTATCGCAGGTGTAGGCGGACATGCGCCAAAAGAAAAAAAAGCGAGAAAGGGAAAAGATAAGAGAATTGGGATGAGAATAGAAGAATGGGGGTAAGAAAAGAAGGTTTTTGGTCTAAGGAACTTACTTGGTCCCCGGCAACGGCGCCAAAATTTGGTTGCGCCCAAATTTACCCTACGGGTAAAAGCGATCGATGTAGTACATGTAGGGGTCGAGTCCACAGGGACCGAAGAAGTAACCTTGAGACGCTATGATTTGGTAAAGGATGGGCTATGAAGTAGCCAACTTTGGTTTTGATTTAGATGTTTTAAATAACACTAAGACACCTACGTGAATTCAATTTAATGAAAATGGGTTGATCTAGGATTATGCTTGGGGTGGATTGAATGAATTTTACTTCTTTAAACAATTTTGGTTTTATTAATTCTTGATGAATCCATTCTTCAAAAATAACACTACCTTCATCATTTTCTTGTTTGGTGCTTACTAAACACAATTACTAATCCCCTATACACTTAGAGAACCAAATTCATGATCTCTCCGAGGTATATGGTCATTTAGTAATTGAATTTATTTTGCTCAAACACAGTAAAGATGAAGAGTAGAAATAACTGAAGAATGGATATCTTAAATTAATTATCCATTTAACAACAATTCGTTCATAAAATAACATTCAACCCAGCCTTTGCATCCTCCTAAGATCAACCCATTAAGGGTTTAGCCCTCCATTGATGGTATACTCTCAATGGTGGGCGGAAGATGACTAACAAGAATTGGATTGAAGAAATTAAAACCGCGGAAATAACGAGCACTCCTCCGTGTGTGTGAATGAAATTCACACCTATGTGTGAACTAATTCACAACAACACAGAGATATCACTGTGCTTTGTGATTATAAAGTTTTAATAAATGAAATGGAAAATATATAAGAGAAGAAGTTGATTAAGAACAAAAAGAAAAACTTACATGGAAATGGAAAACATTACAAATGAAATTTGGAAGCAAAACATTACAATGAAACAAAGCATCCAAGATGATAAGAAAAAAATTCCACCCTCATTCCCTTCACCAATAGCTCCTTATATAGGAATATTAGGAGCCTTAGGTACATCCCCCAACAATTAATTCACCCCTCAACAATTAAGAGAGTCAAAAGGAAATTGACATTTCGAAGTTGACCCGGAAAACTGTCCAGATTCGTCCTCCATTTTGACGTATGAATTAGAAATTGAAGAAGGCCGATTCCGGAGGTGTCATAAATATAAAATATCTTCGTCCATGTGTCCTATATAAGCTGTAAAAATTTCAGGAAATTTCGCTTAGCCATTTGGATGTTATGTTCGCAATGGTGGAACGGATTTCTGCGCATTAATGACGAGTCCACCATTTAAAGCTAAACTTCAGATCCCTTTATCATCATGATAACATCAGAATTAGCTCCGGCCACAGTTGACTAAAATGATCCTCATATTTTTATCTTTCTACTGTATAAATTTGAGCTTCATTGGGCTTGGTTTCGGGGCCCCACATTTGTTTGATGGGCCTTAGGCCCATCATGCTTTTTCCAGCATGTTTCTGCCTTCAGGCGCAAAATTCTCCATCTTCCTTTGGGATTCATCCATCGGACCTAAAAGATAAAATGTTCCAAAAGAAGTGATCAATCATATCCCAAAATTTCAAATTAAAATGATGAATATTTTAATTTACACAAGCAAATTATTGAGTGGGCCCAAATTGACATTTTAAGCATGAATTGCACAATGATGGGAAATGAAGTTCAATTTCTGAATTGGACTAAAATTGATGTTTATGAACTTTTAAACACATTAATATTAAGAACTTAACAATGAATATTAGCCACTTTTAGTGACTAATCAATAACCATCACCTTTTACATCATTTCCACAAAATATGCTGGTCTTAATAGTTTTCTTTTACCAATATCAACCCTACATGTTGGTGTGCGGTATCTCTTCCCATATAACGCTTCATATGGTTCCATCTGAATACTTGAATGGAAGCTATTGTTATAGGAAAATTCTACCAGAGGTAAATATTGATCCCACATACCTTGAAATTCAAATGACCAAGATCTCCACAAGTCTTCTACGGTTTGAATATTCTCTTCTGATTTTCCATCTGTTTGAGGGTTGTAGGCAGTGCTAAACGAAGTTCAATTTCTAGGACCTTCTAAATCCTTTTCCAGAATCTTGCTATAAAATGGGGATCACGATCAGAAACAATTGATATCGGTACACCACGGAGTCTTTAAAAATCATTAATATATATCATTTCTATATGTTCAAGTGGTAAATCTTCTCTTATAGTAATAAAATGTGCTGACTTGGTAAGGCGATCAACCATGACCCATATTATCACAACGCTGCTTTTATTACAAACTTAAACATTATTTATTACATAAAACATCCCTTGATACAATAAGAATATCGAGAGGTTTAGTGTCTTTGGGGCTAATGATCATAACATAAAAACTTAAAACTTGAAATACACCATCTTTATTGAATACTTCCTTTACATGACCACTACATTCCTTCATACTTAGCATTGCATGGGATACCCTAAGGACATGCATAAGAAAAGTGTGAGCTATAAATCTCAGTAAAGGAATACACATGGAATTACATGAGGAGTAAAATAAATTTTAGAAATTATGAATATCAATAGACAACAAGATAAACATGAAAATAAAGGCATGATAAACCATGATAATCATAACATGGAAATGTGGCAACAACACTTAACATGGAATTAGCATGGGCCAAGGCCCATTGCACATATAGCATGAGTAAATCATCATTGCACATGAAGCAGGAGTAAACCCTCGTTTCACATGAATTATCATGATTAAACACTCATTGCACATGACGTGTCATGATAATATACTTTACCCAATGCATTGGAGCGCTATAAGGGTGCACCCTTCTTAAACATTTCATTTCATGCATAAGTGTGCCACATGGATCATAAAACACAGATTCATTAAACATAATCATTTATTCCATGATAAAGGAATGTGGAATTCATACATGAAACATTATAATAAATAAGTAAATGTTCATAAAGTTGTATACCCTTGATGGAGAAATGGGCATCGTATTCACTAGACAATGGCATTGGATTAGAAAGTCGGTGCGATTTCGGCAGCGTAACAACGTGACATAAGAATTCATAAAAAAGGTTGATGAGAGAGAAATGGGTTCCTCGTCATATCTATATGTAATGGAAAGTAAGGAGGTCATATAGATACAAGTCCCAACAATTGTAATGGAATTTATATTCATGATACAATAGTATTGTTTGAATGTAAATGAGGATAGAGATGTTCCTTTCGGAATTTTGGCATAGTAACAGGTGTACATGGGAGGAATTTAATGAGAGTGAAAGGGGTATCCCATCATTCAAACATAAAGAGGGAAGTATGAGGGAGGGGTGAAACCATACCCCAACATTCATAATTGAAATTAAAAGGGAAAAACAACTTTATGAAAATTGGAGAAAAATGAGAAAGGAAGAAAAACACTTACTTGGAAGTGTGCTTCCAAAGGCTAGAGAGAGGCTTGTGAGAGGCTTATTGGGAGCTTGGGGAACCTTCGGAGGATTCAAGAGAGTGTAGGGCAGAGGTCGGACTAACTCCCAAGGCTTTGAGTGAGGAGGTTGTGGGATCTTGGGTATGTTTATATAGGAAAGGTGAGGGAATTCTTTATTATTTATGTTTGGGGCCCCTTACATTAAATTAATCCAGACCACAAACCATCCCATGGTTTTTTCCCATGGTTTTTGGAAAAGGGAAGAGAGAAAAAATATTATATAATGCCCAAGTCAGATATTCTTAAAATAATAGGGTTGCTTATGTGGAGGTGAGTCACACTCCCGTGGAAAACAATTTAAAAAGACAAGGTGTTTAATAAGTCTTGAGGGGTCCATTAATGCTTTGAAAATTAAGTCAAAAAAACTCAAAAACACATTATTTTAATGGTAAAACATATATTGGCCGAACATAAATCTTATAGTATTTTATTACATCACTATTGGTTCATTATGATGTCATAAAACTCATTATATATTTAAACGGTATTTAATTTTTACCCAAAAATTTGACAGTCTCAGAAAATTATGAAAAATTCACCATTGGATAATTTCGACATCATGATTCCAGAAATTACATTTATTTTATCTAAATAATTTTCAAAATATGTTAATTTTCACTTTTAAAAAAACTGACATTTATCGAAAATTCACGGGTTTTGACAGAAATGGATTTCAAACCATAATAAAAATTACAATTGCATTCATAAAATTATAAGATCGTTTATATTTAATAAAAATTAATTTAATAAAAATAATAATATTTTATTAAAATTTTATTTAATTGAAAATTCCCTAATTTAATAAAATTTAATTCTTAATTAAATAATAACTAAAAACATTATTTTCACTTTAAAAACAATTTACAATGTATCAATAAGGACAAGAATGTATATTAATTATTATATAAAAAATAATGTACATGAACATAGTACTATTTATTTGTTACATAACCCCTTAAAACAGCCGCATAAGACCTAAGGGTATGGCATGCGATGGTGACAGACTCTTGGGGTGGCTCGAATAACATCGCTCGAGTGGAAATTTCTATCAACTTCCACTTCTCCCATAGACGGTCCCGCTCGAGCTTGACATGATGAAGCTCAGCTTGGGCTTGGTCAAGAGCGAAGCCAAAGGATGTAACCTCTTTTCTGAGCTCCGACAAATTGGCTTCGTATGGAACAATTCTACTAGATGAGTCCATCGCTTCTTTTGTCATATTAAATTGGATTTGTTAAAGCCCTATATTTATACTAATCTTGTGATCACTGTTCAACAGCTATATTAGCAACGGGAAAAATTCTAAACATAAAACCCAAGAAGTTGACATTTTAAATAAACATAAAGAGAAATTTAATTAGATCATGTGGTATTTCAATTAATGAATCTTTGGGTGGTTACAATATTCCCCCCTTAAGAAATTTCTCCCTCGAAATTTTTCTTTTCCCACACTAAAACAGATGTGGGTTACTCAACTTCATCATTTCCTCTGATTCCCAAGATTCTTCTTCAAACTTGTGGTTTCACCACAACACCTTGACAAGGGGCATTGTGTTATTTTGTAGAACATTTTATCTTCAATCTAATATCTTCACTGGTTTCTCCTTATAAAAAAGATCATCCTTCAAGTGTACCACCTCAGAAGAGAGTACATGTGAAGAATCTAGTATATACATTCTTAAGAGAGATACATGAAAGACATCATGTAATTTGGCCATGCTAGGTGGAAGTGCTAGTCGATAGGCCACAGCCCCGACATGATCAAGAATCTCGAAGGGGCCGATGTACCTTGGACTTAACTTCCCTTTCTTTCAAAACCTCATGACCTTCTTCCACGAAGATATGTGTAGAAAAACCATGTCTCCAACTTTTAACTCAAGGTATTGTCGATGATTTTCTGCATAACTCTTCTGTCGACTCTAGGCTTCCTTGATATGTTGCTGAATGGTTTTCACCTTCTCCACCATTTCCTCGACAATTTCTAGTCCAAGAAACATACGTTCACCGACCTTATCCGAACACGCTGGTGTTCTACACCTTTTCCCATATAGGGATTCATATGGTGCCATTTTGATGATCGAGTGGAAACTGTTATTATAAGAGAACTCAACCAGAGGAAGATGTTGATCCCATCCTCATTTAAAGTCCATTTAGCACGCTCTCAACATATCCTCAAGTGTATGGATAGTCTGCTAGGATTGTCCATCAGTTTGAGGATGATAGGCCGTACTGATGTTCAGTTCATTATTCAGAGCATGTTGAAGACTCTTCCGAAACATAGAGGTTAATCTTGGATCTTGGTCAGACACAATAGATAGTGGTACTCCATGCAACCATAACACTTCCCTGATATATATATATATGTGCTTGTTGATCCAAGGAGAAATCCGCCCAAATAGCAATGAAGTGTGCAGACTTTGTAAGATGATCCACAATAAACCAGATTTCATTGTTGCCTTTGGATGTCCTTGGATGTCCGGTGACAAAGTCTATGGTGATGTTCTCCCATTTCCATTATGGTATGGGTAATGGTTGCATCATCCCCTTAGACTTCTGCCTCTCTGCGTTCACTTGCTGACAAACTAGGCACATTGATGTATATTCAGAGATCTCCTTCTTCATATTATCCCACCAAAAATTTTCTTAGATATCTCGATACATCTTTGTGCTCTCTGGGTGAATAGAAAAATTTGAACTATGTGCATCATGCAAAAGTTCCTTCTTCAGCTCCGAACTTGATGGGACACATAGTCTTTTCCAAAACCGCACAATTCCTTCTTCATTAACATCAAACTCCGAGGATTTCCCTTTTTCGATAGCTTCCACCTTTTCCTGAATTCCCAAATCATCCTTTTGAACATCCTTTATCTTTTCCAAAAGAGACGCTTGAGAAATCATTTGTGAAAGGATTGATGATGTTCCCTTCTTTATGATTCTCATGTCCATCTTCATGAAGTCTAAGAAGATTGGATCCTTCTCAATTATCATCATTGATAGAATCGATGGGTCCTTTCTACTTAGGGCATCTGCCACCTTGTTCGCTTTTTCCAGGGTGGTATTGTATTGAACAGTCATAATCCATGATGAGCTCTATCCATCTTCTCTGGCACATATTATTCTCTTTCTGTGTGAATATATATTTAAGACTCTTGTGGTCGGTATATATCTCACATTTCTCCCCATACAGATAATGCCGCCAGATTTTCAAGGCAAAGATCACCGCCGCCAACTAAAGATCATGCATTGGATAGTTTTGCTCACGGGTTATCAACTTCCTTAAGGCATAGGATATCACTTTATCATTCTGCATCAGCACACATCCTAATGTCTTCTTCGAAGCATCACAGAATTCTAAAAATATTTCCCCACTTGTGGGTAAAGTGAGCACGGGTGCAGTGATAAGCCTCATTTTCAACTACATGAAGCTTTCATTGCATTCATCACTCCAAGAAAACTTTACTCCCTTTATAGTTAGCTTGGTAATAGGGTTGGACAATCGTGAGAAATTTCTCACAAATCATCGATTATATCCAGCTAACCCCAAGAAGCTACGGATAACTGTTTCCGATGATGGCCTCATTCGTCCCTAAATTGCATCTGTTTTGGAGGGATCCACAGATATCCCATTACTTGTGATGATATGTCCCAATAATGAGACCTCTTTCAACCAGAACTCACACTTATTGTACTTTTCATACTGCTTCTCCTTCCGTAATGTCTGTAGTACAGTTCTTAAATGATCCTCATGATCCTCCTTGGTTTTGTA
Source organism: Viscum album (assembly GCA_963277665.1). Classification (NCBI taxonomy): domain Eukaryota; kingdom Viridiplantae; phylum Streptophyta; class Magnoliopsida; order Santalales; family Viscaceae; genus Viscum; species Viscum album. The sequence goes on along the minus strand of OY728120.1, from coordinate 2,037,234,857 downwards.
GTATATTAGAATACCCTCTATAAAGACTGCCACAAATTTGTCAAGGAAATCTCTAAAGACTCTATTCATTAAGACCATGAAGATTTCTAGAGCATTAGTGAGTCCGAAATGAATTACTATGAATTCAAAGTGCCCGTATTTTGTGCGAAAAGCAGTCTTAGGGATATCTTCTTTCTTAACCCTTACTTGATAATATCTCGACTTCAAGTCCACCTTGGAGAAGTATTGTGCTCCACATAGGTGATCGAACAAGTAATAAATTCTTGGTAGAGGATACATGTTCTTTATTGTGATTTTTTTAAGTGCACGATAATCGATGCAAATCCACATTGACCCATCCTTCTTCTTGACGAAGAGGACTGGTGCACCCCATGGTGAAGCACTTGGGGGTATAAACCCATTATCCAGATTCTCCTGTAGTTATTTCTTCAGCTCTTCAAGCACTACAACATCCATTCTATATGGAGTCTTGGATATTGGTAAAGCCCCGGGTATATGTTCAATTGAGAATTAAACATTTCTTCTAGGAGGAACACCATGCAGTTCCTCGGGAAACACTTCAGTGAATTCCCTCACAATAGGCATTTCTTCAAGGATGGTTTCTTCCATGGACTCAATCATCTGATCCAGATACGCATGCTCATAAGGAAGTAATATCCATTCTTAAGATAATGGAGCTAAATGAGGTTCATATTCCTCCTTAAACATGTAAATAATCGAGGGTCAATTCTCCATATAGAGTGTGATTCCCCTCTCCCGACAATTTATGTTGTCTCTATATAAGGAAAGCCAATCCATGCCAAGAATTGCATCAAATTCCTCCAGAGGGAGTATGATGAGGTTCGCTGAGAAATTCAATCCACAAATTATAATAGGGGGGGCTTATATTCATGGGACGTAATGATTTCCCCATTTTCTGTAATCACCGACATCTTCACTTCCATGAATTGTAGTGGTGCTGGGATTGTTCTACTAATATTTCAAGATATAAAAGAATGCGTAGAACCTGAATCAAAAAGTACATTCGATGTTCTTGAATGAATAACTAGCGTACCTATCACCACTTTGTTTTCGGGGTTCACTTCAGCAGAAGTGATGGAAAAAGTTCTTCCTTGATGCCTTGGATGTTGTTGGTTGCCTCCAAAAACCCATGGATTAGGGCACTTATTTGCAAAATGACCCAGTTCTTTTAATTTGTAGCATTGAACAATGTGTTGAGGTTCTAACAGATCATTCCTCTCCTCTGTCGTAGCAGTGGGTCTTTCTTGCCGATAGTTAACAGATGGGTTCCCTTCTCTTCCACACCTAATGCATTTCCTTGTCCCCTTAAGGAAATTTCCAGGGTGCTACTTTCCGCACATTTGGAATGTGGGGTGCTAGATCTTCATAGGACCATTGGATTCATCCATCGAACCACCAGCATTGAACTCCACCTTACACTTATTATCCCCATGATACCCCTGTGATTGTCCGATCTCCATTTCGACCTTGAGGGTACATCCGACAATTTCCTCATAGCTGTCGAAGTCACGGATTACTAATGCTTTCTGTAGGCTAGGCATAAACCCACCTAAGAAGCAGTAAACTTTGCATTTTGGGGTAATGAAAAATCTAGAAGCGTATCGTGCAAGCCTTGCGAAGTTTTCCTCATACACTCCAATAGATTCGTCATCTTTTTTCTTTAGGTAAAGGAAGTCCCTTTCCATCTTAACCCAGAGGGTGCGGGGAAAATATTTATCGAAAAACATCTTCCGAAAATCCTTCCATTCCAATGCCTCGATATCCTCCTCAGGATTTGTATTTTTTATCAACGTCCACCACTGATCAGCTTCACCCTCCTTACGATAATCAGTCAGGAGAACCTTCTCTTGTTCATAACATTGATGGATGGGGAAGATCATTTCAATGGAGTTGATCCATTGTTCAACGAGTGTTGGATCAGATGATCCACATAAAGAAGGAGGCATTTGTCTCATGAAGCTCTCGATAGAGAGTTGTTCTTTCTTAGGGGGGGTTGAATGTTCCTCTTGACCTGTGTTTCTATTCAAAACTTGTGTTATCTGAGAGAGAAGCATGAAAATTTTTTCAATTCCCGCTCCCATTGGATTGGGCATCTCATTAATACAATCATCACACTGATCTTCAAAACGGTTGTTTGCCTGACTCCTCCTATTACCGGCCATTGGCTTGAATAAAAGGAATGTTAGGGGTAACAAATAAAGGATAATACAAAGAAAAAAATTGATGACATAAAAATAAACTTTTATATCCTTAACTCATTAGTCTATATGCTTCAATATTGGCCATTCATGATCTACTTTCTAACATATATTCTGAGAGGAATTTTTTTAATTCCATTAATAAGGGTTCATAATAAGCTTGTGAATTTATCAAAACATATCCCCCAGGAGTGTCATAACCAAGAGTGCAACAAGGCCCGTTTTCGTGCACCGGTTCCCATTCGAGTCAAGCTCAAAGTGGTGTTTTCGGGTATTACCCCTAGGATACATCTGTGCCAGAGCTGACTCTACCTTCTCGTATCCAGGCAGGGATGTATTTTCTTGATAACCCACTTACTCAATACTCACCAAATCTTAGAGATGTTTTTATTACACATTGTCTTGTCTCTAAGGATTTACTAGGGTTTTCTAATCCTAATTCCATAAATAACTAAACCTATCCTCTGATACCAACTATGACAACCCAATTTTTATTACAAACATAAACATGATTTATTACATAAAACTTCACTTGATACAACAAGAAGATCGATAGGTTTAGTGTCTTTGGGGCTTAGGATCGTTACATAAAAACATAAAACATGAAATACAATATCTTTATTGAAAACTTCCTTTACATGACCACCACATTCCTTCGTACATATCATTGCATGTGATAACCTGAGGACATGCATAAGAAAAGGGTGAGCTATAAAGCCCAGTAAAGGAATAAACATGGAATAACATGAGGAGTAAAATACCTGTTAGTCATTAGGAATATCAATAGACCACTAGAGAAATATGAAAATAAATTCACGATAAAGCATGATAATCATAAAATGGAAATGTGGCAACAACACTTATCATGGAATTAGCATGAGCCAACGCCCATTGCACATAGAGCATGAGTAAATCCTCATTGCACATGAATCACGAGTAAACCCTCGTTGAACTTGAATTATAATGAGTCAACACTCATTGAACATGACGTATCATGATACTATACTTTACCCAATGCATTGGACTTCTATAAGGGCGCAACCTTCTTAAACATTTCATTTCATCATAAGTTTGCCAAATGGATCATAAAACATGGATTCATTAAACATAATCATTTATTCCGCGATAAAGGAATGTGGAATTCATAAAAGAAACATTATAATCAATAAGTAAATGTGCATAAAGGTGAATTCCCTTGATAGAGAAATGGGCATGGTATTCACTACACAATGGCATTGGCTTAGAAAGTCGGTGCGATTTCGGCAGCGTAACAGTGTCAAATAAGAATTAATAAAAAAGGTAGATGAGAATGAAAGGGGTTCCTCATCATATTTATATTTAATGGACAGTAAGGAGTTCATATAGATACATTTCCCAACAATTGTAATGGAATTTAGATTCATGATACAAAATATTGCTTGAATGTGAGGAGAGAGAAGTTCCTTTCAGAATTTCGGCATAGTAACGGGTGTACATGGGAGGCATTTAATGAAAGAGAAAGGGGTCTCCCATCATTCAAACATAAATAGGGCAGTATGAGGGAGGTTTGAAACCATACCCCAAGATTCATAATTGAAATTAAAATGGCACAACAACTTAATGAAAATTGGACAAAAATGAGAAAGGAAGAAAAACCCTTACTTGGAAGTGTGCTTCCAAAGGTGAGAGAGAGGCTTGTGAGAGGCTTCTTTGGAGCTTGGGGCACCTTGGGAGGATTCTAGAGAGATTTGGGCAGAGGTTGGACAAACTCCAATGGATTTCTGTGAGGAGGAAGTGGGATCTTGGGTGGGTTTATATAGGAAAGGTGAAGGAATTGTTTATTATTTAGGTTTGGGACCCCTTACATTAAATTAATCCAAACCACAAACCATCCCATGGTTTCAGCCAATGGTTTTTAGAAAATGGAATAGGAAAAAAAATATTCTATAATAACAAAGTCCGAACTTCTTAAAATAATAGGGTTTCTTATGTGGAAGTGAGTCACACTCCAATGGAATACAATTTAAAAAGATAAGGTGTTTAATATGTCTTAGGGGTCCATTAATGATTTGAAAAGTAAGTCAAACAAACCCAAAATCACATTATATTAATGGAAAAACATATATTGGCCGAAAATAATGCTTATAGTATTTTATTACAACACTATTGGGTCATTATGATGTCATAAGACACATTATATATTTAAAGGGTATTTAATTTTTACCCAAAAATTTGAGAGTCTCAGAAAATTATGAAAAATTCACCGTTTGATAATTTCAACATCGTGATTCCGGAAATAACATTTATTTTTTCTAAATAGTATTCTAAATATGTTAATTTTCACTTTTAGAATAAAAACCTACATTTATCGAAAATTCACGAGTTTTGACAGAAATGGCTTTCAAAACATAATACAAATTACAATTGCATTCATAAAATTATAAGATCATTTATATTTAATAAAAATTAATTTAATAATAATATTAATATTTTTATTAAAATATTATTTAATTCAAAAATCCCTTAATTTAATAAAATATAATTCTTAATTAAATAATAACTAAAAACATTATTTGTACTTTAAAAACTATTTACAATATATCAATAATGACAAGAAAGTATATTCATTATTATATAAAAAAAATAATGTACATGAACATAGTACTATTTATTTGTTACATAACCCCTTAAAACAGCCGCATAAGACCTAAGGGTAAGGTGTGCAATGGTGACAAACTCTTGGGGTGGCTCGGATAACATCGCTCGAGTGGTAATTTCTATCAACTTCCACTTCTCCCGTAGACGGTCCCATTCGAGCTTGACATGATGAAGCTCAGCTTGGGCTTGGTCAAGAGTGAAGCCCAAGGATGCCACCTCTTTTCCAAGATCCGAAAAATGGGCTTCATATGGGGCAATTCTACTGGATGAGGCCATTGCTTCCTTTGTCTAAGTAAATTGGATTTCTTAAAGCCCTATATTTATACTAATCTTGTTATCATTGTTCAACGGCTATATTAGCAACGGTCAAAATTCTTAAAATAAAACCATAGAAGTTGACATTTTTAATAAACATTAAGAGACATTTAATTAGATCAAGAGGGATTTCCATTAATGAAACTTTGGGTCGTTACACATATTTCATCATTCCTTCTAGAAGTATGGTATCCCCATGAAGAAGTCTGATGTAATATCATCTCATTTGCACACAGGTATGGGAAGAGGTCGCATGACTCCTCCAGGATGTTGCCTTCCAGCACTCACTTGTTGACAAACCATACATCATGACAAAAAATCAGCAATCTCCCTCATCATGTTGTCCCACAAAAATTGTTCTTTCAAATCTCTATACATCTGGGTGCTCCCCGGGTGTATAGGGAAATTGGAGATAAGAGAATAATCCAATAATTCCCTTTTTTATATCAGCAATATCGGGAACACAAAGTCTCTTCCCAAATTTCAAAATTAAATATTCAAATACGAAGTCACTCAAACTCCCATCATTTACAGCTTTAATCTTCTTTTTAAACTCCTCATCATCAGCCTGGGAACTCTTTATCCTTTCTAGTTATGATTGTTTGGAAACCATTTGAAAATGTATTGATGTTTCACCTACCATGGTTATTCACATATCCATCTTTACTAGATCCTTAAAAACAGGATCCATTTCAACTCTCATCTTCTTCGAATGTCCATGGTCCTTTATACTCAGAGCATCTTCCACCTTATTTTCCTTCCTTGAGTGGTAGTGTATAGTGCAATCATAATCCATGAGTAGTTCAAGCCGTTTTCTTTGCTTCATATTGAGTTATTTTTGTGATAAAATATAGTTCAAACTCTTGTGACTAGTTTAAATCTCACATTTTTCACCATAGAGATAAATTATCCATATTTTCAGAGAAAAGATTACAACTGCTAACTCAAGATCATGAGTAGGGTAGTTTTTCTCATGAATTTTTAGTTGTCGTGATGAAAAATAAATAACTCTATAATTCTTTATAAGGACACAACCATATCCTTTCTTTGAAGCATCACTATAAATAACAAACCCATCATTCCCTGGTGGTAGATTCAATACATTATCATTGACTAATATTCTTTCAGTTCTTCAAAACATTCTTCACACACTTTTTTACAAACAAATTTAACCCCTTTACATGTATGCTTGGTTAATAGGTTAGCCAACCAGGAAATATTATGGGTGAAACGTCGATAATAACCTGCTAAACCAATAAAACTACATACCTTAGTTATACTCGTCGGTTCTGGCCATTCTTGGATAGCCTTGTTCATTAAAGGATCGATATTGATTCTTTCCATAGACACAATATTCCCAATAAAAGGAATATCCTGGAGCCAGAATTCACACTTTTTAAACATCTCATATAATTCGTTTCTTCAAAGAGTCTTTAGATAAATGCCCAAGTGATTTTCATGATCTTCGTAGCTTTTGGAGTATACCAAGATATCATCAATAAATACCACTACAAATTTATCATGATATTCTTTGAAAACAATATTCATTAGATCAATGAAGACATACTGTGCATTAGTCCATCCCAAAGGCATTACTATAAACTCATATTGCCCATTATGGTTCGAAATGCTATTTTCAAAATGACTTCCTTCTTCAAATAGAACTGATGATATCCAGATCAAAAATCAATCTTTGAAAAATGTGGAGCTCATTGAAGTTGGTTGAATAAGTCATCAATGCGAGGTATGGGATGCTTGTTCTTTATTGTTATAGTAATGATATCCCTGTAGTCAATGCACAACCTCATAGATCTTTATTTCTTCATAACAAAAAGGACAGGGGCTCCCCATAGAGAAACACTAGGGTGAATAAATCCCTTTTACTAAATTCCTCTAGTTGTTTATTTAGTTACACTAATTCCATAGTGGATATTCTATATGTGGTCTTTGATATTCGCCATGATCCAGGAATTAAATGAATTGAAAACTCAATTTCTCATTCCAAAGGATGTCCAGGTAAATCCTCTGGAAACATGTCAACATAATCTTGAACAATGGGTATGTCCTCTATTCGAACATTCTCTTCCTCCCCAATAATTGAATTTAGTAGAGCTACTGGGGGTGGATTTTGATAAGAATCTGGTGGTGATGTTTCTGCTCTCAGGATAATGTACTTCATATCATCATTGAAAATTGAAACCTCCTTCTTACAAAAACTTTTCGCATCATGGTATTAATACCAATCCATTCTGAGGATTATATCAAATTCATTCATTGGTATGACGATGCGATTAGCATATAAAGAACATTTATATTCAATAATGGGAACTGATTCACAAAATTTTTTTACGATGATACTTCACTTAGGTGTTTTGACTAACAACTCCCTTGTTACGTCAAAATGAAAATATCTATTTTTCATAGAAAACTATGAAAATATGAAACAATTCGATGATCTAAAATCAACGAAAGCATCAGCTAAACTTGAGGAAACCATTAAATTACATGCCACCATATCTTTCAGAGCATCAACCTCAAAAGTAGTTATCACATAAGCTTGTCTTTGCTCCATTTTTATTTTCTAAGGTACGTTCCCTTGGTGCCTAGGAAATTCATTTTCATAATGCCTCTTTTCTCTGCAATTGTAGCATTCATCATTGTAATCCTATTTCTTCCCCTTGCATTCATGAGCATGGTGTCCTTTCTCACCACACTTGTAACAGACTCCCATTCACTTCATGAATGTACTGGGGTGTTTCTTCCCAAATTTACTGCAGGATGGATATTGATATTTTCCCTTCTTCACCTTATTTCCATTTCCAGAGTGTTCAACAGATCTCTTTTTCTCTTGTATTGCTTTGAAGTCGTAAAACATAGAAAATTCTTTTTATGTCTTGATAGCGCATGAGACATTATCTTCGTAAGATGTGAAGGATTTTGAGACTAATTCATGATGGATAAATGGTTTTAACCCATCAAAGAATCGATCAATATTACTCCTTGGGTTATGTATATAATCTTCTGCATGCCTTGCTAACCTTGTGATGTAAGCCTCAGACATTGTGATATTCTCATCGTCCTTTTGCCTCAGACTTAGAAATTTTCGTTCCATATCCCCTTTATGGTCAAGAGGAATTTAATTTTCTATGAAAATATCTTTAAGCTCCCTCCATTCCATGTTCGATACTTCTTCATCTTCCATTGTTTTTTGGATTAATTACTACCATTGATTTGTATCTCCTATGAGGTGATAAACTTTCATTGCAACTTTTTTACTTTTGCTTCTCCTCAAAGCATGAAATATTTTCTCTATGGAATTTATCCATTGCTTAGCTACTAATGGATTTTTACACCCATTGAATGTTGGTGGTTGTTACCTCATGAAGTGGTCTAAAATTGAACCTTTGTGTTATAGATTAGGGTGCTACATACAGGTAAGGTTATTATTCATAAACTGAGTGAGTTGTCCCAGTACGGTGATAATATGATCAGCACCAGTTACTTCAAAAGCTCCAATATAATTATCTTGAGTGGGAGGTAAATCCCTACAAGGATTATGTGGGTTCACACAGTTTACATTTCTTCCACTAGGCTCTACTTCTAAACAATGGAATACGCAAGATTAGTTTATGAACCATAATACATAATTCCGAACTTGTAAAACAATTAACATGATTTGAATAGTTTGTGGATATATTCCATAATCATAAAAAAATATTCAAAGAGTTATATACTCATAAACCATCCATAATGGTTTATAAATAAACTAAGAATTATCCTAATAATATCCCCTGGGAGTGTCATAACAAAGAGTGCAACAAGGCTCGTTGTTGTGCACCAGTTCCAATTCAATTCTAGCACAAAGATGTGTTTTTGGGTTTTACCCCTAGGTACATATGTACCAGATCCGCCTCTACCTACTCATATCTAGACACTGATGTATTTCTTGGAAAAATCACTAAATCTCTACAATACAAAAATTGTAGGAAGTTATTATATACTAATCCTCAAAGTTTGTCTTAGGGTAATGTTCCCTAATCAGTGATTTGTTTCTAATTCTAGCTTCCAAGGAATATAGTAAACTTAATTTGATACAAAATGTAATGCCCCAAACACAGTAACCCTGATTCGGCGATTTATTATATAACATTTTTATGATCACAATGGATCAAATACTGAATCATCAGTCAGTTTAGTAGCCATGGATGTACTAGATACATTCACAAGTTTTACATTACATCATAAAATAAAAACATCAACAAAATTTTCCCCCTTTTTGAACACACTTATATATTTAGCCTATCCCTGTTGCTCAACCATAAAATACATCTTCACATCCTGGTTAAAATAAAACATAAAAAGGGGTGAGCTCAGATGCTCTGTAAGGATTAAAATATATCAGAGACTTTCATAAATAAGCATAAACATTTAATGCAATGTATAAGAAGAAAGAAAAATACTTTTAAACATAAACTTCAGAATAATATTCCAAAGATAAAACCAAATAATTCCATTTACATAATCACATGGATATTCTAATATTCGAATAATCACATTCAATATCAATAGCCAATTTCATAATGATGGAATGCGTATTGATAGACTTCATAACCACATAGTCAAGGCCTTATACCAAGCCTATAAATAATATTTTGTCAAGGCCTTGTGCCAAGACACTAGTTTCTCTCATGAGACCTACCGATGCATCTAGGAGCTATAGTGTGCTCCACCTATCACTTACTAAGTCCAATGCATTCCTCATATGAAAAGTTTTAAACATAACATAAACATTCAAATTAATACTAGAATACGAAATGTCAATAATTTATCCATAAACCACAAATGGTATAAAAATTACACATACACTATCAAATATATCACAAAACACTCAATACAATATGGAAGATATGTAACACAAATAAATCAACATCAAATAGGTTTAAAATATATCAATGAATGTTTACATAGATGAAATCAAAAGTTTTGGAGTGAAATATATCTTTATATTTTGAAATCATTAAGAAGTCATGTAATTATAAAAGAAAACATTTATTTTGAAAATATTCTAATAATATTGTAAGTGAATCTTAGACGATGTTATAACGGCGTAAAATAGTCACACCTGACGTATAAGTTAACAAATCATTCTGGAATTAATTTGTCGAAAAGGTCATAAAGTACGAGAGAAAGATACCTTTAAAACATATAAGGTCAAATAAGGGTATAAATGACTTTAACCCATTGTCTTGTAAACAATAAAAATGTTTTCAAATTCCTTATTTGGAAAACATCGATGTGGATAATAAAGAGGTCCTAGTAGAGACTTACATAAAAACTACCTCGGATTATAATGAGATTGTGAAATTAACCCTTACATTGTAATTTTATTAGTTTCTGGTATGTTAACCTCCTATATTAGTTAAAAAAATGTTATTAAATTATAAAATAACTATATACATAAATATGATATCATATATGATCCAATAATATTGCTTTGATAATAATGCTTCAGTAGTATCATCATTTCAGGTTTTAACTGATTCGTTTTCCATTATATGGTTGGATACGTTAGCCTTTTTTTATGGATAGGGTGTATTTGAATCATATAAAAAATGATATTATGTTCATAAAAAATTATTTTTAAACAAAAATTGAAAATTATTCTTGAATGATTACGATGGTGAATGAATCTCATCGCGTTCGTGGAGACTAGAATCTGTACATATGTACGAGCGACAATATCATTGTATTGATGATGAAATCGTATGTAATTGGATGTTATATAATATAAAAAGAATCATTATCATGTTATATTTATATTTACATCATTTATATTCATTATTATGCCCATCCAAAATAATTATGTGTTCAAATAACAAACTACACCACGGCGTGGAGACGATAAGTCGTACGTACGCATGTATAGTGACATTGTCATTTATAGGATGGATAGAATAATGAATATGGTTGTACCATATTTATAATAACATAATAGTATATATAAGATTATGGAGTTATTATTTAATAATGGAAACAACAAAGAAAGCGGAATTGGAATAGGAAAAGAACTTGAAAAATGTGATGATATACTTACCTCTTCTTCAAGTTCTTCCTTTTGATTTGATCAAAAGGGCTCCACAGGTTGGCTTTCTGAAAAGGAAGGTCTCTATGATGAAGGGAGGAAATTTTGGAGGATATTTGGTCAGGTTTTGGCCGAGCCAAAAGCCTTTGGAGGTGTGAAATTAAGATAAGGGGAAAAACCCTTTTATTAGAGAGGTGAGGGTCACTTTAGGAAAAGCTTGAAATATTATTTTATACTAAAATAATTTTTGGATTATAATGTCACAAAAATGAATTATTTATAGGCTATGGTGGAGATGGGTCGAAAAACTCTCAACCAGTAGGTTATTTACATGTCTAGGTCACCATATTAACCTTATATTTTAGATTTCACTCTTAGTTAAATAATTTGACATTTACCATGTCTCTTTGTAATTTTATATTATATGATTAATAAACTTATTATTACAATCCATGAAAACCCCATGTGGTTCATTATTAATATATATATATATAACCATATCTATTTACTTTTTCAAAAACATAGATTTTTAGAAATATTATATAAATTAATAATATAGTTTTTATTTTAAAAACTCAATTATGTCAATTTTGACACTATTTTTTATTAGGTATTTGTGAAAATAATAACAGCATTATTACCTCAAAGAAAATTATCTAATAAACCCTAACATGTAATATTGACTTATAATATTATTAAAATTCATCAAAAGTCACAAATTATATTTATTTTTATTTTTATAATATCAATTATTTAAATCATTCATTAATAAGGTAATTACTGCATCTTCATTGTGTCATAAAAATAAAATTATCTAACGTCTAAAAATTATAAATAAAGGACCATTATGTAGGATATATTTTTATATTTATAATTAATTTTTATAGTCTAATATATCTTATGTATAACCCTTTATTAAAAATGTTTTATTTATTAAACTTTAAATTTAACTCTTTTAACTCTTCTTTAAATAAAATAATATTAAATGTCCTAATCTAATCCAAGTGGACCAAAGGGGATAATATTTTATTCCTAAGGTTATTCATAGTAACAAATCACTTTTACAAGACCCGTCCAAAATTATTTTATTTGAATCTCCTAGATCAGCACTCAAAAAGATAGCATTCATCTCATGAATGAAACATCATTCACAAAACCTATTTCAGCAACAATAATTACCTAACAATATTATCCATCCATCCGGAAGGTATATCTACTCAAAACCAACATAGTACTACTAGTATATCAACTCTTTATCTATAACCCAAATAATTCTCCCCAAATTTGTTTTTGATATAGATAATCGCTACATAGATCATTTTAAAAATCACCTATGTCATTAGTTTCCAAATGAACAATCTAAACAAACTTTTACATTCATACCACTTGATCTATTGTGGCCTTGGAAGTAGATGTGATTCACATGACATCTGAATCTACATGAACATAAAAAACCATTAATTACTGGATAATCAAATAAATTCATAACCCTGATACTATCACCATCCCATGATGAATATTTCCATCAATAACATAATGGTAGTATTCTCCACACAAAATTATTGTCCATTCAATGATGAGAACTATAACCCCAAATTTGATCATATATTCTACATAATAATCTCTACACAAGTTTCTAACCACATGAATCTAAAAAAACATTATATACCCTGAAACCATGGGAATCATCCCCCATCACAAAAACAAAATGATATTATTCAACCATGAAAAACCAAGAAACTATCCCAGAGCATAATTTCAACCACACCTAACTGAACTAATTGGAAAGTTTCAATCATTAGTTTTCTTATCTACCCATCCAATATGCATAATATTGAATGGATATTTATGTCCTCGTGAATATAAATCACCAAATGTATGATCATTAAAACCCATTGATAATGACCCATGAGTCTTACACATAAGTACAATGATGTCAGACAACCCAAGATATCCCTCACATAATCAATAAAATCCCTAGTTAGCACCATTAATCATCAACATGTTTGATAACCTATAGACACATCACACATCCTTTATGGGAGTAAATAAAATATAACCCAATATCCCCTAACCATTGCCTCACATTACTAAATAACACTATATGCTATATCACATTTCTCATTCAGAGAGATTGGTAATCTAAGTTAAAATCTAAACACACTCTAACAAAGATATTAACTTCCTACTGTAATCTAGGTGGAACATCCCCACATGTAGGTCCCATTCCACTTTTACATATCATATATAACTACCAAAAATCTAATCCTCTCGACCAAAAAACAATTCATAAATACATAATACACTCCTTGTAATCTTCTAAGAACCAGGTATGATTTCCGTGGAAACATAATTGATATATCTACCATCATTATTACTTCATCAACCTATATTATGTGATACATAGATTTATAAAATTCAAAAACTAGGGGTTTTAACTATATAAAAAACAATTTAAGGTGTTTATTTATCACACATGATGTTTCATAAGGGACTGTATACTAAATTTCACTTTAAAATTCCTTGAAAAGTACCTTATTTTCAAACCTTAATGACCACTCTAGTCCTCTTTAAAATCATCAATTGACCTTGTACCAACGGTTTTTCAAACCATTATATCTAAAACCATCTAAAATCTATAATAATTTTCCCTAAGTATATAATTTCACCCAATCCCTCAAAGAAAAAATATGTAATATTAATTTCATGACTATGAGATATCAAAATTGGCCTCATCATCACCATTTTGTTAATTTTTTTAAAGGAAATGTGGAGAAAAACATCCTAGGAGGCCCTAGAAAACTAGTACATGAGAACATAGGAGGCATAAAATAATGCAGACCAAGGGCATCCCCTCTAACTAGGTCAACCCCCTCAGGCTTTAAGGCAAGAACATTATGAATTGAAATGGTATATGTACCATGGACATCATGGGAGGTAAGAAATTCTGCAACCTGGTTCCGAAGCTAAAACTGAATGCAAAAATCCTTCACAATTCCCTACAAGGAATTGTCTCCACCCCTTGTTCTATCAATTATTACAACTAAATCCGTCATCAAAACACCACATTTTACTCATTTAATGAATGGAAACGGATCCCCTATGAAGCACAAACGATACAACCATTATTATAAAAACCAAAATTTCTCCCAAATAAATTCCATTAAATGATTCCATGGTTCTTAAGCCACACTATACTTCCCAAAGTATCTATACATGTTCATAATATTCTATAACACAATATCTCATTCACCTTGTCTAACATTTTAACCCAATGACTCGCATCGAAAACTAATAAAGACAATATATTCCATTAAAAAACAATAAAAATCATTTTCCAAAGAGGAATAACCATTATCATACCCCAATACGTATATCTAATCACTCTGGAGATAGCCACGCCACTATCTACTTGAGCCATCAAATGTTGCAATATCAACCATATATGTAATATGGAATCCAACCACATCCCTTCCAATTATCTCCCAAACATAACATGGGGTATAACCATCCCGGGGAAACCATGAATATCGTCATAACACACTTAGGTAGATTTCATATAAAAATGTCCCTTGATACAAAATAGGATATATCTTTGATACTCAATTGCTATACCACCCAAACTAGGGCATACACTTTACACACTTACCCAATATGGGAAAATCATATACAATGTAAAATATTGGGAACATTTAAACAAAAAATGCATCAAATATACCATCATTTTAGTTTTAGTTAATTAATATCACCTTAAAGATATATTTAAAATAATATTGGATAAGAAATATTAGATTTTTTATTTAACAAAAACTAATTTCTAATACTGTTTGTGATGAGTTTTATTTACTAAAAAACATTTTCAAAAACATTTCACCATTTTCTACATAAAACCGCATTTTTTATAAAAAAATGTTATGCCCATGTCCATGTATACCAATGTTCCTAGTATAGTGCAGGAACTCATATTTATTGACCCACTGAGAAAATAAGAAAAAAATAATTCTAAATATCAACCAATGATTCCACACATGTAAAAATATCTCAATCATAACAACATGGAGATTGAAAATAACTAACCGCCCAAAATATCATGGGATTCCATCGTATTGGAATTTGGGATTTACATGGGTTGTGTATGTCCAAAACTATTATATGTATTGAATATTTCTACCCAGTATATAAATAGTAATAAAACCAAAAAAATACACTGATATAATTTTGTAATACATCACCCGGTAACAACCCACTGACCTAAAATTAGGTCACCAAATGACCACAAGCATGTCACCTTTTAAACTATATGCTACCAACCAATGGTGAGAGCTTATGAGAAATGTGTGGATATGATACACTTAATATCATAATATATATTAAAAAATAATTAAAAATGAACTGTATAATATAATAGAATAATATTTTAATAAAATATATTTTAGGTCAATAAAATTTCATAAAATAAATATGGTTGTAAGAACCCGGTTCTTATTTTTGAGGTACGGGTTTCTTCTTTTCTCTTTTCCGAAATTGTTTTTGAGAAAATATGCCAAATGGGGAAAAATCCTGATTTTTGGCAAGTACACGCCGTGTACTTTTGGCCGTGTGGGATGGTTACATGGGGCGTGTGTCCATGCCGGGGATGAAGGGTATAGGAACCAAATACACGCTGTGTTGTGGTCCCTTACACGCCATGTAGTCAGTCAGTAGGTGAATAGTAAGGAGGTGTCCAGCTGTGCGATAGCACATGCCGTGTACTCGTGAATACATGTCGTGTAGTCATGTCGGAAGGTGAATAGTGTCGCGCTGGCAGGAAGCCGCCAGAGGAACAGTTTAAAAATGGGAAGTACATGTTGTGTACTCGGAAGTACACACCGTGTACTTTGTTTTTTTCACATGAAACGGGCAGTAGCCTCCCCTGTTCACAGGGAAGGCTTATAACGGTATGTGGAAGCTCGGGAGAGGAGGCTGGAGGTTCAAAGATCTGCCGAGCGCACGTTTGGAATCTGTTTCCGCCTCGGACGGTCTCGTTGGAACCACTCGGGTAAGCCCTCCGCTCTCCTCAAGTCGTTCTTACCAATTCTTTCCTGAGGGAAAGTTATTTCTGTTTGAATGGGTTTTCTTCTTCGTCAGATCTACATCATTCTTGGGCATTTCTGGAATCGACGTTCACATATACTGATCATTGGTGTTTAAGGTAGGTGGCTTGGTGTTTACTTTTTCAACTGCTGTGTGTTTTGTGTATTTTGGTGCCACGAACCCATGTTGGGGTGGCGTGTGGCTGAGGCCTTGGATTTTTTAACTACCTAGAATTGTATAGTTAATTAATTTTGGTATTAAAATGTTTTTTTGGATGAGTGATTTGATCCAGGACCACCCTGGGGGTGTGTTCCTCTGTTTATCCGTTTGGCCAGGATACCCAAGGGTATACCTAGTTTATATTACGCCTCTAAAGTAATGGTTGTAGAATTTCCTTGAGAGGAATTTCTTGTGAATGTTTATTTATAAGTTGATCATGGCCCAGTTACCTGTTTAGCCTGAGGGTAGTGTTGTGATTAGCCTGTGGGCACTGTACTATTATCCTGTGGGCAACTTCTTCCATGCCTGTGGGCAGTTGATTCTGTGCCTTTGGGCGACACTACATACACTTGTGGGCAAGATCCGTGTGCATGTGGGCACATTCCTATGTTTGGATTTCTCTTTACATGAGGGTAGGATTTTACATGTATGCAGACATTGGTTTTTTTCTTAGAATATTCACTGTGGTGATATTTTAATTTAAATGAATAAATCGATATTGAAATGAAATATAACATGTTATGTCAGTTTATTTCAATACTGCTTACATTATTGCATTTACTAATACACACTGTTGTTGCATGCTTTACACACAGTTGGGCACGGGCCTTTGGTGGTTGCCTACTAGGAATTTATTTCTCACACCCTATTTGGGTCATGCTTTTCGGCCCAAACAGATTACGTTTTGACAGGTGTAGATAAGGGAAAGGGTCCATATATAGGTACTTGATTGCTGCTGAGGTGTAGTAGAGCATGGGACCGGGCATAGGCTCACTATTCCGCTGGCTGTTCTGTTTTTCTTTCCATTACTTGTACTCTGTATTGTAATGTACTACTATGGAACATGTTCTAGATATTTTCCTAGAATAGTGACATGCTTCATCTTCCCATATATATACGAATGCTGGTTTTCTTTTTGTTATCAAATATCCATTTCAGTTATATATACTGTTACTACTTCTGATGTTGCTATATGTTTTATTTCATTCCACTGCATTTCACTTTGACAAATGAGGGCATAGTTTCCCCACTATCATACCTGGGCCCTCGTTGATAGTCAACAGCCTCTGGCGTTTGGGTAAATGCACTTGAGGTCATGTGGCGAACCGGGTTCGGGGTACCCTTGTGTGGCACCCGGAACCAGGACGTTACAAAGTGGTATCAAAGGGGTTTATTTTCATTGACTTACTATTTGGAGTCGTATTCAGGGATAGGATGAACGGTAGTTGGTAATAAGATGTGCCTGGGCATAGCTAACCTGTGTATAGGGAAAATCCAATTTACCTCGTATTGCAATTTTACTGATTTTTCAATTTACAGTTGATTAGATTTTCACCATTGGGTGATGCACTTTTGATTGTTCTGTTTATATTTTATCGGTGGCTTCTATTTAGTTGCAACCCGATGAGATGACGGTATTCCATCTCATGCATCATTTAGGAACATGCTAGAAATCACATGCCTTGCATAGTTCCATGCCTTGTAGGTGCATTAGAAATTACATGTTGTTGTGATAGTTTTTGTGCTTGTAAATCATGTTTTTGTGATAGCTTCTTAATAAATACCTTCTATGTGATATGGTATGTTTGAATGATCCGGTTAAATGAATGGACACGAAACTTTGGTTTTTGGGGAGTATGGGCCCCCATTGACTGGAATTTGGTGGATCATTGACTGTTTATAATATTATAACACAGAAAAGATATCAAATTTTGATTCGTGGGGAGTATGGGCCCTCACGGGTTGGAGTTTGACAATTAGGTGGTGTTTTTTCTTATTTTATGGGTTCCGGGGAAGTTTCTAATGCATAATGTATGCAAACCTAGGATACACACCGTGTAGTACTTCAAACACAGCGTGTATGGCCTTCTGTTCGAGATGAAAAATGAACTTTTTGAGTACACACCGTGTACCCAGAGTACACGCCGTTTAGTCTCATCACGTGTCACAAGCCATGTGGTCGGTGACACGGGGTAGGGAAAGGCTTGGGAGAAACACACTGTGTACATGATGTACACGCCGTGTAGTGTTGACCCGGAGTCCGACCGTGTAACTAACAACACGGGTCAGTGAACTCTTTTCTTGAACACATCATGTCAATGATGGACACGCCGTGTAGTGTGACCTGGGGACTCGGCCGTGTAACTAACAACATGGGTCGGTGTCACCTCTCATTGAACACGCCGTGTACCTGTTGGGAAGGTCGTGTAGTCTAGTATCAGGACAGACCGTGTGGAGTTAGCCGTGTGACTGGAAAATTGGGTGGTGTACACACTGTGTGCGGATGTAACACGCCATGTAGTGTCAAGCCGAGTAGTTGGCCATGTCACAGACGACACAGGCATTTGGAAAAATTTCACCATACACGCCGTGTAGATTATATACATGCCGTGTAGTTTCCTTCAACGGATTTCGTGTGGCTTAGCCGTGTCGAAGGACTCGGGTAGGGGAAGGGAAGTCAAGTACACTACGTATAGTAATTTTTCACGCCATTTAGTCATTTTTTACAGATCTTGAAATGCTTTCTCCATCTTGTTCCCTTTTGGTTCCTTCGCTTTCAGTCCATGATAAATCTGGAATCTAGGGCGTGTTTTTGACCTTTTAGTTTCATGCCGCCTAGACGACCGCGCATTTTTCGCCAGGGGAGCGGAAGCGAGTATACTCCAGATATGGTGGGCCATGGGATACCAGTGGATCCTCCAGTAGAGCCAGATGTGGTGCCAGCCGTTATTCCAGACCTAGGCGCAGAGGCGCAGTTCCGTGAAGGCTTTATGCAGTTCATGCAGACCTTTCAAGGAGCACCACAGGCTGCCACATCTATGGCTGAGATGACTTGTATCATCTAGCAGCAGCATCCGCCGACATTTTCTGGGGATGGTGGACCATAGGATTCGGAGTCATGTCTTGGATCGATGCAAACTATTTTTGAGAATCTTGAAACGCCTCTAGGGAGGAGGGTCAAGCTCACGACTTACATGCTGCGTGATTCCGCCAAGAGGTGGTGGGATGTTACCACCTAGTCAGAGCATCACAGAGACATGGCGAATGGAATGTTCAGGCGAGTTGAGTTGGACCAGAGCATCATGGGTGAGGTGGAGTCATAGCCAAGATTGCGATTTAATATCTGGATGACTAGGGGACTTTTCAAATGGATTTCCCTCCAGCGGTAAAACGTCTCAGTGATATCTTCTTGGATGACTTTTTAGGTCTACCTCGAAAGCATGAGGTGGATTTCTCTATTGATATTTTTCTAGGAGCAGCACCGGTGTCCATTCCTCCTTATAGAATGGCTACGCCTGAGTTTGAGGAGCTCAAGAGGCAGTTAGAGGAGTTACAATAAAAGGGTTTTATCTGACCCAGTACTTCTCCATGGGTTTCTCTGGTCCTTTTTGCGAAGAAGGCAAACGATACCATCAGACTCTATGTGGATTATCGGAAGCTGAACCAGTTGACAGTTAAGAACCAATCTCCCTTGCCGAGGATCAATGATCTTTTTGATCAACTTCATAGAGCACGAGTGTTCCTGAAGATTGACATGAGATCAGGATTTCATCAGCTGCACGTTAGACCATCTGATATACCCCTCACGGCTTTCAGGAGTGGGCATGGTCAATACGAGTATATGGTTATGCCGTACTGACTCACGAACATGCCAGCGGTTTTCATGGATCTGATGAATCGTGTGTTCCTTCCCTATCTAGATTATTTTGTGGTAGTATTCATGGATGACATCTTGGTGTACTCTCACACTCAACATGACCATGCCACCCATCTTGGGACCATATTGAGTACACTAGGAGAGTATCGTCTATATGTTATGCTCCCTAAGTGCCACTTTTGGATGGACCAGATTCACTTCCTGGGTCATATCATCTCAGAGGCAGGAGTTTTAGTAGACCCAGAGAAGGTGAGAATAGTAGTTTCTTGTGAGCAGCCTAAGAACATGTTTGAGATACGAAGTTTCTTAGGTCTGGAAGGTTACTAAAGACGTTTCATCTAGGACTTCTCCTACTTAGCAACACCGTTGACGAGTTTGAAAAGGAAGGGTGTGAAGTTCATTTGGACAGAAGCTTGTGATACACCATTTCAGGACCTGAAAGGAAGGTTGACATTAGAACAGATCTTGATACTCCCAGAGAAGGGGAAGAGCTATATAGTTTACTGTGACGCATCAGGTATTGGGCTGGGAGCAGTGTAGATGTAGGGAGACCGATTTGTTGTGTATGGGTCTCGGCAGTTGAGGCCACATGAGAGGAATTAACTGACGCATGATCTCGAGTTGGCTGGAGTTGTGCTGGCGTTGCACTATTGGAGGCATTATTTATAGGGAGAACGTTTTGTGGTTTTCACCGACCACAAAAGTCTCATGTATATCTTTACTCAGTGTAACATGAAACTGAGGCAGCGAAGGTGGGTCAAATACCTACAATCCTTTGATTTTGAGCTTGCCTATACACCTGGAAAAGGTAATAAAGTAACTGATGCACTGAGCAAGAAGACTCAGATACATGCAGTACAGGAGGTCAGTGATGAGTGGTAGCTCATGGATTTGTTCTCTAAGATGAATTTGGAGGTGCACGACAGTTAGGGGAAAACATATCTTTCATCTTTAGCTGTGACCTCTAACCTCCTAGACAGAGTGAGGATGAGACAACTATCTGATTCGGAAGGCCTAGTTCTACGGGAGTCGGTGGCAAGTGAGGACCCTTCTCCTGGTTGGACGATAATCGATGATGAGGTATTATGTTTCCATGGACGAGTATCGGTTCCAGGGGATATACACGAGGAGTTGATGCGGGAGTTTCATGCTTCAGCTTGGTCAGTTCATCCTGGGGTTACCAAGATGTACCGTGACATGAGACGTCAGTAGTGGTGGCAGGGCATGCAGAGAGATGTAGTTGGTTTTGTTAAGAGGTGTTCCACCTATTAGCAGGTGAAGGCAGAGCATCAGAGACCAGCCGGGTTGTTACAGCAGTTACCTATCCCAGAGTGGAAATGGGATGATGTTGAGATGGATTTCATGACTGGTCTGCCGAGGTCACCTTGAGGCAATGATATCTTGTGGGTTGTTGTGGACAGACTCACGATGGTAGCTCAATTTTTTCTGATCAAGGAGACCATCGGTGATGACGATCTCGGAAGGTTGTATATCGGAGAGATCGTACATCTTCATGGGGTCCCTAATTCTATCGTTTCAGATAGGGACACCTGTTTTACGTCTCATTTCTGGCAGAGTTTTCAGAGGGCACTGGGTACACAAGTGCTTCTGAGCACAACATACCTCCCTTAGACCGATTGCCAGTCAGAGCGTATGATACAAGTGCTTGAGGACATGCTGCGTGCATGTGTCCTAGACTTTGGGGGCTCTTGGGAGAAGTATATTACCCTAGTTGAGTTTTCCTATAACAATAGTTTCCAAGTGACAATCGAGGTGTTTCCTTACGAGGCTTTATATGGTATGCCATGTCGATCACCCTTGTGCTGGTTAGAGGCAGGTGAGGCAGATTTACTGGGACCACATCTCGTGCCAGAGACTTCTGAGCAGGTCCAGTTGATTCAGAAGTGGATAGATACCGCACAGTCTCGTTAGAAATCTTATGCTGATCACCGCAGATGACCTTTGGAGTTCGTGGTCGGGGATTAGTTTTTCTTGCGTGTTTTTCCGAGGTCGGGACACATGCGAATCAGGAGATAGGGTAAACTTTCATCGAGGTATGTGGGGCCATTTGAGATTTTGGAGAGATTCGGGCCAGTTGAAAATCGGTTGCAGTTACCTCAAAGGTACCGGGACATGCACGACGTCTTCCATGTATCTTAGTTGCACCGCTATCATTCAGACCTATCTCACACCTTTCAGCCAGAGGAGGTTGATCTTTAAATGGATGTGTCCATTGATGAGCATCTGATTCGTATCGTTGAAAGGAGCACAAATTCTCTCTCAGGAATGTCAGTTCCTCTCGTACGGGTGCTATGGCAGCATGGCCTAGTGTAGGAAAAAAACTGGGAGCGGGGGACCGACGTACATGCTCAGTGGCTAGAGTTATTCTCAGCTTTACCTTTTCCACCCTTGGATGGGAAATTCGGGGATGAATTGCTTTATGGGAGGAAGTTTGTATGAACCCGGTTCTTATTTTTGAGGTATGGGTTTCTTCTTTTCTCCTTTCCTTATGTTTTTTTGAGAAAATATGAAAAATGGGGGAAAATCCTGAATTTTGGAAAGTACACGTTTTGTACTTTTGGACATGTGGGATGGGTACATGGGGCATGTGGCCATTCCGGGGATGAAGGGTGTAGGAATCAAATACACGTTGTGTAGTGGTCCATTACATGTTGTGTAGTCAGTCAGCTGGCGAATAGTAAGGTGGTGTCCAATTGTGTGACATCACACACTGTTTACTTATGAAGACATGTCGTGTAGTCATGTCGGTAGGTGAACAGTGCCTCATTGGTGGGAAGCCACTAGAGGAACCGTTTAAAAATGGGAAGTACACGCCGTGTACTCGGAAGTACGCGTCGTGTACTTTGTTTTTTTGGCTTAAAATGGGCAGTAGCCTCCCCTGTTCACAGGGAAGGCTTAGAAAGGTAAGAGGGAGCTCGGGAGAGCAGGCCGGAGGTTCTAAGATCAGTCGAGTGCACACATGGAATCTGTTTCCACCTCAGACGATCTCGTTTGAACCACGCGGGTATGTCATCCACTCTCCATAAGCTATTCTTACCAATTCTTTCTCGAGGGAAAGTTATTTACGTTTTAATGTGTTTTCTTCTTCGTTAGATCTATGTCGTTCATGGGAATTTCTGGAATTGACGTTCATGTATACTGATCATTGGGGTTTATAGAAGGTGGCTTGGTGTTTATTTTTCCAACTGCTGTGTGTTTTGTGTATTTTGGTGCCACAAACCCATGTTGGTGTGTCGTGTGGCTGAGGGCATGGCTATTTTAACTACCTATAATTGTATAGGTAATTAATTGTGGTTTTAAAATGTTGTTTGGGATCCATGCATGGATCTAGGACCACCCTGAGGGTGTGTTCCTCTATTTAGTCATTTGGCCAGTAAACCTGAGTTTATGCCTAGTTTATATTATGCGTCTAATGTAGTTGTTGTAGAATTTCCTTGAGATTAATAGCTTGTGAATGTTTATTTACATGTTGGGCATGGCCCGGTTACCTGTTTAGCATGAGGGTAGTGTTGTGATTAGCATGTGGGCACTGTACTATTAGACTGTGGGAAACTACTTTTGTGCCTGTGGGAAGTTGATTCTGTGACTGTGGGCGACACATCTTACGCCTATGGGCAATATCCGTGTGCCTGTGGGAAAATTCATCTGCTTGGATTTCTCTTTACCTGAGGGTAGGAGTTTACGTGTCTGCAGACATTGGTTGTTTTCTTAGAATATTAATTGTGGTGATATTTTAATTTAAATGAATAAATGGATATTTAAATTGCAATATAACTGGTTAAGTTAGTTTCTTTCATTACTGCATACTTTATTGCATTTACTACTACACGCTAGTGTTTCATTCTTTACACACAGTTGGACATGGGCCTTTGGTGGGTGCCTACTAGGAATTTATTTCTCACACCCTGTTTGGGTAATGCTTTTCAACCCAAACAGATTACGAATCTACAGGTGTAGATAAGGGAAAGGGTTCCTATACAGGTACTTGATTGTTGCTCAGGTGTACGAGGGAATGGTATCGGGCTTAGGCTTGCGATGTCGCTGGCTATTCTGTTTTTCTTTCCAGTACTTTTACTCTGCATTGTATTGTTCTGCTATGTAACATGTTCCGGTTGTTTTCCTTGAATAGTGACATGCTGCATCTTCACATTTATATATGACTACGGATTTCCTTTTTGTTATCAGTTATCCATTTCAGTTATATATACTGTTACTGCTTCCTCTTTTTTTGTATGTTTTATTTCATTCCGCTGCATTTCACTTTGACAAATGAGGGCATAGATTCTCCACTATCAGACCTAGGCCATCGCTGATAGTCGGCAGCCTCTAGCGTTTGGGGAAATGCGCTTGAGTTCATGTGGCGAAACGAGTTTGGGGCACCCGTTGTGTGGAACCCAGAACCAAGACGTTACAATGGTATAACAAAATGGGATCCATTTTTGATAAAAATATATATAGAAGGATATTCCACTGGGCAGATAATGTACTATAATAAGAAATTGACCAAAATGAAATTGGATACATTACATTATAAACTTGTGTCCATCATTTTTCGTATCTCCAAATACCTATAAAACTACTCTATCTAGTTCCCTAGGATATCGTATCATGTAAAATATATAAAAAGAATGTATTCACATCATGAATCCCATGGAGGGTGTGAGAAAAAAATATCAATAAGAAAATACCAATGATGTTCCATTGAAATGTCAAAAAAATATTAAATAATTCATAATAAATAAGAATAATATAAGAATTTTAGTCAGGTTATCATATGCCAATAGGCTGCCATGACACTAATCATTACCTATTATAGTCTATGTATAAATTAATAGACATATAATTTCATTAAACTATCCCTATGCAGTATAAATCAGGGTGAGTTATCACCTTGTTATTTTATTATTAATTTTTCTTTAAATTAATACTATATTAATAGATTATCTTGCACACAATTATGAACTAAAACAATATATAATACATTTTATTAACATAAAAATTTCAATTAAATTACATTAAAACATTTATTACATACCATGGTCGATTAGATTTATTACAATTGATACAATTAAAACAATATAAGAAAATAGAAAAAATATTATCATGAAAACTAGGAGATCCATTAGATTATTTTCACTCCTGAAAATCACCATTAGTATAACCAAATATGTAATGAGAAATAATATTATGAAAGGATAAATCATTATGATGAATGAGAAGTGCGAATTATGACGTTATAATGGTATAATGACTCTGGATTTTCATACATGGATATTACATCTTTTTATATGAATATTCAATACATTACAAAAAAACATACCTAGGGACTTTAATAGTTTATTGCATTTGGAAACATAGAACATAATAATCTTAATTCATGGCAGATCATAAAATTTATCCCATAAAGGTAATCCCATTTTTTTCTCCTACATAATGACCATTCTTCATAACCTAGTAATAGGAACCATAGGTAAGGTTGAGCTCAAATACTCATTAAGGGTAAATAAGGTAGATAATCAAGAATAACACGAGAATAAGTGTATGAGAACATCAGAAAAAAATTGAAAACAATACCCTACATATCAAAGATAATAATTTTTAGTCATGGAATAAATATGGGTAGCTTATAAAACATGAATTATAAGGATATCAAATAACGTGATCTATTAGAGAATAACATTGACATAAGACATGAATTTTTTGGAAAACACATAAGAATATAAAATTATTTCCATATTAGTCATGGCTCACTAATAAAGACACCATATTAGACAAATTCCCTTTCTGATCTGGGTTCACTCGCAATTCTAGCTTAGTCTTACTGAATTAAGTTCACTCACCATTCTAGCCCAATATTACTAAACCAGGTTCATTCACCATTCCATCCCTATCTTATTGAACTAGGTTCAGTCCTCCTTCTAGTATTATCTTACGGAATTAGGTTCACTACCTATTCCAGTATTGTCTTACTAAATTAGTTTCACTCCCTATTCTAACAATGTATTAATGAACTGGGTTCACTCTCTATTCCAGCCCTATCTTACTGGACTGGGTTCACTCACTATTCCAACCCTAACATACTGAACCTAGTTCACTCTCCATTCTATTCATGTATATCTTATGAGATATAAATCTTTACCTAATTCATTGGAGGGAGATAGAGGTCCCACCCAGCATTGGATACAATGTAACCATCATTCATGGTTATTATATAACCACCATCACATAATGAAAATCATAAATAAGTGTGCGAAAAGATCATAAAACATTTTTCATATAATAACTTATGAAAAAAAAATGAAGGTTTCATAATCATTTCATCATTTAACCATAGCATAACTTGTGAAAAGAGGAAGTTTTCATAAAATGAATAGCATTGTATAACCCATGAAAGAGAAATGGGTTTTATAAACATATTTTTAACGAAAAAAACATTTTTAGAAAGTTTAATAATTTTATCCTTGGTTCATATCCTGGGTAAAGCATAAATTATATCAAATTATGTTATCTTAGATGGAGAAGGATTTTGAAAGATCACTTGAAACATTTCAAAAGGAAAATTACCATTCATTTAAAATAACGTTTGAAAACATAAAAAATTTCAAAATACATTTCTTTTAAAATAACATTGCAAACATAAAAATTAATCTTTAAAAAATTAATTAAAAAAATTCTTAAGGAAAATATCCTTTCTAATATGAAAATAATTTTTAAAACATAAATCATTTTTTTAATACTTTTCATTTCAAAATAACATTGAAAACATATAAATTAATCTTTAAAAATAAATTAAGATATTTATTTAGTAAAATATATTTTTATATTTGAAGAAAAAAATTAAATCATTTTGGAAAATATTTTTAGAAAACATGATTTGGTATGGAAATGAGTTTTTGACCAAAAAGATGATTTGTCATAAAAACATTATCTTGAACTCTTGAGTACATAAGGAGAGGAAGATAAATTAATAACATGTATTATCATTACATAACCATATGAGAATGTAATTAATGAGTTTATTGACAGATAAATCATAATATTTCATAATTATAAGTATAATCATAAACAATCCCAATGAATTATGAGATTATAACATAAAACTATTACCATAGTGGTAACATTGAAATATCATCCCCCTGAATGAATAAAATAAAATGAAACATAAAATATTACTAGGATAAATAAATTCATTATATTAAAATTTAAATATGTGTATACAGTCATTTTGAAAAATTACATGTGTATAATATAAGGTAGATATCAAAGAATGAAAATTGAGACAAAATACCTTTTGATTTGTTATCTTTTGAACTGTAAACCCCATAAAATAGAGATACTAAAATGGATATAAAAATACCCATAATTTAAAAGTATAAGAATAATAAAAATATTCTTGGGGATTATATAACCCCCATAAATGAAACATGTGGTGGAAATGGAATTTTTCCAATAAAAAATAAAAGCGAGACAAAAATCTCTTACCTTAAGACTTAACATTCATCGTACTAGTTAATGATTATTTTATAATAAATATAGTTTTATTATACATATATTAAAGAATCATATGCATATATATATTAACATATATGGTTTTCTTATGACCTATTATTACCTGTTTATTTACATTTCCAAGTAAAAGTCGTGTTTTGGGCAATAACTTCATTGTTTTTCTTATATGTTTTTATATTTATTTTTAAGTCCAATTACATACCGTTGATTTTTCATATAAAAATTTAAAACCATGTTAAAAATAATATATTTATTCATTATATATTTATTTAGATTAATCCATAAATTTTAGTGATAGGAAATGATATACAACGATCATGGATATGGAAGGTTGTACGTACACATGAATGTTGTTTCCATTTTGTTGTCAGATTGAAAGAAATAAAATTAAATGATATATATTATCACAAAAAAATATTTTTTATATAATATATATCATATATTTTTATTAAACCCATCTTTAATACCTTCCATGTAATGCATGAATTAATCACATCACTTATTGAGGCGGTAGTCTTCCATACACATGAGAGGCCCTGTCGTATTCCTGAAAAATGAAGAGTATGAAGCTATGTTTCATATAATAAATCCAGGATCACAATAAAATAATATATATAATATATATCATATAAAAACAATAAATCCATCATTATATCAATCCTCTACTGGTTATAATTTATAAAAAACGAAATCATTTCTTGATGCGGTAATCCGTCGTACACAGGAATAATGATTTTGTAACCCATTTAAAGGAAGAGTCTATGGTTGTAGGTCAGAAAATTAATATAAAAATATATTAATATATTAAATATAATATGCTTATTATATAGTAATTTTATGATATTAATTTAATAATGTGGATAAGTAAATAAAATAAAGATTCTCATTGAATAAGATCACCTCTTCATTGGATATTCTCTTTAGGTTTCCACAGAATCCTTCCTAGGATGGAATTATTCCAAAACATAGGCTTATATGATTAAATTTGAGAATTTGGGAAGTTATATGTTAGGTAAAAAAATTGTTTTTAATTTTCTAGTTAGGTAAGAGATGGGGTGTCCTCTTATAAGTGGGGGAGAGGACACACACGGGTTTTTTTTGGAAGGAATTGAGTGCTCCCACATTTTTGATAAGTCAAAATGGTCAGAAATGGACAGTTCATGAACATTAACGGTTTAATTGTCTAAGTATTCTAATAAAATAGTATTTATACAAGTATATAGGTTATTTTTCCCTTATATTTTATGATTAACCCCCCCCCCCACACACACACACGTAAACCCATTTTTACCTTAACTGTGGTAATTTAAATTTACTACCTTCAATATTCATTTTTGTAAAAAGATAAATTTTCCTTATTAGATAATATGAATAATTAATATTAAAAATATGGAAATTTTCCAAAATTCCATTAAAATAATTGGAAAATGTTAATTTAAAATTAATCTCATATAAGTTTTAAGAATGCGAGTTTTTTAATATAGAATGTTCCAATGTTTAAAAAGTTTTTATATGTAATTTCAAATATGAAAAAGATTAAAATGAAATAAATTGCATTAATTGATATAAAATTTATCTAATTTTACATTAAAACAAATCAATATTATAAGTTAACTTTATAAATTATTTAAATAAGAAGGAAGTTTCAATTAAAATTCATTATTTTTCACTATTCACTAAAAAATGTAACTTTTTATAAAAATACCCAAAACTAACACTAAGATAATTTTGATTTTATTATTTAAAAAATGAGGTTTATTTTTTCAAATAAATTTTACGAAAGTGAAAACATTTATGTTTAAAATAATTACGCCATTAGGATGCGACAAAACTATTTTCTAGAAATATATTTTTTAAACTGTAAAATTAGAATTATTCTTATCTCTTGTACAAAAAAATAAAATGAATGTTAAATAGTTTATTGAATATATAAAATATAAATTTTATTTAAAATCATTCAAAAAAATTGTTTTTTATTTTTTCAAGTAGAACACATTTGTTTTCATAGAAAAGTAGTTTTTTTAGAAAAACATTTCCTTTATTTTCAAATTGTTTTTATTTTAATTTATAATTCATTTTCTTCTAAATAATTCCTTATATATACATGTGTAACCCATATTTTCATAATTTTGTTAACTATATTGTCACTCATCATTCAAATAGTTTGGTGATAACAATATTATTAAATTATAATATTTTAATTGTATGTCACGTTTTTTTATTAAATTAAATATTTCATGTGATGAAAGATAAACTCAGGATTGTGTGTAACACAAGAAAAAAAATGTTATTTTATGTAATAGAATCTAAACATATATTTATGTGTAATGAAAAATAAAATTATTATTTCATCTCACAAAAAATATAGAAATAATATCATTTATTTGAAAAAAAAAATTCACAAAATCTCGGGGAGTTACATTTTACCCCCCTAAAAATGAATTTCACCCTCAAAATTCATCTAGGTCACTAAAGATTTAACATTTGAAAATTAGCTTATAGAAGCTCACATCATAAAAAGGGTTAATAAAAAATCCTCTTGGAAATGATAAATGGGTGTGTTGAAGTCTTCTAGAATAATGTATATGGGGTTTTGATATAGTAGAACATAGGCTGGAAGTGAAATCATAGATATATAATAGAAAACTAACACCCAAATAATAATGGAGAGTGATAGTGAACATTGATCACAAGAAAGTTGGTAATCTGGAGAACGTTAATGATAACACATCCATAAAACATTGGGGCCTGAAAAATTTTATTGATATCATAAAAAATGATTATAACAGGAAAACAATTTATATCATGAACCATTTATTAATATTGAATAATTATCATGAGAATATATACTTACATTATTTTTTTCCATTTCTTAAGAATAATCTCACCCTTTGGCTATGCATTATTCAATTTCCTCTTCTTATATTACTCTAAAAAATTATGTTTAATTTTTAATCCCTAAAGAACCAATGTCTCTTAATATCAATAAATAATGATAATTCAATCCTTTTATCCCTAGTTATAACAAAATGAAAATGGATAGCACTGGTTATCTAACATGAATAAATATTCATATAGATAATTAAAACATTAATCACTAAAACATATTTCATATTTCAATATAGTTAATTTCATAAATTTTTAACCATAAGACCCTTATGAAATATTAAAATCCAAAACATGATGAATAAGAACACTAAATTTCTCCAAATCCCCCAAATATCAAAAGGTGGATCATGATTTTAACAGGAAAAACAAGGGAATAAATTCATCAAATATTCTCCTAAAGATTTTAATAACTATAATTACTATGAAACATAAATTAAAACATTCATTATTACTTATTAATTGAATAAGACCATATATTATTAAATATATTCCAATGATCCAATACTATTGTAAACTCCATCAATGATAACATAAACTATTTTTCCAACAAATCCTTTATTAGTTCTGAGGTTATCATTACTATCTTGTTTAGTTCAAACATACCAATATTTTATTTATCTAAAGTAAACACCATTTTCATAATCTTGAGAACATATGAAGGTTTATATTCACTCAATCACCTTTCCATTAAATCACATTCAATCCATCAGTACCGTTTAACATATTTTTTAAAATAGTTATCGAAAAAATATACTAAACTTTCCTTATATATTCCATGATTCACATAACATAATCCTTTAATTCCAGTTCATAATTATACCAATCATCCAAATTCCCCCTAAAACAATTAACTAGGATTCATTACCTTATTCCTTAAAACATATTTACTTTCATATGTCATTTTTAGTCTCTTCACCGTCAGCAGTATAACAATTACTCTTACAACCATTTTGATTTTCATCACAAGATTTCCCCCTAGGAAATCAATTTAATTATGCCCAGAATTCCAACATTTAAAGCATTCATCCATTGATAATTCCTTTTGGATACCAATATTCCTATATATTTCATTAACCAAACTATTCATTTTTTTATAGTTACTTTCTTTATGTCTATATTTTCCATTGTCAAATTATATTAATGTTCTTATAAGAAAACAACATGGGTGTTTCTTCCCACATTCACAACACATAGGAAACTGAATACTCTTTCCCACAAGGTATCCACTACCTAAACTCTTGTAAAACTATTTTCTATATCTTCTTTAGTGAGTCTTAGGTTTAGTTATGTTTTATTTTTTTAATCATGTAATGTGAAAAATAATTTTCCATAATCACAAAATCATTTACTCCAATAATCATTCAATTTGGTTGATCATCAGTAAATTTCCTGTCACATTAAATTCTAAACTAGTTATTTCAGGTTCCTTCAATTTACTAAAACTATAAATCTTAGTGTGAGGAATAATAATCATAGAGAAAACCCACATAATCATGAAAAATAACCTATAGGTTGTCAAAATCATGACACGTTCTTTTAAATTTTTGATATTTTAGGCATAACCAAGGCCATCCATGGGCACGATCAATTAAATACATCATGATGGTTTATATTTGTGTTTACAAATAATATCTCCCAGGAGTGTAAAATTAGGTGTGCATCAAGGCCCATTGTTTTTCACCAGTTCTTAATCAATTCTAGATCAATACAGTTCTTTTAGGGTCATTACCCCTAGGTATATCTATTATAGAGGGAACTCTATATATAGAATCCATATAGGGATGTAATTTCATTAAAACACTTGATCTATCCTTTACCAAAATCCCGTGTCATTTTCCTATTCTTTGAATAATCCTTAGAAATATCCTTAGAGGCTTATGTATACATACCCTTAGAAATATACCTTGGGATCTCACTAACAGTTTCCCATTCAATTTTCCAATGGTTAAATAAACCTTTCCTATGATAAAAACTATTAAAAAACTAGGATTTTCATACATGGATATTATATCTTTTGGGATGAATATTCTATACATTATAAAAACACATGCCTAAGGACCATACTAGTTTAGTTCCTTTGGAAGCATAGGAACACAATATCCTTAATTATTGGAGTGTCTTCAATTTATCCCATAAATAGCTTCCCATTTTTTACTCCTACCTTAACACCATTCTTCAAAATCTAGGGAAAGGAAACATTGGAAAGGATGATTTCAAATGCACGATAAGGGTAAACCATAGAGATATGTAAGCATAACATTAGAATAAGGTTATGAGAACATGAGAACAACATCTGAAAATAATTCCCTATATATCAAAGATCAAAATCTTGAGTAACAGCATAAATATTGGTGGTTCATAAGAAAATAATCATAATGAAATAAAATAACATGATCCATTAGTGCATAATATTGGAAAAAACATGTATTTTTTGGAATACACATAAGTATAAAGAATCAGTTCTGTATTATTCAAGGATCACTACCAAGGACATTATAGTGGAAAAATTACCTTACTGAACCAGGTTCCCACCCCATTCTAGTGTTGTCTTACTGAACAAGGTTCACTCCCCAGCCTAGCATTGTATTACATAACCAGGTTCAGAACTCAGTCAATCCATGTCTTTCTGAACACGGTTCTCTTATTATTCCAGCCCTATCTTACTAAATCTGGCTCACTCCATGTTCCATTTTAGTCATATTGAGCCAGGTTCACTCTCCATTCTAGGCCTGTCTTACTAAATAGGGTTCACTCCCAATCCTATCAATGTTATACTGAACTAGTTTAATGGAATATTATGGACCTATCTTACTGAACCATGTTCACTTCCAATTCCAATCTCATCTATCACATGATATATAAATCATCACCCAATGCATTGGAGGGCGATATAGGACCCACCCATTTTTTTTTATAATGTAACCACGATTATAGGTTATAATGTAACCACTATCACATAATGAAAATTATCCATATGTGTGAAAATAGATCATAAGAAATCATCATATCATAACCTATGGAAAATATTGAGGTTTCATAATCATTTCATTATTTCATCAAAGCTTAACCTGTGAAAATAGGTAGGGTTCATAAGAGTTCTTTCCTAGTATAACCGGCGAAAGAGAACTGGTTTTCATAAATATATTTTCATCATAAACATAAACCATTCAGATAAATTATAATAATGTTATCCTTTTTTCATGTCATTAGTAAAGAAAAAATAATATCAAAGGATGTTATCTTAGACGGAGAATAATTTTGAAAGATAACTAGGATCATTTCATTAGGAAAAATGAAATTCATGGAAAATCACTTTTAAAAACATGAAACATTTTCAAAATCATTATCCTTGAAAATAACATTTAAAAAAAGTATATTAATCATTAAAAATATAATCTAAAAATTTTCTTTTCAAATATATATTTTTTTCTTTGCAAAAACATTTTAAAACATAAACAATTTCGAAAAACAATTTTTTTGAAAATAACCTTGGAATCATAAAAAAGAAAATTTAAAAATAATATAAATAATTTATTGATTAAAATTACCATTCATATTTTAAAACTTTTTTTAAAACTTTTTTTGATAACATGGTTTTGGAAGAGAAATATTTTTTTGTCCGAAAAGGCATTTTTTCAAAAAAACATTATTTTGAACTATTTTGTACATAAAGACACGAAAATGAAGGTATAACATGTAATATAATTACATAACCATCATATAATAAAATTAATTATTTTATTTATAAATATATCTTAATATTAAATCATTGGAAGCATAATCATAAATAATCTCAATGAATGATGAAATTGAAACCTAAAACTCTTGCCAAATTAGAAACCTTAAAACATAATCCCTATGAATGAATTACAAAAAATAAAACCCAAAATATAATTTGGATGAATAAATTCATGATATTAGATGTAAAAGGGGATTTATATACTCCTTTTGAATAAATTATAGGTTCATAACATAACATACGTCTCAAAGAAGGAAAATTTGGAAAACAATACCTTAAAGATTTGTTAACTTTTGAACCATAAACACCATGAAAGAGAGATCCTAAAATTTATATGTAAAAACCCATATTTTTCATTATAATAATCATAAAATACACTCAGGAGTATTATACGAGCCTCATAAAATAAATGTGTTGGGTATATGGCATTTGTCTCACATAAAATAAAAATGAGACATAAATCCCTTACCTTAATTATTGGCTTACTTTGTACACGTTTTAATTTAATTTATAATAAATAATATAATTTTACACATATTCCATAATTATATTAACATATATCAAACCATATATGTTTTTATTAAGACCATTTTTTATATTTTTATTAATAATTCCAATTTAAAGTCAGGTTTCAGAATTTAACTGCTTTGTTTTTCATATATATGTTTTAATTTGTAATATTTTGGTCTATTAGCTTGATCATGGTATAATAATATAAAAAATTAATACATGATATAAGTTTATCATATATTCAATATATGTGTATTTATATTAATTCATAAAATTTAGTGATAGGAAATGAACTACGCCATTCATTGAGATGATAGACCATACGTACGCATAAACGTTGTTTCAATTTTCTTGATGGATTGAAAGTAATAAAATTAAATGAAATACTTAATAATTGAAGAATAATTTTTATGTCATATATATAACATATTTTCACTAAAACCATTTTTAATACATTTTTCTTAAATATTGAATTAATTACATTTCTTCGTGAGGTTTTAGTCCATCGTACACACGAGCAATGTTATCGTATTCCCACAAAATGGAGTGTATGAAGGTATGTGTGATATAATAATTTCAAAATAATAATAACATAAAAAAATATCATATATATCATATATAAACAATAAATAAATCATTATTTTCTTCCTTTAGTGGTGATTATATAGAAACAAATTAATTAGGTTTTCGAGTTGGTAGTCCACCACACACCGGAATGATAATTTCGTAACCCATTTGATGGATGTGGAGATGGTTGTAGGTCATGAAATTAACATAAAAACAGCTCAGTATATTTAATATAATATATTTATTATATAATAATTTTATAATATTAATTTAATACGCTGGTGAAGGAAATAAAATAAAGAAGCTCGTTGAAGAACATTACCTCTTCTTCAGGTATTCTCTTTATTTTTACAGTAAAACATTCCTAAGATGGATTTATTAAAAAAAATTATTTTAGAATGAGGGGAGGGATGTTTAAATGTTATTTGGTCATTAATATTATGACCCAAATAGGTTTGAATGTGTTAATAAGATAATAGATAGGGTGGCCTTTATAAGTGGGGAAGAGGGGACACTTGGTATTTCTTATAAGAATTGAGTGCTCTCACATTTTTCATAAGTCAAAAGAGTCCCAAATGGATCATTATATAACCTTATAGGTGTAATGAAAAAAATATTTCCATAAAATAGTTTTTATACATGTTTATTGTTTATTTTTACCCATATCTTTTTATTTTATCCCCCTAATAAACCATTTTTTACGTTAACCGCGACAATTAATTTTTATTGCATTCACTATTCATTTTGGTAATAAAAATAAGTTAACCTTATATGATAATATAATCTATGATTATTCAAAATATGGAATCCATTTTTATATATTATATTCAAATAATAATAAAATTTTAATTTAAAATCAATCATAGAGCCATGATAGGAATGGGTGTTTTTAAAGAGAAAATGATCAAAAGTTTACAATGTTTTTATACCTAAATTTTATATGAAAATGATTCTAATGAACAAAATTAGATTAAATGATATAAAACTGAACTAATTTTACTATAAAATAAATTAAAAATACTATTTAACTTCATACACCACTTAAATGAAAACGAATTTTTCAATTAAAATTAACTATTTTTTACTTATCATCAAATAATGAAACTTTTCTGAAAAATCCAGAAAATTGACCCGAATAAAATTTTGATATTAAAATTTAAAATATTAAGTTTATTTTTTCAAATAAATTTTATAACTATGTCAAAATTAGTTTTAAAATATGTTCATAATTTAACAACGACAAAACTACTATTTAGGAAAATATTGTTTTGGAGAATAAAATTAGATTTATTATTATTTCTTGTCATGAAAACACATAATATGAAAGTTAAATATTTGATTGAATATGTAAAATTTAAATTTCATTAAAATAATTCACCAAACCTATTTTTTTGTTTTATTAGGGTAGAAAACATTTTCTTCAAAGAAAAGTTATTTTTTATAAAATGTTTCCTTTATTTTGAAATAGTTTTTCTTTTAATTTATAATTAGTTGGTAACAAAATAAATCATTATATATACATGTGTAAACCATATTTTGATAATTTATTTACCAATATTCATACTATCCATTCTAATGAATAAATGATAACTATCATGTTATATAATAATATTTTAATTGTATGTCACGTTTTTTTAGACATGGTGCTGTGTGTAACACGACATAAACTCAGAAATGTGTATAACATAATCCAAACATATTGTTTCATGTAAAAAAATATAAAATTAGTGTTACTTGTAACTCAAGATTAAATTACTGTTTCATGTCACACAAAATATATAATATATAAAATTTATTTGAAAAAATAATTTCACAAATTCTTGGGGTGTTACAATCTACTCCCATTAAAATGAATTTTTCCTTGAAAATTCCTCTCGATGGCTAAAGGTTTAACATTTTTAAATTAAATTATAAAAACTCCCATCATTAAAAGGAATAATAAAAATAATCTTTAAAAAAGAGAAAGGTATGTGCAAAATTCATCTAGAATAACACAAACTAGGTTTCTATTTCATAAGCACAATCTCACCCTTTGATTGTTCCTTGGTCAATTTACACATTATACATTACTATATGAAATGAATTTGAATTTCTAATGCTTGAAGCACCAATGGGTGATTAGAACTAAAAATAATGATAATTCATTCCTTCTATATCTAGTTGTAGAAAAACTAAAATAGTTAGAACATGTTATACATATGAATGAATCTTCATATAGAGAAATAATAAATTAGTCTATAAAACCGCAATCAATGTTCAACATAAACCATTTCAAAAATGATTAACCTTACAACCGTTAATAAATATTAAAATCGAAAACATGTGAAATAAGGTTTCTAATTTTCTCAAAATCACCATTTTATCCTGAAGTGGCTCTTGATTGGCACATACCGAACATGTAAATACATTCATTGTATATTATTTTGAAGCATTGTAATAACTAAAATTACCATAAAACATAAATGAAAACATTAATAATTCTTTATTCCTTGAATAAAACCATATAATTTTGAACATATTCCATAGATACAATAATGTTGTAAACTCCATCAATGAAAACATAAAATACTTTTTCAATCAATACATTATTGGTTATGAGGTTATGAATACTATCCAATTTACATTATCAATATCAAACATCTATTTATCCAAAATAAAAACCATTTTTATTTATCTTAGGAACATAATAAGGGTTATCATCAATCAAATACATTTCCATTAAATCACTTTCTTTTCCATCAGTACCATTTTACATATTTTTGAAAATCTATATAAAAAACAGATACTAAAACATCCCAATATATTTTATGATTCAAATAACATAATACATGAATTACAATACATAAATACATCAATCATCCCACTTCCTTATCAAGCAAATAACTGGGCTTAATCATCTTATTCCTTAAAACTTGTTTTCTTTCATATGTCATTTTTAGTCTCCTCATCATCAGAAATATAACCATTACTCATACCACCTTATTGATTTTCTTCAAAATATTTCCCCATGGGACATAGATTTTCATAATTTCCATACTTTCCATATTAAAATCAATCATCCATTTTTAATAACTTTGGGATACCAATATTCTCATCCCTTGCGTTAACTGAACTCCTTATTTTTCTTTTGATGTTACAATCTTTGTATCCTTATTTTATATAGTCAAAACATCTTCATGTTACTCTGAGGCATCCACATGGGTGTCTCTTCCCACATTATAGACAGATAGGAAATTGAATCCTCTTTCCTTCATGGTCTCCACTACTCTAACCATCATTGAACTCTTTCCTTCTCTTATTTGGTGAGTTTGAGAGTCTTTACGGTACACATTGTTAATGATGTTCCATGAAAACTAATTAGGAATAATAAAAATTTACATTACTCCAGTCGTCAACCCGTTTCTCTACTCATCATAAAATTTCCCATCACATTTAATATAAACCCAGTTTATTTAGGTTTCCACCATTCACTAATACGAAAAAACATAGTGTGAGAAACACTAATCATAGTAAAAAACAACATAATAATGAAATATCACTTATGAGGTGTCTAAATCATGACACTTAATTTTAAATCCATGAAACCTTAGTCATAACCAAAGAAATCCATGGTAATCATCAATTTAAATAAATCATGACGGGTTGTAAGGAGTTTTGAATTTCCAAATCATATCCCCTGAGAGTGAAAAAAATGTGTTCAACAAGGCATGGTGTTGTGCACTAGTTCCTAGTCAGTTATATCTCAATATTGTTTTTTTGGAATTGTTAACACTAGGTACATATGTCGTAGATCCACATCGACCTATAGTATCCATACAGGGATTTCTTTTCTTGGAAAACACTTATTTTATCCTTTATAAAAATTTCAAGAAATTTTTATATACTTGACTCATCCTTTGACTTATCCTTATAGACATACCTATACATATCCATAGAAATAATCTTAGGGGTCTCACTAACATTTCATGTCCTATTTTTCAATGGATAAATAATCTCTTCATCTGAGACCAAATATAATGACCAAGGATTCTCATAAATGGATATTACATTTATTTAGATTGATATTCTGTACATTAAAAAAACAAAGGCCTATGGACCAAATAGTTTAGTTCCTTTGGAAACATGGAACACAATATTTTTAATTCATGGAAAATATAAACTGTCTCACATAATGATCTTACCTTTTTGTAATCTTACATAAAAATACTTCATTATAACCTGGGGAAAGGAAACATAAGAAAGGGTGATCTCAAATTCACAGTAAGGGTAAACAAGGGATATATGAAAGAATAACCCGATCATAAGTGTATGAAAACATGAGTACAACATTTGAAAACCATACCTCAGATATCAAATATTACAATCTTGAGACATGTAATAATTATTGGGATTTCATAATGCATGAATCATAATGAAATTAAATAATATGATCTAAAAAATCATAACATTATCATAATACATGGAATTTTGCTCACATAAATAATAATATAAAATCTTTTCTATATTAATCAAGGCTCACATCCAAGTCCATCATAGTAGATAAAGTCCCTTACTGAATCGGTTTCACTCCCCTTTCTAACCTTATCTTACTGAATTGGGATCACTCCTCATTCCAGCTAAGTCTTACTAAACTGATTTCACTCCCCTTACCATTAATGTCTTATTAAACAGGGTTCAGTCCCTTTTCAAGTCATGTATTACTGATCCAGGTTCACTCCCAATTCAATCATGATCATACTGAACTGGGTTCACTTCCCATTCTAGAATTATCCTACTGAATTGGGTTCACTCCCAATTCTAGTCCTATCTTATTGAACTGGTCTCACTCCTCATTTGAGCCCTATATATCTCATGAGATATAAATAATAACCCAATTCATTAGAGAGAGAAATAATACCTACCTGACATTGGATATAACATACCCACCACCACATAATTTATATCATACATATTTGTTCCACAAAATCAATTAAAATTAATCATATCATAAACTATGTAAAAGTTTCAATATTCATAAACATTTCATCATAGCATAACCCAATAAAAGTGGAAAGTTTCATAATATTTATATCATGGTTGTAACACCCCGAGATTTTACAAAAAATATCCTTTTAATTTCATTAATGTCTTGTGTTTTATGCTACACCAAGATTACCTTGCGCTATACGCAACACCGTATTAGCTTGCAGTACACGCAACACTATTCTTGGATCGTGTTACACACAATTTTGATAATAGTTATTCTACGCAACATTGAGTATATATATATATATATATATATTCAATGTATAAATGAAATATGGTTTTATTCTGTTATACGAAACAACGAAGGATTCTTGCACAACACGCAACCCAGACTTGGCTTGCATTACACGCAATCACAACCTTCGTCGATAGCATGTGTTGTATGCAATACCGGGTTTTACTAAACAACGAAATATTATTATAATTTTATTATAAACTAGCCGTTATGAATTGTATTAACTAAATCTTGAATTTTATAACATTATTATTCATCTTACACATTTTCTAGAACATGGTATAAGAACAAAATAAATGTTTTGGGTGAAATAAATATTTTTAAAAAAATGCATTTTTGCCGCCTTTTGATGGCGCACCGACTTTAAATCTGGTTTTTGACATGTTTATAAGTTCAATTTGACAAAATAAAATTCTTCATTGGAATCAAGAAATAAAAATTTACTTTGGATAAATTTTTCATATTATTCTGGTAACTTTCATATTTTGATGAATAGTAAAAACACGCTATATTTTAATTAAAAACAACTTTTTTCATCACAATAATTTCTATGGTTAAATTATAATATTGAATTTTTTTAAACTATAAATAATATATATTTTTACCATTTAATATAATTTATGTCATTAGCATTGATTTTACATTAAATTCATAGGTTAAATCAATTCAATCTTGCGCAATGTTTTAAAGAAAAACCCGTTTTCTTTCAACAACGGGATTAATTTTAATTTAATTTATGAAACTTTTTTGTATTGAATTTGGAAGAATGGATTCCATATTTGGAATTAGTGGGTCCAAAATATGTTAATAAGGTACTTTTTATTTTTGGGAATTATGAATAGTAACTACGGTAAATTTTATTTACCATAGTTAAAGGTAAATCGGGTAATTAAGGGTAAATATAATACTATAAAATTACCCTAACACATGAAAAAATTATATTGGATGGTTAAAAGTAGACACATATAACCTATGGGTCGGATTAGATTCATTTTATGGACTTTTGACCGTGAAAATATTAAAAACAAAGAATGTGACAACATGTCACTCTCTTAAATATTATAAGTATAATAATTTTAATTTAGTGATAAACATCATAAAACATTGAAAATGAATAGTCTCCAGAAAGATAATAAAATTATCTACATCATGATAATTTATTTATAATTTTCAGGGATTAAATAATTGTTATTAATGGTGATACATTAATGATACAGAAATTATTTATTAAGCGGAAAATAAGTAATATAGTTTTTATTGAAATAATAATACCCATTAAAAGGCCCACAAAACTGACCAAAACTTATTGGTAGTGTATATCAACACCTTAATCATCCAATTAACTAATATATAACCGTTTGGAGCCTTATGAAAGTGATTATGACACTTATATTATTTTATTTTAAATGA
This sequence comes from Viscum album, assembly GCA_963277665.1. NCBI lineage: Eukaryota > Viridiplantae > Streptophyta > Magnoliopsida > Santalales > Viscaceae > Viscum > Viscum album. The sequence continues at coordinate 2,037,192,749 of OY728120.1, read as the reverse complement.
TGCCAAAGTTGTCACCTTCATAATTTAATAAATATAACAATTCAAATATTGTGATTTTAAGATTATAAATTCTAGTAAAAGTATTATTGGGAATGGTAATAGATTTATATTCATCATAGGATTTTATTTTTAATATTTATGCAACAAATCAGTATATTAAATAATTATACAAAAATGTTTTAGTAATTATTTTATTAAGAGATAAACCAAATAAATGGTTTTAAAAATAATAAAATAAATATTACATGAACTATTTAATGTGATAAACTACTTTTATAAATACATATGACCCTTTATTAATCTATTTAAGCTTTTAGTTCGAACATATCTTCTGTATATATTTTATTTAAATTCAAATAAATGAACAGTGTCAAAATTGACACTATTGTTATTTTATAAAAATAACATATTATAAAATTGGTTAAAAATCACAAAAATATTTAAAAATTATAAATTTAAATTTATATGGTCTATAATGTTATAAAAGAAACAATTATGGAAAATTAACAACAAATAAGTAATTATATGTTATAATTAAAAATTTAGAACTTTATTACCACAAATAAACTTAATTAGATTAAATAAGGATAAATCAAAATGATAAGGTTTAAAATAAGATCCAAACATGTATAAATTTGATTAGTTCATGATATTACAACCCTATATCATCTAATATTCTAATATGAGTCATTTTTTGGAGGTTTTTAAGTGGGGTTAGATTTATTATAAATTAATATTTTTAAGAATTCCAAAGGTGCCCCTCTCCTCCATTATAAAAGGGAACCTCCTCCCTCTCTTCCACACACCAATTTGATCCTTCAAGCTCGGAAAACCCCTGATCAATTATCTTCTCCACTTCCCTAGAAACATCCTAGAGGTCCTGGTAATCTTCAAAGACCAATTTTAGTGCCCTAAGAGGTGGTCTCAAAGAGGCACTTCAAAGAAGAGGTAATTTCCGTTACCGATTCTTTCACCTTTCATTCTTCTTACACTTCTCCTTCTAAGGTTGTTTCATTATGCAGAAATAAAATCAGTATCACTCATATAATGATATGTTATTATATGTATTAAACAACCCTATTTCACCATCTATCCATCCTACTGAAAAAGAAATCACTGTGCGTGCGTACGTACGGAATACCGTCTCCACCACATGGTGTAATCTATTTTCCACCACCACCTAACTTGGATGGGTATAATGGTGTAAATAATAACTATATATGATTATTGTAAATTGGTATTGATTCTGTAATAGTATACATATACTCAAATAAAATTCCACGATCATGGGAACGATATCATCGCTCGTGCGTACGTACGGAATACCGTCTCCACGACGCGATGAGATTCATTCTCAATGATTAACCATTCATAAATGATTATAAAGTATATATAATAAGTAATCATGAAATAAATGACATAATAATGCCACTGGATTTATGTACATATATATATGTATGTCATACACTTAATTCCATTAAATTCAATAAGGAAACGAAAACAACGTTCATGTGTACGTACGGCCTACAGTCTCCTTGAATGGTGTATTTCATTATATTTATTGATCTATTATATATATATGTATATTATGAATATATATCATATATAAATCATGTCTTACATTATGTATGTAAGTAATCATTATCTAAGTAATCATATTAATAATTACAAGTTAAAACACGAACGACAAATGAAACGATTTTACCCAAAACGCTACTTTAACATGAATTTACAAAGGAACGGGTAATATAAAGTCATAAGTGAACCCTATATGTTATAATAACAATTAATGTGATTCTGTAATAATTCAATAACATTATTTAAATCATTATACTGGAGTTTCGGATACGTATGAAGCATATCGGACCTAAGGTAAGGGATAATTTTGCAAATCTCATTTTTATCCGAGATTGCTTATTCGTAAGTATTTACTGGAGCCATTTATATCATGTCCATGTTTTATAAAGGTGTTTTCATGTATTTATAAAGTACCTTTTACCCATTTTTGACTTTTACTACATGGTATGTGTGGAATCTTTCTCTTATTTACGTTATGAGGTACTTTTTTTACTTTTCCGACAAAAGTATGAGGAGAATGTTATTTTTTAACTTATACGACGTGAACGAATTTTTAAGATTTTATAAAGCCTTGTTTTCATGAATCTTCCTCCTAAATATTTCATGACTATTTTCAACAAAATCATTTTCTTTTAAAATTGCATGATATTTTGTGAAATGAAAATCATTTTGAAGAAAAAAGGATATTTTCTTCAAGAATTCATTTCAAGTGTTTTATCAAAACCGTTTTTCATCTAAGATGACATTACTTCATATGTGTATGTTTCAAGTATAATGTCTCTATGATTTAAATGGTTTCACTTCTATTATTATGAAATGATATCCATTTCTTTTATATGGATTATGTGATGATGGTATGATGTTTATGAAACTAATTTTATTTATTGGGTTTTTATGAATGATGTATGTTTATTTTGTGGAAAAAGTAAGAATGATTTAATTATGAGATGGGTGGGACCTATATCTCCCTCCAATGAATTGGGTAAAGATTTTATATCTCATGAGATAGACATGGCTGAAACGGCAAGTTAAACCAGTTCAGTAATACAGGACTGGAACGAGGAGTGAACTCGATTCAGAAAGGGACTTTGTCCACTAAGATGGTCTTGGAAGCAATGCCTTGGCTACTATGGAAATCATCTCATGTGCTTAATGGTTTCCACAATTAAATGTTTTATTCCAATGATATTTTATCATTCTTAATGTTTCTTTGTGATCTATGCCTTACGTACTTCCATGTTTTATGTCATTGCTCAAGCTTTTGATGTTTAAACATTATGTTCATGTTTTTAAGTACAAATGTATATGGTATGTTTTATTTTATCCATGCATACCCTTACTGAGAATTTGAGCTCACCCTTTTTATGTTTTCTTTCCCCAGGATATAAAGAAAGGTTTTAGGTAAGAAAAAAAGGGGAAGATCTTTATCGGAGATGTTGAAGAACTTTCACCCCGATTAGAAGATTACGTTCCAAGTTTCCAAAGACACTAAACTATTGAGTTCCTTGTATGTCTATTTTTGTTATGTATTAAGTATTCCACTAAAGTAATTTAATGTCCATGTACGCCAAGCTTTGGGTCTCTATAGTTGGTATTAGACGAAATTTTTAGTCAACCTTTGGAAACTAGGATGCAAAAACGTTAGTGAGATCCATAGAGATATTTCTAAGGTATGTCTAGGGATGTCCCTAAGGATAAGTATACGTATAGGATATAGTCCTAGAACTACAGTAACGATCATAGAATTTAACCTAAGATGTTAGATATTGAGGATACTCCCCCTTTACTATGTTTCTTTCCCTAGCATGATTTTTTCCTCTCACACTATTCTTTTTGGGGTTTAGAAAATGGCTGGAAACAGGAAGATTCACGATAATGAAGGATATGATAGACACTGGAATGATTTTCTTCATGAGAAACCAAGTGAAACAGGATCTGGAAGTCCAAGCATCGTTATTAATTCTAATCATCAATCTCATAATATGATCAATAATCTAAACTTTGGTAAGTTTCCCGACTTAGATAATAAGAGAAAGATGGAGTTTCATGATGATCATAGAGAAAAGAAAGTTCAATTTACCTCATGTAAATCATGGGGGAAGAGGCATCCGGGAGATTGTTTCAAAGGAACTAGAATATACTTCGGTTGTGGAAAAGAAGGACACAAAGCCAGTAAGTGCAAAGGAAAAGGTTTAGTTAACATCATGGACAAGGATAATGGTATTACTATGACATCAACAATGATTAGATGTTTTAAATATGGAATGTACGGGCATTATTCAAACCAATGCCCTAATGGAAAATCTCATGAAGAGAATCAGCATGTTCATATGGGTAGTATTTATGTGGATGATAATGAGGAGACTACAAATGATATATGCACTGAATGAAGTGTTGAAGCTCAGATGGTTGTTTTAGAAGGTAGTGGAATGATTGTATGTTTATCGAGAGTTATGTTGTATGGTTAATGGTACTATGGAATAAAGAATCATCTAAAGATTGTTAAACTATTTTTTTCCTAAAATTATTTGAATGTATATGTTGAATGGTACCAGTAACCATGGACGGTTATTCAGATATTTTTGTAAAGTAGATGATATGCGAATAATGAAGGAATAAGACGATAATGAGATGTTTTATTGAATTCATGAGATCATGATTGATATAAGGACTAAGTGATGTCATGGTTTGAGTATATAGAATTTTGAGGATTTTGGTATGTGGAAAGTGTTAACTTTTAACTACATTCATGTTTTCACTATGGTTCAATGGGTAATCATTTTTCAAGAGAATACATGATTAAGGCCGTCGAATGTTTGGAATGTGACCAACAAGACATATCTTATGATATATGGGGATCAATGATGGTATTAAATCTCTGGTAATCATTTTCACTATATTATGAGAGTGGGATGCAGTATTATGGATAAGCCTAAAGATTGGAATGGATTATGTTGGACATAAGTTATTATTGTTTAAGGATAGAAGTTTTTTTGATATTATTGATGGGATGTTATAGTAATATAGTTTTAGAAAAAATAAAACCTGTAGGACGGGCGACAGCCCAGTGCGTCGGACAAGGCTATGGGAATCGAACCCACAACCAAAGTGCGACTGGCCTTTATTGCCTACCACTGGCCTACAGGAAGTCCCTGGTTAGTAGAAACTAGTTTTAAGTATAAGTTCATTTTTGGAATCATATACGATTAATCTAACCCTAATATGGACTTATAACTTTTGCTAACATTTTGTTTGAAAGAGATGGAATGACCCATCATTCTATCACATGATCTGCTAACACATCATGAATAACAAATTCAACTTCATTTCATTAAGGGATGAAGTGGAAATTGTTTAATTCACGAACAACAGTGAGATTGTACCAAAATCATGCAAGTATTTCTTTTAATTCATCAACTTTAGGGAAATGATCTTGAAAACCAAAAATGTTGTCCTAGATTCCTTATATCTGATGAATCAGATGGTACCTTAGATCATCACAAATCAATAACTTTGTGATTGTTGGCTTTTTCATAGCCATGTTCTCTACCACTCTCCATCAGAACTTGATGGTTAGATTTTTCTTCCATGTCCATATTTTCACCTATGTTCTCCTACGTGGAAACCCAGTGATGAGTTAATTTTTGTAACTATTAAATTTCATACTTTTGTTTTTAAATCCATGTTTTGGTATTCATTTTTATGATATGGGTTTATATTAAACAAACTTTCGAGTAGTAAACCATTTATAACCCCGACGAATTTCGAGGGCGAAATTCATTTTAAGGGGGGTAGAATGTGACACCCCGAGATTTTCTGAAAAATATTCTTTTAATTTCATTAATGTCTTGTGTTGTATACTACACCAAGATTACCTTGCGCTATACGCAACACCGTATTAGCTTGCAGTATACGCAACACTATTCTTGGATCGTGTTACACACAATTTTGATAATAGTTATTCTACGTGACATTGAGTATATATATATATATATATATATATTCAATGTATAAATGAAATATGGTTGGATTCTGTTATATGAAACAACTAAGGATTCTTGCACAACACGCAACCCTAACTTGGCTTGCATTACACGCAATCACGACCTTCCTCAATAGCATGTGTTGTACGCAATACCGGGTTTTACTAAACAACGATATATTATTATAATATTATTATGAACTAGCCGTTATGAATAGTATTAACTAAATTTTGAATTTTATAACATTATTATTCATCATACACAATTTCTAGAACATGGTATAAGAACAAAATAAATTTTTCAGGTAAAATAAGTATTTTAAAAAAAATGCAGTTTTGTCGCCATTTGATGGCGCACCCACATTAAATATAGTTTTGACATGTTTATAAGTTCAATTTGACAAAATAAAATTCTCCTTTGGAATCAAGAAATAAAAATTTACTTTGGATAAATTTTTCATATTATTCTGGTAACTTTCATATTTTGATGGATAGTAAAAACACGATATATTTTAATTAAAAACAACTTTTTTCATCATAATAATTTCTATGGTTAAATTATAATATTGAATGGTTTTAAAGTATAAATAGAATATATTTTTACCATTTAATATAATTTATGTCATTATCATTGATTTTACATTAAATTCGTAGGTTAAATCAATTCAATCTTTTGCAATGTTTTAAAGAAAAACATGTTTTCTTTCGACAACGGGATTAATTTTAATTTAATTTCTGAAACTTTTTTGTATTGAATTTGGAAAAATAGATTCCATATTTGGAATCAGTGGGTCCAAATTATGTTAATAAGCTAATTTTTTTTTGGGAATTATGAATAGTAACCACGGTAAATTTTATTTACCATAGTTAAAGGTAAATCGAGTAATTAAGGGTAAATATAATATTATAAAATTACCCTAAAACATGACAAAATTCTATTGGATGCCTAAAAGTATACCCATATAACCTAAGGGTCGGATTAGATTCATTTTATGGAATTTTGACCATGAAAATAATTTAATTATTATTAAAACCAAAGAAAGTGACAACATGTCACTCTCTTAAATCTTATATGTATAATAGTATTAATTTAGTGATAAATATCATAAAACTTCGAACATGAATAGTCTCAAGAAATATAAAAAAATTATATATATCATGATAATTTATTTATAATTTTTAGGGATTAAATAATTGTTATTAATGGTGATACATTAATGATACTGAAATTATTTATTAAGTGGAAAATAAGTAATATAGTTTTTATTGAAATAATAATACCCATTAAAAGGCCCAAAAACCTGACCAAAACTTATTGGTAGTGTATATAGAGACCTTAGTCATCCAATTACATTATATATAACCATTTGAAGCCTTATAAAAGTGATTATGACACTTATATTATTTTATTTTAAATGATGCCAAAGTTGCCACCTTCATAATTTAATAAATATAACAATTTAAATATTCTGATTTTAAGATCATAAATTCGAGTAAAAGTATTATTGTGAAAGGTAATAGATTTATCTTAATCATGAAGGTTTTTTTTTAATTTTTATGCAACAAATCAGTATATTAAATAATTATACAAAAATGTTGTAGTAATTATTTAATTAAGAGTTAAACAAAATAAATTGTTTTAAAAATAATAAAATAAATATTATATGAACTACTTAATGTGATCCACTAATTGTATATATACATATGACCGTTTATTAATCTATTAATGCTTTTAGTTCGAACATATCTTCTGTATATAGTTTATTTAAACTCGAATAAATGAATAGTGTCAAAATTGACACTATTTTTATTTATAAAAATAACATATTATAGAATTGTTTAAAAATCAAAAAAATATTTAAAAATTATAAATTTAAATTTATATGGTCTATAATGTTATAAAGGAAACAATTATGGAAAATTAACTACAAATAAGTAATTATTTGTTATAATTTAAAATTTAGAATTTTATTACCACAAATAAACTTAAATAGATTAAATAAGGATAAATCAAAATGATAAGGTTTAAAATAAGATCCAAACATGTCTAAATTTGATTGGTTGATGATATTAAAAACCTATATCAACTAATCATCGAATATGAGTCATTTCTGTAGGTTTTTAAGTGGGGTTAGATTTATTATAAATTAGTATTTTTAAGAATTCCAAAGGTGCCCCTCTCCTCCATTATAAAAGGGCACATCCTCCCTCTCTTCCACACACCACTTTGAGCCTTAAAGCTCGGCCAACCACTGCCCAATTATCTTCTCCACTTCCCTAGAAACATCCTAGAGGTCCTGGTCTTCTTCAAAGACCAATTTTAGTTTCCTAAGAGGAGGTCTCAAAGAGGCGCTTCAAAGAAGAGGTAATTTCTGTTTCTGATTCTTTCACCATTATTTCTTCTTCCACTTCTTCTTCTTAGGTTGTTTAATTATGAAGTAATAACATCAGTATCACTCATATACTGATATGTTTTTATAATTATGAAATAACCATATTTCACCATCTATCCATCCTACGGAAAATGAAATCACCGCGCGTGCGTACGTACGGAATACCGTCACCACACCGTGGTGTAATCTATTTTCCACCACCACCATACTTGGATGGGTATAATGGTGTAAATAATAACTGTATATGATTATTGTAAAGTGATTTTGATTCTGTAATAGTATACATACACTCCAATAAAATTCCATGATCATGGTAATGATATCATCGCTCGTGCGTACGTACAGAATACCGTCTCCACGACGCAATGAGATTAATTCTCAGTGATTAACCATTCATAAATGATTATATAGTATATATAATAGGTAATCATGAAATATATGACATAATAATGCTACTGGATTTATGTACATATATATGTATGTCATATACTTAATTCTATTCAATTCAATAAGGAAACGAAAACAGCGTTCATGCGTACGTACGGCCTACCGTCTCCATGAACGGTGTACTTCATTCCATTTATCAATCTATTATATATATGTATATTCTGAATATATATTATATATAAATAATGTTTTAAATTATGGATGTAAGTAATCTTGATCTATGTAATCATATGAATAATTACAAGTTAAAACACGAACGACAAATGAAACGATTTTACCCAAAACGCTACTTTAACATGAATTTATAAAGGAACGGGTAATATAAAGTCATAAGTGAACCATATATGATATAATAACAATTAATATGATTCTTTAATAAGTGAATAACATTATTTAAATCATTATACAGGAGTTTCGGATACGTACGAAGCATATCGGACCTAAGGTAAGGGATAATTTTGCAAATCTCATTTTTATCCGAGATTTCTTATTCGTAAGTATTTACTGGGGCCATATATATCATGTACATGTTTTAAAAAGGTGTTTTATTGTCTGTATAATGTCCTTTTTACCCATTTTTTACTTTTACTACATGGTATGTATGGAATATTTCTCTTATTTACATTATGAGGTACTTTTTTGACTTTTCCGACAAAAGTACGAGGAGAATGTTATTTTTAACTTATACGACATGAACGGATTTTTACGATTTTATAAAGCCTTGTTTTCATGAAGCTTCCTCCAAAATATTTTATGACTATTTTCAACAAAATCCTTTTCTTTTAAAATTTCATGACAGTTTGTGAAAAGAAAATAATTTTGAAGAAAAAAGGATATTTTCCTCAAGAATTCATTTCAAGTATTTTATCAAAACCATTTTTCATCTAAGATGAAATTATTTCATATGTGTATGTTTCAAGAATAATGTATCTATGATTTACATGGTTTAACTTCTCTTATTATGAAATGATATCCATTTCTTTTATATGGATTATGTGATGATGGTATGATATTTATGAAACCCATTTTATTTATTGGGTTTTTATGAATTATGTATGCTTATTTTGTGGCACAAGTAAGAATGATTTAATTATGAGATGGGTTGGACCTATATCTCCCTCCAATGCATTGGGTATAGATTTTATATCTCATGAGATAGACATGGCTGGAACGGTAAGTTAAACTGGTTCAGTAATACAGGACTGGAACGAGGAGTGAACTCGATTTAGAAAGGGACTTTGTCCACTAAGATGGTCTTGGCAGCAATGCCTTGGATACTATGGAAATCATATCATGTGCTTAATGGTTACCACAATTACATGTTTTATTCCCATGATATTTTACCATTATTAATGTTTCTTTGTGATCTATGCCTTATGTACTTCCATGTTTTATGTCATTGCTCAAGCTTTTGATGTTTAAACATTATGTTCATGTTTTTAAGTTCAAATGTATATGGTATTTTTTAGTTTATCCATTATTACCCTTACTGAGAATTTGAGCTCACCCTTTTTATGTTTTCTTTTCCCCAATATATAAAGAAAGGTTTTAGGTAAGAAAAAAAGGGGAAGATCTTTATGGGAGATGCTAAAGATCTTTCACCATGATTAGATGATTACGTTCCATGTTTCCAAAGACACTAAACTATTACGGTCCTTGTGTGTCTGTTTTTGTTATGTATTAAGTATTCCGCTAAAGTAATGTAATATCCATGTGCGTCAAGCTTCGGGTCTCTACAATGGTTTAACCCAGGGATGAGAATTGGTTTTTATAATCATATTTTCATCATAAACATAAATCTTTTAGATAAATAATAATAATGGTATCCTTGGTTCATATCCTCAGAAAAGAATAAATTATACCAAAGGATGTTATCTTAGATGGAAAAGTATTTTAAAAGTTCACTTGGAACATTTCTTAAGAAAAATTACATTTCCTTGAAAATCACTTTTGAAAACATTAAACCTTTTCAAAATAATTTTCATCGAAAATTACATTAATAACAAGTAAAGGAATATTTAAAGAATAATTTAAAATATTTCTTGAGTAAAATGACCTTTTTGATTTGAAAAACATTTTAAAATATTAAATGTAGCACCCCAAACCTTGATAGCCCAGATCCGGTGCATTGTGACATTACATTAGTATGATTTAAAAGGAATAAAATACAGAAAGATTGATTGGTTTAATAATCTTGTAAAGCGATATTACATACATAATACCCATAATACATTTGGAAGGAAAAATAATACATGCTTTAAAATAAAGTAAAATAAAAATCATCCTTGAAATCTTATTCAAAGGTCTTTTCTTCATAACTTGGGGAAAGATACATAATAAAGGTGAAATAAAATTCTCAATAAATGTATGTACACAAAAATGAAATAAAGAATTAATATATATGGAGAGGTAAATAACTGAACACTATTTCCTTTTAAACAAATATATAAGGCATAATCAATATGGAATGGTAAGAAACTAAAACACTATGCATTGATTAATAAACTAAAAATGAAATAAATCAATATATATCGACACAAAATCTCATAGATAAATAATAACAGAGTATAAATGAAGAAAATACCTAATTATTGGATACCATATTTCATAAGTACATATGACAAGTAAATTTAAGACTATAGACAAGATGTTTTATCTATGTGGTAAACACACATCTATCTTGGACGACTATTTCGTCTCAGGAGACTATTGATGCATTGTGGGGATTTTATTAACTATTTCCCAACCTGTGTCATACTAATCCAAAAAAAATTCATTTAAAAAAATATACCTTATAAAATACCCATATTTGAAGAATATTTATTTATAAAAAATACCTAATAGGTGGATAAGTAACAATAAGGGTTGTTGACAGTGAAACTATATTGAGTATAAATAATCTATAAACATTCCAAGGTGTCCCATACCACTTTGAAAAAATTTAAATAATAGAACTCATAAAAGAATAAAATAAAATTAAATATAAAATATCATGATATTTGTTTTATTAATTATATATTATTTAAAAGGTTAGTATATACACCATGTAAAAGAAACAATGTGTATAATAACAATTCAGTCTCAATGAAATGTAAATTGAGACGAAATATCTTACCTTAACCTTCCTTTTATAGTGTGGTATTTATCCTCTTGAATATTGTTCTAAAATATGTTAACAACTTATACCAGATCCATAATCATGTTTATAATATCATATATTAATTCCCTATAATATTTTATTAAATGTTTGTAATAATATTTCACTATTTTGGAAATTTCTTTTGTTAATTTCCTAGTTCTCTTAAGTTTATTCTGAATAGTTATTTCTTGTTATTATTAATTATATCATGGTATCATCATCTCAATATTTTTAAACAGTAATTAATTATCTTATATATTCAGAAAATATTTATTTATAAAAATAAATATTGTTTAGAGATAAGAAATTAAGTTCATCGTTCATGAAGACCGTAGGTCATATGTACGCATGAATGCTACTTTCATTTATTTTTCAAATTAAAAGAATGAAAAGGTGATGATACACATGTGTATTATAATTCCAGTATAATATCAATGTTACATATGTTACATATGATTATTAATACAATATTATATACATTCCATGTATGACATTAATGAGTCACATTGCTTTGAGGGGGCGATAGTCCACACTTCATCCAACGAAATTATCGTATTTACGCAAGATAGAAATCATAAAGGTATGGTATAAATGAAAATTTAAAAAATAAATATATTATATATATATCATATATAAATAAATTTTCCATCATAATTTCCACCATGATATGTGGAAACAGAAAAATGAACATTCATTGTTTCATGTGGCAGTAGTTTATCATACACAGAGATAATATGTTTGTTACCCATTAGATGGATGTGTTTGTAAGTGTAGGTAAAAAATAGAATAAAAACATACTAGTATAATTAGGAAATATTTTTTGTTATTTAATAATATAATTAGAATAATATAGGGAGTGGATAATTAAAAATAATCTAAAAATGTCAAGAGAAGGTCATACCTCTTAATCGGGTAACTTATTTTGGTTTATACCAAAAGGCTTCCTTGGAATGCTTTCTTCCCAATGGGATAATATAGTCCAAGTGGAGGGATTTTGGTAGAAAATTTGGTAATATCATGGTCCTACTTAAGAGGATTTGTAGGTGTGAAAAAGTGGGATAGGTGGTGGCCTTTTATAGGGAAGGAAAAGTACTCACATAGAATTCTTTGAAACAAGTTAGGTGTACACATGTTCTTACCCATAAAAAGATATAACAATTAAACAAAACTCATTAATGGGATGTTTATCGCTGATATATGTCCATAAAATATGTTTTTGACAACTGGATAGGTCATTTGGTCCTTTAATATAAAGGTTTAGTCCTTTATTAAGATAAATTTTTCATTAATAACTGTAATTAATTTTAATCACTTTCACTAATCATTTTGGTAAAAAAATAATTTTATATTATTAGACTCCAAATACAATCATGATCACAATTTTTTATGTCTATTTTTATAAATTAAATTCATAAAAGTAGTAAAACTCATATTAATTCTAATCCCATAGACGGATGAATTAACTATGTTTAGTAGAAAACTTTTCATAACATTGTTATGTTTTTATATTCAATTTTAATGTGAAATTGATTATAATAAACAATATTGTATTAAGAGATTCGACATTGATCCAATGTGACCTTAAAAAATATTATTATTTAATTTAGTATTAATAATTATTTAGATTAAAAGGACGTTTTTAACTAAAATGTGGTATTTTAACTATTCATCATAAAAATGAAGTTTGTTAGAAAAATCCCAAAAAATCACCCAAAGAAAATTTTCATATTTTTAATTCAAAAACAATGTTTATTTTGAAAAATAAAATATATAAATGTTTCAAAATTAATATTTAAAATAGTTACACCATTAAAAGGATGCAAAATAGCTTTTATAAAAATATAGTATTTTATGTGTAATATTGGGTTTTTTCTATATTATACATATAAAATATATTATATGAGTGTCAAAATATTTTTTTGATATATAATATATTAATTTACTATATAAAATCTCTAAAAGTGTTAGAATTTTAATGATTTTAAGAAAAATTACAAAATATGGTTTGTATAAGTTGGGTGTTGTGTGTATTACAAAGTTGTTGACAAAATCTAAAGGATAATATGGTATTGTATTGGGGTGATACATTATTCACTCCAACAAAAATTTAATCCTTGAAATTTTAAGTTTATATCCTTCATAAATATGTCTTTAGTTCCCCATCATTGAATCCTATTATTCCCATGTTTATTCTTTCATTTTGAAAATTTTTCAGATAAATTCTACCAAAAGAGTCATCTAATTCTTCAATACATGCTCTCTAATATCAATAATCCTAATGGAATCATCACAATATGAATGTTAAGGTTCAAAATCTTTCTCGTTATATATTATCACCTGAATTGTATCTATAATGTACTTCCATAGCATAGATTTATGTAACACATCGTGTGCCTTTGAGAGATTTGGAGGAAATGTTAAACGATAAGAAATGACTCCAAACATTTCAAGAATTTCAAAGAGTCTGATGTACCATAAACTCAATTTTACATTATTATCGAAAATAATAACACCCTTACATGGAGATACTCATAATAAAAAATCACCTCCCACTTGGAAATCTAAATCCGTCTTCCAAATATCATCATAGCTATTTTTTCTACTTTGTTCCATTTTGTTAGAGCTTAGATTTCCTTTACCTTTCTCATCATTTATTTGAAATGTTCTAGGACTACGAGTTTCCTTTTACCAAATTCATCCCAACAAGTTAGAGTTTGACATCTCTTTCAATATAATGCATCATATGTCACTATTTGAATACTTAAATGGAAACTTTTATTATTTGAATACTCTATAAAATGTAATTATTTATCACAAATACCTTGAAAATCTAGTGAATATGATCTCAACATATATTCCATTATTGTAATTGTTCCTTTGGAATATCCATCAGTGTGAGGATGGTAGGAAGTTCTCAAATGAAGCTCAGTGTCGAGATAATTCTCATTACATTCCTAGAATATTGATGTAAATCAAGGCCCTCAATCAAAAACAATTGATAGAGGTGCTCCGTGAATTCTTACAACTTTATTGATGTAGAGTCTTATGAGGCTCTCAAGAAAAATTCTCTCTCTTATGACATGTGAATGAGCATATTTGGCTATTCGACCAATGATAACCCATATTGCATCACTCCTTCTAGGAGTATTTGATAGTTCTGTGACAAAGTACATAGTAATTGCGTACCATTTCCCCATAGTAATAGGAAGAGGTTGAAGGTATCCTTTAGGACACTACCTTATATCTTTCACTTGTGGAAAAACCAAGAATCTAGACACATAATCCGAAATTTTTTACTTCGTGTTATCCCATGAAAACAATTCCTTCAGGTCCCTATACATCTTTCTACTTCCATGCTGTATAGATAAATTTTAGCTATGAGCATCATCCAACAATTTTTTTTAATTCAATATCTGATGGAACACAAATACTCTTTTCAAGTTTTAGGACACCACCATCATGAACAAAGTATTCTAATATTCCATCATTCATGACATTAATTTTATTCTAAAAGTACTCATCATCATATTGGGAACTCTATATCCTTTTAAAAAAATATTGTTTTGAAATAAGTTGATAAATGATTCTTTTCTCCGCTCCATTAGAAATTCCTATATCCATCATTAATAGATCCATAAACATAGGATCCTTCTCAATCCCCATTTAGCATAGAACTACATGATCCTTCCTACTCAAATCATCTTCAATGTTATTCTCTTTCCCTAGGTTGTAGTGTAAGGAGAAATCAAATCTTTTGGTAGCTCAAGCCATCTATTTTGTCTCATGTTGAGATCTTTTTGTGAGAAGATGTATTTTAGGCTCTTATGATCCGTGTATATCTCACATCATTCTTGATAGATATAATGTCTCTATATTTTCAAAGAGAATATTACTTCCAATAACTATAGATCATGGTTTGGATAGTTATAATCGTTCGTATTCAATTTCCTTACGTATAAGAAAAAACATTATTATTTAATTAAGGAACAACACAATCCCTTCGTCAATGCATCACTATATATGACAAACCCATCGCTACCAAATGGTAGAGTCAAAATTGGGGCATTGAAAAAAAAATTATTTAGTTCATAAAAGCATTATTCACATTCCTTTGTCTATAAAAACTTAACATCCTAATCTATAATCTTGGTTAAGGTATTATCCAATCAGAACAAATTTTGAACGAATCCCCGATAGTAGTCATCTAGAACAATGAAACTATGTACTTTAGTTATGTTTTATGGCATAGTTCATTCATTTAATGTCTTTGTTTCTGCAGGATCAACCGATATTCTATCTTTGGAGACAATATGACCAAGAAAAGAGACTTCACGAAGAAATAAATCTCATTTACTAAATTTCCCATATAACTCATCCCTTAAAAGTGTTTTAAGAATGATATAAAAGAGATTCTCATATTCCTCCTAGATATTATAATAAATAAGAATATCATCAATGAAAACCAAAAAACAATAGAAAAGATATTTAAGGAATATCCTTTTCATTATCTCCATAAAAATAGAGTGTTCATTAGTTAGTCAACATGGAATTACCGTAAACTGGTAACGTCCAAACCATATCTGAAAAGCTATCTTTGGAATGTGTTCCTTCTTCACATGAAATTTTTGATACCTAGAACCAAGATCACTCCTTGAAAAATGTTGGAATCCTTGAATTTTATGAAATAATTCATCAATGTTGGGTAGAGGATACTTGTTCTTTCTTGTAATGGAATTGATTTCCCTATAATCAGAAAATAACCTCATGGGTCAATCTTTCATTTTAACAAAGAGAATATGGGATCCCCATGGAGAAACGGTAGGGAGAATAAATCCCTTTATACACATATCCAAAGGTTGTTTATTAACTCGACTATTTATACAGTGTCCATTATATAGGGATTCATTAATATTATCCTTGCATTAGGGATTAAATCAATAGAAAATTCATCTTCACGTTGTTGGGGATGCCCATGTAAATCCTTAGAAAATACGTTATTGTATTACTGCACAATTGGTACATACTCTATTTAGAAATTACCTTATTCATATCTAGAGATTTTTCCCTTCTTCCCTAATAGTTTTATATATTAGAGCTACTAGGGGTGGATATAGATAAGAATATGGTAATTAATCTTCTACTTTAAAGATAACGGATTCAATATTTTACTCAAAAATCGTAACATCTGAACCATTAAAATAATTTTTTCATCGAATTTAGAGATCTAGTCCATAACAAGGATAATTTCAATGTATATAATAGGTAATATAGTGAGGTTATTATATAATGTGTGTTTATATTTCACAATTGGTACTCACTAACACGTCTTTTTTGCAAAGATACATCCCTTAGAATTTTTTACCGACAACTATCTTATTAAATAAAAAGAAAACATTTAATTTTCTTATAAAACTCGGTAGAAGTAAAAGA
Organism: Viscum album; assembly: GCA_963277665.1. Lineage (NCBI taxonomy): Eukaryota > Viridiplantae > Streptophyta > Magnoliopsida > Santalales > Viscaceae > Viscum > Viscum album. Next base: position 2,037,175,780 of record OY728120.1, on the reverse strand, counting down.
TTTTGATGATCCAGAATCAAATAATTCATTGGATAAATTTGAATTATGGTTTAATGTACCTTCCACTATGTCATTTGGTACTTCTACCTCCACTATAGTGATCGCATAATCTTTGTCATTTCCCCTTAGACTCTTCTATTGTATATTGCAATTATTCTTAGGGAATTCATTTTCATAGTGTCCCATCTCCTCATAGTTGTAACACTATATAGATGTTGTTTCCTTATTCCTCTTGCATTATTTTTCATGGTTACCCCTATCTCTACATTTATAGACAACTCCCATTCCTGCTAGGAATTTCCCATGGGAACTCTTTCTATTATTATCACAAGATGTAAATCGCTCGAACAAAATATTGTTCTTTGTATTACATTTAAATTGGTGATAATATGGCCTCTAATTATCTTATCTTCCTTGTAATATAATAATTATATAAAATTACTTCTCTATCATGATGGTATATAGAACAATATATTTGTATGGATAATAATTTTGCGAGACCAGTGCCCTTCAAAGACTTGTATTAAAACATTCAAATTAGTGGTCAATCATGACCTCAGTGTTTCATATATAATCCATATAATACTTGGATATCCTTTTAATGTGAGCTTCAAAATCTACAACACTCCCTTATTTATTTTTCTTTAAGCTAATGAAATTTCTATTCATCTCCATTTGTAGATCACAAGGGAAGTATTTATTGAATAATGTTTCCTTAAAAGTTCCTCATTCCATGGGTTCAATTTCTTCTTCATCTATTGTATTCTAGATCATATATCACCACTGATTCACATCTCCATAGATACAATATACCTCTAGTGTAACCTTTTCCTTTTCTCTATATTCCATGGCTGTAAAAATCTTCCCCAAAGACTTCATTCACAGCTCACCTACAATTGGATTAGAAGCCCCACTAAACGATGGGGGATTATATCACATATAGTGATCTAGTAAAGGTGATTATCTCCTTGGAATAGGTTTCTCCATTTGTTCGGTGTTATTTTTCATTACCTGATTAAGTTTTCCTCATATTTCAATAATTTTCTCTATTCCAATACCAATTATATTGGTTTCCCCGGGAGAGAAATATCATCATTTACCATGATTATTGAAATCATATATACTTCTAGGATCAATTTATATATAATAGTATACACTATATTAGATCATAATATATAATTGTGATTATGGTATAGTCCATAACATAAAGTTATGCATCGTAAATCATAGAATATTAAACTTTGATTACTATCGAGAAGAACTTTACATTTAAATCCTTCATAATGGTAGGTAAAAAGAATGTGGACTATCCAAATTATATCCCATGGGAGTTTAAAACTAGGTTTTTAGTAAGGATAATTGTCATGTACTAGGTTACCTTGAGTCAATCCTAGAACACCTTTTTATATTTTTTACTCTTAGGTACATCTATGCAAGAACCATGTCCACTTGTAGTATCTAGACATGGATATATTTCTTGAAATACTAACATTATATCTACCTTACCAATATTTTAGGATGATTTTCTATACTAATCGTCAAATACTCTCTTATGGTTATGATCCATAATCTATGTTTTCTAAATCTAGTTTCTGATGGTGATTCTAAACTTCCTCTGATTCCAACTATAACACCCTAACCCTAGATAGCCCAGAGTTGATGCATTATTACAGTACATTGGCATGATTTACAAGGAATAAAATCCAAAAGGAACTATCAGATTAATAGTCTTGGAAATCCAAATTATATATATAATACCCATGATACATTTGGAATACAAAATAACATATTATATTCAATAAAATTAAATAAGATACATCCTTGAAATCTTATTCAATGTTCTCATCTTCATAACCTGGGGAAAGAAACATAATAAGGGTGAGCTCAAATGCTATGTATGTGTAAGTAAAACGAATGTAATAATGAATCAATTTATATGTAATAGTAAAAAAACTAAACACAATATCTATTTCAATAACTATATAAGGAATAATTGATCTGGAAAGGTATGAAACTAAAACACATCCCATTAATTAATAAACTGAAAATGAAATAAATCCATAGATATGTCGATAAAAAAATCTAATGGATAAATAATAACTAATTCTAAATGAAGGGAATGCATAATTATTGAACATTATGTTCACTAGGTACATGGAACTATTACCATAATGATATTTCACAAGGTGGTTTAGATATTAGGTAAAAACCCATTTATTTTGGCCAAAAAAATTCATCTCATGAGGCTACTGATGCATCATGGGGATTTAACTAACTGGTCCACGACCCTTATCGTATCAGTCCAAATAATTCCTCATATAGAAAATAATTAATGTTACTTATAAAATACCCATATTTAAATAATAAATATTTTTCAATAATATCCCATATGAGTACACGTAATAATAATGTTTGTTGACATTAAAACAATCCTGTATAAAAAATTCTTTAAACATTCTGAAGAGTCCCATACCACTTTGAAGCATTTTAAAAAAAATACATAGAGGAATAAAATTAAATATATGTTATAATATCATGATATTAATTATATTCATGATATATCATGTAAAATTGTATTATATACACCATGTCAAGGAATCTAGTTGCATAACAACAATTAATACTCAATGAAATGTAAATTGAGAAGAAATCCCTTACCTTGACCTTACTTTTATTTTGTATTATTTAACCACATTTATAGTGGTTTAAAATATGTTAATAAATTATTCCAAAACCATAATCATGTTTATACTATCATATATTAATTCCTTATAATATTTTATTACACTTTTGTTAAAAATCATTCACTATTTTGGCTATTTTAGGTGTTAATTTCCTAGTTCTCTTAAGTATTTTTTAACTTGTTATTTGTTGTTGTTATTAATTATATCATGGTATCATAATATAAATAATTTAAACCATGAATTATTTATCTTATAAATTCCATAAATATTTTTTAGAACAATATATAAATTTTTTAGATAGGCAAGGAAGTACACCGTTCATGTAGACGGTAGGTCGTACGAACGCATAAACATTAATTTCATTTCTTAGTCAAATTAAATGAATAAAAAGTAAATGATAAAAAGTAAATGTTACACAATTATATTATAATTATAGTATAATATATATTTTATATATGTTATATATATTTTTATTAATACCATCATTTATAAATTATATGTATGGAATGAATGAGTCACATCACTTTCAGGGGGCGGTAGTCCACACTTCCTCAAATGAAATTAACATATTTACAAAAGATGGAAAAAATAAAAGCATGTTCTGAATGAAAATTACAGAACCAAAAATATCTATTATATATATATAATATGAATAGATTTTCCATCATAATATCCACCATGAGTGGTGGTAATGGAAAAATGAACAATCGTCGTTTCGTGAGGTAGTATTTCACTGTACACAGAAATGGTACATTCATTACCCATTAGATGGATGTGGGATTAATGTGAGGCTGAAACCATAGAATAAAAACATAATATTAAATTTATTATACCGGTTTTGTTATGTAATAATATAATAATAAGAATATATGGAATTTAGAATGGAAATTGAACTAAAAATCACGATAGAATATGTTACCTCTTAATCGGGTAACAACTTTTGTTTTCTAACTTAATGATTACTTGGAAGGATTTCATACAAAATTGAGATTCTAGGTATAGGGGAGGGATTTTTTGAGACAATTTGGGTAGATATTGGCTTATATTATGTTTTTTGAGAGGTGTTAATATGTGGGATATGTGGTGGTCATTTATCGGAAAGGAAACGGACTCACTTTGAATTTTTTTGAAACAAGTTAGGTGTACACATGTTCTTAACTATAAAAGTCATAAAAACCAACTAAAATCATGAATATAAGGTTTATGAACTATATATAGCTATAAAATAGGATTATTAAAAGTTTTCGGGACATTTGGTCGAGTAAGTAAATGGTTTAGCCCTTTATTGAACTTAATTTTTCCATAATAACTGTAATTAATTTTAATCACTTTCACTAATCATTTTTGGTAAAAAAATTATGTTCACATTATTAGACTCTAAATATAATCTTAATAACAATGTTTTATTTAAATTTTTATAAATTCAATTCATAGATGTGTGAAAATAAAGATTAATGCTAATCCCGTAGACAGACGAATTAACTGGTTTTAGTAGAAAATTGTTCAAAAGATTGTTATGTTTTATATTCAATTTTGAAGTGAAATTTATTTTAATGAACTAAATTGTATTAATAGATGTATAATTTATCCATTTTGACCTCAAAAAATTAATATATAATTTTATATTAATAATTATTTAGATGAAAGGGATGCTTTTAGCTAAAATTTTGTATTTTCACTATTCAACATAAAAAAGATGCTTCTCAGAAAATCCAAAAAAAAAATCAACCTAATATAATTTTTAAATTTTGAATAAAAAAATAAAGTATATTTTTCAAAATAAAAAATATAAATTTTTTCAGAGTCATATTAAAAATAGGTACACCATTAAAAGGAGGTAAAACTACTTTTATAAAAATATAGTATTTCATGTGTAATATTGGGTTTGTTACTATATTATAGCTATAAATTATATTATATAGGTGTCAAAATATTTACTTGGAGATATAATATTTTAATCTTCTATATAAACACCCTAAAGGTGTTAGAATTTAATTTATTTTTAAAACATTACTGAATAGTGTTTGGTATAAGTTGGGTGTTGTGTGTATTGCAAAGCTATAGAAAAAATATAAAGGAAAATTTAGTAATGTCTAGGGGTGCTACATTAAATATTTTGAAAATCCTTTCTATTTGGAAATATTTTTCAAAACATATTAATTAATATTTAAAAATTATTTAAAACATTTATTGAGTAAAATATGTATTCATCTTCGAAAAAAACATTTTTTTAAATTCTAAAATATTTTTAGATAACATGGTTTTGGAATAAAAATAGTTTTCGAATGAAAGGATGATTTTTAATAAAAATGATCATTTGAACTCTTAATTACATAAATATATTAAAATGAAGGTATAACATGTATTCTCGTTACATATCCATATGATAATAAAATTCAAATGATTCATGATATATATTTTTATATATCATAATATTTAAACATTAGATTCATATTCATAAACAATAATCATAAATGATGAGATTGTAAAATAAAACTATTACCACTATATTAACATTGAAACATAAGAACCATGATTCAATAACATAAAATATAACTTAAAATGCCATGAGGATAAATAAATTCCTGATATTAAATTTCAAAGGGAATCTTTAATCAACTTCTCAAAAAAAAATTATAGATATATACACTACTAGAATTTGGACCTACATCCACGGATCTATAGCCACAGACAATACAAACTGTGGATATAGATCACTTATACCCTCGCCTGTTTTGCTCTCCATAGAATTATCTCTCTACATGAGCCGTTTCCTCCCCTCTTCCTCACTTGTTTCTGATCCCCACTACCCCGCGATCCTACTCCCTCTCGTGATCCTCCTCCTCTCCCGATGTCTCCGACGCGGCCACCCCACCTGCCCGCGACCCTCCTTCTCCGATGCGGCTCCGGCACGGTTCTAACGAGACCACCTCCACCCCCCCCCCCCCCCACGATCCTCCTCCTCTCCAGACATCTCTGTGGCCACCCCACCTCCCTGCGACCCTCCTTCTATGATGAGGCTCCAGCACGGTTCCGACACTATCACCTCACCTCCCAGGATCCTCCTCGTTCGACACGGACACCCCAACTCCTGGGATCTTCATCATACATATGGCCGGCCCAGGAAACCCCATTTCCCAAGGTAGGTCCGGAAATTGTTTCCCTTTCATTTAACTAGAAAATTAGCACGAATAATCTGCATTTCAAATGAATCAATGTGGTTTTACATGGGCTTCTTGACAATCAAGACCAGGTGATGATCCCATTGAATATCAGTAATTTCCTGGACTGGAAACCTCACAGTCATCCCCTTCATTTTTGAGTATCCCCGTCTAATATTGCGTGTTCCAACCTCTATAATTAGGTTCTTAAGCCAAAAAATCTAAATAAATAAATAATGAAACCGGGCCAGGTGAAACTAGTGAAGAATCGAACAAGGAGAAAGTGGTTGCTGATAAAATGGACGTGATGTATATGACAGTCGCAGCAATGGCGATGAGTGAGGAAAAGGTATGGAAGGGGACAAACATGTTTCAGGAAGTGACCTGGATGAACATCATGTTACTCTCACATAAAATCCTGGAATTGACATTGTCTATGGAAGTGAGGTTGGGGTTGTCGGCATCACAGGGAGGATGGGTGGCGTGTAAAGATGGAGATAATGTAGGCAAAGAAAAGGAGTGTGTGGTTGCCCCTAGCTAGGTTGTTTCTCTAACCCAGGATCTTGCGAGGCTTGACCTAGGGCTGGCCCTGATCATACATGTGATCGATCCATTAATAAGGTACATTTATCTAGTGTTGATTTCATTGGTAGCTTATCTAGGTATGATCCCACACTTATAAAAGTTTCTAGGTATGGTTGACAGTGGGGATTAAAATCTGGAATACCCAAAAACTGAAATGGGCATCCTAAAATCAATTCCCATTCCTGCTATTCAAAAAAATTGCTTAGAGGATCCCGCAATTGGTTTGTTTGTTTGTAGGTGGGGTGACATAAATTACTAGAAAGAAAAAATGATAGTTCATTTTCACTTCATCCCTAGATTCCCAATCTGTCACATTTAATTTAGCAATGTGAGAATAAACCTTGGGTTTATATCAGCATCCCTTGATGAGGATCATAAGATTTTTTATGATAGGATTTATATGATCGATGAACCAGATATGTCAACATTTTCAAAGTTTACCTTAGGATAATTAAATTCGTTGCATTTTAACATGTTATTAAGATCCAATCAGGAGCATGATGAGTGGGTGAGCAAAGTCTTGTCTAAATGAATCCCAATTAAGTTGAAAATACATTTCTAGACGTTTTGTAGTAAGGGAATACCAACTGAAATTAGTATCCATAGAAAATTAATTTAGATACCCTCACCATATATGTGTTGTGAGAGGCTAAAATCTGAGTTAGTCTAGAACATATTATTTGATGTAGAATGGGTCCTCTTTGCTTGGGACCTTGTTGGGAAACTTATGGGATTTAAATTTTAGGGGGGGATACATCTCTGAATGTTTGTGTACATTATTTCAAAGTCTTGAGAAAAATTCATATATGGTTTACCTTCATGTAATAGTGTTTTCAGTGTTGTTTTGGGTGGTTTAGGAGACAAGGAACAAGGGTCATGGAGGAAAAAATAGCTCCCTATATCCATTCATGTTCATGTGCTCTCTCTCATGGACAAAATAGGTTCCCTTATTCCTATTGAAAATAAAATGGCTACTAGTAAGTGGATCCTCCCAAGGGATGTGATTACAAATGATAGAGCTTCTCTAGGGTGGTCGATCAAGTGGATACCCCCTATGTTGGACAAAAAAATAATGTGAATGGGTCATGTAAATAGGGAGTTATAAGGAGGGATTGTTCATGAATCTAGGGGATCTATTTTTATCGAATATAGTTTCTTTTATGGTATAGGTAATTCTATCTAGGTGGAGAAAATATTTTACTCAGCGGCCTTTAAATTTGGATGATAGATAACCTCAATATTTGTATGGTTGAGTAGAACTCCATGATTCTTTTTAAGACTCCAACATGATGATGCACGTACTCCTTGGTATTCAATTTATAATATTAGGATGTTTTGGTCCCCCATCGATCAAGGAAAAAATATCATTCATACTTAGGGGGAGGGGAACTTTTCTGCATAATATTTATCCAGTAAAGAGATACCATATGAGATTCTTGTTATCTATCACATTACATGGGATCTTCTACATTACTATGAAATTATTGTTAGTGGTAAAACCATCATTATTCACCACTTTAGAATCCCAAAGTGCAATATTTTCCAATAAAAGGTTCTTCTCAAGTGATCAATAATATCCCAACTATTACATCAATCAAGGAAGTTCTTCTCGGGATAACATTAATGGAGGATAATGATATGAATAATCAAGATATTTATGAATAAAACAATTTCCATCACTTGTACAGTGAAAATACTAAATTCAATTGGTTGGATAATCAATTACCCAATCAAAAACATGGTCCAAATCCTAACCATCTGAAAAACTTTCCAACACATGGCCAATTTTAATCCCAACCATCTCAACATCGAATCCAATCTTTTCTATATAAATAATTAGAATAATTTTTAAAAAAAAATAAAAATGAATTATCAATTTTCATCATTGAGATTAGATATAAAAAACATTTAAATGGTTATGGAAGCCATTCCCACTCAGGTATACCCTTCCTCAATATCTTAGAAGAGTCTTTTTAGACACAAACCTCTCATAAATAACTGAATGTAGTTACTATTCCCAAGAGTGGGAAAACTTTTTTAAAACCTAAACTGTAACACCTGAGACTTCTATGAGAAAAAATTTGTTTTTATGTTATATAAACCATCAAAGGAATCGTTCACTACATACAACACTAGCTTGTCTTTCTTTACACGCAACTGCGGCCTTCCTCGATAGCTTGTGTCGTACGCAATACCGAGTTTCACTAAACAACGATATGTAATTAAAATATTATTAAAACTAGACGTTATGAATAGTAATAACCACTTTTTGAAATTTTGTAAATTTTATTTTTCAAAACGGACTACATTTTTGGATTCGGAATATTGAAATTAGCCTAGGGTGAAATTTAGGTATTTTTCTGAAAACTTTCAATTTTTGATGAATAGTGAAACCACTAAGTGGTAGTTAAAAAACTGAATTTTTCATAAAACATAATTTTAGCACTTCTGTGAGTGGAATTTAGAAAATCCGAGAGACACGGTTGATTTCAGTATGTAAAATGTGGTTCAATGAGATGAAAACAATTTTTTGGTGAATAGTAACTTTTTGCTTTTATTTACCACGGTTAAAAGTAAATAGGGTAATTAAGGGTAAAAATGATATTATTATTACCCTAACACAAGTCCAAATTCTATTGGATAAGTTTAATTCGACCAAAAACAATCTTAGAAATAAAATATTACCAATTAGGCCCACTTGGATTAGATTAGGACATTTATTATCAATTTACTTAAAGAATGGTTAAAATAGTTAAAATCAAAGTTTAATAAGTAAATAATTTTTAATATGGGGTTATACATAAGATAAATTCGACTATAAATATTAATTATAAAGCTAAAAAGATTTCAAACATAATGGTATTTTATTTATAATTTTTAGACATAAAATAATTTAATTTATTTATGACACAACGATGATGTAGTAATTATCATATTAATGAAATATAGACATAATTGATGTTATAAATACCCAAATAAATGTAATTTAATACTTTTTATGAATTAAAATAATTTTATAGGTTAATATGACATTTTAGTATTGATTTAATTAACTTCTTTTGAACTAATCATTCTGTTATGATTTTCACAAAAATCAATTACAAAATAGTGTCAAGATTGACATAAAATAGTTTTTAAAAAAAATATTATATTATTAATTGTTATTTTATTCCTAAAAATCTAAGGTTAGGTCAAATGACTTAGATAAGGTTATATATGTTAATTATAAACAACTTGGGGTTCTTTTTTCTTGTTATATTAAGATTATTAACCTTATAGTATAAGAACACAAGAAGACACGGTAAAAGTAAAATTATTTAACTTAATTTTAAATCTAAATGATAAGGTTAAAATAGGAACCTAAACTTGTCTAAATTCTATTGGATGAGAGGATTTAGACCCATCCCCACCTTAGTTTTTAATAAAATCAATTTTGAGCTATTTAAAACCGAACTTGACTTTATAATAAAATAATATATTTTGTTTTTCCAAAGGTGCCCCTCTCCTCCCTTATAAAAGGGAACCTCCTACCTCTCCTCCTAACACTAATTTGAGCCTTCAATATCGGCCAACCCCTTCCACTTTATCCTATCCACTTCCCTAGAGACATCCTAGAGGTCCTGGTCTTCCTCAAAGACCAATTTTAGTGCCCTAAAAGGAGGCCTCAAAGAAGCGCCTCAAAGAAGAGGTAATGCCCGTTACCGATTCTTTCATCTTTATTTCTTCTTCCACTTCTTCTTCATTAGTTGTTTCATAATGAGTTAATAAAATAATTATCACTCATATACTGATATGTTATTATAAATATGAAACAACCCTATTTCACCTCTTATCCATCCTACCGAAAACGAAATCACCGCGCATGCGTACATACGGAATACCGTCTCCATGTCGTGGTGTAATCTATTTTCCACCACCACCTTACTTGGATGGGTATAAGGGTGAAAGTAATAAATATATATGATTATTTTAAAGTGTTATTGATTTTGAAATAGTATACATACACTTTAATCCAATTCCACGATCATGGGAACGATATCATCGCTCGTGCGTACGTACGGAATACCGTCTCCATGATGTGAGGCGATTCGTTCTACATGATATTCATTGAATAATGATTATATAAATGAATTGAATGGATTAATATGATATATATTACACTAATACCATTCTGTAAATGAGGTATCTATAACTTAAAGAGAAGAATAAGAATTTATTCGACAAAACACGCATAAGAACAAAAAGTAATAATCACCTGAATAACAAGTAGTAATGAAATATTACTAATAAGAAGCTAAGAATATAACCATATATGATATGATAAAAATACATATGATTCTGGAATAAGTAAATAACATTATTTAAATCATTATACAGGAGGTTCAGACACTTACAAAGAAAATAGGACCTAAGGTAAGGGAAAATCTCGCAATCTCAATTTTTATCCGAGATAGTTTGTACTTCCGAATTTACTGGGGAATATTTATCATCCACATCCATGTTTCCTCAATATGTAATATTTATATCCTTCTACAATAGTTTATATCCAATTTTACCCTTCGGTGAGTTTTTAGTAAAATATAGGAAAGGAATCTTTTGTCGTTTTTCGTATGAGGTACTTTTTGACTTTTCCGACAAAAGTATGAGAAGAATGTTTTTTTTAACTTATACGGAATGAAAGGATTTTTAAAACATTATTTCCAAGAAGCTTCCTTTACAAGTTTTCAAGTTTATTTTTAATAAACTTCTTTTAGTTTAAAATTGTATGTTATTTTAAAGAATGAAAAATGTTTTTGAAGTAGAAAAGATATTTTCCTTAAGAATGGAGTTCAAGTGCTTTATCAAAATTATTTGCCATATAAGATAATATAGGGTTCTGTTTCTATCCCTATTATTACATTGATTTTATTATGTTGTGATGGAATTATTTTTATGAATTCCATTATCTTATGTGATTTTTTTATGATGTCACGATGTTTAAGATTCCCATTTTTATTACATGGGTTATGCTATGATGTATGGTTTATGATTTTGTGGCACACATAAGAACGGTATCATTATGAGATGGGTGGGACCTATACCTCCTTCCAATTCATTGGGTAAAGATTTTATATCTCATGATATAGACATGGATAGAACGGCAGGTTATACCGGTTCAGTGAAATAGGACTGAAACCAGAAGTGAACTCGGTTCAGAAATGGACTTTGTCCACTAATATAGTCTTGGAAATGAGTCTTGACTAATAAGAAATGATTCTCAATGATTATGTGTGTATTACACAAAGTTTCATGTTTTATGTTTTGATTATTGGGATTACATTTCACTACTATGATTTATCCCATGTTATGAAATTATGATCTCTTTTTCAGGTTAAGATTTCCAAAAGTTATGTTCTTAAGTATATGATGTGATTGATATTTCTTTTTTTTACCCTTACTGAGCATTTGAGCTCACCCTTTTGTATGTTTTATTTCACTAGGTCAGGAAGAAGGTTATTATGTAGGATATGTCAAAAAGGGACTGTAGATATGATGAAATAAGTGGGAGGCAAAGTTGATGCTTTATGAACCAGTTGTTTATGTTTCCCAGTTTCTAAAGACTCTATACCTATACGATCCTTTCCTGGTTTTGTTATATGTTGTAATAAGTGTGCTTCAATTTTTGAAGTACTAATAATTTATGTAAAGTATGGGTCGTTATAGTTGGTATCAAAGGAAAGGTATAGTCAACCTTTGGAAACTCGGATGTGAAAGCCTTAGTAAGAACCCTAAGGATAATTCTAAGCATAGAACACAATCGTAGTGTTTTAGAAATGACCATGAATAACCTAGGATAAGACCTTAAGTGTGAAATTTTATTCTTGATTATGGGGTTTTCCTATTATAATTAGTGTTTCTCACACTATTCTTCTTGGTTTTAGTCAATGGTTGGAACCCGAAGGAACCGTGTTAATGCGGAATGTGATGGGCAATGCAATGATTTTCCCCTTGAGCAACCAAACATTATGGGAGCTGGAATACAAAATATTGTAGCCATGCTCACACAAGTTTCTCAAGCTATGAATCATGCTAGAATTCCAAATGAGAAAAGGAAGGAGCAACATTCTGTTGAATCCTTCATGAGACAGCGTCCACCTTCATTCAGCGGGTCTACTGAACAATGGATCAGTACTACTGAAAAGGTATTTTCAATTCTTCAATGTTCTGAACATGATAAAGTCATCCGAGCAGTATATCATTCGGAAGGAGATACTGATCAATGCTGGAATCTTATTATGAATATGATCCAATGAGATGAAATTGAGTCCATGGAATGGGACGAGTTCAAGAACTTATTTTACAATAAGTACTTCCCTCGTATTCTCTGAACAAAGATGGAGAAAGAGTTTCTTGAACTGAATCAAAAGGACGATGAATCTGTTGGTACCTATGAAGCAAATTTTACAAGACTTACAAGGTACGCTTCTGGTATTATTATCCAACATGAGAGTAAGATCGATCAATTCTTTAGTGGCTTAAAACCAAGTCTTCGAAGGGCGTTAGACATAAGGGACTTCAATAGCTATGAGGAAATCGTTCGATGTGCTCTCAAAGTCTAGATGGAGATTTGAGTAACCCATCAGTCATATGGGTTTGATAAGAAGAGGAAAATGGAATTCAAAGGAAAATATAAAGAGCACACTGAAAAGAAGATGAGCTTTCCCTTATGCTCAAAGTGTGGAAAGAAACATGGAGGGAGTTGTCCTAAAGGGACAAGTAAATGTTTCAAATGTGGAAAGGAAGGTCATCGGGCATTTGAATGCCGCAATGATGGGAAGAAGATGTCTAGTGATGCAAACAAAGGAAGGGACACAGAGAATGATCCTACTACACTTCAATGTTTCAAGTGCAAGGAGAGGGGGAATTATGCCAATAAATACCCTAATCCAAGGGTTGTTGATGATGATCGACATCAACAAAATCATAAGGCTAAAGACAAAGGAAAGTCACATGCAATTTCAATCAGCGATGTTGAGTTCAATAACGATGTGGTGAAAGGTACACTTACCATCCACTCTAAAGTAGCAAATGTTTTATTTGATTTTGGATCCACTCACTCTTTTATTTCTAAAGATTTTTCTAAGGGTATCACCATTTTACCTCAACAATTAGATGTTGAGTTAGTTGTGACAACACCTAATGGCACAACAGTCTCATCAAAATTTTAAAATTCTTCCCCGATTGAAGTTTGTGGGAAAGTGCTTCCTGCAAATCTTGTGATCCTTCATATAGTTGAATTTGATGTGATTCTTGGCATGGATTGGCTTTCTTTATAGGGAGATCATATCAATTTCCAAAGAAGCGAAGTCGTATTTCATATTCTAGATCAATATATGATCGTCTATCGATGCAAGGATGAACATAACCTTCCAGTGGAAATTTCTTCCATCTTATGGGTCTTGATTCCACTTAATGAAGGTTATTTATCTCAAATGGTTTGTGAGAAACTCACAATTAAAAATATGCCCATTGTACGGGAGTTTTATTATGTCTTTCCAAAGGAATTGTCGGGTCTTCCCCCAAATCGTGAAGTTGTGTTTTCAATAGAACTCATACCGGGTGCTTTGGCTATTTCAAAGACACCTTATAGAATGGACACAATTGAGTTGCAGGAATTGAAGAAGAAACTCCAAGAGAATCTTGATAAGGGATTCATACGCCCTAGTGCATCACCTTAAGGAGCACCTATTCTGTTTGTTAAGAAGAAAGATGGATCAATGAGACTATGCATTGATTATCGAGAACTTAACAAGATCACTATCAAGAACAAATATCGTCTCCCATGCATTGATGACCTATTTGACCAACTACGCGGAGCTCAATACTTTTCCAAGATTGATCTTCGTTCAGGGTATCATCAATTAAGGGTCAAAAGGTAGGATATACCAATGACGGCTTTCCGTACAATGTATGGACACTATGAATTTATAGTGATGCCATTTGGTATTACTAATGCCCCTGCTATCTTCATGGATCTGATGAATAGAGTCTTTAGAGACTATCATGATCAATTTGTGGTAGTCTTTATAGATGATATTCTTGTCTATTCAAAGAGCAAGGAAGAACATGAATATCACTTGAGAATTATATTGAAGACCCTGAGAAAGGATAAACTTTATGCCAAATTTACCAAGTGTGAATTTTGGCTTCAAAAAGTTGCATTTTTGGGTCACATAATCTCAAAAAAGGGGATATCTGTGGATCCAGCAAAAACAGAGGTTATCAAAAGATGGTCGAGACCAACAACAGTAACTGAGATCCGAAGTTTTCTTGGTTTGGATGGATATTTTCGACGTTTTGTGAAAGATTTTTCACGATTATCTAATCCACTCACCAGGTTGACTCGAAAAGGAGTTAAGTTCGTGTGGACGAACGAATGTGAAGAGAATTTCAAGGAGTTGAAAGGAAGGTTATCCAGTGCACCTGTGCTCACACTGCCTTGTAGTGGAGAAAGGTTTGTGATCTACAGTGGTGCATCCAAGAAGGGTTTGGGGTGTGTTCATATGCAAAATGATATGGTGATAGCTTATGCCTCACGACAGTTGAAAATCCATGAGAAATATTACCTAACTTATGATTTGGAGTTAGCTGCGGTAATATTTTCATTTACGATTTGGAGGCATTACCTTTATAGTGAAATGTGTGATATTTATACTGATCATAAATGTTTAAAGTATATTTTCACACAAAAGGAGCTGAATATGCGTCAAAGAATATGGTTGGAGTAGATTAAGGATTACGACTGCTCAATTCATTACCACCCTGGGAAAGCAAACAAGGTGGCAGATGCATTAAGTCGACAAGACCATGCCAGTTTATCCATGATGAGGATCACAAAAGATCCAATATTTATGGATTTAGAAAGGATGGATCTTGGAATTATAATGGAAGGGGGAAAATCGTATCTTTCGCAAATGAATGTTCATCCATCTATACATGTGAAGATTAAAGAGGCACAGAAAGAAGATGTACAGTTACAAAAGAAGGTGATAAATGTTCCTTAATTCAACGTTGATTGTGATGGGATAATAAAGTTCAGGAATCAGGTTTGTGTTCCTCCCATCCCCGAATTAAAGAAGGAGCTACTGGATGAGGCTCATAGTTCTTCATTCTCTATTCATCCTGGAAGTACGAAGATGTATAGGGACCTGAAAGAGTACTTCTGGTGGGATGGCATGAAAAGAGATGTTGTTGAATATGTCTCTCGATGCTTGGTTTGTCAGCAAGTTAAAGCTGAGAGACAGAAGTCTAAGGGGATGTTACAACCATTACCCATACCCGAATGGAAATGGGAAAACATCACTATAGACTTTGTCATAGGACTTCCTAAAACATCCAAAGGCAATAATGTTATCTGGGTCATAGTTGATCCTCTTACAAAGTCTGCACACTTCATTGCTATTAGAGAGGATTTCTCTCTGGATCAGCTTGCCAGGATATATGTAAAGGAAGTGGTAAGATTGCATGGAGTACCACTTTCTATTATATCTGATCGGGATCCGAGGTTTACCTCAAAGTTCTGGCGAAGTCTTCATCATACTCTGGATACAGAGTTCAGTTTCAGCACTGCTTATCATCCTCAGACAGACGGTCAGTCTGAGAGAACAATTCAAACTCTAGAATATATGTTGAGAGCTTGCTCAATGGATTTCAAAGGTGGTTGGGATCAACACCTACCTTTGGTGGAATTTTCTTATAATAATAGCTTTCACTACAGTATTCAGATGGCTCCTTATGAAGCACTATATGGAAAGAAATTCAGGACTCCAACTTGCTGGGATGAAGTTGGGGAAAGAAAGCTATTAGGACCTGATCTCGTTGATGAAATGGCAGAAAAGGTCAGATCTATTCAACAACACCTAAGAGCAGCTCAAAGTCGACAGAAAAGTTATGCCGACAACTGAAGAAAAGACCTAGAGTTTGAAGTGGGTGATAAAGTGTTCTTACTAATATCTCCCTGGAAGAGGGTCATGAGATTTGGAAAGAAGGGGAAGTTGAGCCCTAGATATATCGGTCCTTTTGAAATTCTGGATCGTGTTGGAAAGGTAGCTTAACAATTGGCGCTTCCACCGAATCTCTATCAAGTACACGATGTGTTCCATGTATCTCTCCTGAGAAAGTACATACCTGATCCTTCACATCTACTCAGCTCAGAAGTTGTACCGCTGGAGCAAGATCTTTCTTATGAAGAACAGCAGATAGAGATTCTGGATCGTAGGGAAAATGTCCTACGGAACAAGACCACTCGCATTGTGAAAGTTTTATGGAGGAACCACCAACTAGAAGAAGCTATATTGGAGCTTGAGGATATGATGAGGGAGAGGTATCCTCATCTGTTTGTTACAAAGTGACGAATTTCGAGGGCGAAATTCATTTTAAGGGGGGTAGAAAGTAACACCCGAGACTTTTATGAGAAAATTTTTGTATTTATGTTATATAAACCATCAAAGGAATCTTTCACTACACATAACACTAGCTTGGCTTGCTTTACACGCAACTGTGGCATTCCTCGATAGCTTGCGTCGTACGCAATACCGAGTTTCACTAAACAACGATATGTTATTAAAATATTATTAAAACTAGCCGTTATGAATAGTAATAACCACTTTTTGAAATTTTGTAAATTTTATTTTTAAAAACGGACTTCATTTTTGGATTCGGAATATTGAAATTATCCTAGGGTGAAATTTTGGTATTTTTCTGAAAACTTTCAATTTTTGATGAATAGTGAAACCACTAAGTGGTAGTTAAAAAAACTGAATTTTTCATAAAACATAATTTTTCTGCTTCTGTGAGTTGAATTTCGAAAATCCAAGAGACACAGTTGATTTTAGTATGTAAAATGTGGTTCAATGAGATGAAAATAATTTTTTTGGGGAATAGTACTTTTTACTTTTATTTACCACGGTTAAAAGTAAATAGGGTAATTAAGGGTAAAAATGATATTATTATTACCCTAAAACATTTCTTAATTCTATTAGATAAGTGTAATTCGACCAAAAACAATCTTAGGAATAAAATATGACCATTTAGGCCCACTTGGATTAGATTAGGACATTTATTATCAATTTACTTAAAGAAGGGTTAAAATAGCTAAAATCAAAGTTTAATAAGTAAATCATTTTTAATATGTGGTTATAGACAAGATAAATTAGACTATAAATATTCATTAGAAAGATAAAAAGATTTAAAAAATAATGGTATTTTATTTATAATTTTTAGACATTAAATAATTTAATTTATTTATGACACAACGATGATGCCGTAATTATCTTATTAATGAAATATTGACATAATTGATGCTATAAATACCCCAATAAATGTAATTTAAGACTTTTTATGAATTAAAATAATTTTATAGGTTACTATGACATGTTAGTATTGATTTAATTAACTTTTTTCGAACTAATCATTCTGTTATGATTTTCAATAAAATCAATTAATAAATAGTGTCAAAATTGACATAAAATAGTTTTTAAAACAAATATTATATTATTAATTGTTATTTTATTCCTAAAAATGTAATTTTCGGCAAAATTACATAGATAAGGTTATATATATTAATAATAAACAACTTTGGGTTCGTTTTTCTTGTTATAGTAAGTTTATTAACCTTATATTATAAGAACACAAGAAGACATGGTAAAAGTTAAATGATTTAACTTAATGTTAAATCTTAATGATAAGGTTAAAATAGGAACCTAAACTTGTCTAAATTATATTGTATGAGAAGATTTCGACCCATACCCACATTATCTTTTAAATAAATCAATTTTGAGCTATTAAAACCGAACTTGAATTTATAATAAAATAATATTTTTTGTTATTCCAAAGGTGCCCCTCTCCTCCATTATAAATGGGCACCTCCTCCCTCTCCTCCTCACACAAATTTGAGCCATCAAGCTCGGAAAACCCCTGTCACTTTCTCCTCTCCACTTCCCTAGAGACATCCTAGATGTCCTGGTCTTCCTCAAAGACCAATTTTAGTGCCCTAAAAGGAGGTCTCAAAGAAGCACCTCAAAGAAGAGGTAATACCCGTTACTGATTCTTTCATCTTTATTTCTTCTTCCACTTCTTCTTCATTAGTTGTTTAATTATGAGTTAATAACATAAGTATCACTCATATACTGATATGTTATTATAAATATGAAACAACCCTATTTCATCTCTTATCTATCCTACGGAAAACGAAATCACCGCGCGTGCGTACATACGGAATAGTGTCTCCACGTCGTGGTGTAATCTATTTTCCACCACCACCTTACTTGGATGGTTATAAGGGTGAAAGTAATGAATATATATGATTATTGTAAAGTGGTATTGATTCTGAAATAGTATACATACACTCCAATACAATTCCACGATCATGGGAACGATATCATCGCTCGTGCGTACGTACGGAATGTCGTCTCCACGATGTGATGCGATTCGTTGTACATGATCATCATTGAATAATGATTATATAAATGAATTGAATGAATTAATATGATATATATTACAATAATACCATTCTGGAAATGAGGTATCTATAACCTAAAGAGAAGAATAATAATTTATTTGAAAAAACACGCATAAGAACAAAAAGTAATAAACACCCGAATAACAAGTAGTAATGAAATATTACTAATAAGAAGCTAAGAATATATCCATATATGATATCATAAAAATACGTATGATTCTGGAATAAGTAAATAACATCATTTAAATCATTATACAGTAGGTTCGAACACTTACGAAGCAAATCAGACCTAAGGTAATGGAAAATCTCGCAATCTCAATTTTTTTCCGAGATTGTTTATACTTCAGAATTTACTGGGGAATATTTATCATCCACGTCCATGTTTCCTCAATATTTAATATTTATATCCTTCTCCAATATTTTATATCAAATTTTACCTTTCGGTGTGTTTTTAGTAAAAGATAGGAAAGGAATCTTTTGTCGTTTTTCGTACGAGGTACTTTTTGACTTTTCCGAAAAAAGTATGAGAAGAATGTTTTTTTAACTTATACGGCATGAATGGATTTTTAAAACATTATTTCCAAGAATCTTACTTTATAAGTTTTCAATTTTATTTTTAATCAACTTCTTTTAGTTTAAAATTGTATTACATTTTAAAGAAAGGAAAATTTTTTTGAAGTAGAAAGGATATTTTCCTCAAGAATGGAGTTAAAGTGCTTTATCAAAATTATTTTCTATCTAAGATAACATAGGGTTCTGTTTCTATCCCTATTATTACATTGATTTTATTATGTTGTGATGGAATTATTTTTATGAATTCCTTTATCTTATATTAGTTTCTTTATGATGTCACGATGTTTAATATACCCATTTTTATTACATGGGTTATGCTATGATGTATGGTTTATGATTTTGTGGCACACATAAGAACGATATCATTATGAGATGGGTGGGACCTATATCTCTCTCCAATTAATTGGGTAAAGATTTTATATCTCATGAGATAGACATTGCTGGAATGGCAGGTTATACTCGTTCAGTGAAATAGGACTGAAACGAGAAGTGAACTCGGTTCAGAAATGGACTTCGTCCACTAAGATAGTCTTGGAAATGAGTCTTGACTAATAAGAAATGATTATCAATGATTATGTGTGTATTCCACAAGGTTTCATGTTTTATGTTTTGATTATTGGGATTACATTTCACTACTATGATTTATCCCATGTTATGAAATTATGATCTCTTTTGCAGGTTAAGATTTACAAAAGATATGTTCTTAAGTATATGATGTGATTGATATTTCTTTTGATTACCCTTACTGAGCATTTGAGCTCACCCTTTTGTATGTTTTATTTCCCTAGGTTAGGAAGAAGGTTATTAAGTAGGATATGCCAAAAAGGGACTCTAGATATGATGAAATAAGTGGGAGGCAAAGTTGATGCTTTATGAACCAGTTGTTTATGTTTCCTAGTTTCTAAAGACACTATACCTATATGGTCATTTCCTAGTTTTGTTATATGTTGTAATAAGTGTGCTTCAATTTTTGAAGCACTAACAATGTATGTAAAGTATGGGTCATTATATAAACCATTGATTCCTAAACAATTAGCGTCTTAAAAATCATAAGAAAAAACTGAATAACCAACATGAGAAACTGAAAAATCAGAGCTGGATAATGAGTGAATTGGTTAGGGAATGATGAAATTCAACCAGAAGAACATGTGGAAATTGTTGATGGGTGTTAAAATCTGGAGAAAACTGATTTTCTATATTCAAACGAGTTAAATTTGACAACTTGGAATGATTTTCCGAAATATTATTGTATTATTTATGGGTGATTTTCAAGAAAATATAGGAGATTTAAGGGTTTAGATAAATACATTACATCCCTCATAAATAGACACATGTAACCCATTCAATGAATAAGGAAATTGATCTTTCGTATCTATACTAAAATAATACATGGAAGATTTCCTTGATGTGGCCATTAGATAAATAACCCCATACCCATTTATAAATAGATTGATCTCAAACAAAATTATAATATATCATAATGGTTTTTGATTAGTTAACTGTTTTATTTGGTGATTGTGTTTAGACTACTGATCTCTTCATCATCGATGAACAAGGCAGGCCCAAGGGAAAGCCCCACAAGCCCCTGGGCTAGGGAAACTAGTGGGAGGGGGAAACCTGCTGCCTTCTCTCTCCCTCAATTATCTGCTATTATATCACAGTTCCTCGACCCCACGCCTCAGCGCAGCCTCAGTTGGATTTTTTAGAACCATCATGTAGTGGTTCATAATCCCAAGGTGGATTGCAGCTTGGGGAATATTGTGGTGTTCTTAAGTCAGTTATTGGTTTTTGGATAGTTGAATGTCTTCGCAGGGTCCCATGGCGGTGCTCCATCTGAGGCAGGTTACCATCCAACAGAAACCTAGATAAATGGGGTTAGAAATTTTATATTTAATATTATTTTCACTGACCTTAATACTGATTATCGATCTTTTTCATATGTCTTTGCAGGGAATCAAGAAGTTCAAGCTCAAGGAGACTCGACGGATTCAGCGCACATCAAACCGAAGATATATCATCACAGTGGTCATGCTGCGGTCTCCTTCTCGAAAGAAGAGGTACGGTCACATTCTTCTGATCTATGTTTCATGATTGTTGGGAAATTTTGAAAGCGCATACCCTCCATATTCTTCCATAGAAAGACCCTTGGAGCTATCATATTTGTGTATTTCCATGTGCGGCTTCTTAATTCGACTCATGTGGTTTTCAGATTCACGATTGAAAATGACAATTATAGGCTTTGGAAAATAGGTTTCTGGTCCTTGGGTGGTTCTTCCATGAAGGATTTGAAATTATACACAGATTACAACATTGATTTTGAACCTCCCATTTCCTCTATTTGGATTGGATACCCTGGGTTTCTGTTTCGTTTTTTCAAGCAGGACGCTCTCATTCTGATTTCTAGTTTAATTCGTCAACCTCTCAAATTAGATTCTTCTACTAAAAATCTTTCTTGACCTTTGGTAGCTAGAGTCCATGCTGAAACAAATATATCCCAATCATTACCTCCCACATTTGAATTCAAAATAGTGGTTCTGGATTTTTGAAGGATGTTGTTTTCGAAAAACATCTAGCTTACTACATAAATTTTTTAGAATTGGTCATTCCACAAAGGATTATTGAAACAAATTATTTTCTTCCGATCCTCATACATATTATAATTCAATTTGGTTAAAAAAAGAGAAGTGTAAGGGGATAGTAGTTGTTTCCTCTGATAGTCCTGGAGATTCTATTGTTAAGGATGCTAATCAGAATATGGATGAAACCTCTAAAATTCAGCTATCTCCTATTATCTTCACTGGATTTGTGGATGTGGTTCAGAAAGTTCAGTCCATAAATGAGGAAAAAGAGAATACTTATAAGCCTGAGACTTTTGCTTCCGAAATCACAAGTGATGCACAACCATCACAAAAACAGGATAACAACACTCACTCTGTCTCCGTTGAATCATTGTAAGATAATTATGAGCAAGATTTTCATATTGAGGACGATTATTTTAAGTCGAGTGAAAGAGAAGGTAAGAAAACAATGGTTGATTCAGATAACTTCATTACTCCTAACCACATGAATACTTGAAAATATAGAGATTACTATCATTGAAAGAACAATTGTCACTAGATCCTTAGAAGCCTCTAGGATAAAAAATACAGGCATTCCCCCACAACCCACACCTGATCAGTTTCGTTTTGACCTGAAGGGTATCAATTATGATGATGAAGTTGATCCTGTTATGAGGGAATCATATCAGATCAAGTAGGAATTGGGGGAATAATTGGATTCAGGGATAATTGAACAATATACAATGGTTTATTATAGATACAATGCTGGTGAAATTACTGCATTGACATACCTTCAAATCAGAAAGAGAATGTTTATTAGGATTCCATGGAAATAATACTTTCCTACTTTACCCTTTCTGAAGATGGATTCCTTGAATTTATTTGGATACTTGGCCTACAGTTTTTTGATATTTTCTAGGATGTTGTCTTCTATTCATTTCTATTTTCTACGTCTGGATGGTTGCTTGTTTTGTTTTTTAGATTCTATAGCTCCCTACATTTTTTGGAGGTTTGACATGTGGCTGTTGGAATTTTTGACACTTTGTTTTGATCATAGTGATGCAGATTTTGCATAATAAGGTGTTAGGATCTTTAATATGGTGTCGCTTAATTTCAATTCATTGATTTTCCTTGAACCACTTGCTGAGTTTTCATTCCAATTTCAGATTACTAACAAGCTAGTAGTGTTCTTGGGAATATTGATATTGCATCCTTTCATTCAGGTGTCGTTGGATACAACTATTATAAGTAGTGGATTGTTCATCATTTTTTGTCTGCTCATGATCTTATGGACATCGTAGCAGTGTCACCCTCCTCCTAGGGATTTTGTACTTTTTGTGCTGAACAAATCCATATCCAGAACCATGTATCACTAAAGTCTTTCAAGTTCTTTGATGCTTCCAGTTATCATGTTAATAAAATCAGGTAATTATCCTTATTTTTGTATGATTTGTAGATACAATATAATTACTATTTTTTTCCTTTTAACTACGTCAAAGGGCATCATTTTTGATTGACTGGATTGGGCAATGGTTTTGTCTGGGCTGACACTGTTGATGAAGTTGGTAAAATAGAGATGTGAAGTACTCATTTCTTTCCAGAAGTATCAGGTGTTCTCAATTCAGATATCCTAGTACTGTTTTCTATCCCCATCTCTAAAAGAGGAAATGATATTTCTGGAGTTGCAGAATTAAAGAGACATCCAGGGGAATCCATTTTAAAGTTGAATGGGAATAATAGGGATGCCGTTAAAGAAGAGATTTTCTCACAATGGGCATATTTTCTTTGTAAGCATTTGGTGGTGAATGCAGCAGTGGAAAGAATCCTCTTCAAGAGTTAGGTATGGCTACAGTTTAAATCGATAGTTATATGACTGGATTTATGCCAAATTTTATTTTCGTGATATATGTGAACCAAGTTTATCTTAAGATGTAATAAAACATAAAATAATAATAAAATAAAACTTAAAATTATTTACTTTAAAAGGATAGAATTCCCCCCCATTAAATATATTGATTTAAATGAATTTTTATTTTCATCTCTCTAGTGTGATTTTCATGAAATCGGATTATTTCCATACTATGTTTTTCGAACAACATAACTCGGCATGTATATGTGTACAAAACCCTGATTTCGCACCTGAATAAACATGTTGTGTGTGCAAGGGGACTGGGTTGTACAAGTGGGGTGCAAGGGATGTTTAAGAGGGGTGCAAATGGGGGTCCAACAGTGGGTGTGTGCAAGGGTATAGGGGGTTGCAAGTGGGGTTGTGTGGGGGGGTTCATGGCTGTGCAGGGGGGGTCTGTCCAGGGTGGGGGGGGATGGGCAGGGGGTGGGGTGGAGGGGGGGGCTAGCAGGTGGGGAGGCATGGGAGGGTGGAATGGGCGGGGGGGACTAGAAGGGGGAATTTGCAGGGGCAAGGGGGCTGGAAGGGGGTTGGGGGGATGGCAGGGGGACTGGAGGGGGGAATGGGTAGGGGAAGGGGGTGCTTGGGGAAGGTAGGGGCAGGGTGGGGGTGGAGGGGGGAAAATATTATAAAGATGAATGTTCAAAAATCAATAAATAATCATCATTTAGATTATTATTGATTGCACCAGAAAATATAAAATTGTGTGGACACAAGTGAGAATATTTAGAGGAGAAAACGATTTTTGGTTCCACAATAGCAAAAAGAATAGGGTGATTCTTGTTAACCATTCTTTTCAAAACATTAAGGGTGTCAGAGTTGGAAATACCCTGACAATTACAAAAACGGATCTTCATTTAAACCTGTGTTTGGGGTTAGAACTCCCTTTTTTATTTTTTTTTCAAGATCCTTTATTTCTAGTAGACCTTCTAATGTCTTTAGTATTATTGGTATTTTCTTGTTATTTGTGAGAAATGAAATTGTTCTTATTTGTGGGTTCTTTTATTTGTGTAGTCATATCTGAATCTTTGGTATCCTTTGAGCCTAGTGACAGGTCATTGATACTTTGAGATACCAGGAATTCAGATATTGCAACATAGTCTGCATTTAATAATGTAAGGGGATTGGAATAACCTTGAGCCTTTTTATCCACTGTTGATTACGGCTTGACATAGTTAGATGAGAGTATTTGTTTCTATTCCAGGGAGTTCTTATTTTCCGGCATATGGATCGGTTCCATTACAACAGGTAGCCTATCATGTAGAACAGGTTCTAATTGAATGTTAACATATGCAGCAAAATCAGTACATAGGGTCTGTGTCTCTGGTTGAACAGCCCTGTCGAGAGGGAAAGTGTGAGAAGAGGGAGTTGAAAAATCATGCGTTTTGGTTTCATTACTCTTTTTGATAGTAGTAGAACTTGGACATAAAACTTGGTCCCTGTTTCTTGTGTTTTTTGCAGCATTAAGGGTTGGGTCAGTGATGTTCAGATCACATAAGTGTAATGAAGCAGAATCATCAGAGAAAACATTAGTGAATGAGTCTGTGGAACACTTTGAACTAAGAAGTAAATTGCTGACGTTTTGACCATAGAGAAGATTTTCAGACTTCATACAATAATCTCCACGAGAAATAGTGGGTGGAGTAGACGTACTTGGGACAGGAGGATCCAAAGTTGACTATTGTTTGATAGAGTTTAGATGACTCTTCTTCTGCTCCTGGGGGTCTTTAAAAATATTCATATGTTTAGGTACTATAACTGAAGGTGTATTATTATGTAGTCAGGTTCCATGTTCATTATCATGTCTACTTTATTGCATGATTTTTCCTACTCAGTGGATAGCCTACTAGTGTCTAAGAACATATTTTTAATTTCAATTAAGAATCATTGATCATTAATCAAATTGCCTTGTTCTTCAACATCATCTGCCCTGCTCAGAACAATGTCTAATCCCTATTTCTCTCTTTTAAGTGATGATGGAGGTTTACTTTATTCTCATATTTTTGGTAATTTTTTATTTTTGAATAGGCAATTGAAGGTGATGTATGAAAAATAAGGAGCCTTATTAATGATCATGTCATTTACTATTAGGATGTACATATCAATTTGAATATTATTTGTTCATTGTTGGTAATGGATTCGTGTATCATTTATCAAGTACAGTTGACACACTGATCACATATATATAAGAAGTTGTTATATATCATTTCTTTTCCTACAATTTTCTTATAGGTGGTTTCTTATGATAAGATCGGTTCTATCAACCACCAGTGAAGACAATGAGTTTAATATTTGGGTAAGGTTTATTCCATTTTTATTCTTTAGCCCAATTTTAATTAGGGATTATTTTTTATTTTTGGGTTCCTTATATTTTTGTTGTGTGTTTTGGATTTCGTTGAGGTGGATTCAAGTCACCGTTGACGAAGGCTTACATGTGTATGCATAGGTAGTCATATGCATATATAAGTTCCCACTTTATATATATTCACTCATGCAAGTATGAATATATATATATTGGGGCTAGGTGTGCTTATATATAGATATGAAAAATGCATACGTGTGTAAGAGTAAAAGGGAATATGAAAGTAAAAACATATATCTAAGGACCCCCTTGTCCATATTTGGCAATGAAAATATGTACATAGGGGCTAGGTGTCCATATATATATGTTAATTTTCATATGCCTGCATGTGGAAAAAAGGAAGATTCGAGTTGTCGTCAAAAGAAAACGCGAGTTGAGGTTGAGGTAGGGTCCCTCTTATAGCATATTTAATTCAAGAATGTTTTAAATTGCATTTACTTGCCTTCTTAATTCTGCATGTTTATATTAAATTGCAATTCCTGAATAAGTGTTAGTTAAGGTAATTGTTTCATTTGATAAATACGTCATGGTTTTGTAATAAAACCCCTCCAACAGAGGTGCGCTGTCTGCGAAAACTCACAGTTGTATACCTTGCTTAACATTATTGCATTGATGTTTTTCTTATACTTGATGTTGTTGTTAGTCATAAATCACACATCGTATATAGAACCAAGTAAAGGTATGGGGTTTAAATGATTTATATACTTATATTCAATGAATAGAAACATGAAAATCCAAATTAAACTATGATTTTTTTTTCAAATTAGTGGAATATTCCATGAATAAAGAGATGGCTTCTTTGACGTTGAAAAAATTCAGATATGGTTGAACATTAAGTGGGTAAAAAGGAACTTGAAAATAAGTGGGTTTACTAATTTAATTAATAGAATTATGTTTATAAATGATAAAAATTATGGATGGTAATAATGTTTTATTAGTAGAATGAAAACGTTTATTTTTTGAAAATATTCTCACTAAATATAAGCATTATATCATCTAAACAATTCTACGTATGGTGGAATTGGAAAACATGCATCTAGATTTGGTGGACATCAAGACAACTTTTCTTTATGGTGAGTTAAAGGAATAAATCAACATGAAACAACCAATATGATTACCAGCAATTGGGATCCATGACTTGGTTTGTATATTCTATAAAATCTTTTATATAATAAAGCAAGTACTGTGATAGTGGAATCAGGAATTTGAATCATTTATCTCTTATGAATGCTTTGATAGTTGCAATAGAGATAATTACTTCTACTGAAATAAATAGGATAATGTTACCTTCTTAAATTTCATATTGTACTTCAATTACATGTTTCTACTTGGACTAGATGACTAAATGATTTAGATATCTATGGATAATTTTTTGGAGGTTTTGAGATGAAAAATCGCAAGAAATTCGAGAAGATATTGTAGATAAGTATAAAAATAGATAATAAGAATGTAGATTTAGTAATAACCCAGAAGGAGCATATCAATAGGATCCTCAAAAGGTTGGGCATGAATAGATGAGGAATAGTGTCTACCCATCTTCCATGCCCCTTCATCTTGACCAAGGCATATGAACTGACAATGGAAGAAGAGTGCCAATACATGGAGAAAGTTCCATATTCCTCAGGTGTTGGAATTTTAATCTATACAATGATATGTACTCAATAATGTATTGTTCTTATAGTGGAATTTGTTATCATATTCATGTAAAACCATGTAAAGGGACATTGGGATGTCATTATATAGAAAGTCAACATATTTGTACATGTCTATTACCGAATTTTTAGGATAAATAACATAATAATACATTCTAGGATCTAAATGTTTAGTATCATAGGAAAATTAGGTTCATAAAACACTTTTACATAATACAAAAACATTATTTAGAAACTTGGAATGGGTGGAGGGGGCAGGGGGTTGTGCAGGCTAGGGGGCAGGGTGGTGGGGGGCAGGGGCAGGGGGTGGGTGGAGGGGGTATGGGGTGCAGGGGGGGCTGTACAGGCTAGGGGCGGGGTGGAGGGGGGCAGGGGACAGGGTGGAGGGGTGCATGGGGGCAGGGTGGAGGAAGGATGGGGGCTGGAGGAAGGGGGCAGGGGGAGGGTGGAGGGGGGAAGGGGGCAGGGGGCAGGGTGCAGGGTGGAGGGGGGCAGGGGGTAGGTTGGAGGGGGGCAGGGGGCAGGGGGCAGGGGGCAGGGGTCAGGGGCAGGGGGGTAGGGGGAGGGTGGAGGTTTGCACTTGGGGAAAGGTTAACAACAGCCCCTATTCGGGGTTTGAAACCTAAAAATTCTTTTCCCTTTTCTTTTCTTTTATTTCCTTTAGTTATTTTACTATTTAATAACATTTTTCTTGTGTTTTCTGGGCATGAAAAAAGCTAGACAACACATGTTGAAGATCGAATCATAATATTGTTGGAAGCATAAACAAACATCCAGGTTCGTGTTTCTACTTTGTTTTCAATGTTTTTTATGTTTTCCACATTCCTCTTTAAATTTTATGTGAGACATTACCTATTTAATTTGAAGGTTTCTGTAAAACACAATTAATGTGTGAAGGTGCGTATACCCAGTGAGGGAGAAATAACTTTTAGTTTGAAAGCTCCAACACGTTGCGGTCACGCCACAGTCACGCCACGACCATGTCGCAGTCACGCCATGGTAATTCCGTGATTTGGACCTACTCTAGCCACATCCAGCCCACACCAGCCCCCTTTTACCTTCATTTGAGCCCACTGCCACCAGCATTCCAGCCCACAATAGCCCCCCCTTCCACCTTTAAATCAGCCCGCACCATCCCTCAACGCTTCCAACTATCCCCCTTCCACCAGCATTCCAGCCTCCTCTTTCTCCCTTTGCTCTTGGCCAGAAGATGTTGCCCTGTGGATGTTGCTAGACCGGGCCAACACGTCATGGTAATGCCATGATTTGGCCCTGCTCCAGCCACATCCAGCCCACACCAGCCCCCTTCCACCTTCATTTCAGCCCGCTACCACCAGCATTCTATACTGTAAAAGCCCCCCATACCACCTTCGAATCAGCCCACACCATCCCCCCAACACATGAAACTATCCCCCTTCCATCAGCATTCCAGCCTCATCCTGCTCCTTTCACTCTTGGTCAGAAGATGCTACCCTGCGGATGTCGCTGGACCGGGCCAACATGACATGGTCACGCTGCGGTCACGCCGTGGTCACGCCGTAGTCATGCCACGGTCACACCGCGGTCACGCCATGGTCACGCAGTGATTTGGCCCTCCCCCTGCCACATCCAGCCCACACCATCCCCCTTACACCTTCATTTCAGCCTGCTGCCACCAGCATTACAGCCAGAAACAGCCCCCTACCACCTTCAAATAAACCCGCACCATCCCCCAACACCTACAACCATCCCCCTTCCACCAGCATTCCAGCCTCCTCCCACTCACTTCACTCCTTGCCGAAAGATACGGCCCTGCCGATATCGCTGGACTGGGCCAACACGCAGCAGTCACGCCGTTGTCACATTGCGGTCATGCCACGGTCACACTGCGGTAATGCCGTGATTTGGCCCTGCTCCAGGACGACACCCCGCGGCGGTTCGCAGTGATAGTATTCCATGAGTTTGTGATCAATGTTGAGACTGACTAATCACAATTTCTGTCGGCGGGGTGACGACCGGAAGGTTTCCCTGCCTCCTCTTTCTCCCTTCTCTCCTGCCAGAATATGCTTCCCTGTGGATGTTTCTGGACTGGGCCCACATGCCGTGGTCATGTTGTAGTGACACCACAATCATGCCACGGTCACGCCGCGGTCACGCCGCGGTCACGCCGCGGTCACGCCACAGTAATGCCGCGATTTGGCCCTGCTCCAGGATGACACCCCATGGTGGTTCGCAGTGATTGTATTCCAAGAGTCTTGTGATCAATTTTGAGACTGACTAATCACAATTTCTGTCGGTGGGGCGATGGCCGGAATGTTTCCCTGCCTCCTCCCGCTCCCTTCGCTCATGGCCGAATGATGGTGCCATGCGGATGTCACCGGACCGGGCCAACATGTCGCGGCCATGCCGCGATAAATCCGTGGTCACTCCGTGTCACCCCGCGGTCACGCCGTGGTCACGCCGCGGTCACGCCGCGGTCACGCCGCGGTCACGCCGCGGTCACGCCACGGTCACGTCGCGGTCACGCCGTGATTGTCCTTACTCTAGGATGAAAACCCGCGACAGTTCGTAGTGATAGTATTCCATGATTCTTGTGATCAATGTTGAGACTAACTAATCACAATTTCTGCCAGCGGGGTGATGACAGGAATGTTTCCCCGCCTCCTCCTACTCCCTTCGCTCCTAGCTGGAAGTTACTGCTGTGTAGATGTCGTTGGACCGGGCCAACATGTCGCGGTCACGCCGCAGTCACGCCATGGTTCAGCCCTGCTCCAAGACGACAACCCGCGATAGTTTGTAGTGATAGTATGCCATGAGTCTTGTGATCAATGTTGAGACTGACTAATCACAATTTCTGTCGGCGGGGAAACGGCCGGAATTTTTCCCTTCCTCCTCATACTCCCTTCGCTCCTGGCCGGAAGATACTGCCCCATAGATGTCGCTGGACCAGGCCAACACACAGCGGTCACGCCGCGGTCACGCCATAGTCACACCGCAGTCACGCCATGATTTGGCCCTGATTCATGACGACAACCCGCGACAGTTCATAGTGATAGTATTTCATGTGTCTTGTGATCAATGTTGAGACTGACTAATCACAATTTCTGCCGGCGGGGCGATGGCCAAAATGTTTTTCCGCCTCCTCCTACTCCCTTCACTCCTAGCCGGAAGATACTGACCCACGGATGTCGCTGGACCGGGCCAACACGCCGCGGTCACGCCATGGTCACGCCGCGGTAATGATGTGATTTGGCCCTACTCCAAGACGATTCATTAAACATTCAATCAAATTTACATTCGTAAATTTCTGAAATGTTTCTTCTGAACATAAAAATAGATTAATCAATGATCCAAATAGAATGAGACGATTCATGATGGTAGGATCTCATAATGTTACCTTCTCAATAAGATATTGCAGATTTTCTTGTAGCACATTGATTTGTACGATTTCTTACTAATGAGTATGAAAATATCATTCAAACTATTCATGACAACTATATTGGGTTAAAACCTTATGACTAAATTTAAAGAGGTTCGAGTTGTATACTTTAAGTTTATAGATTGACTGGTACAACTTCTAACATATTCAATGTGACTCCAAAAATATCTTATCAAATCTATAAAATATATTTTAGAAATATAATCATCATTGATCTTTCCAAACTGTTCATCCATTTATAAAAAAACAAAATCACTTCTTGTAATTGTATTATCTCATAGATTAGTAAGATGAGTCTGTACAAATTCAATCTAATCTCCATGAATAGTTTAATTTCTTAAATCTTCAAATGATTTTATTAAATCCTTTAATTCACTGTGAGAACATGAATTTTATTCTCATAGCTTCTTAAAATGATCAAGAAATCCTTTGATTATGTATTCAATGAATAAAAATATTATTCATATTTTTCTTTAGATGATTGGCCTCTATCAACAGTGGGATAGGATTGATCGCCAATTTTCTAAATAGAGGCAAAGAATGCAGTCTCAAAAACCACTTTAATATTAGTATGAATAAATAGTTCCATGTCTATGTAGTCATTTATGAAAGAAATTGATTGGATTTGGACTATCATTTTAGTTTCAAGGACTACTAGTTGATCTTGATGATTTCTTTTTATCATTTTCTTTAACTTTTTCTTCAGTAAAAGGCCTCTGATTCTTATTTTCATCATGATTGATAATAAACACCTCTTTCTATTCTCTATTATTTGGTTGAGTAATTTCACTAGATAGTGAAACCACTATGTTTTCTGCAAGAACTATATTTCCCTAAAATGTAGATTTGTTCCTCTGAATATGCCATATTACATGGGACTCAAACTATTTTTACCCCAAATTTTATTCTATATATTGAGGTAATATATTTCAGGTTCTATATTAGATATGTTGTATCTAATTATTTTTCTCCTTTCTTGAACTTGGAAATCTATTATGGACATTGAATTATCTTCTTCTTGAATTTTCACGGAAGGTGCATATCCTAAAATCCCTCACCCCTCATATGAAATATGACCCAATCTTTGTTGGTATTGTTCACCAAAAGTTAATAGTTTTAGAAACACATAATCCCTACAACAAACCACTCAACTCACCTACAATAAACACCATCAATCCAACCCACCTTCATGTACCCTTACAAAACCACAAACAATCCACCTACCACCCAACCATAACATCTCTCCCCTAAACACCAATAATTGTAGTCATCCCACCCAACACCAAAAAAAACCCAACCCTCCTAGCCACTCACACTAGAATAGATACTGCAACCCAAAAGGCTGCTGGAAAGAACCCATCCAATAAAGAAAAACTTCCACTAGGGACAACAACACTAGTCCATAAGCAACTCGAACCACCTACTAATTCATGATCCTTGAATCCAAGGAAACATTCTACAATATCATGGCACCAGACCACCACATTTGACCACTCAAATACCCAAGAAAAAAATATCCTAACATCACCATATGAAAAAGACCAGACACCAAAGGAACGTCCAACCAGTCAACCACAAACTCAACCACAACCATCCACAACAAATCCCTTACATGTAGCCAAGTAGCAGGAAATCCACAACCCAAAAAGAAACCAATTAACCAAAAACTATAAATCCTCTCTTGAATCACCCACACCATGAACCCTATCCTCTACAACTACACCTAGAATAATAACATGTGACTCTATCTGCACCACACTATAATCCCCTATAGAATCCTCCCCACACACTAAAATCAGGCATCCTCTTCACACGATCCTTGCACGATAAACATCCCACACCCACCCAACACCATAATAGCAACAAGAACCCCCACAAGAACATCGCCTGCATGACCCACACAAGCTGAGAACTAGCCAAAAAATCCACTCAACATTCCTATCTCTTTCCAAAAGATAAATTCAGCACCAAAAACCCACAATGGACCCAAAGTCAGCACAACAGTGTAGGGTTTTCAGGAGGGGGGGGGGGCTGTTGTCCGAGTGGGGTGGTAAAAGGGGGTTTCCATGAGGGAGGGGTTTCTAGGAGGGAGTGGGTGTCTAGCAGGGGGGTGTCTAGCAGGGGTGGTGCAATGGTTGTCCAGTAGGGGGGCTGCTGTCCGCGTGGGGTTGTCCTGGGGGTGAGGGTCTGTCCAGGTGGGTTTCCAGGAGGGGGGGTCTGTTCAGGGGGTAGAGGGGGTGGGGGGGCTGATGTCCGGGGGGGATGATGTCCGGGTGGGGTGTCCAGGGGGTTTTCCAGTAGGGAGGGGTGTTTGCGAGGGGGGGGGGGTCCAACGGGGGCTACTGTCTGGGGGGGCTGTCCTGGTGGGGTTGTCCAGGGGGTCTGTCCAGGAGGGAGGGGTGTCCTGGAGGGGGGGTCTGTCCAGGGGGGTTTCCAGGAGAGTGGGGGTGTCCAGGAGGGGGGTATGTCCAGGGGGGTGAGTGGGGTCGGTCCAAGGTGGGAAGGGGGGCCGCAGGGGGAGCGGTGCATGGGGGGGGCTTTAAGATTCGCATACTAACACCTTTGCTTGAGAACTTCATATTCCTTCTCAACAAGCTTGGGAACATCCAACTCCCTTCTAAGCTGTCCAGCTCTTAATGGTCTCATAAATATGATTGGGTACTCTAACTAAATTGCATGCCATTTATCATCTGAATATTGGCATGAAACAACATGTCTTCTTCCTTTACAACATGAGATCTTTCACTCATCTCAATACACATGTTGAAAACTTTCAAGTACATGTAGAAGGTTTTAGATACCGGCATTGAGATCTCAAATTTCGTCAACTTCTTGTCATTGATTAATTCAATTTCTCCCCCTTAATATCAAACATTATTTTGTGTGCTACTGCAGGAGTTGGGAAGGATGCAAGGGGGCTGTCCAGGGGGGCATGGGGGTGCAGGGGGGCTGTCCAGTGGGGTGCAAGGGCTGTCCAGGGGGTGCAAGGGGATGTCCAAGGGGGGTTGTCTAGGGGGGGTTCATGGGCTGTCCAGGGGGTGCAAGGGGGTCGTCCAGAGAGGGTGTGCAAGGTGGGGTTGGGGTGTTATGGGGGGGGTCTGCAGAGGGGGGGGGGGGCTGAAGGGGGGCTACTATAGGAGTGGGGGGTGGGGGCAAGAGGGTTGTCCAGGGGGGTCTGCCCGGGGGGTGGGGTGGCTGTAGAGAGGGGGTGGGGTGGTGGGCTACTGTAGGAATGTGGGTGTGGGGGGAAAGGGGGCTATCTAGGGGGTGCAAGGGGGTACTCCAGGGGGAATGGGGTGCATGTGGGCTGTCCAGGGGGTTCAAGGTCTGTCCAGGGGGGTGCAAGGGCTGTCCAGGGGGGTGCAAGGGCTGTCCATGGGGAGTGGAAGGGGGCTGTCCAGGGGGGGCATAGGGTTGTCCAGGGGGCATGGGGGCTGTCTAGGGGGGGGGGTGCAAGGGGTCTGTCTGGGGGTGCAAGGGGGATATCTGGGGGACATGGGGGACATGGGGGGCTATCCAAGGGGGTGAAAGGGTTGTCTAGGGGGGCTGTTCAGGGGGGGGGGGGGCTCTGGGGTTTTTTAAGAAATGTCAAGCCTTATAGCCACGGTTTTAAACCGTGGCTAAAGCTATATAGCCATGGTTTTGAACCGTGGATATAGGCTTTGTGAGACTTAATGTTCTACCATGGTTTTAAACTGTGGAAATACCCTATAGCCAGGGTTTGAAACTGTGGCTATAGAGCTATAGCCACAGTTCAAACCGTGGCTATAGGGCATTAGCCACGGTTTGAAACTGTGGTTATAGGTCTTGCCCTATAGCCACGCCATTACCAGGAACGGTTTGTCGAAGCGTGGTTATAACCTATAGCCCCAGTTTGAAACCATGGCTATAGCCTAAATTTCCATTAGTGATAACATAATATACATCTCAAAGAATAAAAATTGGGACAAAAATTCCCCAATGATTTTTTATCTTTTGAACTATAGAGCCCATGAAATATAGAACAAAAAATTGATATGTAAATACCCATAATTTTCAGTATAATAATAAAAAAATATATTCATGTAATGTATATACACATCATAAACGTAATATGTTGTGGGTATGTATTTGGGTCATAGAAAATGCTTATGGGATGTAAATCCCTTTCCTTATGTCTTGAAATTTATCATACACATTCAAAATTCATATATAATAAATATAAATTTATTATAAATACATTAATAATTATATTCATATAAAGCATTCCATATATGGTTTTATTATGACCTTCTATTACGTGTTTATTTATAATTCCCTATTAATGTCATGTTTTGAGAAATAACCACTTTTAATATATGTTTTGATTTTATTATTTTTTTGTCCTATTAATTTGATCTTGGATTCATCATATAAAAAATTTAAACCATGATATAAATATAATATATATTTATTATATATTTATTTAGAGTAATTAATACAATTTAGTGATAGAAAATGATATACACCGTTCATGGAGATGGTAGGACGTAAGTACACATGAATGTTGTTTAGATTTTCTTATCTGTTTGAAATAAAGAAAAGTAAATGATATATATTATCATTAAAAATTAATTTTTATGTCATTTATATAAAATAGATATCCAATAAAAGCATCCTTAATACCTTCCATGTAATATGTGAAATAATCACATAGCTTCATGAGGTAGCTATCTACCGTACACAGGAACGTTGTTATCATATTCCAGAAAATGAAGAGTATAATGGTATGTGTGATAAAATAATTAAAAAATAATATATATATAATATATATCATATATAAAAAATAAATGCATCATTATTTCAATCCTCTAGGATTTATAAGGGAGAAACTAATGACATCGGTACATGAGACGGTAGTCCACCGTACACAAAAATGATGATTTTGTAACCCTTTTGATAGCAGTGGAGATGGTTTGAGGCCATTTAATTCTGATAAAAACATCTCATTATATAGAATATATTTAATTCATTATATAATAATTCTATAAAATTAATTTAAGATAGTGGATAAGAAAATAAAATAAATATTACTGTTTAAGAACATTACCTCTTCTTCAAGTATTCTCATTCGGTTTTCATTAAATCCTTCCTAGGTTGGTTTTCTACCCAAATAAAGGATTATAAGATGAGGATAGGTAATTTGTAAAGTTATTTGGTCTATTATTTGTTTATTAAGATATCTTTTAATGGGTAAAGAATGGGGGAGTGGGGTGTACTTTTATATGTGGGGGAGAGGACTCACTTGGTATTTTTGAAAAGAATTGAGTACTCCCAAATATCTCATATGTCACAAGGGAAAAAAATGGACCATTATAGAAAATAAGTTGATTAATGGTCATAATATTTCCATAAAATAGTTTTTTTACAATTTTTTAGGTAATTTGTACCCTTATCTTTATAGTTTAACCCCTCGGTGACCCCATTTTTACCTTAACCACGGTAATTAATTATGGATTCATTCACAATTCATATTGTCCAAAAATTTAGTTTAACATATTAGATAATAATAATTAACATGATTAAAAATATGAAATTTATTTCTCCAAATTCTGTTCACTTAGGTTTTAAAATATAATTTAAAATTATTCTCGCAAACACGATGAGAAAACGAATTTTTTACGAAAAAATTTTCAAAAGAATACATAGGTTTTAGATCAAAATTAAATATTAAAATGATTAAAATTACATAAATTGGATTATTTGATATAAAAATGACCATATTATAATTTAATACCAATTCAAAATATATTTTAACCTTATAAATTATTTGAATGAAAAATCAATTTTCAATTAAAATTCATTTTTTAACTATTCATACAAAAATGGAACTTTTCATAAAAACCCCAGAAATTCCCCCTATGATAATTTAGATATGAGGAATTCAGAAAACAAGATTATTTTTCAAAATAAATTTTATTAAATTTACAACAAAAAAATTTAAATAAGTGTGCCATAAATAGGCAACAAAACTACTCTTTAGAAAAATACAATTTTTTAGCATAAAATTGAATTTATTCTTATCTATTATCTATAAAGCACATATGATGAATTTTAAATATTTTATTGAATATATATAATAGAAATTTCATAAAAATCACTCACCAAAATTGTTTTGTTTATTTTATTGAGTTAGAACACAATTCTTTGCATAAGAATTTTACTTTTTTAGAAAATATTTCCTTTATTTTCAAATTGTTTTTATTTTAAATTTATAATTAATTGGTCTCCAAATAATTTATTTAATAAAAATTTGTAAAAGATAATTTCAAAATTATGATATTTTCATTCATACTCTTCATTGCAATGGATAGGTGATAACTATCATATTAAATAATAATATTTTAATTTTATGTCATGTATCATTTAAACTAAGTGTTATGTGTAATGAAAGATAAACACAAGATTGTGTGTGACAAGAGAAAAAACTTAGTGTTGCATGTAATGTAATATAAACTAATTGTTAATTGTAACACAAGGTAAAATTAGTGTTGTGTGTTACACAAAAAATAAAAAAAAATCAAATTTATTTGGAAAGCAAATTTCACAAAATCTCTGGGTGTTACAAAATGAATAAATGACTTTAGTAAGACTATGTAGGGAAGTGAAATTTGACCATTATAAACATGGTAATTGGAAATATGGTCAACATAAATATGGTTTTCTGATATATATTTGTTGGATATTTAGTCATGGGATATATGTTCATTGGATATGATTTTATCCAATAAATAAAATGATTTTTTATATTGTTAATAGAACATTTAAATAATATATTTTAGAAATAATAAATAATTATATAGAAATATAATATTTAATATTTTATTAAAAAATAAATTTATGTGTTAAAATATTAATATTAATGAACTATATGATTATAAGAAATATTTTACTATAATGATACAGATAAATTTTTAGAATATGAATATTTAATTTTTACTTTATTTGGGATAATATCGTTTAATAAAAAAGTGATATTTTTCAAAGAGCCATGTTTCTTTATGTGTTGTTTATTTTAATCTTAATAAAAATAATTGCTAATAAAGAATGATTTTAATTAAATTCATTAATCATATACATAATGAAATAAATTAGCAACCATAACATAGTTATTACTTGGAATTTAATAAGAATACATAAATTTTGGTCTCAAAACATTATTTCTATGTAATTGATTTTGTGCATTATGAGCCCTTATATTAAATTAAAATTTTATCCCCACTATAAATTGAAATTGATAAAATATTTTTCAAATTTTGAATTAGAATATTCAAATTTGGTAACAAGGAATATTTTATTTTAGAAATAAAAATAATTTATCGAGGCTAAAGTGAATTAACATGAAAATGGTAAAAAGGTTATTTTTAATGAACGCTTTTCATTAACATTATATAATTTTTATGAAGGTAAATTAATTTTATTGACATTAAATAATTAATTTAATTTTATATTAAATGATTTTATCCCAAAAAGTTAAAATATCCTGAGTGGGGGGTGAATTAAGGTTTTAAATATTAGAACAATTGTCACCTTATATCTTGTTTTGTTATAAAAAACTCTCTTCTCTTTCAATCCTATAGAAAAAAATAAATAGAAATTTAATCATTCATAGGACACATTAATTAAACATGGTTCACCCTCACTGGGATACTTCCAAAGAGCATACAAATGCATTTTTATGGTGTAATAAATCCACTAAAGTGAAATGTTGGTACAATGTTTATAGCTGACTTGATATCCCTCCTAGTTTACAACAATTTATAATTTGAAAGATCACTACTCTCTCACTGATGAATTAAATGCACTACTTCTCTAGTAGAATATTCTGAAAATAAATTCTGAGTTGATTCATACTTGTGTGTGTCTTTATTGTCTTGTTTCATCATTGAGATGAAAACCACATTCCCGTGAGACTTTTTTCAACATGGAGCATGTAAACCCTTTGAAAGTACCCTTGAAAATAAACATCTGAAAGACCTTTTCGAAAGACCTCTCCATGAGACATCTCTACAGGACCTCTCCATAAGACATCTTCTTAACACCTATTCACAATACCTCTCTATGATACCTATCTTTGTGACTCATCCATGAGGCTCTTTCACAAAACCCCTCCATGAGACTCCTATATGAGACCCCTTTGTGAGATCCCTTCATGAGACCCATTCATTATTCATTCTTCTATTCACATGGATCCCATGACTTTGGCATGAGACCCTTTTGAGGATGTGTGGTTCATGTGATATCAATGGGTTTGACTGTGCACGAAAACACCCTCTATAGTTCACTTCACATGATTCCTTCAAAATATTCCTCTGAGAGATATTTTCACACATCTTTTACAAGAAACCTTATTCTGATTATGTGTGTCACATGATTTTAGTGAAATACCGTCTTCACCTCCTGAGAAATACTTTTATTTAGATAGACTAACATAAGAAAACTTTTCTAATTATTTAAGTATGAATTAAGGATAATTTAAAGGAATCAATCAACCACCTTAACATCGCAAATAATAGGTATACATCTGTTCCACCACCTTAGAAATCATCGATATGTGCTTTGTTTGATCACTTTGTGTGATCACATATTACATGTCACTAGCACATCACGAGATCATCTGCATTTTCTTTTACATTATTATGTGATCCCATCATGTGATCAGTTGAAAATCATGTATGCTTCATGTGGTCTCATTATGATATCTAACGATAATCATATAGCAAAAAGACCAGGAACCGGTGGAATCCAGCACTAATAAAATTAAAATAAAATATAGGAGAGTTAGGCATACAAGGGGTTATTACATAATCGAGTGTACTGAACCCCAAATCTATTAGACTCTACAAGTGGGGAACAATAATCAGGTGTCGTAAATGATCACATTCCACCAGGATCAATAAGTGCCTGCTTTTCCAGAGCGTCCACCGCCAGGTTGGCCCCCCAATATACATGTGAGACCTCCAAGAGCATTTGCGCTACCTTGTTAAGACAATCAACCCATTGAGGCAGCACGCACCAAGGCCCATTATGTGTCTTAGTCCTCAATGCATGAACCGTAGACTGGGAGTCATATTCAATCCATATACACCTCCAATTAAACTGGACAACATACCTGACAACATATATCATGGCCCAGATTTCATCTTTGAATGCGTTTCCAATTCCAATGGCATGGAGGAAGCATCCTTTAACAAACCCTCAGTAGGTCTAGAGCACTCTTACACACCCCGACATACCCAGAATGCCTGACGCAGCCCCATCAATATTCACCTTGAGATAAGGCACAATGGGTGGAATCCACTGAATATGCTTCAACATTAGAGGCTTTCACAGCCTACCCAAAACACCAAGCTTTCTCAGAATTTGGAGATCATCAACAGTGTTATTCATGGCGCCATATTAGAACATTGAGGAAACATACACATCCCTATGGATAGCCATCATACCCTGCATTACCGTGGAGTTTGAATCTCCAAGCAACATGCAGTTCCGGGATTCCCAACAATCTACAATAACAACCACAATAGCCACAAAAAGCAGGTTCTGTACTTGTTCACTGCATTGAGTATACACCATTCCTGATAGTAGGTCCAAGACCGTCCTTCTTGTATCAACCACAATCCCGAATAGATATTCAATGTATGTCCAAAGCTTCTTGGCACACCTACAGTCCAAAAACACATGCTGCATTGAGTCCTCCTCCGCCCTAAATATGGACCACATCAATGACATTTGCAGGCCAGTCTTCTTGAGTAGGTCAGTTGTTAGAATTCTATTTTTCTACAATATCCATAACAAGAAGAACCTGTATGGCCAGATGAATCTAGCCTTGAAGTGTAGAATCCATGCTGGTGCATGAGATGAACCCCCACAGGCTGTCCGGTAAAAGTCCCTAGAGTTAAACTGCTCGGTTTTAGCATGAACCCAAATTAGAGCATCCACATCCATGAAAGCATGTCCATTGATTCCATCTTCCACCTGCACAGGAATATCAAAAAGAGGATCATGCATTTGTTAAGGAATGTCTGAGATGGGCATATGGGCTACATCCATTGGAACATTCAAATCACTAAGGGGATGTTTGAGCCACTTTGTTGTCCAACAATTCTGGGTTGAATCCCTGCAGTCCAACCATTTAGTATCCTACACTATCCACCCATATGCATTCTTGAGAGATTCCAAAACCGATGAGGAAGGATAGTATTTATAAACATTAAGGATCCTCCTTGTAATTTTATTTGAAAGGAAATCATCCTCAATGTCATGTGTGATCAGGTTCCATGTGAATTTCCCAATCAATCCATTATTGAAGGTGCGGAGGTCCTTTACCCCAAGGACCCCCATCTCCACAGGCTTTATGCATTCCTTCCATGCAACAGTAATCAGCTTCCTTTCATGTGGTGACCTCATCCATATAAAGTTTTGGACCATGCTCTGAAGATCCTTAATAAGTCCTCTCGGCCATCTATAAAGGGAGAAGGAATAAACAAACTTCGATGTGATCACTGAATTCACCAAGAAGACCCTCTCGGCCAGTGACATTGCCATTCCCTTCCAACTGGGCAGCTGATGTATAATACCAGCAGATATGCCCTCCAAATACTCCCTTTTCACCGTTACCGAAAACATTGGGACCCCAAGATATTGGAAAGGAATTGATCCTCTCCTCACCCCAATATTCCTTACAATCATGTTCCTTTTACCAACCGGATCCCCATTCCCAAAGATGATCGGAGATTTGTCCCAGCTAATGGCCTAGCCATCCACCTCCTCATAATGAATGAAGAGGGCCTTAATTGAGTATATAGTTCTCCTTGAAGCTTTTCCAAACAATAAGATGTCATCTGCATAAAATAGATGAGATGGAGCATGCCCACTCACACCGGCCCTGATCTTCTTGTACCATCCCTTTTGACCATGGTTGTTGATTCACCTACTCAGATAATCCTCTTCAAGTGCAAAAAGAAATTCTAGAAAGTGGATCACCTTGCCTCACCCCCTGGTTTCAAAGAAAAAATCCCCTTGAGTCCCCATTAACAAGAATTGACAGCCTTATAGAATTTAGAATTGTGTGGATCATGTTCACAAATCTAGAAGAGAAGTCATACCTCTTGAAGACATCCAAGAGAAAATCCCATTTCAATGTTTCAAAATCCTTGGATATGTCAAACTTAATATCAAAGTTCCCATCCTTTTATTTCCTTCTTAGGAGTTTTACACTCTCATAGGACATGAATAGGAACTTTTGAATGTTCCTCCCATGGATGAATCCAAATTGGTTCATGGTGATCATACCATCAATAATAGAACTCCGACTTCTCACCAAGATCTTACTAATATGTTTGGGTATTGTATTCCCAAGAGCCACTAGTATGATTTCATTGATGTCAAGGGCATTCTATTTCATGGGGATGAGCGTAATAAAGCATGAGTACAACCCATGTGGCATGTAATAATGATAGAAGAATTCCTTCATGGAATGCTCTATATCATTCTGCAAAATATCCCACTAGAACATGAAAAACATGTTCGTAAATCCATCAGGCCCCGGGGCACTCTCCAGGTTTAGAGAGAGGAGGGATGATCTGATTTCCTCTTTGCATGGTGTAGTAGTTAAGAGCTGATTCAACAGATCATCAATGTAGGAGCTGATGTTGTTCACTTTTTATTATCTCACTGCAAGATCAACTAAAAATCATGTGATATTTTAATGATCTCACCCTATGATCCATAGACAATAATGCACTCTTCTTGTGATCCCTCCACTCGGTCCACTGAAAAATCATTTAAAATTCCCATGATCTCACTGTGAGATCCTTAAACAATAATGTTGTGTCTTTAGGTGCTTCTCAGGATCTTTTTTCCTAATATATTGAAAATCATGTTATGTAGTCAAGTGTTTTTGATGATCACATCACAAGATTGGTTTAGACATACATGATCCCATGATCCCTATACATGATCATATTAGACATTTACACTTAGCGTGATCTATGCAGACAATCACGCTCCACATGATCAGTTCATACATTCTTGGTCCACATGATAAGTTCATACGTTCACACCAAATCTTCACGCCTCCTTTTATAATCATCCTTCATCAACAAAATCAAATCTTATCAACGAACACAATAAACCCTAAAATCACCATCAAGTAGAATTCACTCCAAAAAAACATATATATTAATACTCATTTTATTACTAATTGATAGTAAATAATAATAAGACACATAAGGAATAAAAATTCATTTTTCTATAAAAATGGGTTTTCGATATATCTTATGTTATAATTTAAAAGTTAATTTTTTCACATAATGAAATTTATTTAGATTAAATGGATTCCAAATTTATAATAATTACATCCAAATTTGGTATGAATGGTTATATTATATTTAAAAAAATTAATATGGTCAATTTTTAATAAATTCTAATAAGGGTAAAATTTAGTAACATAATGTGGCTCAAATTTTACATAATTTACTAGATAGAAACACCATCTATAAGAAATTTTTTTTGTGATTTAAAGTTATAATTAAATTCCACACAAAACTTTCTTCACCTAAATCATGTAACTC
Source organism: Viscum album (assembly GCA_963277665.1). Classification (NCBI taxonomy): domain Eukaryota; kingdom Viridiplantae; phylum Streptophyta; class Magnoliopsida; order Santalales; family Viscaceae; genus Viscum; species Viscum album. The sequence continues at coordinate 2,037,131,789 of OY728120.1, read as the reverse complement.
TCAAGAAATTCATGTAACATCCTCACCCAAACAATTGGTATGGGATGGTTCGAAGGTGCCACAAAACATAGGTGTTACCTCTAAGACACTAAATCCTTGATGTAAATTTCAATGGCTTAACTAGACATTAGGGGATGATTTTCCCTTCTGAAAGAAAAAAACCAATCATGAAAAAATATAAACCCACTATATTATGAATGACTATTAAAATTGAAACTCAAATGAGAAACCTACAAAACAATAATATCGTAGTAATAACAACAATGTATAGTAATGTGGGTCATGAAAACCAAATAGTGGCCTGAAATGGAAGCACCAATACGGAATTACTATAATGAATTCATAATAGAATCTACAAGCTCCAAACTCCTTCCATAATAAGTAGAATCATGGTGCTCCACTAGTAAAATAAGATACCTTTCCTTTACCAGTGTCATAAATAATAAATTTTTCGTACATAGGAAGTGAATATATAGTGTGTGAGTAATCATATCTAGTAGGATTTCCACAAGATACTTCCCAAATCACAATAATAATATAAGAACATGTTATCTATTAATTCAAATATAATTTGAAACAAATGTAGTAACATTAATGAAATTTACTTATTCAAAAAAATTAAAATAAAATATATTTTATAAATTAATTCCACTTGGAATACCCAACAACATCCTTCCACTCACACACACATTCATGTTGAAGTAAAATTCTAATACCCATGATTTTTTATCTATCCTTAAAAAATCCTTCACTTGGTGATATTACATCATGCACCATTTGGGGATCGAGTTCCATATTAATATTGACAAGGCCATGTACAATGAAAATATGAACACATGCCACCCACATATGCCACGATCTCACACAATAATTTATTCCACATAAATTAAAACATTCTTTTAAATCATTTATACAAACAAATTTATTTCATTAAACCAATACAATAATTTTAAAACCACAAATCAATGGGTTTTCTGAACAAATAATTCAAATATCCATGATTTCAAACCATAAACTATGAGGTTATTCCTATTTAAAATCAAACAAATTTTCCTTTTAAAATCCAGTAAAACATTTAATAAAATAAATTCATCATGTTTTATTATATTTGGATATGATTTAGAAGTCACCTACCTCTCTACAAGTGATGGAAATGAATAACGAGACAAAAACATCTCTAGATATGGGCTCAAAACTCCATTCCCTAAATAGATCCAATCAAAATATCATTAAAACTCAACTTAAATCACATATTTATCAATAAAAAATTAGATATAATATTTCATGTGAGAGGATATGGGGGATCCACACAAAAAGAAATAGAAAATAGAGTTACCATTGATTAAGGAGATCCAACACACTTAGATCCATCAAACTAGATTACGAATCAAATGGAACAATCATGATCACCTAGGAGTGAAATGGAGTTTCAAAGCTTGATAGGATAGGTGAATACTGAGTGTTTTAGTTTGTAAAATGAGTTAAACTCAAATTTTTTTAGCATTAAATACACATCACATGGTTAAGACACACATTTTGGGAAACCGTGAGTTAACCATTTTCATGATTCTATCTTCAAACCTCCCCCCACTCATGGTTGTTTCAAATAGTTTGAAAAAATATGAACCAAATATTATTTTTATTTTGTCTCCACTTTCATGGTTTCTTTTGTGTACCTGTATATTTTTTGAAAACCTTGAACCAACCATATACCTTCCCAGTAACTCTCAGAACCTCTTTCATGGTTTTATGGAGAAGGTATATGGTTTCCTCTAACTGTTAAACATTTAAAACCCTTCTAAAAAATTACAGAACCAAAAAAACTCATAAAGCTAAAACTAAGAATTATATAAAATCAGAATACATAATTAATGTGTAATTTACCTAAAACCAAAAGTGTAACATTCATTTGATAATTTATTATATGAATTTATTCTCGAATCATATAAAATATAATTTTTGTTCTCAGGTGTATCAACCAAGTACAATTCCATCCTCTGTAGATATTATATCCATCATCATTATCATAATTTCAAGTCTCTTTTTTGAATATATTTTTTTCAAGATTTTATTCTCTATGAACATAGCAAATTTTATACTAAAGAGATAATGGAGTCATGTTTCCCAAGAATGAACTTCCACAACTAATTACCAATCATGGGTTTGAAAATTATTTACATAAATTCAAAACATTAATAGTATTGAAGATAAAATATTGTCTCCTTTCATGAGGTAATAGCTGATTCAATATCCAAATTCATCACAATAAACATTATAATAATTATCATCTTCAGGAAAAACAGGAATGGGTGTGGTTTTTATCGTTGATTTAAGCTGCAAAAAGGATGTTTAGAAATACTCACTCTAATGGATCCATTCCCATGAGTGTTTCCATAAAATATGTTATTCATGAGATATCTCAAACAAAGTGATGATTATAACCTCATAATCCCCATAAGGTGTGTATCATGAAAAAAATAGTGGTTGCAAAGAGACAAAAACATATATCATTATATGGTCTACTAGTACACAGTAATAAAATATTAAATGATCATTGAAATGAACTTTCTATATCCAAAAATCACATTTAGAGATACTTTCATAAAACTGATGCTATTTAAAAATTCTCAACACAATCTGTAAATGTTCTTAATTTTCATTTTGTGTTTAATAATAAACCATAATGTTCATCCACAAATACCATAATGAAAGATTATTTGTATTGATGAAACAAATTATTCATCAATTCCCTAAAATCATCTAGTTTATTTGTAAGACCTAATGGGATGGCCACATATTCATAATTCCCATAATGACTCCTAAAATATATTTTCAGAATATCCTATATCCTAACATGGAGTTGGTGATACCCTAAGAAAAGTTCAATTTTATAAAATCATTCGAATCCATTCAATTGATAAAAAAGGTCATCATTATGAGGTAGTGGATATTTATTCTTTATAATAACCAAATTTCTCATCTCATAACCAATAATGATTCATAAAAACTATCTTCATTCTTGAAAAAAAGAACCCAAGCATCCCAAGGTGAAGTTCTCGGACTTATGAATTCTTTAGTTTCCAATTCATATAGTCATACCATCAATGATTTTGTTTCCATAATATAAGATGGAATTGAAATAGGATTTATCTACAAAAGGATATTATTCAAAAATTAAAATTCCCTTTTTTATCAAAAACCTTTGAAATATTAAAGAAACATATCATGATATCAGTCCAAAATGGTAGAAATTTTTTTGAATTCATTACATCATCAATCCAAAAAAATTCTTCTACTAATATATAAAAGATAGTTTTAACCATTGGTACTATATTTCTCAGTCTTATATCCTTAACATACCAATATCTGTTAGAAATATGCACCATCCTATAAAGATATGTAGAAATTTACTATTCCGTATAAAAATAGATATGGTCCTTGAAAAAAATAATTAATCCATTATCATGATCAATTAAAAGACAACTATTTCCAAAAAAGTTCCAATAAAACTAGGTTTCATTGATTTTTATAGAATAATATGTACATTTAAATCCCATATACTCTCACTGCCTAAGAGGTGTATGGATACTCATCATGTGTTGAATAATAACAATAGGAAACTTTGTTTGATTAATGACATGTGAAGAATTAAAATAGTGGGATGCACCAATATTATACATAACATGCATAAGGTTTGAGTTAAGTAGAATGTAAACTCATGTAGTTGAAAGACCAAGTTTGTCTTCCATGATCATTTTCTTAGAACCACACAACTGCTTACTTGCTCCAAATTGTTTTGTGCATCCTTATTGTGGTTTCATTATATGAGGATTGAGGGTGTTCTTATAATTTCTTTAGATAAGTTAGTTTTGAGGAAAATATTTATTCTGATGTGATCTTACCAGCAATTAATAAGATGATTGATACACTTAATATGTATTTCCAATAAATTCCTTTAGAGCGGAATGATAATAACACTAGAGATATCCCATCTTATTAGAGCTGTGACATGTTCTTGGTGGTTTAGTTCAATATCACTTCATATACTCTATCAAACCAGATTAGAAACATCCAGGCTTGGTTTTTTGGCATGGTTGAAAGTTAACCAGTCCATTGGTCTAATTCATTGATTCTTCATAACCATGAAATTATGTATCCCTCTTTTTCTTGGTTTTAGTATTAGAATTAAATCCTATTACTATGTAGGTAAACATAGTTCCTCTCTTCAAGTTCATAATGATATCAATTAATACAATTGTTAATTGATTAATCATATTTGTATAATTGGTAATACATAGCACAAATATCTTTGAAATTAATCTTTGATCACATTCCAGACTCAATGAAGTGTGCCTCCAAGGACACACTATTAACTACCTTTGGAAAAATCTGAACTATGTTTCTAAACATGGATACATATTCCCTAAATAATATATTCTTTTCTTAAAAATAAAAATATATATCATTCTTGTTATCTTTAATGTGTGTGGGTAGAATGGTTTGTCAAATAATTCTTCAAATCCCTCCCATGTAATTCCTTGGTTGACATTAACTTGAATAGATAAATCCCACCATTAACATTTAATATCCTTAAGCATGTATACTACTAATTTTACCTTTAGATTTGTCTTCATTTTAAATAAATCAAAAATATTATTCATTCTTTTAAGGCATGCTTGTGTATTTTCAGGTTCTGAATCTCCTTGAAAGAATGGTGGATTTTGACATTGAAATTTCACAAAATGATATTATTAACGTGTTTCATCATATTGAGTTCCCATATAAATGGTTTTAAAATCAAGATAAAATATCTGAACATGTTTTTGGTTCATTTTTTGGTTTAAGTTAAACCATGTTCTGTGCTGCCTCTTATTGTGGGTTTTCACATCTCCTAACCAATTCCATTACTCTAACGATGGATCATAACATCACTTAGTCATGACTCACAAGAAAATTAAGTCTTTGAACGATCCAAATCATCAAAATAAAAATTATTATAACTAATTTCCAAAAAATATCAAACGTAATTTGAACAATATAATCATAGTAGTAATTATTACTACTAATACATGTTATGATATAGTCATTATTCAGACACGTGATGATGTGATGAAAACACACCTAGAAGTGTTTTAGAACACTTTTTTTCTCATACCACCATAGTGACATGATGTTCAATATAAATTGGTTAGTTGTGTATTTTTATGTAATACATTTTATTTTTTAATAGGACTAATTTTCTTACTACTATCCAAAGATGATAGACCAATTAAGATAGATACTATTTTTAATATCCCCATCCAACCCATTAGCTTGGTCTAGGTCAATGGTTACACTAACCATAAATGAAATCCTTAAGACACCAAAGCTTTGAAATAAATTCCAATGGATTACCTAGAAATTAAGGATTATTTTCCCCTTTTAAACAACACAACCTATCAATAAAATATATAAATAACCACACCAATTATTTGATTCATGATTATAAACAATAAAAATCAAATAAGAAACTCATAATAAAAGAATATCATAGTAGTATTGAAAAATTATAGTAAAGGGACACCAAAAAACCAAAATATTTCCTAAAATAGAAACACTAATATGTATTCACTCCTATGAATCCATAAGAGAAGCAATATTCTCTAAAATTATTCTCGATGAAGTTGCATCAAGATACTCCACTAGATAAATATGAGACTTTTTCTTTACCAATGTCATGAACAATAAATTCTTCATATATACCAATGTGCATATATAGGGTGTGATTAATCATACCCCATATTTTTTCCCCAATATAATTCTTAAATAATGCCACTAGGACAAGAACATTTAGCTGAGAGTTCAAATATGTTTTATAATAAATATTGGAACATAAAATTATTTAACTTATTCAAAAAAATTAAATTAAAATCATTGATGATTTATACATAAAATACTCTTATCATATACAACTACATCCATCCACTCACACCCTCATATATTCTGAATTTCAATAACAATGATCATGATAAATGATTTATCCTTCACCATTCCATCACATAGTGAAATACATTTGTTCCCTAGTCTGACATTGAGAAATAATTATGTACCAACAATTCCATGTACAATGAAAATATAAACAAACAACACCCATGTATATAAATGTTTCCCATAAAATTTATACAACATAATTTATTTATTTATTTTGAAACATTTCAGAAAACATATTTTTTCATTAAATGAAATCCATAATTTTAATATCATTAATAAAGGGGTTTTACCAAATAAAAATTCAAATAACCATGATTTCCAAACCATAACGAATTCCTTTATATAATTAACATATATTTCCTTTGAAAAGAAACATTAATAATACTAAGCCTTTAAGTGATATAATAATTAAATAATAGATATAATCTTCATACCTCTCAATGGGTGACGACAATGGAGAACAACAAAATGAAACATCTAGATTCTACCTCAAAACTATTTTAAATCAATAGATATAATAAATCTGTCGTCAAAATAAATTAATGATTATAGATATATCCATAATAGATTATATTAAATAATATGTATGAGATTTTTTTTGGATATCTAAAGAGAATGTGAGAAAATTGAGACTTGATATTGATTCTATAGATCCAACGCACTTAGATTAGTCAAAAATGGATTCCAGCATAAAGGGAACCACCATGAATGGCTAAGGCAGTTGTGGAGTTTGAGAGACTGATAGGATAGGTGTAAATGACTGTTTGTGGGTTTAAACTAAGTTAAACTATAATTTTTATAGTATTACATTCATATTACATAGTTAGGAAGAACAATTTATGAAATCGTGTGATAATTGTGTGCATGATACTCTCTCCAAACTACCCGCTTTGATGGTTAGTTAGCACTCATTGAAAAACCATGTTCCATGAACGATTTTACATATTTCTATACCTTCATGGTTTCTATTAGGAACATATATGATTTCATAAAACTGTTTTTTGCCCAATTACTACCAACACATCTTACACGGTTTCTTGGAGAAGGTGCACGACTTCTCATAACTCTTCTCCAACATTAAACATTTAAACACCTTCTAAAACATTACAAAATAATCCAAAATCTCTAAAAACATGAAAAAGTACGATATAACATAAAAAAATAAATAAAAGGTAAATTACATAAAACAATGGGTGTTTCCATTCTATTCTTACCCCTTACCTACCTTTCATTTCCAAGAAAAATTCCATTTTTCATATATAAAAAGAGCTAATTTCCACTCACTTCAATCCACACCTACTATTGTAAATTTTCTTGAAAACCTACGCATTTTACCTCTATAATAATCCCTATACATTTTTAAATCACTTAGATACAATAATGTGTCCCTATATTCAATTTCTAGTAGATCATTCAAGAGAAGACTCAAACTCTCAACATGAGTATTATTCACTCCCTAACATTCCATTATCTATTTTTCTCATCTTCCCTACTAAATAAATATTGTAACCATATTAATATAATTATTAAATTTTGTTTTTATTAATTTATTTTTAAATATTCATAGAAAAATCATTACATATTCCTTTCTCATCCATTTGTAAAATGGAAACGTCACTCGGGTTACGTGTAGACTACTACCTCCATGGATGATGTGTTTCGTTTTTCTCCTTCACCTATCATAGATGGTTATAAAAATTTATTAAATTTATAAATATTATATTTATTACCATTATTAAGATATATTATATAAAATTTATTCATTATATAAATAATATTTACAATAAGTGATCATTTTAAATTTAACCACCAAAAACGAGTGTACTCAAAGGAAAAATGATTTCTTCATTAAAACTAATAGCTTCTTATCATACTATTTCTTACACTTATTATCAATTATAGTTTATCTATTTAATAAAATATAAATAATATCATTATACATTATTTATAATTTTATTATAACTTAATAAATTTATAATCATACTAGTCCATTATTTATATCATGTTTTTATATAGGTCAATTCAACAACATAAATGAACAATGCTATATATTTTTAGCAAGGATGAATATTGAAATATAATTAATTCTATAATTATTTATAAATGAGTGAATAATTTTTTTTTGTTTTTTTAATTTTAATATTAATATTTTAAATCATTATTAATATACCACCTTTTATTGTTTAAATTTTTTGAAAAAAGCTCATCGACGATTTCATCATCATGAATCATAACTAAAACCCTCATTAATTTAAATTAGAAATTTTGAAATAATTATGTAATATATATTCCATTACGTTATATAATATATTAATTATGAACTTTGTAACAAATAATGAGGATTGAAGTTGGTATTAAAAATCATGTGTGAAATAATCAAAATAACTAACATAAGATGATAAAAATAAATAATAACTATATAATTAATTTATAAGGAATGATTATAATTAAAGAGTGTAAAACATATTATATATTATTAATTTTATAAAATAGGTTATAAATATTATTATTTCTATTATATATCTATTTAAATAACTTTTGTAAAATTCAAAATTATGAAGGTAAGGATTTCTCAGGTCAATTTTTTTCCTTTGAGACAAATGTAATATTCAAAAATAATTTCTTTTTTTATTATATACTACCATATTTATGCATTTTATCATATTTTTCATAAATTTAATGGGATTTAAAAATCTATCTTCATGTATACTTTTAAGTTCATCTGATTCAAGTGTTTATAATTTCATAAAGGTTTCCATCAAAGCTCAGTTTCAAATCAAGGTTGGTGTGAATGAATTACCATATGAATAAAAAAATTAATCATTATTTATAAACCCCAATCCATTTTTTATATTCTATATGTTCTTAGTATTTTACATTTACTCTTTCAATTTTATTTCCCTTGGTAAATATTTTTCCTGTTGTGAGGCTAGTAAATGAAACCAACCCAAACTCTCATTTTCTATTAGGAATATTCCCCATCTATGTCCACATTAAATGGATGATTTTATGGATGTCCTTATAATTGATTATGTCAATTTATAATCTTTTTAATTTATTTATAAATATATGAAAGGAATCTTTTAATGTTTTCAGCACATGTTTTTTTTGAAAAAAATGTAAAAAAATATTTATAGAATTTTTTGTTTGAGCATGTTCTGTTATAACCATTATTCCATACAAATCTACTTTTACATGTTTTAAATGGTGTTATATATAATATTATTTCTAAATGTTTTTCAAAATAAATGTGTATTTCTTATTTTTATCAATGGTAAATAATCAATGATCTTAAAATTGTGTTTTACCTCTAGGCCTTCATCCATTGATGTTTCTGATATTAAACTAGGGATATGTTACTACTAATATAATAACATTCTTTCTCTAGATATATTATGAAATATTATATGGGTTATTTCATGAATCCAAACTCTTTTCCATGGGTTAATTATGTGATGTTGTAATATGAATGTTTTCTTATTATTTTGGAACACATATGTATATTTTTCATTATGTGATAGTTGGGACCATAGTTATGTATCCCTCTAATGAATAGATCAATTTTTAATATATAATGAGATAATTGTGAGAATTCGTAATTATTATATATCCACAATGGTAATTAGGAATTATTTCCTTATTAAATATGTTATAGGAATCATTTTTTGATGCCTCCTCTACTATGTTATTAGAATCAATTATGTATGTTTTCTCAATGATATTATGGGAAATAGGTTATGATGCATGATTTTTTGTTTTATGATTTTTATGATATTTTTTCATCATATTCATTAGGTTTACATCTTACTCAAGTAATATTTTCATATATATTATTTCATGACTATATGCTTTATTTATGTCTTATGATCAATGATTATTTTGGTATAACACATGTGGAAATTTTACCTATATATATTTTCAGAGGCCATGACTATTGGTCCCCAAACTGTGGACATAATTTATAGCCATGGTCAGGATAACTATAGAAGAAATTTTCATGTAAATATCCTCCACCACTTGGGCCATTTTTACCGGTTCTAATCCATGTGGCACCTATAGACACAGTCTATAGACCATGGCTATAGAATAATTTAAAATTATTTTGGATGTCGAGTTTCGATTGAGGCACATCGAGGTTATAACTGGGAGACTTTAGCACTATCTTATTGGGTTCTTATATATTAAAATATATATATGTATATTTATATACATAAAAAATTTAAAATCTTATTATTAAATATTATATACATGACTGATCATGATTATAGGTATGGGAAAGGCTTATACACAATGTTATATAAAACTGTGGCGATGGGGAAATGTTTTGAAGGCATATAGACATGATCGTCTAATACCATGGAAAGAGGGTTAATTTTATAAGACTATGTACACGGTTATCCTAGGGGAACCTATAGCCACAATCATCTCATGGACATGGTTGTTGGGTTAATTTTTGTAGCCTATATCCACAGTTGGCATAGGATAATGTATATATGGGAGCCTATAGAAATGGTTGTCCCATTATCATGGCAATAGGTATTTCAAGATACATTCCCATGAGAAATTTATTTCTAGTTCTAGGCATGGGAATCATTATTTCTGTGGTCAAAGCTCGACCATGGCTATAGGTTCCCATGTAGCCATAATCCTGGTCAAACTAGGGCTATAATCCACCTATGGCCACACTCAGTTCGGACTGTGGCTATATGGGCATGGTCATAGGTCAAATTTCCTCTGGTTTGATCTCTAAATGTAATGTTCTTGAACATTGATTATGTACCCATACACAAATTATTATATTTTTCTCATATATGATCATCAATTTTTATCTCTTATGTTTACCATTATGTAGAATCTGAGCTAACCCATTTCTTATGTTTATATTACTCAAGTTGTGAAGATGAATATGATTTAAGATAATTCTAAAAGTGGGGTATAGAGTGGTATTTTTATGTAGGAATGGTCATAATTATTATAAAATAAGTTATTTATATATCTAATATCTAAACAGACTAATCCTTTAGTTCTTGTGGTTGTGTGACTATGTGTGAGATGAAATGATTATATATGTGATATAATGGAATAAGTGTGTTCAGTTATCTTAGGTAACCATAGTTATTTCCTTGAACTATGTTTTGAATAGTACAGTATAACTTAATTTAGGTCTTGTAATGAATTCATGTTCCAAAACCTTATCACTAATGGTGAGGTCTTAGACAATTTCTCATACTATAACCATCTCACTCTGGATAAGGTATCATAAAAAAATCTCTTTGAAACACCCTATCACTCTTGTTGAGGTCAAATAATTGGTCGTGTACCAACATCATCTATCTCAGTTTGAGTTCACATGGTTAAAACACACTAAAAAACTTACAAAATAATCTTCTTATCTCAAGATCAAGGGTAATGGCCCAGAACATCACATATTATTATATTGGTTCTTCTGACAATTTATGGTGTTGGAATAATGTTAGAGAAAAGGAAATGTTATTGGAGACATTAATTTAGTAGTGACATGTAATAGACATTAGTCTCTTGCATTGAGGGGTTGTATGGATGAGTGGATTGTTCTAAAAACTGTTATTTCTTTCCATGAGGGGTTTATTCATAGTTTTGAATTTTCATGACACAGAGAATACATTATGGGAGTTAGTTTTCATGAAATATAAAGGATGGCAGTTTTTCATATCATGACTTTATTTGGTCAATAATGGAGGGTATTTAAGAGGAATTTTGATATTAAAAAACACTTAAATATTATAACAAACCCTTATATATGGATAATATACACTTATATATTTCATATTGCACTTTTTTGGAAACAGTGTGAGTTGCTTCATTAAAGATGTGAAGGGCATGGGGGTGTTTGTATAATTTCCCATATATGTTCACCTTATTATGGTCGTATATTTATTACTATGAATCTCTTATTTAATGATTTCATTGTTTCACTTTTTTGGGCATTGTTCTATCATGGTGATTTCATTGATTAATGACATGGTTTAATTACATAACTATGATTTTTTTTAAAATAATATGTTTTGGGGTGGTGATGGTTATTAGGATATGACTCAATTTTATTTTATAAAATTAATGTTTTTGAATTAGTTTTAAATATTAGAGATAATTTATATATCTCAATGATTTCTAGATATTCACTCAAATTTTTCATCATGGAATAACCATGACCGATTTGTGTTGTGATTCATTTAGTTTCCAGTTTTATTATATATTAAAAAGCCTATCAGAATTCATATAAATGTAATTATTTTCTCTAAGACCTTGATTACCATAGTTGTTCCCTTAAATACATTTATTTTCCCTTTTATTATCATTTGACCTCAACTTTATCTTATCAATCTCTTTACGGTTTAAGGTTAGTTTCTCATGTTTTCTACTTCGTTCCAACTCTATCATTCTTACCATAGATGTTTTGGAAATGGATATGCCTCCCATTTGTTATCCTTATGTCATATATTTTATAAAGGTTGATCTCTTATATATTTCTTAAGTTTTTCTAGAGTATTCCTAGCCTTGTAGTACAAAAATTTATTCTTTTGTCGTGATTATTGAAGATTTGGTTAAGTTGGGGGATTCAAAACTTCTCCTTAATGTTTTGGTTTAAATATTGGAATTTAAATGATTACATTTTTTCCTATATAGATGTAAATTATTAACTGAATAAACATAATGAATTGGATAAATATTAATTAATGGTGAATCATTACACCAATATGTTTTTTATCATTATAGATATGTCATGCGAATGGTGGTCGTTTGATTTTGTTATTGAGGGAACTATATTATATGGTAATTTATGAGATGTTATTGTGGTCAAATTATAAGAATAACCTCTCATGAATGTATAACAATTTATATATGGTAATTAATTAGTTTTTGAAAATTTTGAATTGTGGTTACTCTACTCATGAAAGAGATAACGGAATAATACAAAGGAATTCACTAGAAAGAGGAAATTATTGAAGTGATTATTGTTGATATTTTGTGATGTATGTTTATGGTATTAATTGCTTATATATTGTAATCAGTTTAGTTTTGGTAGTGCATTATTGTGATGGGTTATCAATGGTTAGCATTGTGAGAGGTGTTTTATGGCTTTTTAACGGTGGATCAGTTGTTGGGTGGTTTAAAAGTGGTGGCATGGATGGTTTTTTGGAATATAGAACATTGTTTTTCATTTTGTGTCATGAACCTTTATAGAGAGGATCATGTCATGACTACCCCAAGACCACCTATAATAGGCTAGGGGATGGTGACTAGCACTGAGTAAGCATATCCCACAATAAGAGGCATTTTCCTATGTACCTATACTCATGCACACATCTTCAAGCCCAAAATGTTGGAAAGTATAAACACTAAGTAAACAATGCATGCATATACTAAGATACCTACCATAAAGTATGATAGTAGGAAACCCGAATGTGAAAAATGATTGAATACAGACCCACTAATAGAAAGATTCTGTCAATGTGAATGTACATGTTCCTAAAACTCATCTGTAGAAACCCCTACCTCCAAAGTACGTGTAGGACAACTGTTTGAAGTCGTAGGAGCACACCACCTCTGTCTGATCACTCTAAGAACAACATGGTCTTGGTCCACCAAGAACTTCACAAAGTATCAAAAGTATACACAAGACACAACATGTGAGGGAAAATACCATGCAGGGGTGAGTAAAATAACACTCAGTAGGACACCTCCAAAGCACAAAGGAATGCCACTAAGAAATACATGAAGGACGCCATAAAGAAATAAATGAAGTATAAAAAATGAAATACACAATGTTTACCACAATGAAATACAAGATGTATACCATAAATAAATACATGTAGTATGACACAAAGGAAAACACAATCTCCTCACATAGGTATTATTCTATAGGATGGAAAGAAAGATTATCAAACATAGTCCGTAGAACACCAAGTATTGATAAGACACAATGTCTTGGTAAGACACGGAGTATCCATAATAAATGGAGTATTGGAAAGAAATGGAGTCCCATTAAGACATAGAGTCATGGTATGTCACACTGCCCCAATGATATGTAGTCTTCATGCCGTATAGTCTCAGGATCACAACCAGCCGTAGGATTCCTCTTGTAGCACACTTGTTCCAAGATAACCTGCTCTTTAAGCTAATAATTAATAATATAATTCCCAAAAATATGCACTTATAGTGTCTCAAAAGGACCTTCTCAACACAAGGGTCCCAACACCACAAACGGATTATCAAACAGTCAAACAGTTTAAAAGTTTCGGTTGTTTTTATAAAAAGGCCAGACCTGGGTCCGGTTTGGGTCTGACCCGAACCACCAGACTCGACCCAACCCGCCAGTCGACCCGACCTCACCCGTTTTACCCAACATGGTCTTTACGACCCGGCCCATTCTTGCCTAGTCCTTTGGTCTAATGGTTCAAACCTGCTCAGTCACTAGAGCATCCCACACTGCAGGTCATTTCATTACGCCGCATGTGGTCCGCCCCGACCATGTGCCCCTTGTGCTAATTGAGTGTCATGCCATGTTCCACACCATCGGCTCACCCCACCGCCTACCATAGGGCCTCGCTGCCATGGGTTCAACCGATGTGGAAACAAGATGTGTCCCCTAGTCAATGTCCCATCCCCCAATCAATGGTGTGGCCTCCTATCATGGGTTGTGCCCACTGACTGAGCCTAATCTGATGTGACCCCCTACTTACTACGCTCTACATCAACTAGTCGCAACACAGGAAGCTTTTTTCTCATTCTCCACCTGGACCGACCATGTCTGGCCCTGTCGTACCACAACTGCCATTATCTCGATCAGTGGCCCACCATCCTGCCCTCACACTATTCCTAGATAGAAAAGCAGTGTGCCTTCACCATCATGCCTCTGTAATGTTATTTGGATGTCCGATCATCGTTCTCGGATTGTAGCACCAAGAAACAAAGGTGAAAAAGTCATCCTCCTATAAAATCTCAAAGAACATGAAGAATTTGATGAGAAAGGGGGAAAGGAAAATCAAAAAAATCACCTGAAGGACAGATCTTGGCCTTTCTTTGTGTCAGCCTCGATTATTCTTTATTATAGGGATCATGAAGAATGAAGCAATAACATAGATATAACCCCCATTTAATTATTGCAAGATAATTCCCATCCCATAATCCGTAGAACCATAGAGATACCTATTCATGGGTTGGTCTGTGTTCATATTGTAATTTAAGAATGTGGAATGAATCACAAATCAATAACACCCTAGTTTGGGCTTGGATCGATTGTTGATAAAGGTAAAAGATACAATGTTGTTGTTCGTCGATCTATCGATCTTCATTACAAGTTTCTATGTCTGGTATGTCATCTCCATCAAGAGACCATACATCTCCTCATCTCAGGGGAATCCCAGGGTTATGGTGATAACCGTAAATTCTTGAAAAACATAAATATGAATGAAATAGTTGATGCATCGAAATAAAATATTTTTATTTAATATTTTGTTACTGATCCATCCAAAAACTACATTCCGAAGTTCATCCACACCATATAATGTTAGGCCTCAAACAAATTAAACTCATTGTTCTGTACCCAACTGTGCCCCTGAATTGCTGATCTAGACATCAATTTAAAAGTAATTTATTTTTAAAGTAAAACCACATGCATGATTTTTTTTAAACTAAACGTTTTCTGTCAATTTTTTCCAGGCACACCAGGTCTCGAAATAACACATTGTCTTAAAAGAATATTCTCATAATTTTTAAAATTAATTAATAAGAAAAGACAAAGAATATATGAGTCATTAAATTTCCCCCGCCATAGGTCTTTATGTTGTTGAAAGCCAAAACAAGGGCTACTCAACAAAAATATGAGGGTACTGAGAATGAATCTGAGCCTTCAACTCCCATTTTCTCTCTTGGAGATTCCTGTACTACCACTGAACATGCACTAGGGAAATCAAACACGAAGATAACATGTCTCCCCACCCAAATCTCTACAATCTCCATCGAGGTGAGGCCAAAATGAACACATGGTCTCCCTCCACCAACACCATAGGGCTCCATCTCCTATCAGTAAACACCATCTTCTAGCTATTTGTAGTCCTCATCCTATCATAGATGATTGTTACCTTCTCCGGGGTAGCCCACACTAACTCTAGACCCATGACTGGTGACTTCGTTGGGTTAGTCCAGCAAAGTGGTGTCCTTCATGGTAATCGGCACAAGGTCTCAAATAGTTTCATACCAGTGGTGGATTGGTAGCTATTATTGTATGAAAACTCTACTAGAGGATGTTTATCCTCCCAAATATGGCCAAAGTCAAGGATGCAAGAATGTATCATGTCAACCGGAACCTGAATTGTCCGCTCAGTCTGGCCTTCTGTCAATGGATGAAAAGTAGTACTCAAACAAAGCTGAGTTATAAACTCCTCCTATAATAAATTTAATAATTGGGATGTGAAATGAGTATCACAATCTAAAACGATCACTGATGGAACTCCGTCAAGACGGAATATCTCTTGCAAATAGAATTTTCACATGATCATTACTAAACTCGGATCCCAGATAGGTAGAATGTGGGATAACTTGGTGAGTTGGTAAATGATCACCAATAGGGTATCATGTCCCCTGGACATGTGTGTAAAAACCTTCATGAAGTCCAACAATATACCATCCAACTTCCAATTTGGAACCTCAAGTGGTTGGTTCATGCCTACTGGAACCTGGTTCTCAGCCTTCACCTGCTGATAAGTGAGGCATCGAGAAACAAACTCATCCACCTCCTTATTCATCCCCATCCACCAGAACATATGTTAGAGGTCCTAGAACATCTTCACCACACCCAGATGTACTGCGAAAGATGGTGTGTGGAACTCCCTTAGAACCACCTCCTACAACACCACTAGTACAACTGTGTGCCCTCTGAAGATAACGATGTTTTCCCCACCTATTGAATATACATCAAGTGCTTTTCCTATAGACAACTAAGCACATGGGGTCTCATAGTAGGTATCCCCTAGCTATACCTACTTGAATATTTATAAGAGTGGAGGGGTGACATAAATTGACTAGAGTTATGATGATCTATCTCCATCCACAAAGGATATCTACAATGAGGCCGACTTCTCTAACACCTCACTCATCAACTGCAAGATGAATCTCCTATAGATATCGTCAGCCACTATGTTCCCTTTCCTAAGAGGATTGAAAAAATAAATGTTGTAGCCCTGGAGGAAATATAGACATCGCCTATGTCTCAAGTTCAGATCCCTCTAATAGATGATATACTTGAGACTCTTATGGTCAAAATACATTGTAAACTTTTCACCCATTAGGTAGTGTCACCACATCATCAATGCGAAGACTACAGCTTCTAGCTCAAGATCAACTGTAATGTAGCTCAGCTCTTATTGTCTCAATTGGTGTGAACTATAGTCAAGTACCTCTTTCCCATATATCAGGAAATAACCAATCTCGGTCCTTGATTCATTGTAGAACACTACATATCTGATTCCCTCCTCTAGTAGTCTCAAAATGGGAGTGCGTTTCATCCTCAACCACAACTCCTGAAAGCATTGCTGGAACTTCTCTATCCACATGAAGGGTTTCCCCTTCCATTTAAAATATGTAAAGGGTTCCTCTATTCTAGAAAAGTTTAGTTCAATCCTCCGATAGTACCCAACCAAACCTAGGATACTTTGTACCTCGGTAACACTCTTGGGTGGCTCCCAAGCAAGAATCACCTCAATCTTCCCTGGCTCCACTGAAACTCCAGCCTATGAAATGATGATTCATATAAAGAGGACATCCCAAATACATAACTGACACATTGAGAGCTTCCCATAAAGATGGTTCTCTCAATGTGTGTCAACGACCATCCTCAAATGTATCGCATGCTCCTCCTCAGTTTCCGAGTACACTAGGATGTCATCAAGGAAAATCACCATAAACTGGTTTAGGTAAGGCTGGAAGATCCAGTTCATGCGTCCTATGAACACTTTTGGGGAATTATTCCCACAAAATGGAATCACCAAGTGCTCATAGTGGTCGTATCAAAATCTGAAGGATGCCTTAGATACATCATCATCCCATACACAGTGCTGGTGATAGCAAGATTTGAGTTCAATATTTGAGAACCACCTCTCTCCCTTCTGTTGATCGAAGTGGTCTTCAATCCTTGGTAGTGGACACTAGTTCTTTATTTTCACTTTATTCAGGCACCATAAATCCACAAATATCCTCATGAAACCTTATTCCTTCTTGGAACACAAAAATGGGGTTGCCCAGGGTAAAACATTGGATCTCATGAAGCCCATCCTCTGTTAGGGTTCCAGTTGTACCCACTACTCACAAAGCTCTGTGGGTGCAATCTGATATACATGTGTAGATATTGGTTCCATATCAGGGTACAAATCAATACTTAAGTCTACCTCCATGTGGGTAGGTAATCTAAAGACATAGTAATGATGTAATCATACTCTAACAACACTGTTGGAATCTTAGGACTCCTATCGTCCACTACACCATGGGTGAGGTTGGACAAATATTTTTTAATCAGTTACACCAATCTATGAGTATGTCAATCCTGCACTACATGCATTTCCTTTTCACCAACAAAGGAAAATTTGGTCCCATCATCATGGAAGCACCACACTCTATCCCTAAAATAGTCAATTTGAGCATGGACTATAGATAACCAGTCCATATTGAGAATTACATCAAAAGGCCTTTATGATCCTAAAAAGAGATCCCAACCGAAACACTCACCTCCAAGAGGGAGGTCAAATTATTGGTACCAATGTGTGATCATCAAATACCCTCCCATTAGAGTCTCTAAACGTAAGTCTTGAGTAAACAGTTCAACTGAAATCTCTAAGACTCAAACCAAGGTTATGGAAACCAAAGATTGAATGGAACCTATGTCTATCAAAATTTCATATAGGGTATAAATGATATATATCATACCACTAATCATCTCGGGAGTACCAAGGTCTTAA
This sequence comes from Viscum album, assembly GCA_963277665.1. Taxonomy (NCBI): domain Eukaryota; kingdom Viridiplantae; phylum Streptophyta; class Magnoliopsida; order Santalales; family Viscaceae; genus Viscum; species Viscum album. The sequence goes on along the minus strand of OY728120.1, from coordinate 2,037,112,827 downwards.
GCCTTCATTGCCAGTAAATGTCCTCATCCCTATCCATGAGCTCCCTGAGTCTGTGGTGGACCACCATGGGGTGGTGGTTGTAATACGTCGAACCTACACCCACCTATTATTTCCCTAACTGCTCCTCTTTCATGTCCTTCACCCTGTGGAGCACCCTTATCATGACCCCTCCTCTACCTCAGCAGTCCATCGACCGTCTGCTAATCATTTGTATGGAGGGTTGGGTAATCTCATACCAAATGTCCATGACCACCACGAGAGTCGAATTTTTTGTCCTTTAGATGATTATCTCTACCATGGGAGCCTCACACTACTAATACCATGTCTTAGGGACATCCCATAGAGTGATTGAACTTTTTGGGTCCTTGCTACTATTTTCTACTACCTATAGCTGTAGACTTAACTACCTGGTGCATGTTGGTTTCTCCAACTATTGGCGTCTGCTCCACCAGAAAGATCTCCACTAGAAGATATCTCTCTAGTACCCCAATATAAATAGGAATTATAAGGGCTATAATGGATCACATGATATCCCAGAATAATCCATGTTCAATGGTCCAAGACAAGAATAAAGGGTCCCATACCATATATGTGGAGTAAAAATAAAAAACAGTAAACCTCACTGAGTACTCTGCCATAGTCTGACTGCCCTACTATAGATGCAGGATCTAATATATGTACACTGATCATAATGTAGCTAGAAAGAACTCATCTCTGAAGATTATATCAAAATATTCCCAAGAGATAGTCGCCTCTTCATGTGTCTGGGTAACTTAGCTCCACCATTTCCTCATTGATCCCTAAAAAATACTTGTGGAAAGGACTGTCATTTGGTCAGTGTGTGTTCTCACAAGGCGGAAGACATGAGTAACTACCTATATCCAATCCTCATTTACCTAGGGTTCTATATCACCCCTAAACCTAGGAGTTATCTATATCTGGAACTCATGGAATGTGTTGAATCTGCATGCATCCTCATTCGATAAAACAGGTTGTAACTATAGCTTGATGGGAAACACTACAATAGGTAAACCACCTAGAGGATCCATCTCTAGAACATGACCTTATACTGACACCTCATAGATAGGAGTATCATCCTTGTGATCATGCAATAGAATCCTAGATTCCTTTCTACAGGGAGGGATCCAGAAATTGATCAATATGGTCTATGGTCAATAGTGTATACCTGCTAAGCTGACTCAATAAGGGAATGAGAACACACCCAAATCCTATATGATGTATGTTCCATTAATTTCCCTATAACCTGTATTTTCAAGTAACGTGTAAAAAAGAAGGTGTCTAGAGTCCTTTTTTATGGATATGTTGGTTGTCATACAAAAACTATATTTCTTGGCCTGAAACCCGAACTCGAAACACTTAACATTGTTTCCTCATACCAACCTCATGGAATCCTTGTCCTTATGTAAAACTAACCCCTCTAATAACACTCTTTCGTGACCCATCCCAAAGGGGAACATGTCAAGACTACCCCAATCCCACCTTCGATAGGCCAGGGTTTGGTTACTGGCACTGAGTAGGAATATCCATCAATGGGAGGCATTTTCCTGAGTACATGTACACACACACACAACTCCATGCCCAAAATGCTTGGAAGTAAAAACAGTACATAAAAAATGAATGCATACACTATGATACCAACAACAGAGTATGATAGTAAAAAAACTAGAAATTAAACAAGGTAATAATACAAGACCACTAAAAGAGAGAGTCAATCAATGTGAATGCACAAGTTCCTAAAAATCATCTACATAAAACCTTACATGAAGCATAGGTGTGAGATAGTTGTTTGAAGCCATAGGAGCACACCTCATCTGTCTGATCACTCTAAGCACCACCTGGTCCTGGTCCACCTTGAACTCCATCAAAGCATCAATTTTTTGCATAATACATGACATGTGTGAGCAAATATCACACATGGGTGAGTAAAATAATACTCAGTAGGACACCCTGAAAACAAAAAGGAATACCAATAAAAAATACATGAAGGACACCAAAAATAAATACACTAGGTATACCACAAATAAATACATGAATCATACCTCCAATAAATTCACAAAGTATACCACAATGAAATACACGATGTATACCACAGTGGAAAACATCATCAGGCCACATAAGTATTAGTCTATAGGATGAAAAGTAGTATTATCAAATGTAGTCTAAAGAACACCCAGTATCAATAAGACCTGGAGTCTCAGTAAGACATGGAGTCTCAGTAAGACCCAGAGTCTTGGTATAATAGGGAGTCTTGGTATGTCATAGAGACTTGGTAAGTCGTGTAGCCCCATAAGCATAGAGAGTTCTGGTCACATAGTCTCAAGATCACAGTGAGCCACATGATTCCACTTGTAACACACTTGTTTCGGGAGAACATTCACCTCAAGACAATAGGTCGAATTCCAAAATCCACAAAGACTAACCTAGAATATCTCAAAAGTACCTTCTCTTCACAAGGGTTCCAATTTTGTAAAAGGATCATCAAATAGAAACATAGTATGAATGTTATGGCTATTTTTATAAAAATTTATAACCCACGTCTAGTCCGGCCAACCTGACCCTGCCTGGCTAACTGGATCAGCCCAATGAGCCATTGGGTTTATCCTATGGGGCCTGCTTAGTGGCTAGGCTCCCATGTCTGGCATGTTCTATTGGCTTGTTCACTATACTACATGTGATCTGCCCCGACTGCATGCCCCTTGTGCGGATGTTGTATTGTTCGAAATTCCACGCGTCCAGACCACCACATCGCCTACCATGTGGCCTCACCATGATGGGTTCCTCCGATGTGGCACAGAACTATATCCCCAAGTCAGTGTTACGGCCTCCTTCCACGTCCCATGCCTATTGGCCATTCCATCTTCGATGTTTACATTACCTTCCACACTCTTCCTCCTTCGATCACCCCACCGGTAGCCTCGCCCTCACACTCTTCTTGGAAGGACCTCGTTGGGCCTCATCCTACCACCACCATTAGATTCCCCAGTAGTGTCCATCAGTCCTACCCCCATTCTCCAACTAGACTAAAAAGCACCGTGCCTTCACTTTTCGGCTTGTATGGTGTCATGGTGGTATTATATTTTCGGTCTCAGATTGTTGTACCACAAAATTAAGTCACAACAATAATCTACCCATACATTCATGGAGATTGAAAAGAACAAGAATAACAAGGGGAAAATAAAAAAAATCACTTGATGGGTGGATCTTGTCCTTTAATCGTATCAGCCTCAATTCATCTTTGTTTGAGGGATTAGGAGGAATGAAGAAATCACACAGATCTAACCCCCATTTAATTCTCAAAAGATAACTCACATCCCACGAGGGATCAAACTATTGATCAACCTGTTCATGGGATGGTTCATGTACATTGTTGAATTTAGGAATGGGGAATGAATCACAAAGAAACAACAACCTACCTGGGGTTTGGATCAGTTGTTTTTTAATGGTGAAGCTATGTCATCGTCGTTTGTTGATATATCGCTCTTCAATCCAAGTCCCAATCTATGATCCCTCATCATCATCAATTGATCTTCCTTCACCTCATCTTAGGGGAATCCCAGTGTTATGGTGATAACCCTGAATTCCTGAAAAACACAAATATGAAGATATGAGTCGTTTCATCAGAATAAAATATTTTTATTAAATATTATTTTACTAATACATCGAAAAACTTCTTTACACATTTGACCTGAACCAACCAATGTTTGGCCTCACCTTGGGTAAACTCATTATTCTGAATGCAACGGTGCCCTCATATTTCTAATCAAAACACTTCTTTAGATGTTATTAAATTTTAAAATAAAAACATCCTACGCATTTTATTAAAAACTGAACTTTTTTGATCGACTTGTCCTGGGCACACTGGGCCTTGGAATCACAAGTATCCTTAGCTTCTAGTCCCATAAACATCCTAATTAATTTATAAAAAAAATCTAGACAAAATATGAGTCATTACACGTTCACATGAGTGGTCTAGTGGATTATGAAATGGTTTAAAGGTTGTAGTAGGGTTATGTTTTAGATATATGGATGTATGAATTTTTTTTATTAATGATGAATATGATAATGGGTATGGGTAGGAATTTAATAATCAATTGATGTTAATGAAATGAAAATGATTGAAAATAACAAGTAATGGATTGGATGAACATGGGTGATGTATATGAATGGATTGAAATTAAATGTGGGTAGATAAATGGAAGAATGAGTGTAATTTTGACGGTAAAATTGTATTTTTAGAAATAGTTAAACTATATTATTAAATGAGAAATCATGAATGTTTTTTGGGATTTTTTGGAAATGTTGGACTGGTGTGGGATACAGTACATGTAGTGGATGATAATATGTTGAAATTTTAGTGTGGTGATAGTGATGGGATCTCATAGTGATATTTTTAATGAAACCTAGGTTTTGGATGGTGTTAGGCTATGTTATATGATATATTTATTTATAATTTCAATCTCACACCACCTGAATTGGAAAACCTTACCAATGATAAATAATTGGGTTTCAATTTCGTCCTCGACAACTAGTTTAGAAAGGGAATGTATGGTTGACTACTCCCTCCTCCATGTGCTCCCATATAGGAATGTTATTAACTAAAATGGTATGGGTTTTTGATGCATAAGTTTTTATTTCCAGCGGTTAGAGTGAAATGATATGATGTGATAATAGTGTGATGATGGAATTATAATGAGATGGTGATGATGTAACATAGTATATAATAAATGGTTGGGTTCATCCATTGTGTTATAAGGGCATGAGATTTATGTACACCATGTTCATGATAACCTTATTTAATGAGTATGGGATGTAGTTTTAGTTTGGCTATATGGTATGTGGTTGTGATTATGCAGGTATTGTGTAGTGATATAGTATATGGTTATAGACATATGGTTTTGGTTGTGTTATAAGGTATATAATTATGTTATATGATCTAATGTGTTATGGATTGGATTTGTAAGGGATTAGATAAATTAAAATGGTAATGTGTGGCATGATAGTGAAAAAAAAGTGGGGAATCGATTGTAAGGTACTTGCTTACAATATTATTTCATCACTATGGTATTATAAATCGATTAAATATTGGGTGAGAAATCATTGGTAAGGACTAGTGATGGTTAATATAAAGTAGTAATGAGATTTTTCATCTCTTTTTCACTGAGGAATTGTTATTTTTCTTTTTCACCTTCCCAATATGTCTTGAGAGGGGTCCCAAAAATTATACATGTGTTCTCACCCCAATATATAAATTTTTAACTATGTTTACAAGAGGGATTTAGTAACTGACATGGATATTAATAGATCTATGATTGGAGACTATTTTTAGGGTATCTACCATAGGTGTTTCATTTTGGAATTTTTTCTTACATATTTTATCTTGCATGCCATTTTTTTGAATTTGGGATATTGTTTTTATATTATAAAATTGAGTTACTTTTTTCATTATGTGTTCTATGGATTTTGAATGTAATGCCTCACATATATATACTCGATGATAGTTTTTATCCTATAGAATATTAGTAGATGGATTTAGGTATCACTCTCATATTCATTAAAAATATACAAGGGGTTCCAAGAGGGGTAGGATATGAAAAGATGATTTTGGGAATATTTATAGTATTTAAGATGGATTTTAATGTTTGGAAGTAGTGGTGACTGAATGAGTTTTGTAAGGAAATAGTATCAGTCAACCATAGTGAGTGATGTTACAATGAAGACTAACTAATACATTGGTGATTAGTCCCCCCTAAAATCTAATGCAAGTATATTATTTAGATAGAACACCCTATGTGAAATAATTATAATTTTTATATAAAGTCCATGGAGTGGTACATGTATTAACCTTGTTTGGTCTTGAGTTTGATGTGTGAATTCTTTCATGGAAGTTAAAATAAATATAACTAAATGATCCTTTTTAATTATTATCTACTAGGCATAGAAGTTTTCTGACATTCTAATAGATATTTGTCATAGTAATAATCTGCTTGTGGTTTAGAATATAATGTTTATGTTGGATGATTTGATATAATATATGATGATTGACCACACCAGGAGGGAGAAACATGGAGAAGGATGTTTCATGAGTTCCAGCATTAGGTTTTGGATAATTATGAGGGTAATATATGATATTTTTAGATAGAGTTCTTGTTGTAGGAGATGAAAAAAGAATTCAGATTGATCTATGGTATGAAAGAGTATGGGGTCCCACTTGAAGTTATTTATATTAGTGGAGTTGTATATAAATGGTAGATTATATTTCATAGAGATTTTAAGAAGTTATATATTACCTTAGAAGTTTTTTAAAATAATTTTAATGAATATTTTCTTTAATCTATTATGAAATTAACAAATAAGTGGGAAATTTTGTCTCACTCTAGCATGGATTAATCAATGTAAAATACCGCATGAATCAATTAAAGGACTTTCCCTATATTATCCCCAATATTTATATATAATAGGTTTCTAGAGTAAATAGTTTTGATGAGGCGTTGTATCCATATATTTTTTATATAGTTAACCAATTCAAATTACCTATATATCTTGAGATGAAGAAGATATCGAATGTGATAGATAGGATTCCTGAATATCTAGGGTTACCTTCAGAGGAGAGTCATTAGAATTCATTTAGAAACATAGATAATAATATTGGATCATTGATACTTGTATAATCATGTTTTTGACTGACATGGATTCTTCCTTAGTATTCATTCATTCATTTTTCAAAATCATGTTTTCCATGTTCTTCCACCGGGTCTTCATCAGTTATAAAGGTTAAGAACATTGGTTTCTCCAATTCTTGGACATTATCATCTACTAGAATGGTGTAGGGGGTTAGGTTTGGTATCATACTCAATATTAATTACTTAGGATCCCATATTAAAAGAAAAACTAGATTGATTTTCTCTAACTGAGAGGAGATGGTGTCGGTAAATGACAATCTCAATACATTCCACAAATATATGGATATAAGGTTAATTGTGGATGTAGAGGTGTTTGTCACCACATAAAAAGAGGTAAAGGATATGGGCATGGTAAGACACATGTCATGGAAATTGAATATCTAAAATAGAATGTGATCATTCGTGGTACCATCTATTTATCTCCTACCCTAGATATCAATTTATTTAATTCTCAAGTGTCACATTCCATTATTGCACCTTCCTAGTTCCATGCATTAGGACTTATGGTGTAGATTCTTCCAATTCCCCTTGTGTTGACTATGTCAGTTATTGGTTATTAAAATTTGCTAGATGTGGTATAAAATTTTGCATGGATGATTTGGAAATATCTGTTATTTAGGAATTTATTATTCCTATATATACAAGTATATGATGTTATTCATGGCATTATTAGTTTGTATTCTATGCATGTATTCATCATTTTAAAATAGGGGATTATTTTGTGCAATAATGTGGATGGTCAATGCATGGTGTTCTTTTGCAAGTGGGGTCATTATATGGGTCCTAGTCCTTCAAATCAGTTTCTGTCTCATCTAGAAGAGTTGACAATGTATTTATTGAAGGAGTGGGAGGGGTTCTTCCTAGTGTTGTAATTTAATTTACATAGGTTTTCCCCAAATATATTTTGATTCTACCCCATAAATGTGAAATAATGTTTGGAATAGAATTTTAGACTGGTTCCTCTCATATTTAAATACATATTTATCATATGAACCCTTTTTAATCCACGGAATTGAGGATGAAAATCAATGATTTAATTCCAAAGGGTTTCATCCAGCATGTGATGTTTTGGGGTGCTCTAGTATTTTTTCCAAGAAGTTGGATGTTGGTATGTGGTTTTTCATTTATTATAGGCCATTAAATTAGTTTATGTATAAGAACTATTATCAGCGTCTAATGATAGATGAATTTTTTGATAAGATGAAGGGAGCTACCTAGTTTTTGAATAACAGTTTAAATTTTTTGTACTATCATATAAAGGTCATGGATGGAGATATCCCAGTGACTAATTTTTAGTGTCATTATGGGTAATATAAGTTCATATTAATATTTTATGATGTCATGAGATCCATAGATATTTTCATGGGACTCAAGAACTCAATGATTCATGGGTTCCTAGATAAGTTCATAGTAGTGCTCATCGAATGAACCCACATACATTCATTATTTAAGGAGGATCATATTAATAATATTAAGGTAATTTTAAAAGTTATGTGCCACCATTTTCCCTATTAAAAGTTATACAAGAGAATAAATTGGATGTGCGATTTTAATTTTATCAATCATGTGGTGCCTTAGTGGAGAGATGTAGCTAATTCAACAAATATCGAGGTATCTTTTTCATAGAAAACAGACAACATTGTTGCAAATTTCTATATATTCCTTGGCCTCGCGGGATATTATTAAAGGTTCCAATTATAATTATCTCATATTATGTCCCCACTAACAACCATCACTAGAAAGGTTCAGTATTTTTTATATACCTATCAATTTGTTAAACCTTTTGACTATATGAAAATGAAATTGACAAGTGGTCACCCTTCGATTTCTAGAGAAATGAGAAATTTTTTAAAGTTTGATATGATTATTCCCTTATCATGATAGGTTTATTATTAACTTGGAAGATTTTGTTGATCTCATATATAACTAAAATGTTAGACCCCATGATCATAACTATGCCCCCGATGATCTCTATTTGGAATAAATAGCGTTTTATTTAATATTATGGTAGTACAACCTCATCAAAAAATTCATTATGGTTTAAATAAATCCTAAAAGGATGTGGTTTTTCTTCTCATGTTTATATTTGAATATTTTTAAATAGAGAATGATGGTTTCTTTTAAGACAATGAAATTGATATCTCTTTCACCCTTGGGAAATGGAATTTAATTATCGATTATCTATATAATAGTTCATAAGATGACATTATTCATGTGTTTAGTGATTTGTAAAATGTGATTGAGGATCTTTGAAGGATTTATATTGTTTTGTGGTAGGATGATGGTAGAGTTTTAATGTAATTAATGATTGTGAAATCATACTTGTTTCAGTAGGTGGAGTATCTATGGGGATACTTGAGGGTAGAGGTAATGTGGGATCATGAAATCAATGGTATGGATTCTAGAGGTTGATTATAGGATAATACATGTTATATATTATTTTCAAGATGTTGTTTTGTTATTTTGGCAATATTCATAGATTTATTTCATGAGTTTCATAATTTAACATTCCTAGTGCATCCTAATATACCCAATATGTATCATGCCTTATGGATTCTGTTTATGTGGCCAGGGATGAAGCGAATCCTAGTAAAGTTTATGATATGAAATTTCATATATCAATATATGTATTTGGTGATCATTTTATTTAAGGTCTATTTCATCCATTGGATATCTTTAAGTAGATGTTGAGGAACATTTTAATAGATTTTTTCCATACATTCCTCAAGATGTTGGATGATATGATGTTGTTTGTGTGGTTATGGATCATTTTATTAATCATTATCATTTCATGGTTATAAAGGAATTGGATGACGTTGATGTAATGGTGAGTTTTTTTTGGATAAGATAGTGAAGTTCATGGGGTAGTGAGGACAATCATCTCTGATCAAGACCCTAGTTTTACCTCATATTACTAGGGATGTCTTGGAGATTCTATTATCTATAAGATATACCTTATAATTAAAATCTATTCTCAGGTGGAAAATCAGATAGAGGGGACTATGTAGATGCTTGAAATGGGTTGTTCTATTTTGTATTAGTCATTTCTGAATCGTGGGTGATAAACCTATCCTTGATTGAGTTTAACTATATCAATATTTATCATTCCTCTATTGTAATTCCTCTATTAAGTTATTTATATATATAGACTATTAGATCTCTATTGTATTGGAATAAGGCTATAGACTTGGTTTCTCTTAGACAAAATGTGGTATATATCATTACTAAGAATGATTATATTATTTGGGAGCTGATGAAGGAGGAACAAGGCCTTCAAATTTTTTATCTTGAATGAAATAAAATGCTAATGGGGTTTGAAATTAGATATCCTTTTTTACATGGGGTTTCCCCTATTATTGGTTGTGGGTGTTTGGACAAAGAATTATTCCTTCATTAGGGATTATCAGTCTTTTTGGGGTATTTGATCATGTCAGCAAAGTTTCATAACAGTTAGAAATTCCACAATAAATGGACAGGTTCATGATTTTTTACATGTGTCACAACTTCATATATATCATAAAAAATAATCCAATGTATTTGATTTGGGATATATTGATATATTGGATGATGTGACAATAATGTAGTAATAGGTTGAGATTTAAATTATTTCCTTATGTTGTTTTGAACCTTTTTATATTTTAATATTTATATTAATTTTTTGGTGTTATTTTCATTAGATTGGTTATTTTATGTGATATATTATGGTTTATTGTTGTAATAGTTCTATTTGAGAGGTATATATAAGGGAGTGTACTAGTTGTATAGATGTTTCTTCCTCCTTTTTTTCTTATTTTGTAAACGTTTCATTTGATAGGTATCAAATATAATTTCCCAATTCTTATTTTCCTATCATATTTCATTTTATTTGTTGGACATGTAAGGATAAGTTTTGGAGAAGAGAGTTTTTAATAGATTGTATAACATGAAACATTGAACTAAAAAAAGTCACAACATATTAGATTGACATTATTTGGAAAATTATAAGATAAATAATACCTCTAGTAAATTAAAGGATATAAATCAATGAAGAAATTATTACATTTAGGGGATAAATATTTAATATGATTAAATGTTGAAAAAGATTATTTTTAAATGTGTGTTGTATTTTATCATAATAAATTAAATTGTTCTCTTTTAAATGTATATAATGATAATAATTAATATTTAAATGCATACAAAAATATATTCACATTCATTAAATTAGTTATTCATATTAAATAAGATTAAGAACACTTAATGTTTAATAGGTCATCTTTCTATAAAATGGGTATTTACCTTTATTTTTTCTTTTTTATTAAAATAATAAAATTTATAATTTCAATATGTAAATAAACGATCTTTATTTCGGTATTTATAATAATAATATTTTCTTATGATGAATTTTTTTAGAAAAAAATTCAAAAATATTTATTTTTATCTGTATAGTACAAAATAATGTTTCTTACAAATACAGTGACTTTTATGAAATCATCAGGATATGAGAATAAAATGAAATTATATAAATCCATTTTTATTCTAAAATATTTATTAAATAATTAAAATTATAGATTTCAAATTTATTTTTTAATTTAGAAACCTATAAATGACATTTTTATTTTTTCTAATAAGTTTTTCAAAAAAAATATAAATTATATATTTAATTTATTAAAAATAAATTTTTTTAGTTTTATAAATTTAATATTATTAAATTATTTTGATATTATTATTAATAATATCCCAATAAGTTAATGAATTCAATTTTAATTTTATTCATTAAAATAATTTATCGAGAATAAAAATTGAGTTATCATTGTATGTTTATGTTATGGATGATGTTAAAGTTATGGTTAAAACACCAAAATTCTCCAAACATTAAATAAATATATGTTTGAAATGTTTTAATAGTCCCAAAACTCATAACATATAAATTATTGTCAAATGATGGACACACAAACCTTGAATTATTACTTTTCCTTTTATATTATTTCAAAATTTTAGCTCCCCTTAATTGGAAGAGAATAATTCCACCATCCAATTACATACAATCTAAAAATAAAAAATCCATTAAAAAATATACCCATTTTACTTCCCCTAGATACATTTCCAAAATCTGGCATCCCTTAACCCATTTAAAATATCTAAATCCACTATTTCTATGAGGTCCTCAAATAGAAGGTTCATGTTCTCTACATGATTATTAATAACTTCTTAACATTTTTTCATTCTAATCCAAATTTATTTTATCCATTATAATATTTAAATTAGATTTATTAATATATTAAAAAATTAATTTGATTTTATATGAATTATCTACCCTTCCCACTTTCATCGAAATATTAAAACGTCATTTAGACATACATGCGGACTACTGCCACCACTGAGAGACATATTTAATTTCTCATAACCACCATATATGAATGGTTATAAAACGATATATATTGAATAAATATTGTATTTATAAAAAATAATATTATAAAATTATAAACCATAATCTACATTCCACTTGTTCTTTGAAAAATTAAAATGTCATCAATGTGTATGTACGGACTACCGCATCCAAAAAAAACATGATTCATTTTTCTTCAACGCCGTAAATGAATGGTTATAAAAATATATTTTAGGAATATATATGATATTAAGGAGTAAAATATTTCATAATTAATATTTTGAAATATAATAAAAAATTAATGTTCATTATAAAGAAACTCATTTATATCGTTGAATTACACAAAACAAGCTCATCATGAAATCCATTTTATAAATCCATAATTATGAATCCAATGGAATGAAAATAGGAAATTATGAATAATTTTAAAAAAATTATAATAACTTTAATAATCTATGATTTAAGAAATTTTTATCAAATAACGAGTTCATACATCATCATTACAAAACACATATGAAACAATAAAAATTACAAATATATATGATGAAAATAAAATTAAACTAATATATATAGTGAATGAGTTTAATTGAAGAATATAAAAGGTAATAGATACATATAAGGTTCTGAAATTATTTTTTTTATATTTTTATTTTTATTATAAAAGATGTTAAAGAGACTTTGTGGGTGTAGGAAGTAAAAGTTAAGGATTATTACTCTCATATTCTGTTCTTTGAGATATGTTTTTTATTATAAACATATTTTCATTTGCATGGTGTATATTCTACCCATTTGAAATATTTTAATATGAATAATATTATCTTTTCATATTAAGGTTCAATTTAATATTTTCTTTTATAAGGTATTTTGATTCAAACGTTACCAAAATCATGAATATTTATTTTCCAATGTAGTTTCTTTTGTGTCGGGAACATTTATCCTCTATATTCATATTTTTTATCTCATAAATTTTCGTAATTATTATTTTTTAATACTAAATACTTATTTTTTTGATGTGATATTTATATTTATCCTTTTATATTTTCAAAATTAAGTCATACGGTTTTTTTAACAATGTGGGTTTCAATAAAAATATTTTGAAATATTTTTTATCTTCTTATATTTCATCATCAACTTCACATTTGTAGAATTAGAATTTATTTTTTTTCAAATGTCCATTATTCAATATGTATATTTTGAAATAATGTTCTTAAATTTCTTATGATATTAATCTTGAAATTTATATTTAAAAGTGACTTCTGACTTCATTTACCACTATCTTTACGTTTATTTTCTAAATATGAAGTAATATAATTTTACACATTTTCCATAATAAATTTTTTTAAAAATTATCTCATTTGTTTTCATTAATATCTTTTCTGTCTAATATTTCATGATTTTTCAATTCCATTTATGTACCCTTTTAATTATATAATATTTTCTAAAAAGTTTATAAAAATGTAAAGGGTATTTCTTCTTTTTTCCCCAAAGTAAATTTTAAATACTCTTAAAAAGTTTCATTATTTAATAAAACATCATTTAATGCCTTTCTTGTTTTAATAGGGACATGAAATAATGATACCTTTAAATTTATTTCTCTAGATAGCTTATGTTTTTGTTATTCTATTTCTTGAATGTAAAAATTATTCATATCCTGAATTTTATTATTCCAATAAGGATGTTTATTAATTACAAATTAATATTGATTATGCATTGTATTGTAATTAATTTCTTACTTATTTTTAATTTATTGGGTATAATTAAGTAATTTTTGGGGCATGTCATTATATCTATCAGCGATGCACTGTTATGCCTCTTGAGACAAAAGATTAGGGTATTTTGTAAAGACCCGTTAAATTCAAGGGAAATTTTTTTCTTAATTTTCTTTGGGATTTTACAAGAACGTAGTTTCTGACGACACCTGATTCCGAGGCCCGGTGAGCCCGGAATATTTTTCCGAAGTTTAGCTCGGGTATGTTCAGTGAACGAATGAGCGGGATTTCGTAACTTTTGAACCGGTGCTCAGAATCGAAATTCGAGGACACTGATGGAACCACATCACCGATAATTACTTAAGAAGACCATTACTGGGGTTGCGTTTTCTCGGAAAGAGTTGTTAAAAATTGTGGATTAGATGAAAAGTAAAATAAAATTGACCTAAAATTTTATTTATTTTTACTAAGTGGTTATATCCTATGAAAGGGAGTTGGAGTGGGACCCACTGATAACCTAACCCCTAAGTAGGATATTAGTGAGGCGGGGCCCACACGAACCCCACCCCTTCATAATCCCTACCTCCCTTAACTCTCCATTTAATTTTGTCAATATAAGTTTAATTAATTAAGTGGATTCGTTTTTGAATTTTGTAATTTTGAAAAGCATGGAATGAACAATTAAAATAAGGGGTGACCTTATTTTAATTTGGTTAGCTTGTTGTGAGAGGATTGGGGGAAGAAAGCTCTAAGTCTTGAAGTTATTCTTCCTCGTCGAGAAACATGAAGAATGTCGAGACTTTGACGAAGAACTCCGTCACCGAAAAGGGGAGTTCATCGTACCATCTTCTTCCCTCTCCGAAGCTGGTGAGAGATGCCCTCCTCAGAGATTGACAACGCGACGCCATGTACCGCGACGTCGATGATTCTATTCTCCGAGATGTCGTCGACGCTTAAGGAGTCCTCTTCTGCGACGTTCTTTTCTGCGATGAACCTTCATTCAATGGCACCTTGAGGTAGGGTTTATTTTTCTTCTTCATGATTACTTTCGTCATTGTTCTTTGTTTTCTAATTAGGCCGCCTTATATCTCAATAACGGGAGGAGTTCGGACTGCATGAACATGGCCTACCCTCCTCCCCCTTTTTGTTGATTGAACTATTGCCGCATGAGCAAAGGGAGCTCAGTGTCGTTGCACCGCGCGGAAACAATTAAGAACGGACGAAGAAGCGGGGTGCCGTCACACCGTGTCGAAGAACCCCGAAGAGGCCGCGGATGGATCGGGACCGCGGCCGGAGTGGGACTGTGGCGGAGGGGTGCGGTGCCGTCGCGCCATTCTGAATGGACAAGGCCGAGACCTATGGCCGCGGTGGTGCAAGGAGCGGCGGCAGTAACCGCCGGCCACCGGAGCAGGAGGGCGGGACCCCGGCGGTCCCGCGGCAGCAGCAACCGACCGGCCGGACTAGGCTGGTCGGTCTGTGGGAGACCGGGGTTTGTAACCCCCGGCTGGAACGAAGAGCGCCCCTGTGTGGGGGGCCATGGTTACACAAGCAGGGGTGCAGCGCCCCCCCCCCCCCCCCCTTTTCCGCTCAGCACGGCCAGCCGAGTAGGCCAGGCGAGCCGCCCGAGCGCGCGAGGCCACCGGCCGGGCCGGGCCGGGCTGCGCCCAAATGGGCCGGACTCAGACCCGGGTTGGGTCGCCCCTGTTCGGGCCGACCCAGGGGGTCTCGGGCCGGGTCGGTCCGGGCCCAAAAACCCCATTCTCTGACCTCTTTCGGTCTTTTTCCCATAACATGGGATACAGACCTCCGATCGACGCACCATCAGCTGCGATGCAATCCTTGGATCGATTCGGTCTTTACGGTATATTACACTCAAGGTTTCAGAGAACTTTGGGTATGGCCGGGTTGGTTCGAACACGAAACCAACCTGGCCCTCGGAGCAGAAACGCTTATAACTAAAGCTCCGGACGTCCGTTTGATGTGTCGTCGACGTTTTTGGATTCCTCTTAGTGAGACGGACCTTTTGGGTTACTATGCTCAAGGTTTGGATTCATATGAATTAATGTCGGGTTGGTTTTGACTTAAAAACCAACCGGGCCCCTGGAACGAAAACACCAATAACTCTCAAACCTAGCGTCTGATTGACGCGCCGTCTGTCACGTTGAGTTCCATTTGACGTTACAGAACATTTGGATACATCAACTCTGGACTTCGTGTCAGTTGATGTATCAGCCCATTGGCTCGTGGAGCGGACCCTTCCCGAACGAGCTTGCTGTGTGCGGGAACCCTAGAGCTGGCTGCGACTGCGACGGCGATGAAGACTGCATAGGAATCCTCTGTGGGTTCGACAGCGATGACTACAACACACAGCGATCCTATGTGGATCAGTTCTTACCGATCCTATGTGGATCACATCCTGTGTGGGTCAGTGCTCAGCGGTCCTTTGTGGGGTAGCGCATACCGATCCTGTGTGAGTCAGATCATGTGTGGGTCATTACAGGGGATAGTACCTATCGATCCTATGTGGGTCATTGTGGGGGTTAGTACCTATCGATCATGTGTGGGTATGATGGCTTAGAAGAATCAGTGGCTACATATTATCGTCTCTATCGTATTCGAATAAGTATACCTGTGTGAGATGAGTATTTACTTCAATAAATATCTTCGATATGATTGACTTGCTTTCCTGTGTGGATTGAGTTGTGTTATCTTTTGTGGATTGGGTTGTACTTCTATGTGGACGTGATCGAACATGGCATGGATGCTGGAGCCTAATGGGAATTGTTGATTTAGGTATATGTATGGGCATATACCTAAGTAGTGTTGGATGTTACTTCGTGATTATATCATTATATTTTGGATTATCCTTTGTGGATTTTTGGAGACCTTCAGGGGTCTTGGGGTCCCTACTGAGTAGCGTATACTCACCCCTGCACGGGCTATGCCCACACTAGGTTGTGTTGGTTGCAGAAAATGGACATCGCTGATCGTGGTTGAGGTTTGCGGATCAAGTCGGTACGTGGAGGTGGACCACTGGGCGGGACGTACTCGGAGTGGACGGCTGGACCCGAGGAGCTGAGGAGGCTATCTGTACCCACCCTACAGGGGGGACTTCTAGTGGAAGGCTCGACGTTGCAGCATTACTTTTCAGTTGTTGTACTTCTTTTTCCAGTTGTACTTTACTTTTAATTTGGGTTTGTATTCTGGCCCACTTACTTTTCTGCACTTACTATTGTACCCAGTTTTACTTAGTGTTTACTTCTGCCTGCTTACTCTGTGTGTTTTTTTACTTAATAAAGGCAATTCCTTCCATTTTTATCAGGATTTATGCCTTGGTGCAAGTCGCCAGCCCCTGGCCTATGGAAGGTGGGCTTGGGGTAGTCACGGCACGGGCCCGAGGACGGGTCGTGACAAATTGGTATCAGAGGAGTTCGGTTCTACCACAGAACTCATGACTCTAATCATTCTTCTTTGTGAAGAAATAGTGTTAAGGGTATTGATTGTTCTTATCAGTCTAGGGAGTCTACTGTTGGTGCGGTGGCCGACGTATCCATACACCAGGACCCTAACTTCTGATTTCCGACTTAATGCACGAAAACATTGATTGCATGAGTGTTTCAAGTTTTATTTGTGATTACTTTGTGTCAGCTCACCGGGTATACTGTATTGATCGTGGGAACCTGTCTCTTTTCATAATTTCCCCACGATGGCAGTCATCTTGGGTTCCGAGTTTTGTACGTGACGACAGCCCACCGAGGGATGAGGCCCTAGTGTAGGGCCCTATTACTGTGGAGGCACCGGCGGTACCACTACCCGCCGAGCCATTGATACTACCATCCCCAGCCGCTGAGAGTGCATGTCACCTTGGTGCACTGCATGCCTTTCATCATTAGAGACCACCCAAGATCCATGGGGAGATGGACCCTGAGGCATCCGAGGATTGGTTGGAGGCAGTTCTGCGAGTTTTCAGGTTAGTGGGGACACCAGCTGACCTCATGGTGATCCTCGCAGTGAGCCTCGTCCATGTGGCAGCAGGCAGATGGTGGAGCTTGATGCTCTAGGTGCACGACGAGGCATCACTCCTCTGGACGGACTTTGAGAGCCTCTTCCGCTCGGAGTTCGTCCCAGCAACCCTCCGTGTGGTGCGCATCCAGGAGCTTCTACACCTGCGGCAGGGCAGCATGACGGTCGCCTAGTACTCGGTCATATTTACCGATCACTCGCGCTACTCGACGGACATGGTACGAGACCCATTCTTCCGGGCCCGAACCTTCAATCAGGGACTGAGGCATGAGATCAAATCATCGCTGATCTCCCTCAGCATTCCGACACAGGCAGGGGTACTGGATTGAGCCCTTCTCATTGAGATCATTCTTGCTGAGCCTACATCAGCAGCGAGACCTACCGCAGGGCGGTACGTAGCAGAGTCTTCTCTGGTTGGTAGTCGACGGATGACACAGGGGTCCAGGTGGACTAGACCCTCAGGCGGACGACCTCAGGACATTGGCTCAGAGGTGTGGGGCACACAGCGCAGAGCCTATCTTACGAGAGGTATACAGTGCTACGCATGCGGCGGGCAGGGCCACATGGCTCGTGACTTCCCAACCCACCATGCAGAGGAGCAGCAGATGGTTGAGGGACCACCCAGGCGGAGGCAGAGGGTCAACCGTGGCGGTCTGCAGGGAGTGGGCGGACGAGGTAGAGGAGATGGCTGATCATCAGGTGGTGGGAGACGCTTTGTGGCTCTACCACCACCACCACCATGAGGTCCACCCCAACCACAGGGAGCTGGAGGGCAGAGACAAGCACAACTTCAGGCAGTAGAGGCCTATGACCACTGCGCGCCCGAGATGATTTGAGGTACTATCTGTGTCTACTCCACCCTTGTTGTAGTTCTTATAGACACAGGAGCGAGTCATTCTTTCATTTCCGCTGCCCTTGTTCGGAGCTCGGAGATTCCGACGGAGCCGTTGGCTCGATCCTTACGGCTAGAGACTCCTACGGGAGCATACTCGGTGATTACGCACTGGTGCCGGTAGTGTGAGCTTACTCTAGGAGGCGAAAGCTTCGACTGGGATCTTCTTCTAGCGACGTAGATTCCTTACAATTTCATCTTGGGCATGGATTGGTTATCTGCAGTCCATGCTCAGATCGACAATATTAGGTGCAAGGTGGGATTTGTTCGCACCGATTGGAGCAGGTTCGTCTTCAGTGGTGAGAAGGGAGCCTTTGCAGCACAAGATGGACTCACTCAAAGGAGAGGATAGCCCATCACTCATCATTTGGCTAGCCACATCCTAGGAGAAGTTGATGTACGGAGTCCGAGATTACCTGCAGTGGTGGATCAGTATGCGGACGTTTTTCCCGACGATGTTCCAGGACTACCTCCTTGCAGAGAGGTAGAATTTTATATTCACCTATACCCCAGGACATCCCCTATATCCACCCCAGCATATCGGATGGCTCCCGCTGAGCTTCGGGAGCTATGGGTACAGCTAGAGGACTTGGAGGGCAAGGGATTCATCCGACCCAGTGCTTCACCCTGGGCTTCCCTGATTTTGTTCGCCAAGAAGGCGGACGGGATCTTGTGACTGTATGTTGACTATCGTCTCCTGAACAAGGTGAACTTGAGGAATAATTATCCGCTACCAAGGATTGATGACCTCTTCGATCATCTCAAGGGAGCACGGTGGTTCTCGAAGATAGACCGCAGTTCAGGCTATCATCAGCTCAGAGTTCGGGACGAGGATGTGCAGATGACGGCCTTCAGGTGTCGGTATGGCCCCTATGAGTTTTTGGTTATGCCTTTCGGCATAACCAACGCTCCAGCAGTGTTCATGGGCCTCATGAACAGGATCATTCCGCCTTACCTCGATCGATTTGTCGTGGTCTTCATTGATGACATATTGATATACTCGACGACTGAGGAGGAGCATGCCTACCACTTGCGGGTTGTACTAGACACACTATGAGAGAACTAGATTTATGGTAATCTCTCGAAGTGTCAGTTCTGGATATGTGAGGTCCACTTCTTGGGAAATTTCATCTCTGAGGCGGGAGTTGCGGTGGATGCTGCTAAGATTGAGGCAGTGCTAGCTTGGGAGCCACCCCGGAGCGTGACGGAGGTGCGGAGTTTCTTGGGACTAGCTGGGTACTACCGGAGATTTGTTCCAGTATTCACCATAGTTGCGGCACCACTTTCAGCTTTGAAGAAGAAGGGGAAACCCTTTTTGTGGTCAGACAGATGTCATCAGAGCTTCCAGGAGCTGAGACAGAGATTGACCAGCGCACCTATCTTGAGGATTCCGGAGGAGGGAGTAGGGTATGTAGTTTACTCCGATACATCAGAGACCGAACTCGGATGTGTCCTGATGCAGGAGTGGGCAGTGATCACCTATGGATTATGTCGGTTGAGGCAGCATGAGAAGAACTACGCTACCCATGACCTGGAGTTAGCAGCATTGGTCTTCGCTCTGAAGATGTGGTGACACTATCTGATGGGAGAGCGCTTTACAGTCTATTCTGACCACTAGAGTCTCAAGTACATATTCTCGCAGAAGGACCTGAACCTGAGACAGCAGCGATGGTTCGAGTTCCTCCAGGACTATGACATTGAGATAGTCTGTACTCCTAGAAAGGGAAATTTAGTAGCCGATGTTCTCAGCAGGAGGACAGGAATTCAGCTACTTGGGGAGGCGACAGAGCAGCTAGCCGCTTTACAGATATCCATCATGGATATTGATGGAGCATCCTTTATTCAGTCACTCACAGTCACTCCTCCACTTCTTCAGTGGGTTAGAGAGGCACAACGTGGGGACGATGACTGTGAGACGCGGCGTGCGCAGATATCCTCAAGACAGGCACATGATGGATTCTCTATAGGAGGAGACCACGTCATCCTTTTTAGAGGATGTACCATGGTACCAGCTGGTTTACAGGAGGAGGTGCTGAGGGAGTTTCACACTTCCACTTTAGCGGTACATCCAGGAGTTGCGAAGATGTACCAGGATCTCAGACGACAGCACTGGTGGCCAGGTGTGAAGAAGGTTGTGGCCGAGCTCGTTTCTTGATGCCTCAACTGTCAGTAGGTGAAGGCAGAGCACCAGGTACCAGCAGGCTTGGTACATCCTTTGGAGGTCCTGGAGAGGAAGTGGGATGAGATATCTATGGACTTCGTGACTGTACTACCACGCACTTCCAGAGGTCACGACTCTATTTGGGTGATTGTCGACCAACTCACCAAGTCGGCCCACTTCTTACCCATCAGAGAACAGGGCTCAGTGGAGAGCTTGGGATGCCTCTAAGTTCAGGAGATTGTACGGCTTCATGGTGTCCCATCATCTATCGTCTCCGATCGAGATGCTCGCTTTACTTCCCGGCTTTGGAAGGGGTTGCAGGAAGCATTCGGGATGCAGCTACATCTGAGCACCGCCTTTCACCCTCAGACGGATGGTCAGATGGGGAGGACCATTTAGATTCTCAGGTACATGCTCTGTTCATGTGTCCTCGAGTTTGGTCATAGCTGGGAGGACCACCTACCCTTGGTGGAGTTCACATACAAAAACAACTACCACTCCACCATCGGGATGGCACCATACGAGGCATTGTACAGCCGACCATGCAGATCACCTCTGTCCTGGACATACCCTGGGGAGTCAGCACTTGTGGGACCGGAGATGGTCCAGGCCATGATAGAGAAGGTCTAGGTCATCCAGGAGTGGATGAGGACAGCTTAGACTCGGAAAAAGTCTTATGCTGATAGGAGGCAGAGGCCACTAGATTTCTAGGATGGCGACTACATCTTCTTGCGGGTCTCACATCGACGTGGATTACATAGATTTGGTCGAGGCGGCAAGTTGTATCTGTGCTTCATTGGACCATTCTAGGTCCTCAGCAGGATTGGCGAGGTGGCTTATCACCTGGCTCTACCACCTTAGTTGCACCGGGTGCATGACGTCTTACGCGTATCTCAACTGAGATGATACGTGCCCAACCCGATGCATATCATCGACCATGGGGAGATGGACATTGATGATGGGGAGAATTTTTCGGAGGTCCCGGTGGAGATCTAGGATCGAAAGGAGCGCGTCCTACGTGGACGGTAGATACCTATAGTGGGCATCAGTTGGCAGCACAAGAACCTCCAAGAGGGCACTTGGGAGCGGGACGCTCTGATACATGCACAATACCCCCATTTGTTCCCCTAGTTTATGATGTATCTTTACTGGGATGTAAATCCCTGAGGTGGGAGTAATGTAAAGACCCGTAAAATTAAAGGGAAATTCTTTTCTTAATTTTCTTTGGTATTTTACAAGAATGCAGTTTCTGACGGCACCTGATTACGTGTCCTGGTGAGCCCAGAATATTTTTCACAAGTTTAGCTCGGGTAAGTTCAGTGAACGAACGAGCAGGATTTCCTAACTTTTGAATCGGTGCTCGGAATTGAAATACAAGGAAACTGATGGAACCGCAACACCGGTAATTTCTTAAGAAGACCTTTACTAGGGTTGAGTTTTCTCGGGAGGAGTTGTTAAAAGTTGTGGATTAGATGAAAAGTAAAATAAAATTGAGCTATAATTTTATTTCTTTTTACTGAGTGTTTATATCCTATGAAAGGGAGTTGGAGTGGGACCCACTGATAACCTTACTATTATGTAGGATATTAGTGAGTTGGGGCCCACATGAACCCCACCCCTTCATATTCCCTAACTCCCTTAAATATCCATTTAATTTTTGTCAACATAAGTTTATTTAATTAAGTGGATTCCTTTTTGAATTTTGTAATTTTGAAAAGCATGGCATAAACAATTAAAATGAGGGGTGACCATATTTTAATTTGGTTAGCTTGTTGTGAGAGGATTGGGGGATGAAATCTCTAAGTATTGAAGTTCTTCTTCCGCGTCGAAGAATGCGAAGAACGCCGAGCCTTTGACGAAGAACTCCGTCACCGCAAAGGGATTTCGTCGTACTGTCTTCTTCCCTCTCCACAGCTGGTGAGAGACGCCATCCTCGGAGTTCGACGACGCGATGCCGTGTACCGCAATGCCGACGATTCTATTCTCTGGAACGTCGTCGATGCTTATGGAGTCTTCTTCCGTGACGTTATTTTCCACGACGAACCTTCCTTCAACGACACCTTGAGGTAGGGGTTCTTTTCCTTCTTCATTATTACTTTCGTCGTCGTTCTTCATTTTCTAATTAGGCTGCCTGATATCGCAATAACGGGAGGAGGTCGGACCGCACGAACACGGTTGACCCTCATCCCCCTTTTTGTTGATTGAACTGTTGCGGCACGAGCAAAGGCAGCGCGGTGTCGTTGCACCACGCCGAAACAATTAAGAATGGGCGAAGAAGCGCGGCGCCGTCGCGCCGCGCCGAAGAACCCCGAAGAGGCCGCGACCGGAGCGGGGCCACGGAGGAGGGGTGCGGCGCCGTTGCGTCATTCCGAACGGACAAGGTCGTAGCCTATGGCCGCGGCGGGGCGGGGAGAGGCGGCCAGAACTGCCGGCCGTCGGAGCAGGAGTGCGGGACCGCGGCGGTCTCGCGGTGACAGCAACCGGTCAGGCTGACCGGGCCGACCGTTTTAGGGGGAGACCGGTGGTTCGTAACCCCCGGCTAGAATGAAGAGCGGCCCCCACATGGGGGGGGGGTGAAGTTACACAAACATGGGGGCAACACGCCCCCCCCCCCCCCCCACATGTTCCGCTCAGATCGGCTAGCCGAGCTGGCCACGCGGGCCGCCCGAGCGCGCCAGGCCACCGGCCACCCAGGCCGGGCCGGGCCGCCGTGGCCGAGCCGGGCCATGCCCAAATGGTCCAGACCCGGACCCGGGTTGGGTCGCCCGGTTCGAGCCGATCCAGGGGGTCTCGGGCCGGGTCGTTCAGGGCCCAAAACCCCCATTTTCGGACCTCTTTTGATCTTTTTCCCATAACATGGGCAACAGACCTCCGATCGACGCATCGTCAGCTACAATGCGATTCATGGATCGAGACGGTCGTTACGGTATATTACACTCAAGGTTTCGGAGAACTTTAGGTTTGACTGGGTTGGTTCGAACACGAAACCAACCGGGCCCTCGGAGCAGAAACGTTTATAACATAAGCTTCAGACGTCCGATTGGCGTGCCGTCGACTTTGTTGGATTCCTCTTAGTGAGATGGACCTTTTGTCTTACTCCGCTCGAGGTTTGGATGTAGATGGAGTATATCCGGGTTGGTTTTGACTTAAAAAGCAACCGGGCCCCTGGAAAGAAAAAGACAATAACTCTCAGACTGGGCATCCTATTGACGTGCCGTCTGTCACGATGAGTTTCTTTTGATGTTACGGAGATTTTGGATACATCAACTCTAGACTTCTTATAAGTTGATGTATCAGCCCCTCGGTGCCTGGAGTGGACCCTCCCAGAATGAGCTTGCTATGTGCGAGAACCCTAGAGCTGGTTGCGACTGCGACGACGATATAACTGCATGGGAATCCTCCGTGGGTTTGACAGCGACGACTACAACACTTAGTGATCCTGTGTGGATTAGTGCTTACTAATTCTGTGGGGATCAGTGCTTACTGATCCTGTGTGGTTCAGCGCTCAGCGGTCCTGTGTGGGCCAGCGCATACCGATCCTATGTGGGTCAGATCCTGTGTGGGTCATTGCGGGGGTTAGTACCTATCGATCCTGTGTGGGTCATTGCGGGGGTTATTACCTATCGATCATGTGTGGGTCCGATGGCTTAGATGAATTAGTCGCTACATCTGATCATCTGTATCGTCTTCGAAGAAGTATACCTGTGTGAGCTGAGTCTTGACTTCAATCAATATCTTCGATATGATTGACTTTCTTTCCTATGTGGATGGAGTTGTGTTATCCTGTGTGGATTGGGTTGTACTCGTATGTGGATGTGATCGAACATGGCATGGATGCTGGAGCTGAACGGGAATTGATGATTTAGGTATATGTATGGGCATATACCTAAGTAGTGTCGGATGTTACTTCGTGATTATATATTTCCTTTTTGGATTATCTTTGTGGATTTTTGGAGACCTTAGGGGGTCTCTGGGTCCCTACTGAGTAGCGTATACTCACCCCTGCATGGGCTATGCCTGCACTACATTGTGTTGGTTGCAGACGACGGAAAATGCTGATTGTGGTTGAGGCTTGTAGAGCAAGTCGGTAACTGTAGGTGGACCACTGGGTGGGACGTACTCGGAGTGGACGGCTGGACCCAAGGAGCTGAGGAGGCTATTTGTACCCACCCTTCAGGAGGGACTTCATGTGGACGGCTCGATGTTGCAGCTTTATTTTTCAGTTGATGTACTTCCTTTTCCAGTTGTACTTTACTTTCATTTTGGGTTTGTATTCTGGTCCACTTAATTTTCCGCACTTACTATTGTTCCCAGTTTTACTTAGTGTTTACTTAATAAAAGCAATTCCTTCCCTTTTTACCCGGATTTACGCCTTGGTGCAAGTCCTCAGCCCTTGGCCTATGGAAGGCGGGCTTGGGGTAGTCACAGCACGGGCCCGAGGATGGGTCATGACATATTTGGTTTATGCCAGCCCATTTATTAATATTACCCTGACACAAGGAAATTATTATAAGATCATGATGTCTTATAATGAGGCCCTCATAGTAAGATCATTATGTCTAGGAATTATTCATTGATTTTAATATAATGATGCCCTAGAATATCATCATTATTTTGAGATAATCATGTTCCAGTTTTGTGCATTTAAATAAAAGTTATGATGTCTAGCATTATGCATTCCATCACTGTGTAATTGATTGTTTTAATCCATGTGGTATATTTATTTCCATTTTTATGTTTTACATGGATATATTATTCTTTATGATTCATTTTAATATGGTAACATTTTGATTGTTTATTCCTACCATACTTTTTATGCCAAGCATTTGAAAAAATTAATTATATTGTACTTTTTCCCTTACTAAGTGTTTCATCTCATCACATTCAATAGTTTTGATTCCCTAGGGTACTATGAAGGGACTCTTTAATGAATTTATGGATAAAATGAATGAAATAATAATGTTTTCGTGAATTTTATAATGCTACATTTTGATTTTCCAAAAGTAATATGGAAAACATGTCTGTATCTACTCTCATGACATCTAAAATATTTGATCCTCGATGATGTAATCCATTCTATCTTTTATAAATTAAATAAAGTATCCACTAGCTCTAGTTTACTAGGGTTGGTTTTTTATAGTAGGAATCAATGACGTTTTGTTATAAAGCTGGGAAACTAGATTTATATAATCATAGATTGTGGAATATAACCCGACTATAGACTCTTGGGATAAGTCTAAATATATGAAAAAACTAAAAAAATTCTAAAGTGGATATCATGTAGTTTAACAGAAATTAAATCTCTTACTAGATACAAATATGTAGATATAGACACTGGTAGAGATTTTCCTTGGTGTAATAACTTTCAAAAAGCTAGTTGGGTATTAACTCAATCTTCACCTGGTTCCTAACAAAGAGTACTAACTCACACATGGTTTGACATTTCTATGGGATATTATTGGGTTTATTTACATGATCCCTATTAAACATTATAAAGGATTTAAAAAAATCCCAGAGACCTTATATAATTTTTAATTTCCCTACCCAGGTGCCACTAATTAGGTGCCCCTGGCTGGTTCCCCATAACACCTCAGGTGTGCCTCCATGTACTCCAGAGGTTACTAACTAGGAGAAAGGGTCTGATAGAACACATGGGACACTATAACCTCTTTATAATAGTCATACATATCCTAAAAATGAAATAAAGGAAATAAGTACACTATAACATGAATCATAATTCATTCCCCAAAACAAGGTACAAGCCCACAACCAAATTGAAAATATGTTATGGTATATGATACAGTTCTATGTGTAAGGAAACCTAAGTAAATACAATGATAAAGTCCCCAAAATGATCCCTAAATCCATGTTTGGATCCCTCATCTATGAACCTCCCATCCCATGTAAACCATCTAGCATAGGGCCATTTCCCTTGACTTGTCCTATAGCCATGAAGTATTCTCGTGTTCCAAATGGATACCCGAGTAGGGTGTCAATATAACTTAGTAGGCCATCACCAATGGTTTCTACAAAATATCCAATCTAAATAGATAGTGTATGTAGGTGCATAATGAATATTAAGATAAAAAAAATTGATTGGCTTCCATTAGTTAAAAAATTCATTATATCCACTTACGTAATTTGTTCCATGGATTTTATATTTAATCAAATACATTTCTCCCAATGTCGGTCATATAAACTATGAACAATTTGGAAGAATCAAGTTCCCAACATCCCAGGGGAAAATTTTCACAAAAAATAAATAACACATACCTCAGGGCCTTAGCATTGTTATCCATATCTCATGCATTGGTTAGGGGTATAAGGCCTCAGTCTGACTCTCTAACCCATGCAATATAGGGACGGGTCTTAGAGGCTCATTCTAACCTGACCTATGGTCATAGATCCTCAAGTCTAATACCCCACTCACACCACTAATCCATGTACATATGTTTCTCTAATGATTAACATGCATACCATTCACAAACCACAAATCATTGAACACATTTATCATTTAAAATCCATAGTCCATTCAACACATATACCATTTTGATTCCTTAAACCAATAAAACATTTAACATAAATATTCCATAACCCATTTTCACATTTTCCATTGCAATCCCAGATTAATTTAGCATGTTAACTTTGCACTATATTCCTCCTTATTCAATGTTACCAACTAAACACAATTAACATAAATTTCATTTCACAATCCATTATAACAATCTAAACACCATTCACTTTGGTTTCCTTTCATAAACACGTATTAACATTATAACATGTCTGTAATAGGTTCTATCTCATAAAAATTACAATTTCATATTTAATAAACCAATCTCATGTTCAAAATGATGAAACACCCCTAGA
The DNA here is from genome assembly GCA_963277665.1 of Viscum album. Classification (NCBI taxonomy): domain Eukaryota; kingdom Viridiplantae; phylum Streptophyta; class Magnoliopsida; order Santalales; family Viscaceae; genus Viscum; species Viscum album. Next base: position 2,037,085,109 of record OY728120.1, on the reverse strand, counting down.
AAGTCACTTAACCTAGTCTAATCATCCTCAATGAATCCCACAGGGATCATGAGGAGTTCAATTCATCATTTAACCAACCAATTTATCAATTATTACCAAGGATATTAAATTGAAAACAACAAAAATATTATTTCACAAGTGCATACACCTAAACCAAACATCATGACTGTGGGATATAACTTTTAGACCACCTACCTCAATTCTATAGACGAATGCTCACTCAAACTTGGCCTTTGGTCCAGACATAGACACCCATAAAATCTACAACAATGAAACTACTAGAAAAATAGGGTTTTAGAGCTTTGGAAGAAGAATAAAAATTCCACATGCCCTACTTTTGTAAAAGGAAGAAAGAGGAGTGTTAGAATCACCCGGAGGATAAATCCACACCCAACATCACTCCAAATGTCTTAGAAATAGGGGTGATCTATCCTTGGGATGTTTGGTAGGAAGGGTTCATCACCCATATCTATTTTAGGAAGAATGGGGGAGAAATAGGGTAATAAAACTTAAAAGCCGAGGGGGAATGGTAAATTTCCCCATTTCTAATAAGGCTTATAGTTTGGATGCATGGTTGGAAAAACCATGTTCCAACCATGTTCCACCCTCTATAAAAGAGGGTTATATGTTGTGTGACTTTCTAGGGAGCCCATAATGTTTGATAAATAGTGAGGTAGCCAAGTGGGATGGCTCCAACCAAGCCCACACGGTTTGTTTCCTCCTCATGTACGGTTTTACCATCCGTTCACCAACTCCTCTAGGAATGTATATTTATGGTGCATTGTTACAAATAACCATGCACCAACCATGCAACATACACTGGATGGCCACTTTTACCCCTCTTTCATGTCCTAAACCCATAGTACACACCCAAGAATCCCTATAAACACAGGAAACATTTCATTGACAATCTTAAATGGATTTAAACCGAAACATAAAAGAAGTGTACTGTATGAAAATTCCAAGATCCTACAACATCCCCACCTTATATTGGATCATCCTGGAGTCAGACTCCCAAACATCACTAGGTATCCAGAGTATAAATATAAAGCCACTGGGCCTATAACTATACTTCCCTTACCCAATTTTCCTCCTAAACATTACCATGCTTCCATAACACTTAAACCAATGGAAAAATATTTACCCGCATGACTTTCTCACTATAATCCATAATATAAAAGAAATTTTACTCAAAATATTCATCAGCATCATGCTCAACATCATCAACATATATCATATGTGAAGGGTCAAGGTGATACATCCAATGTTGCGACACATAAAAAAATTATTCATGCCACTATATAGTAGTGGGAGAGACTATCAGAATTCCACCAGACTAATCCCCTCCACAATCTCATATGGACCAACATACCTGGATCCCAACATTCCATTATTACAAATTTGATGGTGACCCAACCTTGGTGACACCCAAAAAAACACACAATCACCCACAATATATTTAATATTTTTAAAACATTGAGTAGAATACAACGTCGATCAATAAATAACATCTACCTAATTTGAGTCGTATCAATGTATATTTGAATCATCTGAACCTGTTCCGACATCTCTTTCACAAGACTCAGTCCCAACAACTATGATTCTCAAGCCTACATCCAATATAAAAGAGATCGGCACGGCCTACCATAGAGTGCCTCATGTGGTTCTATCTGAATATTCTCAGAGTAACTATTTTTAGAGGAAAACTTAACAAGATCCAAGTGCTTCTCCCAATATCCAATAAAGTCTGGGACACATGCCCTCAATATGTCCTCTAGAATCTGAATATTATGCTCTAACTACCCATATGTCTTTGATTTGAAGGAATTACTCAAAAACACCTAGGTGATAAGTGCCTTCTGTAACCCCTGGCAGATGTGCGAAGTAAAAAACATATCACAATATAAAACTATAGTTCATAGAACTCCATAAAACCACACTATCACTCCAACATATAAATAACTCAACTGGTCAATGGTTTAGGTCTCGCTAATCATTAAGAAATGTTCCACCATGGTCAACTGATCAATAACTACGAGTGTCGTGTCATTATTTTGATGTTTCTTATTGAGACCTAAAAAAATCCATTGTAACGTTGTCCCACTTCCATTTCATAATGGGAAAAAACTATATCAAACCACCTGGATGCTTATACTTGTCCTTAACCTAATAAAATGTGCATCATCATGTTACAAAACCTATAAGCACTTTCTTCATCTCTGGCCACCAATATTATATATGCAAGTCATGACACATATAGGTTAAACTAGGGTGCACCGCCCACTTAGAGACATTAAAATCACACATCAAATCTTTCCATATACAAGGAGGAATGAAAACATGTCCATGAACATAAATGATTTCATCATCATCAATAGCCCAACCATGAGGTGACTCCCTACCTCAAGACATTATCTCAAGGAAAAAACTCTGGATCCACATACTACGTCTCATTGATCTGTCTCAGAAGAATGGAATCAACTTCCTAGGATGAAAGTTTCATCTACCCTGGTACATATTGAACCTAGAGATGATTCTTATAAAATAACTCCACTATCCTCCACTCATAATTATATTCATCAAACACTAATGTTTACATCTAACAACTCAAAGCACCTACAACACTCTTTCCCTTTCCTGGTGTATGGACAAGCTCAAAATCAAAGGACTGTATTTTCTCAACCCATCATCATTATCAAAGATTCAAATAACACTAGGAAAAGATGTACTCACAACCACAAAAATAGTTTTTCACAGCGCCCCCCCCCCCCCTTTATCAGTGCTAACGAAAAAGCACAGATAAAGGGACCCCCTTTATCAACGCTTGTTTAGTAGCACTGATAAAGGGTCGACATCAAAATAAATTTAAAATATATATTAATATATTAATATATAAATATTGTTATATTGATATAAATATAATATATATTTTTTAAATATATTTTAGATAAGTATAAATGTACATTTACACTTATAATATACTTAATATATACGATATTAAATGAAAATGGCTTTTAAAACAATTATAAAAATATTCTTAATTAATAATTTGATAATTATTATGGAGTAATAGTCATTTAATAACAATTTTAAGAATAAAAAAATTAAAAAAAATTAATAAACGATCCAAAATATGTTGAAAACGCAACTCAAACTTCAAACGGCCATAACTTTTGATCCGGGTGTCCGTTTGAGCTCTACCACATATCAAATCGAAGCCTGCGACCAGCTCTATGTCTCTATTACCCGGGGGGACCTCGGTCAAGGGATTTTGGAGGAGAAAAGAGGCATAAAGGCCTCCAAAACTGAGTTTTTTTTTGTCGGGGTATCCCGATTTGTTATCATTTTGTGGATTTTCAGCCTCGTTTAAAGGGGTATTATTGGCTTTTTTTGGTCGGGACTGAATTTATTCCATGGTATTACATTAAAATTGATATTATGTCTTTGAAATTTCAGCCTTTTCTATAATGAAATTCTATTTGTATTCAAATATATAACAATATATACATATTTTTTATATATTCACAACAAAAAATTTAATTATAAATATAAATAATAAAATATATTTACATATAAAATATATTAGCTTTATCTAAATAATAACCAACATCCATTTTATTTAAAATACAAATATATGAATATTTATATACCTATATATTAATCTAACTATATATATATTAATCTAGATATATATATATTAATCTAATAACTATATATATATTAATATAACTACATATATATATATTAGTATTACTATAAATATATATATTAATATAACTATATATATATTAATATAACTATATATATGTTAATATAACTATATATATATTAATATAAATATATATTACTTTACGAATAAATATAACTAAATATATATATATATATAGATATATTAATATAACTATATATATATTAATATAACTATATATATATTATAATATAACTATATATATATATATTAATATAAATATATATTACTATACGAATAAATATAACTAATTATATAAATATATATATATATATATCATAAATTGGAAGACAAATCAAAATAGAGTAGTTATAAAGGCTTAGGCGCGCAGGGGGGTGGTCCCAAGTTCAAATCCTAGTGGAGGTAGGGGCGCGCGCGCATGGGGAATATGGGAGCAATAGTTGTTAAAGGGTAAAGGGGTTGCATGGGGCACTGTACAGGGGTAGAAAAGCATTGTAAAAGGGGGGGGGAGGCTCAAGCGTTATAAAATCCCCCCCCCCCCCGCCCCGACTGGCAGAATTTTTTAAATTTTTCTAAATTTTTTAAATTTTTTAATTTTTTTACCCTTTATCAACGCTAAAACAAAAGCACTGATAAAGGAAGAGCTAATATAGGGGACTTTTATTAGTGCTAAAACAAAATGCCGATAAAGGTTCCATTTATTAGCGCTTTGTTTTAGCGCTGATATAAGCCTCTTTTATCAGCACTTTTTTTTAGCACTCATAAAAGGGGTCTTTATTAGCGCTTTTCGAAGCAATGATAAAGGGGACCCCCCGTTTATCATCGTTTTCTTTTTCAATGCTTTTCTAGCACTGATAATAGAAATTTTTAGCACTGATAAAGGTTGTATTTTTATTAGTGACTTAATGATTTTAATATTGTTATACATAGTAAATATTTCTCCTAACAAGTAATTTCACCAAAAAATTAATGTATAAACCACTGCGGCCAAATCAAGATCATGAATAATGTAATTTTTTTCATGAGGCCTCAACTGCAAAAACCCATATACCAATACTCAATCAACCTACATAAACACTTCCCCTTGCCCAACACCAGATGCATCGAAGAACAAGGTATACTCCTTCCCAGCTCGAGTAGGATCAAAATTGGTGTAGTAGTCAACCACTTCATTAACTCCTAGAGAGAATCCTCACATTCCCTAGATGATTAAAACATGATTCAATTATTGGTTAATCCTGAAAGGGGTGTTTCCAAATGGGAAATGTTTTTGAATAACCTTTTATAATATCCTTCTAAACAAAAAAATCTTCAGATATCAAAAAAAATCCTAGGATGCTCCCAAGATACAACTACATTCACCTTATCTAGGTTCACTGAAAAACCGTCCTTGAAGATGATGTAACCGAAGAATTTTACCCTATCAACCCAAAAAATGACACTTAGATAGCTTGGTGTATATCCTACACTCGCTTAGTGTACTCTGTTTGATTTCCATATGTTTGTAATGGTCATCATAAGTCTTGGATTACAACAAGCTTTTATCCAAAAAGACAAATAAAAATTAATTTTTGTGCAAGTTAAAGATTTGGTTCATTAGGTCCATAAACACTACTGGAATATTAGTCAACCAAAACTGCTTAAAAAATCTTATAAACAATACGTAATCCTAAAAGAAGTCGTTGGTATATCATAAGGTAACCCACTTAGCTGATGATACCCTTTGTAGCGACCCAAAGTTTTTAAATGGAAATTCCCTTCCTATATTTATGTCATGAAAACACAACATAATGAACTACTATGTGATAAGTGACCTTTAAACATAAGTTTTTCACTTCTATGTTTTGAATTTCAAAAATCCGATATACACAGTTGTGTTCAAGATGTTTTTTAGAGTCTAATGAAACAAAAATAATTTTCAATGAATAGTAACATACCCTTAGGAATATTAACATACTCTTATGAATAATAATATGACCCTTTTGAATAGTAAATCATCCAACATAAGTGTAACCTCGCCCATGATTAATTAAATAAAATTTAAACATCTTATAAGGTGACAATTTGACCTTAGTGAACGTTTCAGTATATTCTAATTCATAAATAATTAATTATAATTAATTAGTGATTTTAAAATAAAATGTATATTCATAAAATTTATTAATAAATTATTTAATCAATGTATTATTGTTTTTAGATAATTTTATAAGACCCTACGTAATTTTTGAAAGCACTATAAAATCAGTTTTAACTTTTAAATACTATTTTTTAAGTAAATTATGATTTCAATTAAATATTAAATTAATAATATTTAGAAAATTATTTTTGAAAAATGGACTTCATTTTTTGATTATACAAGTCAAAAAATGGTTGGGGTAAATTTTTTGGGATTTTTCTGAAATACTTGAATTTTTTATGAATAGTGAAATACCATAATTTACAAAAGTAAGCTAAATAAGCTAATTATAGAGTCATGTGTGATGGTATGCTGATGTAAGCCCACTTGTTACAGGATCACATGAAAAAGTTACTATTATTGGTTATTCAAAAATCACTATTCCTTGTCTTATGGTTAATTAATAAACCAATGAATTTTATATTAAGGAAACCCCTCTCCCCTCCACTATAAATGTCACCCCTCACATACTCATTTCCTCACACCTCTCAATATCCAAGACTTCTCTCTACTCTACCCAAACATCTTCCCTAGACCCTCTACCACGTCGAAGTGCTTCTGTCCTCATCAATAGACCAGTCTAAGCTTCCTTAAGGAGGATCTCAAGAGGAGGATTTAAGAGGTAATTTCTCTCCCTCTTCCTCTATTTTTTCCCTTTCAAGTTCGAGTTCATTTTTTGATCTCTCCCCATGTGTCTTCATAAAAATGATATTTTAACTCCTGTATTATTCATATACTATAATTTTATTGTGCTAATAGGATATTATATCATCCAACCCCATTTCCCTCTTCCTTTTATTTTATTAAAGAGAACGTTGTTCGTGAGGTGTTAATTTATCACCCTCAAGAACGACATGCTTTCTTCTTCCATTTCTACCTTCAGATATGGTCATGAAACCATTTTTATGGTTGAACCAAAATATTTTATATGTATTATCTCCAATATAAATTTCTTGAACTAACTTATGGATATTTTTCTTAGTGATAAATTAAAACAGGTTCTTTGTGATCCAAAACCGCACAAATTAACCCAAACAATCTTCATTTAATTTTTATCTACTGATTCATCCACAAGGTATATAATATATCACATTATAATATCATTTTAAATTATTCAATTTCATTAATAACTTGTAATATTATTACTGGATGTTTACCCATGTTCTACCCAAACTTCAATTTATGAATACAAGTGAACCACCCAAGAAAAACCATAAAAACAAACATCCCCGAACAATGTTTTTAAACTGTATAAGTCATCCAAAGGAACATAATATGACATAATGAAACAATAATAAACCCTATTAATGTATAAAAGGATCTTTAATTTCTATTTAATTAATATAATGTCATTATACAGGACATTAAAGAGAAGGAATCATTCTGATACAAGGTATGGGGAAAATCTCGAACCCAATTTTCTTTTTTCGAGTTCTCCCTCTTTCACTCCAATTTGGTATGGTCACTTATTAAAAATAATTTTTTTCATAATTATATTACCTTTTTTGGGATATATATTTTTTCTAATGATGTTTATGTCAATCCAAAGGTCTTCCAAAATAAATCTTCTTCTAAGAACTCAACTTTTACCTCTCATTCATGGTTGTTGGTTCTTGTATCATGTATATTGTTCCCTCTTTCTTTTGGGAACCCAAATCTTATGAATGTATTCTTATGAGATGAAACCCATTCCTTATCATGTTTTAGTTATGTTCAATTTTGATGTATGTTACATGTGGGAAGCATGATAATGATAATGTTATGATGTGACGGGTGTGCCCGGAATTATCTAGTGCAATATGAATGTTTCAAAGTGATGGGTGTGCCCAGAATTATACATTTCTCAAATGCATTAGGTAATGTGATGAATCTCATGGGTAAATGTGAAATAATTTGTGAACAATATGGTATCTTGCTTCACAAATATGTGTGGTAGTTAACCACTAAGACATGATGTTTCATTTTTATGCATTGCCATATTTCATGTCTTATATTTATGCTTCCTCTCATGTTCATGATCTTTTTCCCATGTTATGATTATGATAACCCCATGCCATATTGTTCTTATCTATCCTCTTACTGGGCTTCTAGATCACCCCTTTTTATGTATATCCTCATGTGGCTACATTTACTAAGGAGATGGAAAGTGCCAATAAGAAGCTAGAGAAGAAGAAATTAAATTAATATTTATGCTTGATGTTGTATTTGTTATGTATGGTCCTAGTTTTCCCAAGACACTAAATGTCACATCCCATGTAAGTAATGAATAATATATATTTTTATCTATGCCTATTAATGAATTAGATAGTGTTTTAGAGGCTTGAAATGAGAATAAATCCAATCTTAAGCATGGAATACACATATATTTTTAATAGATTGTTTTAGTGCCTTTTGATGGCAACCCATTTTTAAATCAAACTTTTGACAATTTTATAAGCTCTATTTTTAAAAATAAACTTATTCTTTGTGATTGGGACATTAAAATTTACTTTGGGTAAATTTTTGGTATTTTTCTGATAAAGTTCATTTTTTTAATGAATAGTGAAAAATGTTGTATTTTAATTTCAAAACCTCTTTTTAATATACTTTATTTATATGATTAGATTATCTTTTTAATTGGTTTTAAAGTTAAATTAGAATATATTTTTACCATTTAATCCAATAGAGGTCGTTGGAATTAATTTCACCATGAAATTGGACTTAAACTAGTGTCAATCTTTTGATACTTATTGTTTCATAAAAACACGCTATTTGTTCTGACAGCGGGAATTAATTATTAAATTAATTAATGTAACTTATATGTTTTGAATTTTATAAAATAGACATCATTTTTGAATTTGTAATATCAATTATAGCTTAGGGTGAAGTTTTGGTATTTTTCTGAAAAACATCAATTTTGATGAATAGGGAAACCACTAAGTGGTACTTAAAAAAACTGATTTTTCGTTTAAATGAAATTTTACCACATCTATGTTTTGAATTTCAAAAATCCAACATACATGGTTGTCATTAAGAAGTAAAATGTGGTTCAATTGGATTAAAATAATTTTTTTGGTGAATAGTAACTTTTAACTTTTTAATCACGATTAGAGGTAATTAGTGTAATTTAAGGTAAGAATAATGTTTTAATAATAGGAAATGACCTAGACACATGTCCTACCATTATTGTATGTGTCACGGAAGACCAAGAAAATCCATGGGTCAACTTGGGGACCCCATGGAGCCACATTGGTAGGAAAATGACATTAATATCTTTTTATTTAATGTAAAAGTAAAAATGACACAAACATAAGTTATTTTACTAAAACAATTTTTAAGTGGGGTTATACAAGTTAGATTTGTGACTATAAATATTAATTAGAAATATAAAAGGATTTCCTACATCATAGCATTTTTTAATAATTTTTTATACATTAAATAAATTAAATTATTTATGACACCATGATGATGCAGCGATGACCTCATTATTTAACGATTTCAATAAAATGAAAAGATAATGTAAAATCTAAGACCTAAACAAGTAAAAAAACTATTGTATGGGTATATTTAGAACACGTATCACCTTATACTCGAATTATATCAATGTGGGACTTTTTAAATCTGAAACTCTTTTTAAAATAAAGTCACATTTCTTTACTTTCCAAGAGTGCCCCTCTTCTCCTCTTATAAAAGGACCCCACCTCTACCACCTTACCAACACTTACAAAGCCTTTGTCTTGGCCAGAACCTTCCCTTATTATCTCTCAACATCCCTCTATTACTCCTTGAAGCCTCACTTTAGGCATAAGTCTTCTCAAGGAAGCCTTTGAGCTCAAATCAAAAAGAGTTACCCGTTTTAAAGGTAGTGTTTTCTCTTGTGCTCTTATGTTTTATTTTGCTTCTCCAACCCTCTAAACTGTTTTTATTCCTTTCTTTTGTAACAACTACAGTATCTTCAATATACTAGGATTTTTTTATAATAATGATTCTAGCTACACTTACACACACCTACATCTAATGGTTAATGAACACACTATTTCTGTGGATGGCGAATTTCTGCCTCACGAAACGATGATTTTTCAACACTCATATAACACCTTAAAAGGTGTCCATTAAGATGACACTATATTTATATATGATATATAATATGTTTATGTTTTACTTATGATTCTTTATTTTTCATTTATGGAATACCTTTATGGTTTCCATTATGGGTAAATGCGATATCTTCATTTTAGGAAGTGCGGACTACCGCCCCCTCAAAGTGATTTGATTCGTTAATGCCATATGTGGGATGTATAAAGGATACAATTAATGATATTATATATGATATTATACTGGAATTATAATGTACCTTTATATCATTATGATTCCATATGAAATAGAAATGAAAGTAGTGTTCATGCGTACGTACGGCTTACCGTCTTCATGAACGGTGCATTTCATTTCTTACCTCTAAACGTTCTGTAATATTATAAATAGATGTATATACTGGTTATATATGATATGTATGATATATAAATCATGAGTATAACTCTGGATATAATGGATACATGAACAACGTGTAATTATAAAGAGATTATTTTTTACTCAAGTACCAATGATTATTAAAATGACAGTTATTAACTTAAATAATTACATAGTGTTCATGACATGGTGATAAGTGATATAAAAGGAATAATGAACTTGAAAAAGGTTCTTAAGAAAGTATAAATTAACTCAAGTTTATTATTCAGGAGGTTAAATAACGATTGAGTCAATTCGAACCCGAGGTATGGGACTTCGTCTCAATCTCCTTTCATTGAGGCATATTTCGTTTTATACACAACTTTCTTTTATACGGTGTATAAACACCTTTTACTTTTACATTTATCCAAAAGGAATCTTTTTGTATGAAGAGTTTTACTAAACGAAAAAAGGGAATGTTTTTGTCGTACGTATGCGGCGATGATGACTTCTCCGCCACCGTGACCATTATTTGAGTTTCGGCTTCCTCTACAAGCCATACCGTTTTTTCTAAAGAAAAATAAATACCATGTTTTACTTTTCTTTTATTTTTTTATTGAAAATGGTATTCATAATGTTTTTTTATATCAATGTGTTTTATTGATATCTTGTGATTGAAATGTGGAAATGTTATGTTTCCTTTATGTATGTATTATGTTGTACGAGTATGTTATGGTTCTTGGGTATTATTATGAAGACGGGTGGTTACGTGATACACTAAGGGTGGGTGAGCCCATTATAGCTCTCCAATGCATTGGGTAACGTGACGGGGTTAAACGTTAAGGTTTCTCTGAAGATATTTAGGGAATATACTATGATGGGTATTCCAAACGTAACCAAGAGGGTTACTCCCTACGTAAGAATGTTATGAATTCCTCGAGTTACCTTTATGTCTTATGATTTCTATGTTTTATTCATGATTTGATGGGGTATGTTAAAGTGATTATATTTAATGAGTAGAGTATGATTTCATTTATTCTTATGTATACATGTACTCATGTTTCCTTTCCATATTTTTATATCCCTTACTGAGATTTTTATGCTCATCCCAAGTTTTTGAAATGTTTTTCACAGGTCATGGGAAAGGTACATGATATGATGATAGTGTCATGGAAGTTTCAAGAAAGAATCCATGTTTTATTTTAAATATGTTTCCATTGATGGGGAAACACAAATACTATCTTTTATTGTATCCACTTTGTCTAGATGTGGGATGTAATGCATGTTTTATGATATAATTCTCTAAAACTCTAAACCTAAAAAGATCCTCAAGGTGTATTCTTGAAATACCTCAAGATTAAGTAAGGTTTGAGGCTGGGGCCTTATATTTGGTATCATAGGTCGGTTTTGACAACTTTTGGAGTTCGAATAATATTAAATGATTATCCAAAAATATTTTTTATGGTCAAATTGAAATGATATAGCATTTAAAGATTACCATGTTGCTTCTCCTATGATATTTCTGTGTTAAGAACGGTTTTTCTTAGTGGAAACAGAACAGATTTTCTGGGAAGGCATATAGAGGGAAATGACCTTTCAAATTGGCATTCTGAGATGGTCATAATCATAATTGAACAGTTTTTTGCAGAGATGGCTCAGCTGACTAAGGTGATAAATCATGGTTGTGTTTACTGACGATATTTTGGTGTTTTCTAAAAGTAAAGAGGAGCATGAAAGTCATTTAAGGGTTATCTTTCCAACCATAAAAGAAAAGAAACTGTATGGAGAATTCAGCAAGTGTGAGTTTTGGTTGCAACAAATCTCTTTCCTTAGTCACATTGTTTCTAAAGATGGGATAACCGTTGATCCTGCAATAACAAAGGTTGTTGAAGAATGGCCAAGTCCCACAAATGTAACTGAGATTCGTAGCTTCCTTGGTTTGGCAGGCTATTACTGAAGGTTTGTTAGAAATTTTTCATGGTTATCTAGTCCAATGACTAAGATAACTCGGAAGGGTGTTAAGTTTATCTCGACAAAAGAATGTGATGATTGTTTTCAAGAACTGAAAAGAAGATTGGTGAATGCTCCAGTTTTGGCACTACCTTACAGGAATGGTGAGTTTGTTATCTATAGTGATGCTTCATTAAAAGGACTTGGTTGTTTCCTAATGTAGAATGATCAGTTAATTGCTTATGCTTCACGACAGTTGAAATCTCATGAGGTAAATTACCCTACACATGATTTGGAATTACCTGCTGTTGTTTTCTCATTAAAAATTTGGAGGCATCATTTGTATGGAGTAAAGTGTGAAATATATACTGATCAAAAAAGTTTAAAGTATATATTCACTCAGAAATAATTGAACATGAGACAGAGAATATGTCTAGAATTAATCATGGATTATGATTGTACAATTCATTACCATCTGGGAAAAGCAAATAAAGTGGCTGATGCTTTGAGTCGAAAATGTAATACTTCATCAACAATGTTGCATTTGGAACATGATCCTTTGGTGAAGGATTTGATGAACTTTGGCATAGAAGTTGTTGGTGTAGTATGTTCTTCTATTTTGTTTTAGGTATCAATGAAATCTTCACTATCAGACAGAATTAAGCAAGCACAGAAGCAAGACAGCGAGTTGCAGAAAAAGGTACAGCTGGTTCAGAAGGGTAAGTTTCCTGAATTCAACATTGATAATGATTGTGTTTTGAGATTTGAGAAGATATTGTGTGTTCCTTGTGATTCACATTTGAAGAGAGAGTTGTTATGTAAAGCTCATAGTTCTCCATTTTCAGTTCATCCTGGCAGTACTAAGATATAGAGAGATCTGCGGGATTATTACTGGTGGGATGGAATGAAAAGAGATATTACTGATTTTACTATGAAGTGTTTGACTTGTCAACAGGTTAATGTAGAGAGGCAGTTACCGAACGGGATGCTTCATCCTTTACCAGTGCCAGAGTGGAAATGGGAAAACATATCCATGGACTTTTTGTGGGATTACCGAAGACACCTCGAGGTAATAATGCAATCTAGGTTATTATTGATCGCTTGACTAAATCTTCTCATTTCCTTACTATAAGAGATACTTTTCCCTAGATCAACATTCTTGATTGTATCTTAAAGAGATAGTCATGTTACATGTATTTCCTCCCTCCATTGTATCTGATCGTGATCCCAGGTTCACTTCTAAATTTTGGAAAGGCCTTCAGAAGTCGTTGGGTACTGAATTAAATTTTAGTACATCTTTTAATCCGCAATCAGATGGGCAGTCAGAATGGACAATTCAGACCTTGGAGGATATTCTACGAGCTTGTTCTATGGATTATCAGGGAAGTTGGGACCAACATATTTCTTTGGTTGAGTTTTCGTATAATAATAGTTTTCATTCCAGTATACAGATGGCTCCATTTGAGGCATTATATGGTAAACGGTGTCGAACTTTATCTTTTTTGGATGAAGTGGGTGAAAGGAAGCTGATGGGACCAGAATTGATAGAAGAGATGGCAGAAAAAGTTCAGTTGATTTAGAAACACATTAAAACATCTCAATGCAGGCAGAAGAGTTATGAGGATAACCGGAGGAAGGATCTATCTTTTGAGGTAGGTGATCATGTTTTTCTCAAAGTTTCACTGTGGAAAAGTGTGATGCAATTTGGTAAGAAATGAAAGCTGAGTCCAAGGTTCATTGGACCATATGAAATTATGGATAGAGTTGGATCATTTTCATACTTAGTGGATTTACCTTCGAGTTTATCTCAGGTACACAATGTTTTTCATGTTTCTATGTTGAGAAATTATATGCCAGATCCATCTCATGTTTTGAGTCCAGAGGTAGTTCAGCTGGAAGAGAACCTATCTTATGAGGAACAACTGGTCCAGATTCTTGACCAAAGGGAGCAAGTGTTACGGAATAAGGTGATTCATCTGGTAAAGGTTTTGGGGAAAAACCACATGATTGAAGAGGCAACATGGGAATCTGAAAATGCAATGAGGGCTAAATACCCCCAATTATTCGATAAGTAAATAAATTATGGGGAAGTAATTTTCTAAAGGGGTGAAGGATGTAACATACCAAGTAATTAATGAATAATAGATATTTTTATCTATGTCTATTAATGAATTATATAGTGTTTTAGAGGATTAAAATGAGAATAAATCCAATCTTAAGCATGGAATACACTAATATTTTTAAAAGATTGTTTTACTGCCTTTTGATGGCAAACCATTTTTAAATCAAACTTTTGGTAATTTTATAAGCTCTATTTTTCAAAATAAACTTATTCTTTATGATTGGGACATTTAAATTTACTTTGGGTAAATATTTTGTATTTTTCCAATAAAGTTCATTTGTTTAATGAATAGTGAAAACTGTTGTATTTTAATTCAAAACCTCTTTTTAATATAATTTATTTATATGATTGGATTACCTTTTGAATTGGTTTTAAAGTTAAATTATAATATATTTTTACCATTTAATCCAATAGTGGTCGTTGGAATTAATTTCACCTTGAAATTGGACTTAAACTAGTGTCTATCTTTTGATACTTATTGTTTCATAAAAACACGCTATTTGTTCTGACAGCGGGAATTAATTATTAAATTAATTAATTTAACTTATATGTTTTTAATTTTTTGAAATAGAAATCATTTTTGAATTCGGAATATCAAATATATCTTAGGGTGAAGTTTTTGGTATTTTTCTAAAAAACTTCAATTTTTGATGAATAGTGAAACCACTAAGTGGTACTTAAAAAAACTAATTTTTCATTTAAATGAAATTTTACCACCTCTATGTTTTGAATTTCGATATCCGACATACATGGTAGTCATTAAGAAGTAAAATGTGGTTCAAATGGATTAAAATAATTTTTTGGTGAATAGTAACTTTTAAGTTTTTAATCGCGATTAGAGGTAATTAGTGTAATTTAAGGTAAGAATAATGTTATAATAATATGAAATGACCTAGAAACATGTCCTACCCTTATTGGATGTGTCATGACCGACCAATAAAATCCATGGGTCAGCTTGGGGACCCCTTGGAGCCACTTTGGTAGGAAAATGACATTAATATCTTTTTATTTAATGAAAAAGTAAAAATGACACAAACATGAGTTGTTTTACTAAAACAATTTTTAAGTGGGGTTATAAAAGTAAAATTTGTAAATATAAGTATTCATTAGAAAGATAAAAATATTTCCTACATCATAGTATTTTTTTAATAATTTTTTATTCATTAAATAAATTAAATTATTTATGACACCATGATGATGCAGCGATGACCTCATTATTTAACGATTTAAATAAAATGAAAAGATAATGTAAAATCTAAGCCCTAATCTTGTCAAAAACCTATTGTATGGGTATATTTATAACCAGTATCACCTTATAATCTAATTATATCAATGTGGGACTTTTTAAATCCGAAACTCATTTTAAAATAAAGTAAAATTTCTTTACTTTCCAAGAGTGCCCCTCTTCTCCTCTTATAAAAGGCCCCCACCTCTACCACCTTACCCACACTTCCAAAGCCTTTGGTTCGGCCAACCCATTCCCATTTTATCTCTCCACATCCCTATATTACTCTTTGAAGCCACACTTTGGGCAGAAGTCTTCCCAAGGAAGCCTTTGAGCTCAAATCAAAAAGAGTTACCCGTTTTAAAGGTAGTGTTTTCTCTTGTGCTCTTATGTTTTATTTTGCTTCTCCAACCCTCTAAACTTTTCTTATTCCGTTTTTTTGTAAAAACACCAGTATCGTAAATATACTAGGATGTTTTTATAAAAATTATTCTAGCTACACTTACACACACCTACATCTAATGGTTAAAGAACATACTGTTTCTGTGGATGGCGAATTTCTGCCTCACGAAACGATGATTGTTCAACACTCATATAACACCTTCATAGGTGGCCATTAAGATGACACTATATTTATATATGATATATAATATGTTTATGTTTTACTTAAGATTCTGTATTTTTCATTTATGGCATACCTTTATGGTTTCAGTTATGGGTAAACGCGATATCTTCATTTTAGAAAGTGTGGACTATCGCCCCCTCAATGTGATTTGATTCGTTAATGCCATATGTGGGATTTATAAAGGATGTAATTAATGATATTATATATGATATTATAATGGAATTATAATACACCTTTATATCATTATGATTCCATACTAAATAGAAATGAAAGTTGCATTCATGCGTACGTACGGCTTACCGTCTCCATGAACGGTGCATTTCATTTCTTACCTCTAAAAATTCTGTAATATTATAAATGAATGTATATACTGGATATATATGATATATATGATATCTACATCATGAGTATAACTCTGGATATAATTGATACATGAACAACGTGTAATTATAAAGAGATTTTTTTTGACTCAAGTACCAATGATCGTTAAAACAACTATTATTAACTTAAATAATTACATAGTTTTCATGACATGGTAATAATTGATACAAAAGGAATAATGAACTTGAAAAAGGTTCTTAAGAAAGTATAAATTAACTCTAGTTTATTATTCATGAGGTTAAATAATGATTGAAAGTTGGACCCGAGGTATGGGACTTCGTCTCAATCTCCTTTCATTGAGGCATATTTCGTTTTATACACAACTTTCTTTTATACGGTGTATAAACCCCTTTTACATTTAAGTTTATCCAAAAGGAATCTTTTTATACAGAGCGTTTTACTAAATGACAAAAGGGAATGTTTTTTTCGTACGTATGCGGTGACAACGACTTCTCCGCCACCGTGACCATTATTTGAGTTTCGGCTTCCTCTATAAGCCATGCCATTTTTTAAAAGAAAAATTAATACCATGATTTACTTTTCTTTTAATTTGGTATTGAAAATTGTTTTCATAATGGTTTTTTATATCAATGTGTTTTATTGATATCTTGTGATTAAAATGTGGAAATGGTATGTTTCCTTTATGCGTGTATTATGTGGTACGATTATGTTATGGTTCTTGGGAATTATTATGAAGACAGGTGGTTCCGTGATAAACTAAGGGTGGGTGAGCCGTTATAGCTCTCTAATGCATTGGGTAATGCGAAGATGTTAAACGTTAAGGTTTCTCTAAAGTGATTTAGGGAATATACTATGATGGATATTCTAAACGTAACCAATAGGGTTACTCCCTACGTAAGAATGTAATGAATGCCTCAAGTTACCTTTATGTCTTATGATTTCTATGTTTTATTCAGGATTTGATGGGGTATGTCAAGGTGCTTATGTTTTATGAGTAGAGTATGATTTCATTGATTCTTATGTATACATGTACTCATGTTTCCTTTCCATATTTTTATATCCCTTACTGAGCTTTTTATGCTCATCCCATGTTTTTGAAATGTTTTTCACAGGTCAAGGGAAAGGTACATGATATGATGATAGTGTCAAGGACGTGTCAAGAAAGAATCCATGTTTTATTTTAAATATGTTTCCGTTGATGGGGAAAAACGAATACTATCTTTTATTGTAACCACTTTTTCTAGATGTGGGATGTAATGCATGTTTTATGATCTAATTCTCTAAAACTCTAAACTTGAAAAGATCCTCAAGGTGTTTTCTTGAAATATCTCAAGATTAAGTAAGGTTTAAGGATGGGGCCTTATACTAAACCTTTGTATCCTCTATTCGTAATACTGTTATGTTTTTTGTCTTTAAAATGATGTAATAGTAATGTAAGAAAAGGTAGGGTCTCTATAGTTGGTATCATAGGAAAGGGTTAGTTAATTTGAGAATTAGGATTAGTGAACCCTAGATAAAACCTATAGCATGAGACTATGTACAAATATGCACACAAGAATATTTACATAGGGTTCCCCTATGTTATGTTTTTGGCATAAATTGTTTAAATGAATAATTTATTCATGACTTGTTTACTTATGTTTTGGTATAACATTTTCTATTTAGGAAAATGATGGGATCCGGGAGAAATCAGGCCAACAACTCATGTGAGGGCCAATGAAACGATTGCCCGAATGACATCCCCAATTTTTTGGGAGGTGGAGTTTAGAACTTCACGGTGATTCTTACTGAATTATCACATGTTATGAACAATAACCATAATAATGGGTAACATCCACCTTCACCAAAGAGGGAGCAACTGGCTATCAAATGTTTTATGCAGCAACAACCACCGACGTTTAGTGGATCTTTTGATCAGCTAGTTGTGGAACATTGGGTCAAATCAGTATAGAAGATCTTTTCTATTCTTCACTGTTCTGAGATGGAGAAGGTGACCTTAGCCGTTTATCATCTAGATGGAGAAGATGATCAATGGTGGGATTTCATTAAGAACACCAAGCCAAGGGAGGAAACTTAAGGGATGGAATGGGAAGACTTTAAGAAAATGTTTCAGAATAAGAATTTCCCAGAAAATCTTCATACGAATATGGGGAGATAATTTATAGAGCTCAAGAAAAAGGAAGGAGAACCTGTCACAACCTATGAAGCAAATTTCACAAGTCTTGTAAGGTATGCTTCGGGTTTTTTTATCAACAATGATGGAAGATTTGATAGATTATTTAGTGGATTAAAACCACACCTTCAAAAGGATCTTGAAATTAGAGACTTTGGGAGTTATGAAGAAGTTGTTTGGTGTGCTCTCAAAGTGGAGATGGAGTTTGGAGAATGGAACCATGGATATGGTGATAAGAAAAGAAAGATGGAGTTTCAATCTGGTGGATCTAATGACAAAGGTGGGAAGAAAAATCAACGACCCACATGCCAAAAGTGTGGGAAGTTGGACCATGAGAACTACCTAAAAGGGATGGGGAAATTCTTCAAGTGTGGGAAAAGAGGACATCATTCTCAAGAGTGTTGAAAATATATGAAAATCAAAGAGAATGTATCCGATGAAAGGATAGAACCACTCATGGTTCAATGAAACAACTATAGGGAGCTAGGGCACTATGCAAACTAGTGCACTAAACATTGAGTTCTCGAGGGAAATCAGCATCAGCAACCACCAAATCCAAAGGAAAAAGGGAAGGCTTATTCTATCACTACTGTGGAGGTGGAGAATGATAATGAAGTCGTACAAGGTACACTTCCTATTCTATAATGACCCATACTTTACATACATTGTTAATACTTCAAAATTGAAGCACACTTATTACAACATATGACATAACCACAAAGGACCGTATAGGTATAGTGTCTTTAGAAACTGGGAAACATAAACAACTGGTTCATAAATCTTCTACAGTGTCTCCCATTTATTTCATCATATCTAGGGTCCCTTTTATCATATTCTACTTAATATCCATCTTCCTGACCTGGGGAAAAGAAAACATAAAAGGGTGAGCTCAAATGCTTAGCAAGGGCAAATAAAGGAAATAAAATCATATCATATCTTTTTGAAAATCAAAACCTACAAAAGAGATCATAATATATTAACATGGAATAAATCATAGAAGTGAAAATGAGATCCCCATAATCATAACATAAAACTTGAAACTTTGTGGCATGCACACATAATCATGGAAAATAATTTCTTGTAAGTCACGACTCATTGCCAAGACTATCTGTGTGGACAAAGTCCCTTTCTGAACCGAGTTCACTCCTCGTTTCAGTCCTGTATCACTGAACCGAAATAACATTCCGTTCCAGCCATGTCTATCTCATGAGATATAAAATATTTACCCTATGCATTGGAGGGAGATATAGGTCCCACCCATCTTATAATGAATCCTTTCTTATGTGTGCCACATAATCATAAATCATACATCATCGCATAACCCATGTAATAAAAATGGGATTCTTAAACAACATGACATCATAAAACAATTCATATAAGATAAAGGAATTCATAAAAATGTTTCCATCACAACATAATCAAATCCATGTAATAATAGGGATAAAAACAGAACCCTTTTATTATCTTAGATGAAAAATAATTTTGATAAAATACTTGAACTTCATTCTTGAGGAAAATATCCTTTCTACTTCAAAAACACTTTTCCTTTATTAACATGTCATACAATTTTAAACTAAAAGAAGTTGATTAAAAATAAACTTGAATACTTGTAAAGGAAGCTTCTTTGAAATAATGTTTTAGAAATCCATTCATGCCGTATAAGTTAAAAAAAACATTCTTCGTACTTTTGTCGGAAAAGTCAAAAAGTACCTCGTATGAAAAACGACAAAAGATTCCTTTCATATCCTTTACTAAAAACTCATAGAAGGGTAAAATTGGATTTAAAAAATTGTAGTTGTATGGAAATAATATTGCATATTGAGAGAAAATGTATGTGGATGATAAAATACACACCAATAAATACTTACGATAAACAATCTCGGATAAAAATGAGATTGTGATATTTCCCTTACCTTAGGTCCGATTTTCTTTATACGTGTCCGAAGCTCCTGTATAATGGTTTAAATAATGTTATTGACTTATTCCAGAATCATACATATTGATATGATATCATATATGGTAATATTCTTAGCTTCTTGTTAGTAATATTTCATTGTTACTTGTTACTCGGGTCTTTATTGCCTTTTGTTCTTATGCGTGTTTTGCCGAATACATTCTTATTCTTCTTTTAAGGTTATAGATACCTTATATCCAGAATGTTATTAGTGTAACATATATCATATTTATTCATTCAATTCATTCAATTCATTTATATAATTACTATGTAATGATGATCATGTAGAACGAGTCGCATCACATCGTGGAGACGGTATTCCGTACGTATGCACGAGTGATGATATCATTCCTATGATCATGGAACTGTATTGGAGTATATATATATTATTTCAGTATCAATATTACTTTATAATAATCATAAATAGTTACTCATTACACCATTTACCCCTCCTTGTAAAGTGATGGTGGAAAAATAGATTACACCACGGCGTGGAGAAGGTATTCTGTACCTACGCACGCGCGGTGATTTCATTTTTCCGTGGGATGGATAGAAGGTGAATTAGGGTTGTTTCATATTTATAATAACATATAAGTATGTAAGTAATACTGATGTTATTACTTTATCATGAAACAACTAAAGAAGAAGAAGTTGAAGAAGAAAGAAATTGAAAAGATCGGTAATGGATATTACCTCTTCTTTGGAACGCCTCTTTGAATCCTCCAATTAGGGAACTAAGATTGGTCTTTGAAGAAGACCAGGACCTCTAGGATTATTCTAGGGAAGTGGAGAGGAGAAAATGGCAGGGGTTGGCCGAGCTTGAGTCCTCATATTGGTGTGAGGCGGAGGGGGAGGAGGTGCCCTTTTATAAGGGAGGAGAGGGGCACCTTAGGAATATCTCAAAATATTATTTTATATTAAAGTCAAAATCGGTTTATAATGGCTACAAAGGGTCTTATTTCGAAGATAAGGTGGGGATGGGTCGAAATACTATCAACCAATAGGATTTAGACAAATTTAGGGTATTATTTTAACCTTATCAATTAGATTTAACTCTAAGTTAAATAATTTAACTTTTACCATGTCTTTTTGTTTTCTTTCACTATATGGTTAATACAATTACTATAACATGTCAAACGAACCCCAAATTGTATATTATTAATATATATATATCCTTATCTAAGTTATTTGGCAGAACCTTAGATTTTTAGTAATAAAATAACAATTAGTAATATAATATTTGATTTAAAAACTATTTTGTGTCAATTTTGACACTATTTGATATATGATTTTTGTGAAAGTCATAACAGAATTATATGTTAGAACCAAGTTGATTAAATCAACACTAATATATCATAGTAACCTAGAAAATTAGTGTAATTCATAAAAAGGCTCAAATTACATTTATTTTGGTGTTTATAACATCAATTATGTCAATATTTCATAAATAAGATAATTACTGCATCATAATTGTGTCATAAATAAATTAAATTATTTAATGTCTAAAAATTATAAATAAAATACCATTATGTAGGAAATCTTTTTATCTTTCTAATGAATATTTATAGTCGAATTTATCTTATGTATAACCCCATATTAAAAATGATTTACTTATTAAACTTTGATTTTAACTCTTTTAACCCTTCTTTAAATAATTTAATAATAAATGTCCTAATCTAACCCAAGTGGGCCTAAATGGTCATATTTTATTCATAAGGTTGTTTTTGGTCGAATTACACTTATCCAATAGAATTAGGACATGTGTTAGGGTAATAGTAATATCATATTTACCCTTAGTTACCCTATTTACTATTAACCGTGGTAAAAAAAAGTAAAAAGTTACTATTCACCAAAAAATATTTTCATCTCATTGAACCAAATTTTAGTCCTTGATATTAACCGTGTCTGTCGGATTTTTGAAATTCCATTCACAGAAGCGGTAAAATTAAGTTTTATGCAAAATTCAGTTTTTAACCTACCACTTAGTGGTTTCACTATTCATCAAAAATTGAAAGTTTTCAGAAAAATACCAAAATTTCACCCTAGGATAATTTCGGTATTCCGAATCCAAAAATGAAGTCCATTTTGAAAAATAAAATTTATAAAATTTCAAAAAGTGGTTATTACTATTCATAACGACTAGTTTTAATAGCATATTGTTGTTTAGTGAAACTCGGTATTGCGTACGACGCAAGCTATCGAGGAAGGTCGTGATTGCGTGTAAAGCAAGCCAAGCAAGTGTTGTGTAGAAAAAGATTCCTTTGATGATTCATATAACATAAAAGTCTCGGGTGTTACATTCTACCCACCTTAAAAAGA
Organism: Viscum album; assembly: GCA_963277665.1. Taxonomy (NCBI): domain Eukaryota; kingdom Viridiplantae; phylum Streptophyta; class Magnoliopsida; order Santalales; family Viscaceae; genus Viscum; species Viscum album. The sequence continues at coordinate 2,037,062,089 of OY728120.1, read as the reverse complement.
ATTTCGCCCTTGAAATTCGTCACTTTGTAACAAACAGATGAGGATACTTCTCCCTCATCATATCCTCAAGCTCCTATGTAGCTTCTTCAAGTTGGTGGTTCCTCCATAAAACTTTCACCAAGCGAGTGGTCTTGTTTCGTATGACTTTTTCGCTACGATCCAGAATCTCTATCGGCTGTTCTTCATAAGAAAGATCTTGCTCCAGCGGTACAACCTCTGAGCTGAGTACATGTGAAGGATCTGGTATGTACTTTCTCAGGAGAGATACATGGAACACATTGTGAACTTGAGAGAGATTCGGTGGAAGCGCCAATCGGTAAGCTACCTTCCCAACACGATCCAGTATTTCGAAAGGACCGATATATCTAGGGCTCAACTTCCCCTTCTTTCCAAATCTCATAACCCTCTTCCAGGGAGATATTCGTAAGAACACTTTATCACCCACTTCAAACTCTAGGTCTTTTCTTCGGTTGTCGGCATAACTTTTCTGTCGACTCTGAGCTGTGCTTATGTGTTGTTGAATAGATCTGACCTTTTCTTCCATTTCATCAACGAGATCAGGTCCTAATAGCTTTCTTTCCCCAACTTCATCCCAGCAAGTTGGAGTTCTGCATTTCTTTCCATAGAGAGCTTCATAAGGAGCCATCTGAATACTGGAGTGAAAGCTATTATTATAAGAAAATTCCACCAAAGGTAGGTGTTGATCCCAACCTCCTTTGAAATCCATAGAGCAAGCTCTCAACATATCTTCTAGGGTTTGAATTGTTCTCTCATACTGACCGTCTGTCTGGGGATGATAAGCAGTGCTGAAACTCAACTCTGTATCCAGAGTATGCTGAAGACTTCGCCAGAACTTCGAGGTAAATCTCGGATCCTGATCAGATATAATAGAAAGTGGCACTCCATGCAATCTTACCACTTCCTTTACATATATCCTGGCAAGCTAATCTAGAGAGAAATCCTCTCTAATTGCAATGAAGTGTGCAGACTTTGTAAGACGATCAACTATGACCCAGATAGCATTATTGCCTTTGGAAGTTTTAGGAAGTCCTGTGACAAAGTCCATAGTGATGTTTTCCCATTTCCATTCGGGTATGGGTAATGGTTGTAACATCCCCTTAGACTTTTGCCTCTCAGCTTTAACTTGTTGACAAACCAAGCATCGAGAGACATATTCAGCAACATCTCTTTTCATGCCATCCCACCAGAAGTACTCTTTCAGGTCCCTATACATCTTCGTGCTTCCAGGATGAATAGAGAATGAAGAACTATGAGCCTCATCCAGCAGCTCCTTCTTTAATTCGTGGATGGAAGGAACACAAACCCGATTCCTGAACTTTATTATCCCATCACAATCAAGGTTGAATTCAGGAACATTTCTCACCTTCTTTTGTAACTCGACATCTTCTTTCTGTGCCTCTTTAATCTTCACATGTATAGATGGTTGAACATTCATTTGAGAAAGATAAGATTTTTCCCTTTCCATTATAATTCCAAGATCCATCCTTTCTAAATCCATAAATATTGGATCTTTTGTGATCCTCATCATGGATAAACTAGCATGGTATTGTCGACTTAATGCATCTGCCACCTTGTTTGCTTTCCCAGGGTGGTAATGGATTGAGCAGTCATAATCCTTAATCATCTCCAACCATCTTCTTTGGCGCATATTCAGATCCTTTTGTGTGAAAATATACTTTAAACTTTTATGATCAGTATAAATATCACACCTTTCACCATAAAGGTAATTCCTCCAAATCTTTAATGCAAAGATTACCGCAACCAACTCCAAATCATGTGTTGGGTAATTTTGCTCATGGATTTTCAACTATCGTGAGGCATAAGCTATCACCATATCATTTTGCATAAGAACACACCCCAATCCCTTCATGGATGCATCACTGTAGATCACAAACCTTTCTCCACTACAAGGCAGTGTGAGCACAGGTGCACTGGATAACATTCTTTTCAACTCCTTGAAATTCTCTTCACATTCCTATGTCCAGACAAACTTAACTCCTTTCCGAGTCAACTTGGTGAGTGGATTAGATAATCGTGAAAAATATTTTACAAAACGTCGATAATATCCAGCCAAACCAAGAAAACTTCGGATCTCAGTTACTGTTGTTGGTCTCGACCATCTTTCGATAACTTCTATTTTTGCTGGATCCACAGATATCCCCTCTTTTGAGATTATGTGACCCAAAAATGCAACTTTTTGAAGCCAAAATTCACACTTGGTAAATTTAGCATAAAGCTTCTCCTTTCTCAGGGTCTTCAATATAATTCTCAAGTGATCTTCATGCTCTTCATTTCCCTTTGAATAGACAAGAATATCGTCTATAAAGACTACCACAAATTGATCAAGATAGTCTCTAAAGACTCTATTCATTAGATCCATGAAGATAGCAGGGGAATTAGTAAGACCAAATGGCATCACTATAAATTCATAGTGTCCATACCTTGTACGGAAAGCCTTCTTTGGTATATCCTCCCTTTTGACCCTTAATTGATGATACCCTGAACGAAGATCAATCTTGGAAAAGTATTGAGCTCCGCGTAGTTGGTCAAATAAGTCATCAATGCGTGGGAGAGGATATTTGTTCTTGATAGTGATCTTGTTTAGTTCTCGATAATCAATGCAGAGTCTCATTGATCCATCTTTCTTCTTAACAAATAGAACAGGTTCTCCCCACGGTGATGCACTAGGGAGTATGAATCCCTTATCAAGATTCTCTTGGAGTTGCTTCTTCAATTCCTGCAACTCAATTGGGGCCATTCTATAAGGTGTCTTTGAAATAGTCAAAGCACCCGGTACGAGTTCTATTGAAAACTCAACTTCACGATTTGGTGGAAGACCGGGTAATTCCTCCGGAAAGACATCATCAAACTCCCGTACAATGGGCATATTCTTAATTGTGAGTTTCTCACCAACCATTTGAGATAAATAACCTTCATTTAGTGGAATCAATACCCATAAGATGGAAGAAATTTCCACTGGAAGGTTATGTTCATCCTTGCATTGATAGACGATCGTAGATTGATCTGGAATATGAAATGTGACTTCCCTTCTTTGGCAATTGATATGAGCTCCATGTAGAGAAATCCAATCAATGCCAAGAATCACAAAAAATTCCACTAAAGGAAGGATCACAAGATTTGCAGGAAGCACTTTACCACAAACTTCGATCGGAGAAGAATTATAAACTTTTTATGCGACTGTTGTGCCATTAGGTGTTGTCACGGCTAACTCAACATCTAATTGTTGAGGTAATACGGTGATACCCTTAGAAAATTCTTTAGAAATAAAAGAGTGGGTGGATCCAGAATCAAATAAAACATTTGCTACTTTAGAGTTGATGGTAAGTGTACCTTTCACCACTTCGTTATCGTACTCCACATCGCTGATAGAAATTTCATGTGACTTTCCTTTGTCTTTAGCCTTATGATTTTGTTGACGTCGACCATCATCATCAACCCTTGGATTTGGGCATTGATTCGCATAATGCCCCATCTTCTTGCACTTGAAACATTGAAGTGTAGTAGGTTCATTCTGTGTGTCCCTTCCTTTGTTTGCATCATTAGACATCTTCTTCCCATTATCACGGAATTCAAATGCCCGATGACCTTCCTTTCCACATTTAAAACATTTACTTGTCCCTTTAAGACAACTCCCTCCATGTTTCTTTCCACACTTTGAGCATAAGGAAAATCTCATCTTCTTTTCCGTGTGCTCTTTAGATTTTTCTTTGAATTCCATCTTCCTCTTCTTATCAAACCCATGTGACTGATGGGTTATTCCAATCTCCATCTCGACTTTGAGAGCACATCGAACGATTTCCTCATAGCTATTGAAGTCCCTTATGGCTAACGCCCTTCGAAGACTTGGTTTTAAGCCACTAAAGAATCGATCGATCTTACTCTCAGGTTGGATAATAATACCAGAAGCGTACCTTGCAAGTCTTGTAAAATTTGCTTCATAGGTACCAACAGATTCATCATACCTTTGCTTCAGTTCAAGAAACTCTATCTCCATCTTTGTTCGGAGAATACGAGGGAAGTACTTATTGAAAAATAAGTTCTTGAACTCGTCCCATTCCATAGACTCAATTTCATCCCTTTGCCTCGTATTCTTAATAAGATTCCACCATTGATCAGCATGTCCTTCCAAACGATACACTGCTAGGATGAATTTATCATGTTCAGAACATTGAAGAACTGAAAATATCTTTTCAGTAGTACTAATCCATTGTTCAGCAACTAATGGATCAGTAGACGCACTGAAAAAGGTGGACGCTACCTCATGAAGGATTCAACAGAATCTTGCTCCTTCCTTTGCTCGTTTGGAAGTCCTGCATGATTCATAGCTTGAGAAAGTTGTGTGAGCATGGCTATAAGATTTTTCATTCCAGCTCTTATATCGTTTGGTTGCTCAGGGGGAAAATCATTGCATTTCCCATCGCATTCTGCATTAACACGGTTCCTTCTGGTTCCAGCCATTGACTAAAACCAAGAAGAATAGTGTGAGCAACACTAATTATAATAGGAAAACCACATAATCAAGGTTAAAATTTCACACTTAAGGTCTTATCCTAGGGTATTCATGGACATTTCTAAAACACTAAGATTGTGTTCTATGCTTAGACTTATCCTTAGGGTTCTTACTAAGACTTTCACATCCTAGTTTCCAAAGGTTGACTATACCTTTCCTCTGATACCAACTATAATGACCCATACTTTACATACATTGTTAATACTTCAAAATTGAAGCACACTTATTACAACATATGACAAAACCACAATGGACCGTATAGGTATAGTGTCTTTAGAAACTGGGAAACATAAACAACTAGTTCATAAATCTTCTACAGTGTCTCCCATTTATTTCATCATATCTAGGGTCCCTTTTAGCATATTCTACTTAATATCCATCTTCCTGACCTGGGGAAAAGAAAACATAAAAGGGTGAGCTCAAATGCTCAGCAAGGGCAAATAAAGGAAATAAAAATCATATCATATCTTTTGGAAAATCAAAACCTGCAAAAGAGATCATAATATCTTAACATGGAATAAATCATAAAAGTGAAAATGAGATCCCCATAACCATAACATAAAACTTGAAACTTTGTGGCATGCACACATAATCAGGGAAAATCATTTCTTGTTAGTCATGACTCATTGCCAAGACTATCTTAGTGGAAAAAGTCCCTTTCTGAACCGAGTTCACTCCTCATTTCAGTCCTGTATCACTGAACCGAAATAACCTTCCGTTCCAGCCATGTCTATCTCATGAGATATAAAATCTTTACCCAATGCATTGGAGGGAGATATAGGTCCCAACCATCTTATAATGAATCCTTTCTTATGTGTTCCACAAAATCATAAATCATACATCATCGCATAACCCATGTAATAAAAATGGGATTCTTAAACAACATGACATCATAAAACTATTCATATAAGGTAAAGGAATTCATAAAAATGTTTCCATCACAACATAATCAAATCCATGTAATAATAGGGATAAAAACAGAACCCTTTTATTATCTTAGATGGAAAATAATTTTGATAAAATACTTGAACTTCATTCTTGAGGAAAATATCCTTTCTACTTCAAAAACACTTTTCCTTTCTTAACATGTCATACAATTTTAAACTAAAAGAAGTTGATTAAAAATAAACTTGAATACTTGTAAAGGAAGCTTCTTGGAAATAATGTTTTAGAAATCCATTCATGCCGTATAAGTTAAAAAAAACATTCTTCGTACTTTTGTCGGAAAAGTCAAAAAGTACCTCGTATGAAAAACGACAAAAGATTCCTTTCATATCCTTTACTAAAAACTCATCGAAGGGTAAAATTGGATTTAAAAAATTGTAGGTGGATGGAAATAATATTACATATTAAGGGAACATGGATGTGGATGATAAAATACACCCCAATAAATACTTACTAATAAAAAATCTCTGATAAAAATGAGATTGTGATATTTCCCTTACCTTAGGTCCGATTTGCTTTATATGTGTCTGATGCTCCTGTATAATGGTTTAAATAATGTTATTGACTTATTCCAGAATCATACATATTGATATGATATCATATATGGTCATATTCTTAGCTTCTTGTTAGTAATATTTCATTGTTACTTGTTACTCGGGTCTTTATTGCCTTTTGTTCTTATGCGTGTTTTGCCGAATACATTCTTATTCTTCTTTTAAGGTTATAGATACCTTATATCCAGAATGGTATTAGTGTAACATATATCATATTTATTCATTCAATTCATTTATATAATTACTATGTAATGATGATCATGTAGAACGAGTCGCATCACATCGTGGAGACGGTATTCCGTACGTACGCACGAGTGATGATATCGTTCCTATGATCGTGGAACTGTATTGGAGTATATATATATTATTTCAGTATCAATATTACTTTATAATAATCATAAATAGTTACTCATTACACCATTATACCCATCCTTGTAAAGTGATGGTGGAAAAATAGATTACACAACGGCGTGGAGACAGTATTCCGTACGTACGCACGCGCGGTGATTTCATTTTTCCGTGGGATGGATAGAAGGTGAATTAGATTTGTTTCATATTTATAATAACATATAAGTATGTAAGTAATACTGATGTTATTACTTTATCATGAAACAACTAAATAAGAAGAAGTTGAAGAAGAAAGAAATTGAAAAGATCGGTAACGGATATTACCTCTTCTTTGGAACGCCTCTTTGAATCCTCCACTTAGGGAACTAAGATTGGTCTTTGAAGAATACCAGGACCTCTAGGATTATTCTAGGGAAGTGGAGAGGAGAAAATGGCAGGGGTTGGCCGATCTTGAGTGCTCAAATTGGTGTGAGGAGGAGGGGGAGGAGGTGCCCTTTTATAAGGGAGGAGAGGGGCACCTTAGGAATATCTCAAAATATTATTTTATATTAAAGTCAAAATCGGTTTATAATGGCTCCAAAGGGTCTTATTTCGAATATAAGGTGGGGATGGGTCGAAATCCTATCAACCAATAGGATTTAGACATGTTTAGGGTATTATTTTAACCTTATCAATTAGATTTAACTCTAAGTTAAATAATTTAACTTTTACCATGTCTTTTTGTTTTCTTTCACTATATGGTTAATACAATTACTATAACATGCAAAAAGAACCCCAAATTGTTTATTATTAATATATATATCCTTATCTAAGTCATTTGGCAGAACCTTAGATTTTTAGGAATAAAATAACAATTAGTAATATAATATTTGATTTAAAAACTATTTTGTGTCAATTTTAACACTATTTGATATATGATTTTTGTGAAAGTCATAACAGAATTATATGTTCGAACCAAGTTGATTAAATCAACAATAATATATCATAGTAACCTAGAAAATTAGTGTAATTCATAAAAAGTCTCAAATTACATTTATTTTGGTGTTTATAACATCAATTATGTCAATATTTCATAAATAAGATAATTACTGCATCATAATTGTGTCATAAATAAATTAAATTATTTAATGTCTAAAAATTATAAATAAAATACCATTATGTAGGAAATCTTTTTATCTTTCTAATGAATATTTATAGTCGAATTTATCTTATGTATAACCCCATATTAAAAATTATTTACTTCTTAAACTTTGATTTTAACTCTTTTAACCCTTCTTTAAATAAATTAATAATAAATGTCCTAATCTAACCCAAGTGGGCCTAAATGGTCCTATTTTTTTCATAAGGTTGTTTTTGGTCGAATTACACTTATACAATAGAATTAGGACATGTTTTAGGGTAATAGTAATATCATATTTACCCTTAGTTACCCTATTTACTATTAACCGTGGTAAAAAAAAAGTAAAAAGTTACTATTCACCAAAAATTATTTTCATCTCATTGAATCAAATTTTAGTCCTTGATATTAACCGTGTCTGTCGGATTTTCGAAATTCCATTCACAGAAGCGGTAAAATTAAGTTTTATGCAAAATTCAGTTTTTAACCTACCACTTAGTGGTTTCACTATTCATCAAAAATTGAATGTTTTTAGAAAAATACCAAAATTTCACCCTAGGATAATTTCGGTATTCCGAATCCAAAAATGAAGTCCATTTTGAAAAATAAAATTTATAAAATTTCAAAAAGTGGTTATTACTATTCATAATGGCTAGTTTTAATAGCATATTGTTGTTTAGTGAAACTCGGTATTGCGTACGACGCAAGCTATCGAGGAAGGTCGCGATTGCGTGTAAAGAAAGCCAAGCAAGTGTTGTGTAGAAAAAGATTTCTTTGATGATTCATATAACATAAAAGTCTCGGGTGTTACATATTCACTCAAGAATGACAAAAGCCTTATTTGATTCGGGTTCTACGCATTCCTTTATATCATTCATGTTTTCTAGAACTATAGAGTCGAAGCCCCGAAACCTTGAAGTAGAGATATCTGTAAAAACAAAAAGTGGTGCAATCATTTCAACCCATTTGTTAGACTCTTTTCATGTTGGCGTATGAGGGAAGATTTTTTCGGCAAATCTCGTAATAATTTCCTTCGTGGAATTCGATGCTATAATGGGAATGGATTGGCCCTCATTATATAGAGCACATATCAACTTTCGAGAAAAGGAAATACCTTTCTATATTCCAAACCACCCCATGATCCTACAAAAATGCAAGGATGGTCATGAATCTCCTTTAAAAAATCATTCAATGGTGTGGGTGTTGATTCCCTTTGAAGAAGCATACCTCGCCCAAATGGTTGAGTTGAAGTAAAGTGCCAAACTTGAGGAAATTCCCATCATGAGGGAATAAAGTGATGTATTTTTCGAAGAGTTACCTAGAATTCCCCCAGATTGTGAGGTAGAGTTCTACATTGGACTCATACCCAGAGATACTCCTATCTCGAAGTGTCCCTATAGTATGGCTTTTATCGAACTGGAGGTGTTAAATAAGCAGCTACAAGAGAATTTGGGCAAAGGGTTCATATGCCCTAGTGCATCACCTTGGGGTGCACCATTTCCCTTTGTGAAGAAGGATGATTGAACAATGTGGTTGTGTATCAATTATCGTGAACTTAACAAGATTACCATAAAGAACATGTATCATCTCTCAGGGATTGATGCCTTGTTTGATTAGTTAAGAGGTTCTCTATACTTCTCAATGGTGGATCTTTATTCTGGATATCATCAGGTAAAGGTGAAGAAGGATGATATTCAGAAGACTTCCTTCTGAACAAGGTATAGAGACTATGAGTTTTTGGTGATGCCCTTTCGAATTACTAATGCCCCTGCAATCATCATAGATTTGATGAATAGAGTCCTTAGACATTACCTCGAAAAATTTGTGGTAGTTTTTATCGATGATATTCTCATGTACTCCAAGAGAAAGGAGGAACATGAAGAACATATAATACTTGTGTTGATGACATTAAGAAAGGATAAGTTATACGCCAAGTTCAGAAAGTGTGACTTTTGGATGAAACAAGTCACGTTCTTGGGACATGTGATCACAAGTGAGGGAATTTCTGTGGATCCTTCAAAAACAAAGGAAACTGGGGAATGGACCAGGCCCTCTAGTGTCACAGAAATCCGTATTTTTCTTGGATTAGCTGGGTACTACTGACATTTTGTGAGAAACTTCTCACAATTGTCATGACCACTGTCTAAGTTAACAAAGAAAGGGGTAAAGTATGTCTGGATGGAAGAATGTGAGGGAAGCTTCAAGGAGATAAAGAGAAGGAAAATCACTACACCTGTACTCACACTACCGAAAATTAGAGAATGTTTTATGATATACAGTGATGCTTCAAAGAAAGGCTTGGGTTGTGTACTCATGAAAAATGACAATGTGATCACCTACGCCTCACGACAGTTGAAGATCAATGAGCATAACTACCCGACGCATGATCTAGAGTTGGAATCCATGATTTTTGACTTGAAAATATAGTGACACTACCTTTATGGAGAGAAGTCTGACATATACACCGACCACAAGATCCTAAAGTATATATTCACACAAAAGGAGATCAACATGCGTCAAATTAGATGGTTAGAGATAATCAAGGATTACGATTTCTCTATTCACTATCATCCTGGAAAGGCGAACAAGGTAGTTGATGCTCTAAGAAGAAAAGAACCTGCTAATCTATCCATGATGTAGATTTAGAAAGACCCTATCTTCATGGATATAAAAAGAATGGATTTGGAAATCATAAGGGTAGGGGATACATCCTACCTTTCCCAAATGATTTTGCAACCATCTATCCAGGAGAAGATTATAGATGCACAAAGGGATGATGTGGAGATACAAAATAGGGTGAATTAAGTAAAGGAATGGAAGATGCAGGAGTTCCATATCGATGATGATGGTGTGATTTAGTTTGGAAAATGGCTTTGTGTGCCTTCATCACCTAGGATAAAGAAGGAGCTATTGGACAATGCACACAGCTCAGATTTCTCTATCCATCCTGCGAGTACCAAGATGTAATGTGATCTCCGGTAACACTTCTGGTGGGATAACATGAAGAAGGAGATTGCAGAATATATATCATTGTGCTTGGTATGTCAGCAAGTTATAGCTAAGTGACAAAATTCCAAAGGTATGATGAAGCCATTGCCTATACGTATGTGGAAATTGGAAAATGTTACTATGGATATTGTCACAGGTCTCCCGAATACGTCAAAGGGAAATAATGTGAAATGGGTTGTGTTTTACCAACTCACCAAGACATCCCATTTTATCTCTATTCGGTAAGATCTGTCACTTGGACAACTTGCAGAGATATATGTGAAGGAAGTGGTGAGACTACACGGTGTTCCAGTCTCAATTGTCTCTGACTGTGATCCAAGGTTCACATCTAAATTCTGGAGGATCCTTCAACATTCTTTGAGTACTGAATTAATTTTCAGCACTGCATATCACCCCTAAACTAATGGCCAATCTGAAATAACTATTCAGACGCTTGAAGATATGGTAAGAGCCTGCTCTCTAGAATTCAAAGGTGGATGGGATCAGCATCTCCCATTGGTTGAGTTTTCATACAACAATAGCTTCCACTTGAGTATTCAGATGGCTCCATATAAATCTCTGTATGGAAAGCGATGTAGAACTCCAACCTGTTGGGATGAATTTGGAGAAATAAAGCTACTTGGACCTGATCTTGTGCAAGATATGACAGAGAAGGTTCAAGTCATCCAGAAACACATCAAAGCTGATCAAAGTTGGAAAAAGAGATATGCTGAAAACCGTCGAAGGGACATAGAGTTCGACATTGTAGATAAAGTCTTCCTTCAAATATCTCCATGGAAGAGAGTCATGTGATTCGGGAAGAAAGGGATGCTAATCCCAAGGTATATTGTCCCCTTTGAGATCCTTGACAACATAGTATTTGTGGCCTATCATCTTGCACTTCCACCTAATATGGCATAAGTTCATGATGTGTTTCATGTATCACTATTGAGGAAGTACATACCAGACCCCTCACATGTACTAAACTCAGAGGTGGTGCAGCTGGAAGATGATCTCTCTTATAAAGAGCAGCCAGTAAAGAATTTGGATCGGAGAGATAAGTTTCTACGCAACAAGACAACCCATCTTTTCAAAGTGTTGTGGAGTATCCATATGTTTTAGGAAGCAACTTGGGAACCAGAAGAGGAAATGAAGGAGAAATACCCTCACCCTTTTGTGTAAAGTGAAATTTCGGGGGTGAAATTTCTTAAGGGGGGAAGAATGTAATGACCCAAAGTTTTTCAATGGAAATTCCTTTTTTATATTTATGTCATGAAAACACAACATAATTAACTACTAAGTGATAAGTGACCTTTAAACATAAGTTTGTCACTTCTATGTTTTGACTTTTGAAAATCCGATATACACGGTTGTGTTCAAGATGTTTTTTTGGAGTCTAATGAAACAAAAATAATTTTCGGTGAATAGTAATACACCCTTAGGAATAGTAACATACCCTTATGAATAGTAATATTACCCTTTCTAGTAGTAAATAATCCAACATAAGAGTAACCTTACCCATGAATAATTAAATAAAATTTAGACATCTTAGAATGTGACAATTTGACCTTAGTGAACGTTTCAGTATTTTTTAAGTCATAAATAAATAATTATAATTAATTAATTAATATAAAAGAAATTTTTTTCATTAAATTTATTCATAAATTACTGAATCAATGTCTTATAGTTTTTGGATAACTTTATAAGACCCTACGTAGTTTTTTAAAGCACTATAAAATCAGTTTTATCTTTTAAAAACTGTTTTTAAGTAAATATTGATTTTAATTAAATATTAACATGATAATATTTAAAAAATTATTTTTGAAAAATGGAATTCAATTTTGTATTCTACACATCATAAAATGGTTGGGGTAAATTTTTAGGATTTTTCTGAAATACTTGAATTTTTGATGAATAGTGAAATACCGTAATTTAAAAAAATATGCTAAATAAGCTAATTATAGTGTCATGTGGGACGTTCTGCTGATGTTATCCCACATGTATCAGGATCAAATTATATAATTACTATTCTTGTTCATTCAAGACTCACTATTCCATGTCTTTAGGTAAATTAATAAACTAATGAATTTTATATTAAGGAATCCCCTCTCCCCTCCACTATAAATGCCACCTATCACACCCTCATTTCCTCACACCTCTCAATCTCCATCACTTATCTAAACACAGCCCAAACATCTTCCCTATCCCCTATCCCACTTCCATGAGCTTCAAGTCTCATAAAAATACCAATCCTGGCTTCCTTACGGAGGATCTCCAGAGGAGGATTTAAGAGGTAATTTCTCTCCCTCTTCATCTTTTTTTCCCTTACAAGTTCAAGTTCATTTCTTGATCTCTCCCCACCTATCACCATAAAAATGGTATTTTAACTCCAGTATTATACATGTACTATAATTTTATGATTATAATAGGATATTATATAATCCAACCCCCTTTCCCTCATCCTTTTATTTTATTAAAGAGAACGTTGTTCGTGAGGTGTTAATTTATCACCTTCAAGAATGACATGCTTTATTCTTCCATTTCTACCTTCAGATCTGGTCATGAAACCATTTTTATGGTTGAAAAGGAATATTTTATATGTATTATCTCATATTTAATGTTCTAGAACTAACTTATGGCCATATTTCTAAGTGATTTAAAACAAGTTCTTTGTGATCCAAAAACCGCTCAAATTGACCCAATCAATCTTGATTTAAGTTTTTATCTAACGATTCATCCACAAGGTATATAATATACCTCATTATAAGATAATTTTAAATTATATAATGTCATTAATAACATGTAATATTAGTTCTGGATGTTTACCCATCTTCTACATGAACATTAATTTATAAATACAAGTGAACCACCCAAGAAAAACCATAAAAACGAACAACCCCGAACAATGTCTTTAAAATATATAAGTCATCCAAAGAAACATAATATGACATAATGAAACCAGAATAAACCCTATTAATGTATAGAAGGTTCTGGAATTTCTAATTAATGAATATAATTCCATTATATAGGACATTAAAGAGAAGGAAGCATTCGGATACAAGGTAAGGGGTAAATCTCGAACCCAATTTTCTTTATTCGGGATCTCCCTCTTTCACTCCAATTTGGTATGGTCACTTCTTAAAAATAATTTTTTCATAATTATATTACCTTTTATGGGATATATATGTTTTCTAATGAAGTTTATGTCAATCCAAATGACTTCCAAAAGAACTCTTCTTTTAATAACTCAACTTTAACCTCTCATTCATGGTTGATGGTTCTTGTATCAAGTATGTTGTTACATATTTATTTTGGGAACCCAAAGCTTATGAATAAATTATTATGAGATGAAATCCATTCCATAACATTGGTTTGTTATGTTCACTTTTTATTTATGTTCCATTTGGAAATCATGATAATGATAATGTTATGATGTGACGGGTGTGCCCGGAATTATATAGCGCAATATGAATGTTTCAAAGTGACGGGTGCACCTGGAATTATACAGTGCTCCAATGCATTGGGTAAAGTGATGAATCTCATGAATAAATGTGAGATGATGTGTGAAAAAGATGAAATCTTGGTTCACAAGTATGTGTGGTAGTTAACCACTAATACATGATGTTTCATATTTATGCATTTCCACATTTCAAGTCTTATATTTTTGCTTCCTCCCATGTTCATGATATTTTTACCATGTTATGATTTTGATCACCCCATGCCATATTTTTATTATCTATCCTCTTAATTGGATTCTAGATCACCACTTTTTATTTATATCCTCGGGTGGCTACATTTACTACGGAGAGGACAAGTTAAAATAAGAATCAAGATAAAAATAAAATAAATTAATATTTATGCTTGATGTTGTATTTGTTAAGTATGGTTCTAGGTTTCCCAAGACACTAAAGCTTTGGATCCTATATATGTAAAAATATTATGTTGTTTATCTTTAAAATTAATTTATAGTAATTTAAGAAAAGGCAGGGTTGCTATAACCTTCTCTCAAATTAATTTTGGAGAACATGGAAGCACCTCTGAGATAGTCAAAAAGATTATTGATTTGTAGAAGAGGGTATCGATTCTTACCAATCATTAGATTCAATCTTCGATAGTCAAATCATAACTAAAATATCATGTCAACCATCTTTGAAAACAAAACAAGGTATCCCTAAGGTGACATACTCAGATGTATGAACACTTTATTATCCAATTCCTCCAACTGAGTTTTATGTTCCTAAAGCTCTACTGGTATCATTCTATATGGAGTAATATAAACAAGTTCTTTTCTTAGAAGAAACTCAATTTTGAACTCAACCTTCTCTCTCGAGAAGTAAACCTAATAAGTCCTTAGGAAACACATCCAAGAACTAATCTACCATGAGAGGAAGTAAAAATTTCTCTACTCCCCCCATCATCAAGCACATGACATTCCACTTGGGAAATGGGCTCACTCAATCACTAGAGAATGGGCCTAGCACAGACTTCATTGATATCCCATTCCCCCTGTGAACATAACTACTCCCCATGGGGATGTGAACATTACCCTGTCGTGGTAATAATCAATATGAACCTAATATAAAATCAAAAAATACACCACCAATATCATATCAAAACCTAACTTATCGAGCACAATCAAGTCATATAATAAATGGTACCCACTAACTTTAAGGTAGGACTACATTCATTGATGGATATTTTCTACTCGTACTAATAATGGTGTATCTATAGACAAAACCCCACACATATATTCCACTACAAGACCCAAAAAATTCATAGAATGAGTAGATATAAAATAATGTGGGTTACCCATATCAAATAAATCACTAGAAGTAATGGAATATTCATGAATCATACCTTAAACTATTGATAGTCTAGCCTCCCCACCTTCGCTGCTGGCTGAACTGCATGGAGCTGACCTATACCTATACCTCAGGCTTCAGTATTTGTTTTTAGTACTGCACTACCTTGATAATAAAGATTCCCTTCTCCTAGAGAACCATTCCCTATACCCTGATCGGTATGCCTAATAGAGATCCAACTACCTTCCTGGTATAGTGTAATCGACCCCCTTACTACACTCTACATCAGCTATTATCCTCTATCATTACACATATTTTTAGGGATCATATAGAACCTATTGACATTTCCCATCCTACCACATGCTCGGAACTCAAATGGGGGGTCGGGGCACTATCTATGCATGTTTCATGTCATGTTGCATAGATAACACAACACACGGTCGCCACTCTGAGAGGTCAAACCTCTTCCTTGGGTACTCTGTCTACCATAACCCTAGTGAAAACACTCAAAATATTACTTCCTACTATCAAAGTTTACAACAATGGGTTGTTGGGTTAGAATTATTACTTTTTACTGTTAGATTCCTTTATTTTTGGAAATCCCAAAACACTTTCTTAAAACATGTTTGCTAAATTTTTATTTCCTAAGTATTTTAGTATGTTTTTGTTGAAAACAATACATTTTACCTTACAAATAATTTTTTCAAATGAATTACAAATATAAAACTACTATTTTTCAATAAGATAATTGGATTTATTACACATATGATTATCAGAATTAAAATTAAATTATACTATGAGTTAGACTTATGTCTCATCCATCATGATAACAAAATTCATGACTATAAGAAACATTCTATAACTTATAATTAGACAGACTCCCAAAAATCATGTCACATTGACGACTGATAAGGATTTTATTCAGACTAACTGATGTTTATAATCATAATACAAAGATTTATTTTTATCGTAAGGAATATCATTAACATTGTAATGGTGTTAAGAAAAAATAACATTAGGGATTGAGTTAATAATGATATGTTAAGTTCCATCTGTCGAAGGCCATTGAAACAAACTTATAAATATGACCTTTTGAGCATCTCTTAATAATGGAGATTCATTGGAAGAGTTTGGAATATATTTCCTTTGAAAATCAAGTTTCCTGAAAATTTCATAGTGTGAAATACTAATTCTTAGTCTTTATAATTCGTTATAGAGTTGATAGTTCTATGAAATCCTTGTTAGGGTTATTTCCATACAAAAAATTTATTTTTTAATCTTGTATTGTCATTTTTGCGATCAAGGGATTCTAGGGATAGGAATATTGGAATATTAACCATTGGATTAAGGGATTTTTGGGATAGAAAGATAGATATCGATCTTCGTATTGAGGGATTTCAGGGATAAGAAGACATATATTGATCATTGTATCAATGGATTCTGGGGATAAGAATATGGATCTATTATAATCATTGCCTCAGGGGATTTCCTGGAATGGAAATATGGAAATTATTGTAATTATAAAATAGTGGATAACTATTTTCATGGTTATTTACTACATTATTATTAAGGATTAAAGACGTAAATATTTTAATATAGCTTGTAATTCTTTCTTCATGTTACTAGATATTTCTTTTTTATACATGTTTCCTTTTTCTGTGCATGTTATAGAAAGTTAGTCATCATATTTAGCATTCAATATAATTGGTTTTATTAGTGTGATTGTTAATATGATAAAAATAATAATTTAATGTTAATTAGATCAACTAAGATTTTGATTCTCTTACTCTGATATAATTAGAAGTTTTCTAGTTCCAGTTTTTTTACTCTGATAATTGGACTAATTATGAGTATGATAAATTTACTTTAAGAGGTGTTATGTTTTTTGTTTTTTAATGTTTTTTAAACTACAACATACCACCACCCTCTTGTAATTATTTCCAACATAAGCTAATATTATGATCCTATAGTTTGTATCATAGGAAGTTTATACTACTATATCTTTCTAATTGTTTTCATTCGTTACTTTTTGAGAGATTTAAATGTTTTAATATAAACATCTTATTTATAAAAATTGTTACTCTAATGTTTATTTGTAGAAAATAATTTATGTCCTTTTAATATGGTAGGTATGAATCTTGTATATCTTGAAAATTTTAATCCATGTCAAACACCATTTGTTTATAGGAATGAATATAAATATTGGAGAGATATAAAGAAGGTTTTTTTGAACAAAATTGGATTTGGTAACTTTTTGGTGCTTATTGGTAAATGTAATATTCCTGATAAACAATTTTCTACTTTTAAAAATGCTGATAGGTTGGAATAATATTTGAATTAAAAATTCATAAATACGTTACTATGTTCTATAAAAAGGAATATCTATAGTCATATATCATCTTTTGAAGCTCCAAATAGTATCTAGAGTGAATTAGAAGTTACACATTTTACTACATCCATTATCTAGGAAATAAGAGGAGAAATTCTTAGAGAAGATTACAAAGATTTTTATTTTCTTCTTGGAGAGATGGTTTCCAAGATTCACCAATTATTTTTGACTATTATAAATGGTTTACAATATCTTGTATAAAATGGACTTGATAATGAAATTATTGTGGAAAACATTATAGATATCATGACCAATGAATGAGTATAAAAAATAAATGTTGTTGATGATACAATGAATTTATCTAATCTTAATCCTAATGATTTGATTATAACCCTTATGAAGTATTGAAGAAGGCTTAAAATAGATGTTGAGAAAGTGAAAAACAAAAATGGTGGGGTTGCATTTGCTACAACTTAGAGATTTCCTTCAAATGTTTAATCAATTGATAGAGTTGTAAAATATTTGATGAAGAAGAAAGTTATTGTTCAGTCAGGTTATAGTAATTAAGAACATTTAGAAAATGAGGTAGAAAATATATTAAAAAGGATGAACAAGATTGTTAGAAAGAAATATTTTCAATACCGATATACAATAGCTCATAAAGAAAAAGGTGATAAGAAAGATTCTGAAATCACATTCCATGAATGTATGAAATCTAGACATATCCAACCAAAATTCCAAATATGAAAAGGAAATATTGGAAGGAAAATAATTCAGAAATAAATTCAAGAAGTACTATAATTCTCATTTCAATAATGTTTTAAAAGATCCTGAAAAATTGAGTTCCATTTCTGGTGATTCTTCTAAAACTTCGTCTGAGAATGATTGATCCAGACATAGGAATATTGTTCTTTTTTCTAATTTACCCATAGTAAATCATTATTTCATTGACATGGTACATATAGTTTAATTTTTTACAAACATGTCTTCAAATTAAAATTATCTTTATTTGAAAAAAATTACATCTAATAATAAAGAATATTCCTTATCAGAAGATAATACTCTTCCATGTAATGATGAAGATTCCAGATTGGAAATGTTTTTAGACCATGAAACTTTTATTATTTTTCAAAAGATTAAAAAAGAAAAGTCTAAACTTTCTAAGTCAGATTCTAGAATTACTATTTTGACTAATGAAATATCATATCATTCAAAATATCTTGTAAAACTATTTCTAAAAAATAATATTTTACAATACCTCAAAATTTTATTTCTGAGAAAAATGTTTTAGAAGGAAAACATAGTTCTAAACTTATATTGATGAGGATAATAATTTATTTATCAAACTGAAATCTAAAATTAATAGTTTTTATAAACTATTATAAAACTTCACCACTTGAAAGGAAAACATTTACATGATGTATAAACAAATTAGTCCTCATGTTAATAGTATTAGAATGGGTTTTACAAATACAAAACTGATTTTTAGAATCAATTAATTTATTCCTAAAAGTGAACCTTTTTTCAATAACTTCAATAGTGGTGGTCAGTGGAGGAAAAATAATTCAATAAATATATTTTGATATCTTGGTTTTCATAAGGAAAATTTTCCTATGAAAATGTTGTTACCCTAGATTTTGTTTTTTGAAAATACCAGACCCAGTAAGGTTTGGGTTCTAGAAAACTAATCATTTGTTTTCAGGATAACAAATATAGTACCACTAAAAAAATCATTTAGTTCTTGGATAGTGGATGGTATAATAGCATTAATGGAAAAAAAGATTTATTCAATTATATAATCATGTTGAAAAATGTTAATATAACATTCATAGATAATTATCAATGAGAGACTATTAGACTATGTAACATTGTTTTTCTTGGAAAATATCTTATTTTAAATGTTTTATTCAGGTTTGGTATTAAGAGCAATATTATAGGAATTATTCAATTATGTGATGAAGGATTCCTTTTTAAATTTAGGAATAACAAATGTTTAGTACATAGATCCACGATTGTATTTATTCTTTCTATCAATTAGTATGATAATGTTTACAAACTGAACTTATAAGACCTTAAGAGCCAAGACCTACATTGTATTAGTGTAACAGTGGATCAATCTTGGTTATGGAATAAAATTTTAGGACACTATAACCTTATAATATTATCTATATTGATTAATACAGATCATTTTAAGGATCTATATAATCTTAGGTTTGACAATTCAAAAGTCTATGACCCTTGTCAATATGGTTAGCAACATAAGTCATGTTTTTAATATATTAGTGAGGTATCAAATTCTGGTGCTTTATAGTTAGTGTGTATGGACTTATTAGGTCCTACACAAATAGTATGTATTGGTGGAAAATAATATGTGTATGTTTTAATTGATGATTACACTAGATATACTAGGTTTTATTTCCTACAAATAAATCCCAAGCCTTTGGTTATTTTAAAACATTTGTAACAAGAGTTAAAAATGATAAAAACCTCTCCTTGTTAATTATTCATAGTGATCATGGAGAAGAATTTAAAAATTATGATTTTGAAACTTTTTGTAGTAAGTGTGGTATTGATCCTAAAGCTTAAAAACCTAGAACCGCCTACAAAAATTGGTTAAATTGAATGAAGAAATAGAATTTTTCAAGAAATAAATAGAAATATGCTATATGAATACTTAGTTGCATAACTTTTTTGGTATGAAGTAGTTAGTATGGCCTTCTATACCATAAATTGAGTTTTAATTATATATTTTATTAATAAAAAACCATAAGTGTTGTGTATATAATGGAAACCAAAAGTTTAATACTGCAATATTTTTGGTTACAATGTATCCATCTTGAAAACTAAAGATAACATACATAAATTTTCAACTAAATTGGATGAAGGAATATTTTCAGGTTATTTGACACTTCTATGGATTGTTGAGTTTTTAATAATAAAATTTGTACTACTGGGTAAATAGTACATGTTATGTTTGATGAAATGGATCCCTTTGTTTTCAAACAACATCAACATAAATATTTGGATGTTATTTATAAAACTGATTTTCAAACTCTGTTATAATGTTATTATCATAAGTAAATAACTCAAGAATTTGTTTCTGAAGTTATTCCATAAGAATATATTCTACCCGTTATTGGAGAATGTACTTTTGAGAACCCAAGAAGTTAGTTTTATCTTAGGAATCATTCTAGTGAATGTTTCATAGGTGATGTAGATCAACTTGTTAGGACTATAAGTTCTTTAAGGAATGAAACAGAACATCTAGATTTCTTATTCCAATTTGAACCAAATATTACTAGTGATGAGTATTGGATTAACTCAATGAAAGAAGAACTCAATGAGTTTTAAAATAAAAAAGTTTGAACTCTAGTTTAATGACCTAAATAAACTTCTATAATTTGTGTAAAATCGGTATTTCGGAATAAATGTGATGAAAATTGCATAATTGTTAGAAATAAAGTTATACTTGTTGGTAAAGGATATAATCAGAAAGATGTAATTGATTATGAAGAAACTTTTATTGTGGTTTCAAGACATGAATCTATTCAAATACATATATACTTTACAACATTCATTAATTTAAATCATTTTCAAATGGATGTGAAGTGTTCATTTCTTAATGGATATGTTTAGGATGAAGATTATGTAGAGAAACCACTTGGTTTTTAAAATAAAAAAGATCTAAAATACATTTATAAACATACAAAACATTTATATGGACTTACACATGTTACTTTATCTTTGTATAATATATTAACTGGATTTTTGTTACCGAATAATTTTTAAGGGAGCAGTCGATCCAGCTCTTTTTATTAAAAAATTTAATAAAAATATAATGATTGTTAATAATTATGTTAATAAAATTATATTTGGTTCAACTAAACAATATTTAATAGATTCCTTTTAGGATCTTTTTAAATTTGAGTTTGAAATGAGTATAATGGGTGAGTTAACATATTTTCATGGTTTTCAAATTTCACAAAAATTAGACGGAACTTTTATATCTCGACATAATTATATAAAATATACATTTTTATAAATTATTATATGACAATAATAAATGTATTAGAACTCCTATTGGTACCTCCAATGAGTTATATCTAGATGAGGCAAAGAAACCAATCGATCAAAATGTTGTTAGAGTTATGATAGGATGGTTTTTGTACATAACTACTAGTCATTTGGATTTAATTTTTTCGATATTATTATGTGAAATATATCATGAAAATAAAAAATAATCCCATTTAAAACTTATGAAAATAATATTTTTTTATCTTAAGGTAACTATGGATTTAGGAATTTTTTATTCTTTTGGAAATGTTTTTTAACTAATTTTTTTCAGATGCTTCCTTTGGTGGTTGTAGAATGTATAGGAAAACTACATTTTGATGTTTTTATTTCATATGAGATTCTTTAGTTTATTTGTCATGTTAATAACAAAACATGGTAGTACATTCTACTACTGAAGCTAAATATCTGGCAGTTGTAAGTTGTTGTGCTCAAGCATTGTGGATGCAACACACACTCACTGACAATGGAATTATTTTTACTAAAACACAAATAATTTGTGATAATAAAAGATTCATTTCTTTAATTAAAAACATATCATGTCACTCATGTGATAATAACATACATATAAGATTCCATTTCCATCAGGATTACACTTATAAAGGACATATAAATTTACAGTTCATCCAAACGCATTATCAAATTGTTGATATTCTTACAAAACCATTATGTTTTGATATATTTGAATATATTAAACAAAATCAAGTAATGATAAATTTAAAGTAATCTTTTACATATATTTATTTTTGACTCATCTCTTTATTTTATGATTATCATTTTCATTGGGGGAGTACAAATCTTTTTTCAAAATATTTTAATTTTTCTTAAAGCATTTAGTTTATTAAAATTGTTGTTTTTTCTAAAAATTATATCATAATGAGTTTTCTATACTCACATTTTATTAAAAACATAGTTCAGAGTTAGAATTCTCAAATAGTTTTCTAGACTCATAAATTCTTATAAAATTTATGGATTCTGTTTTTGTTATGATTAAATTTTCAGAGTAAAAAATTATCATATTCAGATTAATTTTTAAACAATAATAATAATTTTTTATAAAATAAAAACTATAGTAATTAGATTTCAAAATAACTATCATAAATTATTTTACAAAAACCAAAAAGAAGAGGCTAATCATAGTAATGTATCTTTTAACATTGAAATTTACTCTTCTATTATTTTATTTTTTCACTATTTTATTACTTTACATTATAATGGTTATTATTATTATAATTTTTCTGTAAATTATTTTTTGATTTCAAAATTTTAAAATTTTCATAGTCGACATAGTCATCACATCAATGAAAGTATAAAAAAACATTGACAGTTCAAAAAAATTAAACTTATTAACTATCAGGTAATATTGTTTTTTAATATCTACTATTAGTCATCTTATGGAATTCAAACCATCACTCTTAGTACCTATATAATATTTTGTCACCCTATGTCCCATGTCATTTCATTATAGTTTTCAAAACTATGTTTTTGCACCCCTAAAAGGCCCAATACAATAACATTTATTTTCATCCATTCTCTAGTTTTAAAATCTTGATCTGATGGAAAAAAATAATATTATGCTAAGTGGATCATGTTTTGGTAAATATTGGTTGAAAGATATTGGTTTGAGAAGTATGATTCATCTCTTAAGATGATAATTTCACTCCAATGATAAAAGTAAATATGTGTTGAGATGCCGAGGAAGGAACTTGATCTTTTTTATCTATAAGTAGTATCTGAATTCAATGAGTCAGTGCAATTTATAAAAGAACATAATAGGGAAAAAATTTATTTTACAATGTTTATAAAGAGGTATACTTTATATTATGGAATATTTTTTAATTTTGTAGGAGGTCCCTTGGAAGGAGAAGAATATTTTCTTTCTTACAATCTTCTTAATAATATTGGAACATTTAAAAAGAATAAAGTAGAATATTATTTGTATTCATAATTTTAAAAAGGAAATTTTCCCACCTCGCACTAGATAAAAGATTCATTTATTTGTAGATTTAAGGTAACGTGATCATGAGGAAGGGAGATAGATATACATTAAAGGTTTTGAAATATTTTGTTTTGGAATAATTGATTAACATGAGGAAGATACTTTGGGTCAAGTTTATCTTTATCACAGTAGATAATATCAAAACATCTTCAATAAATTAAAATTTTATAATGTTTCTATCCTTCATAAGAATTTTTCTTGTAAAATTTATGGATATTTTTAAAGTGGAGAAAATATCATATTCTGTCTGAGAATAACATTACTTTATCACTGATGAAACAATGTCTAGAATGAAGTTGGATTTTGATTCCAAATAAAATAAGTTTACTGATGAAGTTAATTGGGAGACCTTCGATGCCGAACCATTAAGAAAACCTGAGGATGATAAGAAATATAAAATAAATGATAAGACTTATACTCAAAAAAAGGATGAAAGAAAAGAATATACATGGTAATTTTTTTTGAATAAATGATGAAACCTAAGGTGCATAAGAAGCCTAGGGATCTAGAGTTTAGAATTAATCCCACAAAGAATAAGAAATTGAAGATTTGGGCTATAGAAATGTTTTAATAATAAGTAAATAGAAATAAGTAGAATAAGATATTTTAAGAAGATAGACTTTGAAACATTGTTTAATGGATTTGAAATAGATTTAGAGAATATAGTGCTTATGACATCCCATAACGATAATATTATTAAAAAAGTAGGTTAAGTGTTTAAGAAACATTCATCATCTCTTCTCATATCCCTTATATGATATAAAAGGGAAAAGTAAATGTTGATGTTTAAAATCAATCTCAAATATTCTAGAAAAATATTCATAATCTAATTAATCTAGAAATGGATATTTGAAAACTACCAGGATTTTGGAAGAAGATATTGATAAAGATGATAAGGATGTTGAATTAGAATAAAATGAGGAACAATAATAATAATTATAATAATATGGAGAATTATAAGAAGAAGAATAAATTTAATTTGAAGAATAAGAGGAGGAATAAAAGGAAGATAATAAATAATTTGATAGTAAAGATAATACATTATATAAGGATTAATTGGAATCATCCTCATCCTTATAATGTTTACCCTCCAAATATAGTAAGGATGATAAGACAGAAAGTTATTAGAAAGATAAATTTTATTTAGAAAATAAAATAGAATCGTCGTCAAATAAAGAAGAAGAGAATGATCATTAGTTCTAGACCAAAGCATATGACAAAGTCGAATCACGTAGGATATTGAAATTCTTGAATTGTTAGATAATAAAAAAGTTAAAAATAAAGATAAAAAAAGGAAACAAAGATGATATTGGAACTATTAGAACAAAACCTCCTAAGGTGGAGCCTCATAAATTAGACTTAAAGGCAATTATATCTCAAAAAAATTTGATTATCATATTCATGTTTTGAGGGGATTAAAAGAAACAATGACATACTTTCCAAACCATTATATAAGATTCCAAACCATTAATAATTGTCTTTGATAGAAACTAGATTAAATAAATGATTTAACAGAATCACTGATTTCGATTAAAGATAAATTGAAATCTTTTCCATAAAATTCTTGTACTCACAAAAGATCGTGTAATAAAATGGTAAAGTGGTATGACCAGGTCGACTCTAATATTCATATGAATGATGAATATTTTGATGAGGTTAAGAAAAATAGGTTAGATTCTGATGAATATTTCAACATATTAACATCCTACCTAGTAGATACAGTTAAATTTTTGGAAGAATTCATAGATTCCATGGATGAACAAACTAAGGAGGTAAATATTTTTTAAAAAATATTTGAAATATATAATTAGATATAAGAAAACTCTAATAGTGTGATGATGAAATGATTATAATGAGGGATTAGAATAATTTTTTTTGAGGAAGTCAAATATTTAAAGACTCAATACTAGATGAAAGAAGAAAGGATAGCAAAAATGGTTAAAGATCAGAAAAACATTAAAAATTTGAAACCATTCATAAAAAATATTATTAAGAAATAATGATTATTTTTATTTTTATTTCTTGATATATTTCCTTTTCATCTTTTTATAAAACATTTGAATGATTTTGTAGAATTACTTTTCATCCAAACATTATTTTCTTGAATGTTTTCCAATTCTGATTGGTCATATATTCTTTCATACTTACATTGATTATTAGTTAGTTCAAAATTGTTTAGTTTTATATTTTTATAACATTTAAATAAATATTAGATCCTTCCCATTCCTTTTTGAAAATCACAAGTGGGGAAAATTTTATATTAATAGGGAGTATTTATTTCAAAGGTAGAATGTTTTATCAAAAGACTAAGATAATATCTCTAGGGGGAAATTTTTATAAGTCAGAGAATTTATCTCTGTGGAAGAACTGTTCTGATACTCTACATCATATTCGGAATCGTATTTAAAAGAGTTAAAAATAGAGGGGGAGTTATGTCGTAAAGAATAACTTCATAGTTCATAAAAGAACAACGGACTATATGTTTTTCAAATTTATTTTTTCATTTAATTTTTATGGTTTGTGCTTTAGAAAAAGGGGGAGATTTTTGAGTAAAAAGTATTAATTCATACTTTTCCATTCCATAGTTTTGTAAATCACAAAAAACATTCTTAATTCATGTTTACTAGATTTTTATATCCCATGTGTTTTAATATGTTTATTTAGAGAACATTAAATTTTACGATATATATAAAAGGTTCTAATTAATTATAAATATAACCCTATTATTCTTCTATAAGATCATTGGATTGAGTTTACATATGATTACTGTCACAAACCAGGCCGGGTCGGATGACGACCCGGCGCCCGACCAGGTCCGCGACATGGCCCGAAGGGTGTTCTCGATCCCCACGGGCTGGCATCTAGTGTCGGGCATCAAAACAAACCAGTTGGGAATGTTTTGTCCCATAACAAGATAAATAAACATAAAATGAACAAGCATATAAATAAAAGAAAATAAACTGAACAACGTGGCAGCGGAAAAAAAAGAAATAATCTATGAAATGTGACATACCTCAGGTGCCCCTGTGGATCACCATGGTACGATAACCCCGATCGCTCCCAAAAGTGATCCAAGACTAAAACCTGCAACTGAAAAGTAAATCAGGCGTGAGAACCGAGATGCTCAGTAGGAATTCCCAAACTATAACCACACCCTATGCCTCCGCCTTTAATAAGAAATCCAATAATGGCAGTTTGAAAATAAGATATAATAATATAATGTTTTCCCTTCTTTTAAAATTCAAGTAATGAGTTTTCATTTTCAAATAAATCATTTCACTCTTACTACATTTTTAAAATAGGTTCCAAGAATGCATTAACATTTCAAAATGAAAAGAAACTAGTTTGGGATAAAATGTGATTTTCTTTTTACAAACAAGACATCAGGTATGAAACAGCTGAAAATAAAGTTACATCGTTAGCAGCATGAAAAAAATGAGCACCATGGGAATTCCCTATAGGCAGCTAGAACAAGTGGGAACCTAAAGACCTCGTACCTCAGTGAAATGTGGCTTAGAAGGCCACGACCCTCAGAAAACGTGGCTTATAAGGCCACTGCCCTCAGAAAACGTGGCTTAGAAGACCACGACCCTCATAAATTCATATGTTTAGTTAGTGTTGTTGCGTCAATCCTGCTAGACAAACCGGGATGAACCCCTGCCGTGTCATCCAGCATACTAGTCCTGGTCACCCACCTTGATACCCAGGTTTCCCATTGTGCTCTATTTCAAATGGTGGTGAGTTTTCTTTATCAAGCAATCAAACAACTACATTACCCTTTCTTTATCTAAAACTCATTTAACCTTTCATCACAGCACTCCCTACTAAAGTACATTCCCCCTCTTTACACCACACAATAACGCACAAGCCTTTACACTAGGCACACATATCACAAACTACTCATTAACACTTGCATCACATTTTTATTTTCAAATTTAGGGGAATGACTCAAAAGGGGTTTTCTATTTTCGCAAACCAAATCCTAAAGTGCCAAACGAGCCTCAATAGAGGTTTTTTTCTATCTCATAAAACATTCTTAAGATGCCAAACATGCTTAATTACATAAAGGGAATATTTTTTTAAAATCAACCGGCCAAAAAGGCCAAACACCTTTGGAAATACGCATTACCAATACAAAACCACTTAAGAAATCAATTTTTTCCAAGCAAAGTCACTTAAGACCAACGACATTGAAATACATTTCAATTGACCAATACAAGGCATAATAGTTCCTAGAAACCGCAATCAGATGCCATGGCATAAATATATATAGCATAGTGTATAACATATTTTTAAAACAATCAAGCAATTATGAATTTCAAATTAAAAGCTTTGGCATAGGGGACCTACCTCAAGACACGCAGCATTTGACGATGGCAGCCCGAGACTGCTTCACCTACACACATATAAATTTTCACATATATATATATATATATATCCTTTGATCCAGGAACATATTCCCCACGCCATGAGGGAACATGCGCAAGGAGGATATGTGTATATACATGCCTACCCATGTATATATATGTAGGCGTTTGTTGTCAACCACACGAACTCACCATGCGACGACCAACGCACTACAAGATAATTTAATAAATCAATCAAAACATAATAAAACATTCCCAAGATGCGAAACCAGACCTCACTCCAAAGACACACTCAATTTCACGTAGGAAAAGACACTTTAAAAATCAAACACAGACTTAATCTTTTTGAAGACCACTTTCGCACCACACACGCAATTGAATAAATCAATAAAACCATTTATGAAACACTTTCAAATTAGCACTATAAAATTTTCACCAAAAACTCACCCAATTTCATATAAAAACACCACATTAAAACTGAATCCAAAGCGCAACCATACCAAAATAGGTTTTTCATTACTCAAACTATTTATAATTTCACTTCAGAGGTGCGCAATAATTTCAACATGCCAAAATAATACATTTTTCCTTCAAACCAAATTTTTAATACACTCGCACCTCAAGTGCTTTAGAAAATATTTCACACTTTCAAAACAAGGCTTGAAACTCATTTCAAGAAACACTACAATACAATGTGCAGGACACACAACCATTTATTTTGTAGAAAAATTCATTTTTAACACTTATACAAATTAAACTATTACCAAAACATACTTTGCACACCTAAAATAATTAATTGAACCTTTCCAAGAATTTCCACAACATAACCTATATGAAAACATAAACAATACTAAAATAAACTCAATTCCATCACACATGCATGTCAAAATATTCATAGGACACAATTTGCACCACCCAAAATAATTAAAGAACAAGCTAAATAAATTAATCCAGACAAAACCTTCATCAAACAACATTAATAAATGAAATCACTTACCATTGGTGTCGAAAGCCCTAAATTTTGAATCGAAGCACCAATTGCGCACCAAAAAAATCGCAAACAACAACAATTAACCCTAAAACAAGGCATAAAAATAAATAAAATCAACACCTACGCAAGGAGGAATGAAATTACCGAAAGGAGGTCCATCCGGCAAGAGAGGTGCATGGAAGTGTCCAACCAGAAGGGGGGGCTGCGCGCGGCGGCTGCTGGCCGGGGGAGAGGGAGCCAGGTCAGTCCGCCAGAGGAGATAAGGAGGTCCGGTGAGGGGGGGGGGGCGTGGCTTCGGGCGAGGCAAGCGGGACGGCAGGCGCTGTTGCGGCAGGGGTCGGAGAAGGAGGAGGAGGCGGCGAGGGCGGCGACTGGAGAGGGAGGAGGCGCGGCGAGGGCGGCGGCCATAGAGGGAAGAGGCGTAGCAATCCGACGGGGAGAAGGGGGTGCGGGCATAGTGTTCGGCGCTGGGGGGGAAGAGGGGTAGCGCGACGGGGGGGGATGCGCGAGCGAGAGACGGTGAGGGAGGAAGGAAAAAAGGAAAAAAATAAAAAAAATAAAATAAAAAAATGAAATAAAAATAAATAGATAAAATGAAATAGAAATACAAATAAATAAATAAAATGAATAAAATGAAATAAAATAAATAAATGAAATCTGAAAGCATAATCAAATTCCTAATTAAAATATTAACTAAAATAATAATAATAAAATTATTAACTGAGTACGGACATCGCGCACGGTCTCACGCGCGGGGTCACGCGCATGGTTGCGTGTCTCAAAAACAACACATTAAATAAAAAACAATCCCTTAACAAAAATTAGGGGTTTTGCAGGGCGCGCATACGCTCACGCGTTCGTATAAAAACAAGATTTTCTTTTAATTTAAAACTGGTTCAAAACATAGTTCAAAAACGAGACCCAAAATAATTAAAATTAAATAAAGCATCGGGTCGGGGTGTGACAATTACTAGACTTACCTTTAAATCATAGCAAGAGTTATACTTTTCTTTTGTCTATCATACTAACTAAATTCATGACTATCATACTGATTCTAGTACCACTAATCTGACTGAATATACAAAATATTATCATATTGAAATTTGATAAGGACTTCCATCTGACTAGTTAAAGTTTATAATTGGAATACATATACTTATCTCTATTTTAGAGAATATATTTAACACTATAATGGTGATAAAAAATGATGTTTGGGAATTTAGTTACAAATGTGCTATCAAATTCCATCACTATGAGGTTATTGCAACAAACAAAAAGATATGACCATTGTAGTATCACCTATAAATAACGAGTCATTTTAAGAGTTTGGAGTATATTTCATTCATAACTCAAGTTTTCTGAAGATTTATTATCATGAACTTCTCATTCATAATCATTTTATTTCTTTTAGAGTGTTGATTTTTCTATGATATCCTTGTTATGTTTTTTTTCTTATGAACAATTAATTTTGTAGTTGTATCCAATCATTGTTATGATCGAGGGCTTTAGGCGATAGAAGATGGTGTATCTGATCATTCGGATCAAGGGCTTTTAGGGATAGGAAGACAGACATTGATCATTGTATTGAGGGATTCTAGTGAAAGGAAGATAGTAGCTGATAATCATATCGAACGATTTCCTAGTAAGGAAAGATAGAATTTATTGTAAGTATAAAATAGTGGATACCTTTAGTCAATGTTATTTACTACCTTACTCTTATGGTTAAAAGAGTTAAATTTTTTAATATATCTGGTAAGTCATTCTTTTAATTACTATTTATTACTTTTTTATAATATTTTCTACTTCACAATGCATGTTATATAATGTTATCCATTATATTAAGATTTTCATAAAAATGGTTTTATCGGTGTAAATTTCAATAAGTTAAAAACAATAATTTGATATTAATGGGATCCCAGTTGATTCAAATTCTTTCACTCTAATATAATTGTAAATTTTATGGTTTTTATTTTATTACTCTGATAATCATACTAACTCTGAGTTCAATAAATTTATTTCATCAGTTTTTTTTATTTTTTAAAACTAAATTTCACCCCCCCAATGTAATTATTTCCTTCATATGATACTCTTATAGTCCTACATGGGTCACCCAACTAGAACCACATATCCACCACTAGATGTTTTCTTTTAAATTCCCTTCCAAAATAAGGGTCTATTCCACCACCTATGAAAACTTATTTAAATAAAATATATTTACCTGAGACATGATCTCATGAATAAGTCTATCCTAAAGGAATATTTTCAAAGCTACCTTATCCCAACATAATGTTGTAAAAAATACTTGAAATTCAGTGAAGCGGCTAGCGTAATCCATCATTATCAAAGTCCCTTGGGTCAACCTCATAAATTTTGAATCCTTCTCCAAGCTCAAGGTATCAATAAATAGATTTTCATGAAACATTTCTTGGAAATCATTCCATAACATACCTTCGGTCTACTTAGTATGAACCAAAATATCCCACTAGTTCTTTTCCAGTCCCTATAACACATAATTCACCAACTTGGCTCAATTTTCATGAGGGGTACCAAGTGATGTAGAATTGTCCGAATAGACACTATCCAGATCATGGCTACCTCAATTCCTCCATCTCCAATAAACATTGGAGTATACTACATTGTAAAATCTTTGGTAAAGACAAACATAGTCGACACAACCCGCCCTAGATCCTATTCTATCACATTTATTAAATGAGAAAAGTTCTCTTGGAACTGATCCTGCCCTTTATTACCCTAGATCAATGGGGTTTCTTGATCTACAATAAGAGGATTGTTCATAGAGATATCCTTAAGTCTCTGAACTAGCACACATTTTCATTGTGGTATCTCTCTACAATTCCAAAAACACATATAAAAACACAATACATAATTCTTCCATAGTTATAAAAAAATAAGACTCTCTATTATCCATAAAGAACCCATTATTCATTAAATAACCCAATAGATATTATAAAATATATATCACTACCCTCATCTATCCCTACCATGTGTCATGGTAAATATGGGGTTGACCAAATTACATATTCACAAGTCTTTTATTAGACACCATTTTCTCACAATTTTACCTTCACAACAGAAATCATTCCAATTTAGGTACCTTCTATATTTACAACTCATCACCACCAAAATTTTTACCCATTCATGAATCTATATTAGGAATTATTCATTAACCATTATATCACACACATTTTATTTACCATATTACATCATCTCTATTAAATACCATTTCTTTCAAATTTCAAGGAATGTGAAAAGCATTCTACCCTTCAGTTCCCACATGTATTTTCCATGTGTTCCTACCTTGGTGCATTTCACATATATCCCTAGGTTCCTAAAATGATTCATGTATGTAAAACCTCACACCATTATGTATATAATAAAAAATCTATAAAATAGTCACATCACACAATAATTACATCACCCACGGTGAAATATTATCCAATTGTAACAACAAACATCATGAAAAGTAATCCCACCCTAGGTACTTGGATTTTCCCTCATACATGGGTAAGCTACTCCCAT
This sequence comes from Viscum album, assembly GCA_963277665.1. Lineage (NCBI taxonomy): Eukaryota > Viridiplantae > Streptophyta > Magnoliopsida > Santalales > Viscaceae > Viscum > Viscum album. Next base: position 2,037,029,486 of record OY728120.1, on the reverse strand, counting down.
GACTAAGCACATTGGTAAGTAAAAACATATCATAGTATCATGTATACCATTCACAAAAATTAATACAATAGAAAATAAAAACTTCTCTAATTCTAATTTGAAACATTTCAACTCGGGTGCCTCTAATCGGGTGCCTAGAGACGGTTAGCCACCTGACCAAAGGCATGCCTCCCCATACACCAAAGGATTCTAACTAGAAGATAGGTTCTACTAGAACATGTGTGGAGATTATATCCTATTTATTATAGTCATCCATAGTAGAGAAAATATGAAATAAAATAAACATGTAAACCATAACATGCTTCACCAACAATTTCCCAAAATTAGGTACACTCCCACAACCAAATAGTAAATATGTTATTTCAGGTCATACGGTGCCAGGTGAAAGGAAACCCAAATAAATACATGATGCATAATCCCCAAAACATGTCTTGACTCCAATTATGTATTCCTCATCAATACACCTCCCACATCCAATTCAACCATCTATCATAGATAATTTTCCCTTATCTTGACCTCCAACCATGATGATGGCTTGGGTACCCAATGGAGTGTTGAGCAGGGTGTGAGTACAACTCTGTAGGCCACTACTAATGGTGTCTATAAAATATATTGTCTAAATAGTTATTGTATACAGGTACATAATCAATAACAAGACAATGAGAATATTAATCGGGTTCCATTAGTTAACAATATTCTCTTTAGCCACTTACCTTTTTAATTCCATGGGTAAGACATTTCATCAAATACACAACAGCCAATTCCAATCATATATACATTTCATAATTTGGGAAGAATAAAGTTCCCTACATCCCTAGGTAAAAACATTTTAAAAAAAAAAATACATAACACTTACCTCAGATCCTCGGTCAAGGTATTCATATCCTATGCATTCATTAAGGGCATAGAGCCTCAGTTCGACACTTTAACCTATTCCATATAGGGGTTGGGATTATGGCCTCATTCAAACCCCATCCATGGGTATAGAACCTAAAGTCCAATACCACACTCATATAACTAATCTATGTGCACATTATTCTTTATTCATTAACATATATACCATTCACAAAACATAACTCATTTAACACATTTACCGTTTAAAATTCACAGTTCATTCAAAACATATACCATATTAATGACTTAACCCATTAAAAAATGTACCGTATACATGCCTTAACCGATAAAAAAATTTTACATTATCATCCATATTTCATTTAACATATTCACATTACCCCAAACGCACCCTCATTCCACATTATCAACTAAACAAAATTAAAATCAATTTCATTTAACATCGCACATTAACAAGACAAATACAATTCACATTGGGTTTATTCCATAATTTTTTTTAAGATTCTAAACATAAATATTATAGGTTTTATCTCATAAAACATCCAATTATATATTTAATAACCCAGTCCCATGTTCATGAAATCGGCACACCCCATGGGGGGCCCTTAACCTGATTTATTCATCCTCAATGCATCCCATGAGAATCATGTAGGGTTAAATTCATCAGTTAACCAAAAAAATTATCAATTATTACTAAGGAAATGAAATTCACACTAAGAAGGTACAATATCACAACCACAAACACATTAAATAAACATCAAAACTTTGGGATATAACATTCAGACCACCTACCTCAATTTCATAAATGAATGCTCATTCAACCTTGGCCTCTGATCTAAACATAAACACCCTTCAAATACCTAACCTAGAAACTACTGAAAAATAGGGTTTTAGATCTTTTTAAGAATAAAAATGATTACACATTCCCTATTCCAAAAAAAATGAAGAAATATTAGTGTTAGACTAACTTGGATTTTCAATCTTCACTCTACTGTGCTCCAAATGGCTTAGAAATGAGGGAGATAGATACATGGGATGTTTGGGAGGAAGGGTTTGTCCCCCTTATAAATTATAGGAAGTATTTTTAAAAAAATAGGGAAATAAAACATAAATCCTAAGGGTAGAAATGGTAAATTTCCCCATTTTTAATGTGGTGCACAGTTTGGAAACATGGTTGTGCCAATCATGTGTCAACAATGTTCCACCATATGTACAATAGGGGGATAAGTCTCATGGATTCCTAGGGAGACCGTACAATTTTTTAATCCATGCAGTATCTATGTGGGGTGGCTCTATCCAATCACAGACAGTTTGGTCCCCCCATGCATGGTTTTACCAACAATTAATCATCTCCTCCAGGAAAGCATGGTTATTTAACAAAGTTACTACTAACCATGCACCAACCATTAAACCTGCAATGGATGTCGTATATTTCTACTCTTTCCTGTCATGAACCCCTAAGACACCCTTGATCCTCCTCATAAACTCTAGAAGCATTACATTTACCATATTAAGGGGATTTAAACCAAAACATAAATAAGAACATACCTCATTAGATTTCTGGGATCTTACATTATTATTATGATATTGGTTGTTGTCTAAATTTTAAATTTATCATAATTATTGCACTAGATTCAGAATTATATATTACGATTTAAAATTCAAGGTGTTATTCATGAACTTATTGTCCATATTAAATTTTTAAGATATGATTCTTAGTGGAAGTAAGAAAAAATTTATCAAGACTTGTGATCTATATAGGTATTTCCATCCTAAGAAATTCCATATTACCAGAGTTAGAGATGGGACAATTATAAATATATTATGGAAAATTATAATAAATAATTATGGCTATAAATAGAAACCTATTACTTCATAGCATGATGAAATGATGCTGGGCAACTTATGGAGACAGAAAAATCCATACTTTAATGGAACGAAAAATCCATTAGTAGAGGAACAATGGATTGATTCCTTGGAAAGTATATTTCAATCTTTGAGGAGTAATTAAAAGGAGAAGTTTCTTCTAGCTATTTATTGTTTAAGGAAAGAGGTTGATCAATTATGGTCATTGACTCAAAACTCTATGGAAGTAGAAGAGATATATGGTATTAAATGGGAAAAATTTTAAGGTTATATTATTAGAAAAATTCATTACATATGAGAATAAAGATGATTTTAAAAGGTAATTTTTAAATTTTTTAAGAAGGGAAAAGTAAAATATTTCTATATTTGAGGATAACTTTGATAGATTGTTAAGGAATGATATAGAACATGTATTTACCTTTTAGAAAATGGTTAATTTTTTCATATGTGGTCTAAATCTAAGATATTGGACGGTTTTGTTGTATCAAACATTTTTAACTTATGAATATATAGTATCAAGTTACATCATGGTAGAGAAATATTTATCCAAGTCTTATATTTTCAAAGGAAATCAATAAAAAATGGTTGATCAATATGTTAAGAAAAACATGGTATGATGGAATAAGGGAAGACTGGGATTTTAGAAATACAATAATTATTGAAGGAAACAACCTAATACATTCTTAATGGGATTGTGAGTTTTTTTATTTGTGGTGAAAATCTCCATTGGGCTCATTATTCTAAGGGAAAGAAATAATCTTCTAATATTCAGTGCTTAAATAATAATGATATGGGTGTTATACAAACGAATTCCATAGGTGTTAAGGTAATCAACCATAAAACAGGCCTAGGTGGAAGTCAAAATCTAATATAGATTATTTTTATGTTTTTAAATATGCTGGAACAAGTAAATTGGTTATAAATTTAAAACTATATAATGCCTTATTTGGTACTAGCTAAAAAATATTTTATATATGCTAAAAATGTTGATAAATTCACTAAATCTTTTCGGAAGGATTTTTTAATCACTAAACCATGTGGAGATCTCATTGTAATTAGAATTTATTCGCACATCTTGGTTACGATTCATAGACATTACCAAGATTTAACTTGGTTGTTATACTTATGGTTGAATTTAATTTAATCCTTCTAATTTATTGGTTAAATTTGGTCAAACATATTTTAAATAGAATTAGTTTGTACTTATTTATGGAAAATTTTTTGTTAAGAATTTGGTTTTATTATTTGGGATTTATAGAATAATTAATCACTTATTTACAAGAGGTTTTATTCATATTGAATATTATCTTAACATTTTCTGAAAATTTTGGTTTTAGTAAATGTATAGAGACATGATTAATAACATGTAATTATTTTTTGGATCTTATGACCCATAAAAAATTATTCTCCATGATTTAGGAAAAAAAATTCAACATAATTATTAATTATCTAGAATATTACATTAAAAAAGGTTGAAAACTGATCAAAACACAATTTAAGGTTAAATTGAAACACATGTGGTGCACATATGAAAGATTCGAAATTACTAACTTCTAATGATGAAAAGAAACACGAAAAAACTACTATATTTATACTATATGAGCATAATTGAAAAATATAAAAAGAAATTTATATGATTAATTTTTTGAAATAAGTTATTAATATGGTTATTATTATAATTCTACATGTTGGAAGGAATCCAGGAATTTTGAGATAGATTTAATATAACAGAACTAAGTATGGGTTTTGGTTAATCCTCTAGTTAATTAAATCACTTTGGGTAAAAATGAGTTTTCAAAAGAAAAATATTATTGGAAGGTAATGTGAGTACCTTTAAAGATATACTAGTGTCTAAAGGGTTTAAACAGCATCAAGTAATAGATTATGGTAAAACCTTTTCTTTGGTATCCATGTTAAAATCTATCATCATTCTATGTAATATATCATCATTCCATGATGATGAGATTTGGAAGATAGAGGTAAAAAATTCTTCACCTAATTGGAACCTTCAAGAAGATGTTTATATAACAAAACAAGAAGCTGTTGTGACTCCAAATAATTCCAAAAGTGTATGAAAGATACAGATATTCATTTATGGATTGGAGTAAGCATCCAAGTCATAAAACATTAAATCAATTAATTCATAGAATAATTTGGTTTTATTAAGAATGATTGTGATACATGTATTTATAAGAGGTTTATTAAAAGACTTGTTGTTATACTAGTACTATATTTTTAATGCATATTACTTATTTTAAATGACATAATAGTCATACAGTTAGTTATAGACCGGTTTAATAAGTGTTTCCCCATAAAGTATATATGTGAAGCTTCCTATATACTTGGTATCAGGATAATTTTTCATAAATCCAAGAGGCTTCTTAGGATATGTTAAGGTACATACATTTAAGAGATACTAATTATATTTATTATATAAAAATATACAAAGTTATTGGTTCTAATGTCACTGGGTATACATTTTTCATGGAAAATATTCCTTGAGACACATCAAGAAAGTTATGGAATATGTAAGATACTAGATTCTTCCATGATAATATCAATCATGTATTCCATGTTATGTACCAGGATTAATGGTCCCTATGCCATGAGCATGGTAGACATATATCAAGACAATCCATGTGAACAAAATTGTCCTACTATTAATTCTATCCTTAAGTGTCTAAGGTAGACTAAGGATAATATCCTTGTATATAAAGGAGGTGATTAGTTTTTCATCAAGTTTTATAAAAATGATATCATTCAAATAAATTTAAAAAATATGTTTTCATAGTTAGAATATGTATTCAGTTTGGATAGAAGAGATGTGATTTTTATGATTATAAAGAATCTAGTTTTCATTGATTCTATAGTGTAGTCCATGTATAATGTAGATTCTAATATATAAAAATAATCTATTTAGATACATATCTTTTCCAAGATTAATATTTTGTTTTTATCTGAAACATCCCAATATTTTATTTTAGGTATGTTCTTTAGTTCTTGATGTTTCTAAAACTTTTGGTTGAGTTAGGAACTTTTTATACTATTTTTATCCATATTATTAATATAATGAATCCTTTTTAATATAAATTTATTAATTCCTAGGTTAAAATTTACCCTTATGTAGGGAATGGATTATTTTATTGGTAAGATCCTTTTACCTATATGTAAAGGGTGTTTCTTATGGGTAAACATGAATTTATAAGAGTTTTGTAATGGTAAGTCTCTCACTTCATAAGGGTAGGGAGAAAGTTCTATGAATTGTGTAAGGGTTGTCATTGGACAATATAAGGGTAGTCTTGGCTACATGAAGGTACCAATACACATAATGGTATTTCCTAAGGGTAAATATGTTCTATGAAAGGGTATAGAGGCTATATAAGGGTCTTTAGTAAGGGTAAAAATGCTCTACATATGGGTATATCAGTTTCTTAGTTGTACTTAGGTTCCATGTAATGGTAATATAGTGTTTTTAAAGGCTTTATAAGGTTACATCAGTGTCGTGTAAGGGTAACTCCATCTTTTTTAAGGATGTGTAAGAGTAAAATAGGATCTTCATAAGGGCAATTTGGGTGATTGAACTACATAAGGGTAAAACTCCTTACCCTTAAATGATATCCATGAAATGCATAATGTTAATCCATTTTACACTTATGTAGCAGAATTTTATAGAAAAATACATTTTTAATACATGATTTCACTTATTATTATTATAGAACATCTGTAACCCTATTTTAGTAAACTCAAAATCTAGAAAACATTTGAATTAAATTATCTTGACCCCTTAATGGTTATAACTCCTATTTTAAATGATTTTAAACTCTCTTCATTCAATAATCAGTTGAAATAGGAAATTAAATAATTTTTTAATTAGGATTTTTCTTTCTTCCAACAAGAGTACATACGATATTCTTAAAAATACTAGAATATGTGTTACTTCAGTAGAGATAATGGAGCCTAGAAATTTTTCACTAATAGAAGGGAGTTTTTTATTTTAGAATGATTATGGGGGGATTACTTCCTCCGATTTTTTCATATAAAGCCCTCTTTAGATTTTTGTGAAATTTTATTTAAGGTAGGTGGATTCAAAATAAATCATTATTATGCTAAACATTTTCTATATTCTAAATCTAAAATTAATTTCCAACTTATAACCTATACAATATTTGTGTCTTTGAAATTTCATAGAGTGTGTGATGAAATTTCTTTATAGTGGTTGATGTGAATTATTTCTTTATTTTTATAAAAATGTCCATGAATTAAAATAATGACTACGGAGATGATTTTTATAAATGAAAATGCCTGAGATATTTTATGAATTGAAATGATACGATTTCATGAATTTTTATAAAAAAACTTGTTGTTATTGTTTTTTAAAATAAGAGGAAGGGGATTTCATTAAAAACCACTAATGTTGGTTTTTGAAATAAATGATATGCTTTTATGGTAAAAAAAACATTGATGTTGGTTTTTGAAATAAAAAGCATGTTTTGAAATATAAAAAGAGTACAAATGAAATGATTACTAAAATTTTTTAAGATTTATTGAATGGATGATATCCAATTATATTTTTTATTTACACTGAGTCACATGGGATACTAGCTAGTTAGGTGTGATTATCACATGATAGAAATGTATTATCTCTACCTAGAAATAGATTTATGATGACAAGAAAACTAAACTACTTGAGGTAAGGGAGATTAGTCCTCATGGATCTTGTCCTCTTCATCTTTTGGGACGTTTCCAATGTACACTAGAAGTTGTACTTCACCAACATGTCTGAGGATCCTTATTTTACCATTACATGGGTCTCTTAACCATGGTGCTATGATTGAAAATTAATTTACATTCCAATGTTATGAAATGCTTCACTCGTGTCAATTTTTGATAGAAATGATTATTCATGCCTCTTGATAAAATGTTATATCCATGCCTAGTTTTATAGAAAATACCTTAATGCATGTTTTATTATTATCCATTAAAATGTATCTTCAAGATGTATTGATATATACTATGAAAATATTTTCATGCTATATTTTATTTACTTGTAGTCTTAAATTGTTTATTTCATATGGTTTTCTTATGAAATTATAGGTGAAGTCTTACTATAAATATAGCTCACACACTACCTTTTCCTTTTGGATTTTGTATATTTTCTTATGATATGTCTAAGTAAAGGGAAGGAACCACTTGGAGGTAGAGGTTTTACTTGACTTGTGGGACCCTTAGTGTTGGAAAAACATAATGGAGTTTGTAATACACTAGTTGTGAAAATTTTGACTTACTCTTTTTTAGGCATTTTTAGGGTCTTAGTGGAACCTTTACTCCTATGGAGTATTTTTTATATAGGCTATTTTTTTTATTTTTATCCTCTATATTTATTTGTCTTGATAATATTGTGGTTAAATGATTCTTAATTTACTCTTATTGATTCTAAAGGTATTTTTTTCATCCCTTGGGGATTGGTAACACCATTTGGTTCATGTTATGGTCAACCTAGGTACCATTTATGTGTGTTATCTGAGTAAATTTGTGAAAAAATTGGTATCAAAAGAGGTTGGGCCTCTTCTTTTATTTCCATGTATAGATTGGGATAGGATTTATGGGGCATAATTAGTATATTAAGAGTAAGTTCCTATTCATATCTCATCATAAAATGCATTAAGATTCAATTGGGTTTTTTCACAAAAGTGTCTCTAAGGGTTTCTGGTGGTGTGATTCTATAATTTTCCTAGGATTTGATCTGAGTTTTTTCTATCCAGGACGTTTTTTCTTAACAGAGTTGATTATATCATGTCTCTTAAATTGGGTTTTTATTTTCATTTGTTGATATTTTGTAGTGAAATTCCCCCATGAATACATTTTAACAGACCTTAGGATGGAGCTTCTGATGAACCATATTAAGTGAACCCTCCATTTTATCAGAAACTTGATGGGGTTGTTGTGTGTGAAGTCTAAGCTATGGTACATGTAGTGGAACCTATTCCCATTTATGATTTATAGGTTGTATGATATATAAAAGATAAAATAGATCATGATTATATTTTTTCTGCATTTTAAACAACCATTCATCCAAGGCACTAACGATCTTCAGGAGGTAGAGGATAGGTTAATGAAATATGAGCATCTCTTTGAGTTCACACAGATGCCGAATTTTGTTATGGTGAAATGTGATTGTTTAAATCATGAAGTGACTAATAGAAGGGGGTGGTATTCGATAGTTGAGAGAGGGAAGAATTTTTTATTGGATTGTAAATATTTTAGAGTTCCTTTCAAGGAGAATTTCAATCTTGAATTGATTGTGTTGTCCCAATTAATAATGTTCCTTAAACATGAGTAAGGAAATTTAACTATGACTTAGTATGTCAATCGCTTTGTTGACATTGTTCACTTATCACATGAGTTTTTATAAAATGAGAATTTTAAATCACAAATATTTTAGATGGGTATTTGACAAGATATTCAATATCATGTTTTTATTCTAAATATCACTTTGTATACCGATTTTCTATATAGATATGTGATGATGGAACTTTACATATACTAGAATTTCGGGCTGATGGGAGTTTCTCCTACTCCTAGTAATAGATTTTGTTGTCCCTTTAAAGGTAAGATGTAGAAATATTGTTCACAAGGTAGAAACCAATGTGGTGTATCTAACTAGTGGACCTCTACTAAATTGTCTTCAATATCCAGAAAAGGTCCTCTTATTTTCTTTTACTATGGTGAGGTTGGGAACATGAAGCATAATTTATCAGAAGAACCTAATAAATAAATATCTTATGGATGATAAATACATTAATAAAGGGTTTATAATCTTTTTACAACTCCTCATAGTGGTGGGGTATCATCTTTAATGAGAGGCTCTATGGCACAGTCAGATGCTTTATGAATAAAGGTATTCCAACCACAGGCATCAGGAATGAAGATTCTTCACACAATTCATGAGTCACCAATGTAAGATGATGTGGGTTATTCAACGATGAGAGGTAAAATTACCATTTAATAATCTTTAGTGACTTATATATTTGATATTTTTTCCTCTGATTCCTTCATATCTATATGTATCATTGAATTTTTAAATCTTTATATGAGGACCCGAACTTATGTTATAGAGATTGCTACACATCTCAGTATGATGAGAGAATGGGTTCTCTGATTCCCTTATTGTAATTTTTCATTTTTATAAGTCAATACTTCTTGGTCATTTTTGGTTATAGATATGAAACCTCAAGATTTCATTCTCGAGAAGGATTGGCTGATCAGTCATAAAGATTGTATCGACTGTTATCTGTGTTGGGTTTCCTTTACTGGTCCCGATATAGTGAGTCATATATTTCAAGGATAATGGTACTTGGGGTCAATTTGAGTTTTTTTAACACACCAATATTTAAAATATGGAATTTATTCTTGATAGCGTACAAGACAAGCAACTACGAGCTTAAATGGGCTATGAAATTATATTATTTTTAAATATGACTATTATAACCTAGCCATTAAATTAGTGGGCATGAATATTATCACCTACTTTATATTATATACAAATATATATTTGTGTGTGTGTTTGTGTGTTTTTCCAGATCAATATAAATTTATTGATAAATTCTAAGTAAATAATAAATAAATTTTTATTAATGTAATTTTATTCATCAAAATTTAGATTTATTTAAAAATGATTTTTTTTATAAAATATTATAATTAATTTATAGATATTTTGAAAATGTATTTAATTAAATGAATTTTTATAAATGATAATATCAAACATAACATAGAGTGATATTTTTGGATTTTTCCAAAAATATTGACTTGTTGGAGAATGGTGAAAAATACCGATTTTTGTAAAAATGTCATTTATTCTCAAAATAATAAATAATTTTAAAGTAAAATAATATTTTTAATATTACTTAATGTATAAAAAGTATTATTTAGTAAACTTTATTCCAATTAATTACTTCATAATCAACTTTATATTTTATTTTTTAGTGTAAGTTTATTTTTGGGTTTAAAAATGATATTTTTATGAAAAAAAATAAAGTACATAATGTTTCTAAATTTTAATTAATTAAAAACCCCTAATGATAAAAGATTAAAATGAATTTTATAGATTATATATCGATAAATTTTAATTTAAATCCATCTAATGATTATTACTAGTCAAATAGTTAATATAAATTCAAATTTTTCTTGAAAAATACACTTCATGAAAACATTCATTTTCATCAAATCTAAAGGATTAATTTTAAATTAAATTATGAAAATTATTCCATATTTGGTATAAGAATAATTTTTATTATTATATAATTTCAACTTAATTTTTTTTCATAATGAATAGTGAAAAGAGTAAAAATATTTTATGGTGGTTAATGTTAAAGCAGGTTAACCAGGGGTTAAACTAAAATGATAAGGGTTAAAATAACCTATAAACTTATACAACATCAATTATATGTCCATATTTAAGCCTTATAACCTCAAAGGTTCTATAATAACACATTTTTTATCCTTTTATCATGTAAAAAACATGTGTATATTTTTTTATTCTCAAAAGTTACAAGCATGGCACTAACCTCTCATATTAGAAGACAACCCCACTCCTCTCATATTCATACCTTAAAATCCATTTTTTCTCATCCAAGACATTCCCAAACATGGTTACAGGAGGTGTTAACATATATGGAGAAATGTGGACTAAAGGTAGTGTTTCTCATCTCGCATTTACTTCTGTGAGACATATGTCATATTCACCACTAATTTTTATTGTTTGGTGAAAATACTACCAATGAATGTATATAATTATTAATTTTATGAAAAAAAATTATCTATGAATTTATATGACTTTCTCCCTTTCATTAGGTTTTGATCCCAGGATTACCACATAATTAATGGGATTCGCCTAAAATTCCCTTCATGGAGGCATACTGAAATGCTTTCCACCCAATTTATTTAATATGGATTATATTCTTCACCATTTTCTTTAATATCAGGAATATCATGATTTTCATGATCATTAAAGTTAAATTTAATTTCATTATCTCAAGGGTCTTATGATTGAAGAGTTACCAAAGTAGAAAATATTTATGTCACAATATCCTTTTTAATCGAAATTATTTGTGCTTGATTTTCCATTGAAGGAAATTAGTTGATACATATCTAATAAAAAACATTAATTTTATTTTCCTATGGTTAGTTATTAATTATTCCAGTAATATTTTCATTTTAGTCTCTTTAAAACATAATATTATTGAGAAATTTTCTAATAAAATTCTAATTCATTTATCCCTTTTGTTAAAAATCATTTTTCTTACAAATCCATGTTTCAAAAAAATTCAAAAATGTTTTACTATGATTTCTTAAAGACAGTTTTACCAATAATTTGATTTTTTATAAAAAAAATTAAAAGTACTCTTTATATCATTTTCCAAACCATTAATTTTTCAAATTTACTAAAAATATGAAAGGAATCATAATTTTAACGCACTTTGGATGAACAAAATTTTCTACCGTCATGACCAATCAGTGTTTTAAAGTTTCCTTTTTATGTTTTAATGATTATTTTAAAAGGAAATTTTTCTTTAATGATTGATAATTTTTTATATTTTGAATATGTTTTTTCAAAATGGAAAAATTATTTTCCTTAATAAATGTTCGGAGTAGAGTTTCAAAATCATTTTCTATATATGATGGCATCCTTTAATATTAATAAAAGTGAAAAGTTTATTTTCCTCCATAATAGTTTTAAGAATATTTTAATGTTATTCCCATTAAATAATTTCAACAATCCTTGAGGTTACATACACTCCATTGGGGATATATTTTATTTATTCCATCATTTTTCATTCATTGTATTGATTATGAGATTTTCATGGAATCCATTTCTTTTAAACATGGAAATATATCTATCTAAGAATGCTGATTTTTGTTATGATTGAAAATTAAATTATTAATAATGTTCTATTCATGAATGATACATGAAAATTATTTATGATGTACGTGTGAGCCTGATACAACTTATACAAATGGTTAATCCCTATTATAACTCATGGATGAGACTAGTATAGCTTATATGATAGATGCCCACAAAAATATTTGGTTGAACGTAATATAGCTTATATGATGGGTGCACCCAAATATTTTCTTTTGAGAATAATATATATTATATTATGGTTGTGCCCATATTGTTCCAAGTTATCTTGATATAGCTTATACAATGTTTTTCCTAGATTACATCAGGTGAGCCAGATATAGCTTATATGAAGGTTGTGGTCAGAGAGCACTCCAATGCAGTGGGTAATGTTCCTTCTTGATTAATAAAATAAGGAAGGATTTACTATTGGTTTTATCCTATGTATTTAACTGAGCTCTAGATATTTATAAAATGTGTTTAAAATGGGTTATGAATATGATGTTCCAAAGATACCAGTATGTTTTCTTTATTCATGATATGGGTGTTTAATGATTCCTTTGATCAATATTGAGATTACATGGCTCATGATTTTTTATTCTTATGAATTTTTCCTCTGATAAATAATTATTCCATGTTTATGATTGATGATACGGGTTTTGATGGATATAAATGTTCTTATGTTATGGTCATGAAATTTTATTATATCACCATACCCTTATGGTCTTCTTATGATCATCAATGACATTCAAATTTTAATTCTTATGTTTACCCATACTGAAAATTTTATCCCACCATACTCATTTTCCCTATAACCCAAGTTATTAAGAATTATGATTAGATTATGTGTACTTATAAATTTATCTAATGTGATGAATTTTACAAGATATGTTTAAGACTTGATATGTAATATAAAAAGATGGTTATATTAGAAAAAAATACTCCCATGAATTCATTGGTATTGTTTTTGTAAGAGTTTTTCAGAATTATCTGAAACTATAAACCTAAAAGGTCCTTTAGTGTGTAATTGATCTTATATTTCATTTTGATTTTTTATGTTTTCGATGGTGAAAATGAGGTCACCTTAAATGGTAATAATTCCATAAATTTAAATCTTATGATTTTAGCACTACATCCGGGAGTGTGATTCTAGGGCTGTAATAATTAGTATTAGAGTACTGTTTAGATAAAATTGATGATTATGATGTTTTATGTGATTTTATCATACTATTTATGGATACCATCATGAGTTTATGAGATTAAGGTTGAACATTAGTTTAAAGTCTTAGACACCCAATTTTATGTTTTAAATAATGATATATTGCAGTGATTAATGACATTTTAGGAGAAGTTTTATTGGGTTGATGTATATGTAAAGTTTTGGTTTAACATGATGTATGAATTTACATTTTTTGGGAAAACAATTAAGTGATTTATAACCTTTTGGTTTATTATGATCTTGGATATTGATGTAATTATGGGAACATAGGTTTTATCATATATAAAACCATGGGAATGAAAAGTGATTTGCTTACTAAGTAATTAATTTAATTTCAAAATAATATTGAAATATTTTTTGGATTACAGTCATGAAGGTATGAGATATCATTTAGGGTTAAAACACTTTTTAATGTTTAGGTTATTTAGGAGTGATTTAGTTTGAGCTTTTGGTATTACTATTGAATTTTGGAGATTAATGTTTTCTTTCATCATATGATGCTTTACTCATTTTGGGAATTATCCTACATTTTTTTCCATTTTTATTTTTTTAATGTCTAAATATAGTTTTTGTAGATTTTTATCTCTTATATTTCTATTTTGTCCTTTAAAATTTGAGTTTTTGTTCATCAAGCATAAAAACATTATGAATACTCATCATTTGAAGAAAAAGATGAGATTGTGGTGGAAATTGATTAAGGGTGAAATTAAACATGTCATGTATGTATAATTCATTAAATTTTTAGTATATATGGTAATCAAACTGCTCAACTCCAGTAAAACAATCTTGAAAAAAAATTATCTGGTTACCATTATATCTAATGAATTAGTGTTAATTTAACTCATCCCAAATTTATGGTTTTGGGGTCCTTAAAATTCTATTGATAATTAAAATTATTATAATAAATGATATCTATAACTCTCCATAATTATTTACACTTTTCTTTAATGTCTATATATTCACATTCAACCAATGTTATCTAATGTGGAAACCAAGTTACGTGATGACCTTTGTATTTCACTTTCCCTCTTTTGGGGAGAATGTTTTATTAACCATCTTTATGACGTGGGTTTCCAATAAAGGTATTTTCAAATTTAAAACCATAATTTTATGAGTTAATGTTAAAATTATGGGTATTATGTTTATTAATGTTGGGATGTAACAGCCATATATTTTAAAAAAAGAATATATGCATGATAGCGTACTAGACACGCAACATCGAGCTTAAACAAACCATTAAATAAAATTATTTTAAATATGACCATTTTAACCTAAAAAATAAATATGTGGGTATGAAAAGTATTAAATAATTTATTAAATATTTAGATTTTTACTACACAATATAAATGTATTGATAAATTCTATGTAAATAATAAATCAATTTTTATTATTGTAATTTTATTCATTGAAAAACATTTTCTTAAAAAATGCTTTTTTTTATTTTGGTGGGAAAATATTATAATTAATTTATTTATATTTTATAAATTTATTTTATAAAATAAATTTATTTTTTAAATTTTAATATACAAATTAAAATAGGTTGAAATTTTTAATTTTTCAGAATATATTGATATTTCAGTGAGTAGTAAAAAATGATTTTTGTAAAAATGTCAATTATATTCATTACATTAAGTAATTTAAATATACCATTGTTTTTTAATTTTATTAATATTAAAATAAATATAATTTATTTTTATTTAATACCCTTAATTACATTTTAATGAACTTTATAATGGATTTTAGTATAAGTTTATTTTTATGTTTAAAAACGAGATTTTTCTGAAAACTGTTTCAAAATGCATAATGTTTCTCCGTTTTAATTAATTAAAAACACTAATTAGGAATAATTTAAATTAAATTTTTATATTATATATCTATAAATATTATTTTAAATTAATATAATCATTATCTATGGTCAAATTATTAATATAAAATAAATTTTTACTTGAAAATTACACTTCCTGGAAACCTGGTTTTTCATCACTTCTGCATGATTATTTATAAATTAAATTATTCTAGTTCTGTGATTTTAATTTGGTAAAATATATCATGTATTTTTAATCATCATAATTTATAGTATATAATAATATCAACTTATTTTTTTCAAAATGAATAGTGAAAAATTGTAACAAAAATTACTGTGGTTAAGGTTAAAACAGGTTTATTGGGGGTTAAGGTTAAAATATAAGGCGTAAAATGACCTTGAAACATTTAAAAAAACATTTAATAGAAATATTGTAATCTTATAACCTCTAAGGTTCAATAATAACCCTTTTGAGATCCTTTTTTCAAGGGAAAATATTGTGGGTAGACCTTTTTATTTTAAAAAATTACAAGTATGCCACTCACCTCACTTATAAAAGTCCACCCCATCTCCACTCTTATTCATGAAATAAAAGAACCTTTTCTTGGAAAATATTTATAAAATACATTACTTAATTACCAAACCATATCTTATTTACCTTTTTTATCATAAATCCATCTTAAGAAAGATTTTTGTGCTAACCTAAGGAGGTTGTCTGAAGAAGAGGTATCATGCTTATTCAAGTGTTTCTGTTTTATTTATTCTTACACCCATATTAAATATTATTCTAAAATGATGACTTAATAACACCAATATATACCATATACTAAGATATTATTATGATAATTTAATAACCTAAATCTTTCTCACATTCCATCAAATGGGAAACGAAATCATCATTCATGGGTATGGCAGGATACCGCCTCACGAAGCTATGTGATTCATCTTTCATCATCCCCTATCATGGATTATTAAAATGGTTTATTTAAACTATATATCTGATATTTGTAACATATTTATATTTATCTATTTATTATATTTTTTTCTCTGAAATTCATGTTTCTCAAGATGTGAACAAATCCATGGCCAGCTGAGAGTAAATCCGTATCAAAATAGAGTCAGAATCAATAAAAATCATCAAAAAGCAGCTGGTTCATGAAGGAAATTGTGTAAATTTTCCACATTTGTGTTCAAAATAACCCTTGATGGACCCACTTTGTGTTCGATGAAGTATAACATAACCCTTCCTCTCAATGGTGTCCCATTGTCTCTAGGTCCAGCTCTGTGATTATCACTTTGATAAGCCCTTTGAAAGTCTGAACGAGTTCGACTCTGCCCCTACGCTCCATGTCATAAATTTATCTTCACATATCCTGATATTTTTCATCATAAAGCTCTGTTAACTTCACCAACTTTTGTCACCTATAAAAATAAGGCTCACCCCCCCCCCTCAAACCATTATTTCTCCGCCTTTTCGCCTTCATGTTCCTGATTCATGAAGCCCTTAGTGAACCTGAAAAATGGGTTACCCAATGTAAATATACTCTATGATACATGAATCCTACTATTATTTATGACCCCTACCTATGGTAGGGATTCCTTTTGTATGTACCTTCACCCTTTTCATAGGAGGGACCTCCTTCGGGTCACTCAAGGCTCTACAAAGCATTAATCCTTTGTGGATCACTAAATAATTAAAGTTATCTTTTCTATGGAAATGCACTGATCCACCAAGGACTAGCCTTCATGAGAAACCATTCCTTTATGAAGTGCACCCACATTGAGAAGCACCAAATATTTATGAATCTCCTCTTTGTGAGGCCTTCTACTTCACAATCACCTCTCTTATGCCACCCTCTAGGATTGTATGATGTTACTTCATGGTTCCCAGAGTGGTGCCTCCAGTTTCGTTACCCTGCCTCATCCCTCTTCACATATGCACAATAATGAATATTTCTTCTTCACATATCCATGCTAATATGGGCCCCTCAATTAACCACTCCTCCACCCCAACTCTCTTTGGAATTTCTTGTGCCTTCCCTTCCCCAACAATGTGGTGGAATAGGTTTTGTATATCCTATGGGTGAGGAGCGAGCATTCATCATCTGAGATATAAGACATTAAACTACCAAGAAATCCACATCCCCAACATATGGTTTTAAACTATGAGTATCCACAGGCATGGAATACCTAAGTGGACCAGAGAGTGGATGGGAGTGGGAGTCTCTTGATTCACACCCTTTTCAATCTTCCTTCTCTCTCCCTTCGTGCTTTGTCGTCATGTGCGCTTCAGGCATCCCTTGTGTAAGCCCCTCCACTCCTTGATAGGGTGATCCATGTATGGGGGCCATACCATCCTCATACATCTGGACCCCTACTCGGGACTCTCTCTTCGTGAAGTCCTAATCTCAATCTCCATGGGCCACTAACCACACGTAGGTCATGCACCACCTCTCGTGTCCATATCTCTCACGACACGATCGTCATGTATAATGCTACCTCATATTTATCAGACTGATCCTGAATCATGTTGACTTAGATTAATCGTCGACCATGTCATCATTTTAATGGTCCTCCTTAGCGGGTAATCCATGTGCCCCTTTTTTCATGAACAACATGGACATTGATCCTTTCCCTTTTCAATAATGGTACGTAGGAAGTCTATATGATGTTCAATCCCATCACCCATCTATCCTGACCAATTCATTTAAGTTGACCCTCATCCCATATGATGATAAACTATATACCCTTTTCATACCCCTTGATGTTAAACTATATTCATTCAAATTATGTGGGATTTGATCCCTGTCTCTTAGATAGGGTATATAATAAGCCTCCCCAATGTTCTTCCCTAAACACAGGTAAATTTTTATGTCACCTTTTTTGGAACTCACATCCTTGGTCTTCCCATTAGTGGTGTCAAACCAGTTCCTAGTCCATCTCAGTTCGTAAGTCCCACACTCAATCCATACTCCTACAACCAATTGTGTCCCTTAATCGATGGGTTGTTAACCACATGTAAACCCTAGCATGTTTTTGGGTCATTGTCTTTTGTCTACACTATGATTCTATGCCCTATCCTGAACTATGTGGACTTTCATTCCCTACCATGGTGATATGTAAGAATCCTCCATGAGGTTCAATCCCACCCCTCATTTCCTATCTTAATCTCTCCCTTGAGACCTCTATGTTTTGAGAATATCATGCCCCAACCCGATGGTTCTACTAATTTTATGTCCCCACCCATGTGCTCCATTCACACATGCCACCTCTTTAGGTGTCTCATCACCCCACTGATCCATGTGGAGTTTGATTCCTGACCATAGGGATATGTAAGAAGCCTCTATAAGGTTTAATCCCAACACCAACATCATCTTCACATCGGTTCCATATCATTCACCATAGACATCATCCAACCCTCCATCATCTATACATATCCTTACACAGGCCTCCACATCTTGATGGGGTTCTGCCACCCACTTTCTTGCTACTCATAGTAGCACCTAGGCAGCTAACCAGGTGTAAGTACCAAACCCCAAGTCTGAACTATGTGGGTTTTCATCCCTATCTTCTATGAAGGGTAAATCGGAAGCCTCCATGAGGCTCAATCCTATCCAATGTAAATCCTTGGTGTCCCCTTCATGTGGACCCATCATCATTTCTGATCCATCCTTTGTGCCTGATCAACCTTTATGGTGTGGAACCTTCCGTTTTCTAAGACACACCATCCTGGGTATATCCACATTTGGTGTTCTGATCCATCTATATGGTAAACCTTCTAGGTTCTCCCTCCTAGGGATTTTCCCATCTATTACACTTCCATCTGTGTTTTGAGAAGTCTGATCCATCTCCGCAAGAAGTTAAACTAACTGCAGACCCTATGTTAAACATGGGAAGCCTAGGAAGTCCTTGGAGACATTCCTCTAGAATACAGTTCACCGAAATCAAAGTGGGATGCCTCAAGATTTCCTTCCCTCAAGAATACCAATCATAAGGGAAAAATATAGTTGTTACAGTGTTCCAACATCAAGACATCCCACAGATTCCTCAGCTCAACTACTCTCCTAATTGAAGGTTTCTACCCTGGTTAGACCCTTTGGAATTTCCTGATAGAATAAACATAATTAAAGAGCATCCAAAAAAATACATCATCTAGAATATTTTCATGAATAAAGTGTTAATATATAAGGGAGACTCAGACTTGGAAACGAGTTATGAGGTGTAATCCACAGAAGGTGGAACCGACATCCCATCATCTCATTTTAATCTAGGATAAATATTCCCTCAAGGGATGATAAATTTATCCCACCATTAAAAAGTTGGAGTGTCGGAATGTATGGTAGAATGTGACTATCAGCGAGTGACCAACACACAGCACGACGAGGCACATCCTTGGGGAAATGATTCAGAAACAATAATGGTGAACCTGACATGAAGGTATTCACCTAGATATGGGGATTAGTAATATTTTAGACAAAAAAAGTTAAGCATGTCACCAGATCCAGTTATCCAGCACCTGATCTCAAAATAGAAAATAGTCGGCCTGGCATGAAACTCAACAAAATTTTGGGTAGTTGACCACTGGGTATTTCGGTTTGTGGAATTTTCAACATGGATCTTTTTCTCTGACCATGTAATAAAAAATAGTGTTGGGGAACTAAGAACTTCTTTCCAAATACGTGTATTGATGGATAAATCTTCCTACTTTTTTGGACCCAAGCCACATCCATAGGAAACCAATCTCTTCACACCTGAAGATGTAGGGGCAGGCGGAACGATACTGCCAAATTCCTTCATGGATCCACCTCCACCACGACAGCTTCTATAGCTACGACTTATAGGCACCCATGCCTTATCTCACCCATAGATCATATTCAAAGAAGGGCGATAAATACTCTTGTTATGTGATTTTAAGTGGAGGTGGTTATCCCAACTAGAGAAATGGACCACCGTGATCTGGAGTTTTCTATACCTTGACGTCTCTGCTACCCCGAAGGGCCACGTAGGGATATTTTTCATCCAAAACTAATCATCAACCATTTTGGAAGACTCTCCCCTGAACACTCTTACGATTCACTCCCCTATGTAGAATAGGTAAGGGATTATTGAGTTGTAAAGACCCAACCCTAGTTACCTAGAGTTGGTGCATTATTACATAACATTGGCATGATATAATGAATCATGTCTCGAAAGACCGATCAACTTAGTAGCCTTGGAAGTACTAGATACATACATAAGATTTACATTAGATCATAAAATAAAAAAACAAAATTTCCCCCCTTTTTAACACTATTATATCCCTTAGCCTATTCATGAAGGTTAATCTTAATATACTTCATCATATCCTGGAAAAAATAAAACATTTAAATGGGTGATCTCAGGTGCTCAGTAAGGATAATAATATAGCGAAAACATTCATAAAAGAGCATAACAATTTAAGGCAATGTATAAGACTAAAACATAGGGCTTTAAAATTTATAATTTCAGCATAATATGGAAAATATAAATCAATTAATTCCATTTACTTATTCACATGGATATTATACTAGTTGAATAATCACATGCAATATCAATAACCAATTTCAAAATGATGGAATACCTAATGCCAGACTTCATAACCACGTAGTCAAGGCCTCATGCCAAGAATAAAATTAATATTTTTTCAAGGCCTTGTTCCAAGACACTAGTTTGTCTCATGAAACCTACTAATGCATCAAGGAGCTATAGCGGGCTCCACCTGTCAGTTACTATGTCCAATTCATTCCTCGTATGAAAAGGTTGAAACATAACATAATCATTCGTATTAAAACTATAATATGAAATGTTAATACATTAACCATAATCCATGAGTTGTATAAAAATAACACTAACAGAGTCAAAAATATCACAAAACCTTCAATACAATATGGAAGATTTGAATCATAATAATTCAACTTCAAACAAGTGTAAAATCTATCAAAGTATGTTGACATAGATGAAATAAAAACAATTTGAGAGAAGTATCACTTTCAATTTTGAAATCATTTAAAATTAAGAAAATTTTAATAGAAAACATTTATTTTGATAATACTCTTATAATCTTGTAAGGGAATATTCTAAGGTGTTATAATGGAAGAAAATTGATGCACCCTCCATATAGGTTAAAAACATTCTTTCCTTAATTTTGTCGAAAATGTCGTAAAGGACCTTGTTTGGAAAACAAAGGAAATATTCCTTTATAAACATCTTATAAAATATAAAATAAGGATATAAATGACATTAACCCATGTCTATGAAATATTAAATATGTTTTTAAATACATTTTTATGAAACAGATATTTGGATGATAAATAGGTCCCAGTAGATACTCACGTATAAACAACCTCGGATAATGAAGAGATTGTAGAATTAACCCTTACCTTGTACTATTTTCTTGGATTAGGGTATGTAAAACTCCTCTATAATAGTTAAACCTTTGTTATTAAATTATATAATAACCACATACAAAAATATTATATCATATATGATCTTGTAATATTTATTTGTTAATAATATTTCAACAGTATCATTGTTTCGGGTGTTAACTGATTCATTTTTCATGGATATGCTATGTTACGTAAGCCAGGTTTTTTATGTATAGGATGTAATTAATTCATATACATAATGATATTAAGTTCTTAAACATTATTTTTAATGAAAAATGAATATTATTCTTTAATTTTTATGATGAGGAATAAATTTCATCGCCTTCATGGAGACGGTAATCCGTACGTACGCATGAGCAACAATGTCATTCTATTGATGGTGAAATCGTATGTAATTGGATGTTATATTGTATATAAAGAATCCTTAACATGTTATATTTATTATTTACATCATTTTTACTAATTATTATACCCATCCAAAAAATTAAGTGTTTGAATAACAAACTACACCCCGACGTGGAGACGGTAATCCGTACGTACGCATGTGTGGTGACTTGTCCTTCATAGGATGGATATAATAATGAATATGGTTGTACCATATTTATAATAACATCATAATATGTATAAGTTACTATATTTATTATTTTTGGTATTGAAACAATAATAAAAGAGGAAGTGGAAGAAGATAAGGACTTTGGAAGAGGTGGTGAAATTATTACCTCTTCTTCGGGTGATTCCTTTTGTGTTGATCAAAGGGGATCCTTAGGTTGTCTTTATTATCAAAGTCAGGAATCTAGGTATATTTGAGGGTAGTTGGGAGGATATTTAAGTAGGTTTTGGATGTGCCAAATCCCTTTGTATGTATGATTTTTAGAGAAGGGGAAGTACCCTTTTATAAGAGAGGTGAGGGTCACTTTAAAAAAAATCTTGAAATATTATTTTATTATACAGTCATATTCAGTTTATAATGGCTCAAAAAATATTTATTTAGAGTATAAGATGGGGATGGGTCTAAAACCTCCCATACAATAGGTTTTACATAGGTTTAGATCACCATATTAACCTCATCATTATTATTTAACTCTTAGTTAAATAGTTTAACTTTTACCATGTATTCTTGTATTATTATAATAAATGGTTAATAAACTTACTAAAAACAGCCAAGATAACCTCAAGTTGGTCATTATTAATATATCTAACCTTATCTAAGTCCTTTGGCTGAACTTTATATTTTTTTGAATATTTTATCAATTAATAATACAATATTTGTTTTAAAAACACATTTACCTCAATCTTGACACTATTTGGTATTTTGTTTTTGTGAAATTCATAACAACATTATCACTTCTAATAAAATTTATTTAATAAACCCTAACATTTCATATTAACCTATATAATCAGTGAAATTTATCAGATGTTTCAATTTACATTTATTTGGATATTTTAATCATTCATTAATAAAGTAATTATTACATCATCATTGTGTCATAAATAAATTTAATTATTTATTGACTAAAAATTGTAAATAAAATACCATTCTGTTGGCAAACATTTTTTATTTATAATTAATATTTATATTCTAATTTATCTTATTTGTAACCCTATATTAAAAAAAATCATTTATGAAAATATGTATTTAACACTTTTAACTCTTCATTAAATAAAATAATAATAAATGTCTTAATCTAATCCAAATGGACCAAAACTATCATATTCTACTCCTAAGGATGTTTGTGGTCGAATTAAACTTATCCAATATAATTAGGACATGTTTTAGGGTAATAATAATATCATTTTTACCTTCAATTACCCTATTTACTTTTAGCCATGGTAAATAAAAGGAAAAATATACTATTCAGCAAAAAAATTATTTTAATCATATTGAACCACATTTTACATACTGATATCGACCGGGTATCTTGGATTTATGAAATTCAATTCACAAAAGTGGTAAAATTTCATTTTATGCAAATTTGCTAACGTGCATATAAGGTGGGTAAAAGATTTTAATAAATTCAATAAAATTTTATACATCTAATTTTATTATAAAATGAATCCAATGGATTGAATTGAACTAATATAGGTGTTATGTATCTCTTTAGATTAAATTAAATTAAATTAAAATAAATAATTATTTAAATAAAAAAAATTAAAACAATAACGTAGTGTTTTCACTATTCATCAAAAATTGAATGTTTTTAGAAAAATAACAAAAATTCACTCTAAGATAACGTTGATATTATAAACCCCAAAAGGAAGTCCATTTTGAAAAATAAAATATATAAAATTTCAAAAACGTTGGTATTAGTATTCCTAATGGCTAGTTTGATTTATCGTGGTGTGCTAAAACTCCAAGTTGCGTACTGTGCAAGCTATTGCATTATTCAAAGGAAAACGTATTGTGGAATCTTGGGGTGTTACATTCTATCCTCCTTTAGATAATTTCATCCTTGAAATTTCTAGAATATTACTACATAGAAAGAATATGGTTGTTCTTCATCATTGGTTCCCCGGGATCCCACATTGCCTCTTCCATCTTATGATTTCTCCCTAGAAAGTTTACCAAACGAGTCATCCAGTTTCTCAAAACTTGTTCTATAGTATCATAAATCTTGACAATCACTTCACAATAAGACAGATCAGGTTCCAGTTCAATTTCTTCATAGGTGGGTACATGTGTTGGCTCAAGCATGTATTTTCTCAATAGTGGTACATGGAATGCATCATGTACTTTATAGAGACTTGGAGGCATTGCCAAATGATAAGCTACAACACAAATTTGTTCTAGAATTTCAAAAGTTCCGATGTACCTGGGATTTAATTTACCCTTCTAACCAAATTGTATAACACCCTTCCATGGAGATACCATCATGAAAACATGATCACCTACATGAAATTCCTAATCCATCCTTCGGTTATCAACATTTCTCTTTTTCCAAATTTGAGCTGCCTTGATGTGGGTTTGGATAACCTTCACCTTTTCTATTGTTTCCTAAACATGTTTTGGGCCTATGAGTTTTCTTTCACCAACATCATCACAACATGTTGGTGTTTGACAACTCTTTCTATAAAACGCGTCATATGGTTCCATCTGAATACATGAATGGAAGCAATTGTTATAGTAAAATTCTACCCGAGGTAAATATTGATCCCACATACCCTAACAGTCATGTGACCAAGATCTCAACATGTCTTCTTATTTTTGAATTGTTTTTTCTGATTTTTCATCATTTTGAGGGTGGTATGAAGTGCTCAAACAATGTTCAGTATCTAGGGCCTTCTAAAAAAGTTTCCAAAATCTTTATGTAAAACAGGGATCACGGTCAGAAACAATCTATAGGGGTACTACATGAAGTTATAAAACTTCTTTAATATATATTCTTGCTAAATGTTCAAGTGGAAAATCTTCTCTTATAGAAAAAAAATGTACTGACCTGGTAAGATGATCAATAATGACCCATATTGAATTGTTTCTTCTTGGAGACTTTGGTAGCCCAATGAGAAAGTCCATCATAATATCATCCCATTTCCACTCAAGTATGGGAAGAGGTTTTATGACTCCTCCAAGATGTAGTCTTCCAGAATTAACCTATTGAAAAACCATATATCTTGAAACATAATCAGAAATCTCCCTCTTCTTGTTGTTCCACCAAAAATGTACCTTCATAACATTCATCTCACTCTTCTGTCCAAACAAATTTAACCCCTTTTCATGTGAGAATGGTTAATGGGTTTGCTAATTGGGCAATATTCTCATCGAATCACTGATAATAACCTACTAAACCAATAAAACTACGTACCTCAGTTATACTCATCGGTGCTGGATATTCTCTGATTTCCTTGGTATTTGAAGGATAAGCATAGATTCCATCCTTAGAGACAATATTTTCAATAAAATAAATCTTCGGAAGCCATAATTCACACTTTCTATACATCCTATATAATTCATTTCTTCTGAGGGTTTTCATAATAGTGTGCATGTGATTTTAATAAGATTCATATCTTTTTGAGTATACCAAGATATAATCATTAAATACTACTATGATGTCATCAAGATATTCCTAGAAAACTCTATTTGTTAGATCCATGAAAATAGATGGTGCATTCATCAGTTCAAAAAGAATTACTCTAAACTCGTAATGCTCCTACCTAGTTCAAAATGTTGTTTTTGGAATGTCTTCCTTCTTCCTACACAATTGATGATATCCAAATCGAAGTTCAATCTTTGAAAAATATTTTTATCCATGAAGTTGGTCAAATAAATCCTAAATGCGAGGTAGGAAATACCTTTTCATTATTGTTACAGCATTGATCTCCATGTAGTCAATTTACAACCTCATAGATCCATCTATCTTCTTAACAAAAAGAACAGGGGATCCCAATAGAGAAACAATAGGGTAAATAAATCCTTTATTACACAATTTCTCATTATTTTTCTTCACTTCTACTAATTACATAGTGGCCATTCTATAATGGGTCTTCGATATGGGCCTTGAACCTGGAATTAAATCAATGGAAAAATCAATTTCTCGTTCTGGAGGATGTCCCGGTAAATCCTCTAGAAACAAATCAACATATTCCTGCACAATAGGTACATACTTTATTTGAACATTATTTTCCTCACCCATAGTTATTTCATTCTCTTCCTCCTAAATAATTGAATTTAGTAGAGCTACTAGGGGTGGATCTAGATAAGAATCAGTTGGTGATGTTTCTGCTCTAAAGATAAGTTACACTTTAACATCATCAAAAATTGTAACCTCCTTCTTGTGACAATAAATTTTTTACATCATGGTCCGAAATCCAATCCATACTAAGGATTATATCAAATTAAATCATGGTTATAATGATGAGATCAGCAGATAAGGAACATTTATATGCCCTAATGGGAACTAATTCACAAATTTGTTTGCAATGATACTTACCTTAGATGTTTTGACGGAAAAATCCCTTGTTAAATCATATTGTAAATATCTAATTTTGTTAGCAGACTAGGAAGATATGAAACAATTTGATGATCTAGAATCAAATAAACCATTTCCTAAATTTGAGGAAACAATTAAATTACTTGTAACTATATCTTTTGGAGCTTCAACCTCAATAGTAGTTATCACATAAGCTTGGCCTTTCCCCTTGGCCTTTTTTTAGGTCAGTTTACTTGGATATTAGGACATTCATTTGCATAATGACCCATTTCTCTACAATTGTAGCATTCAACATTGACAGCCTCTTTCTTTCCCTTACAATCACAATCTTGGTGGACTTTTCACCACACTTGTAACTGATTCTCATTCCCTTTATGAATGTACCGATGTGTTCCTTACCACATGATGGTTATTCATCTTTTCCGTTCTTCCCCTTATTTCCATTTCAAGAGTTTTCAATAGATCTCTTCTTCTATTTCATTTCTTTAATGTTGTAAGAAATATAGAATTAATTTTCTATCTTGACAGCACAAGAGATAATATCTTTATACGATGAGAAGAATGGTGAGACTAATGCTCAATGGAGATATGGTTTTAACCCATAAATGAATCAATCAATATTACTCCTTGGGTTACGTATATAATCTACTTCATGCCTTACTAACCTTGTAAAGTTGGCATCATACTTTGCGACATTCTCATACTCGTTTTTCCTCAGGCTCAGAAATTGTCTTTCCATATCCGCTTAATGGTCACAAGGAAAGTATTTTTCAAAGAAAAGCTCTTCAAAATCCCTCCATTTCATATTTGATACTTTTTAATCCTCCTTTTTGTTTTGAATTAATGACCACCATTGATTTGAATCTCCCGTGAGGCGATAAACTTTCCGGACAACTTTTTCCATTTCTCTACTCCCCAATTTATGAAATATTTTCTCCAAAAAACTTATCCATTGCTCAGCTACAAATGGATTTATAGTCCCATTGAACATTGGTGGTTATTGCCTCATGAATTGGTTTAACATTGATCCTCCGCATTCTGGATCAGGGTGCTCCATATGGGTAATGTTATTATTCATAACCTAAGTGAGTTGTCCCAGTATGGTTATAAGTTGATGAGCACTAGTTTCATCACCAGCTCCACTATAATTATCTTGAGTAGGGGGTAAATCCCTACATGGATTACATGTGTTGATATGGTTTCCATTCCTTCCATTAGGTTCCATTTCTAAAAAATGGAATACACTAAATTAGTTTATCAATCGTAATACATAATTCGAAAATTGTAAAACACTTAACATAAATTGAACAGTTTATGGAAATAATCCATAATCTTAAAAATGTTTTCTTTGAGGAGGTATATACTCATAAATCCATCATAATGGTTTGTAATGAAAATGTGAATTATCCTAAGAATATCCTCTTGGTAGTGTCGTAACCAAGAGTGCATCAAGGCCCATTGTCATGTACCAGGATACCAAGAGTCAAGCCTAAAACTCCTTATCAGATTTTTCACTCATAGGTATATATGTGTTAGAGTCACCTCAATCTGCTCGTATTTAGACAAGGATGTATTTCATTGAAAATATACAAAATCTCTACATTACTAAAACTCTAGGATGTTCTTCTATACTAATCATCAATGTTTATCTTAGGGTAATGTTCTCTAATCGGTGTTTTTTTAAATCTAACTCCAAAGTACGTACTAAACATCCTCTGATTCCAACTATAACGCCCTGACCCCAATTACCCAAAATCAGTGAATTATTACATAAAATTGGCATGATATAAGGAATAATGTCTTGAAATACCGATCTGTGTAGTATCCTTGGAATTACTAGATACATACATTAGTTTTACATTAAATAATGAAATAAAAAACAACATTGTGTCCCCTTTTTAAAACTCTTATATCCATCAGCCTATTCCTACAGGAAAATATTAATATACATCTTCACATCATTGGAATAATAAAACATAGAATGGGGTGAGATCAGGTTCTCAGTAAGGATAAAAATATAGCGGAAACATTCATAAATAAGCATAAACATTTAAGTCAACGTATAAGACTAAAACATAAGCCTTTTAAATTTAAAACTTCAGCATAATATGGAAAATATAAATCAATTAATTCCATTTACTTATTCACTTGGATATTCTACTAGTCGAAGAATCACATGCAATGTCAATGACCAATTTTGTAATGATTAAATGTATAATTCCAGACTTCATAATCACATAGTCAAGGCCTCATCCTAAGGCCAAAAATAATATTTTTTCAAGAACTTGTTCCAAGACACTAGTTTGTCTCATGAGACCTACCAATTCATCGAGGAGCTATTGCGGGCTCCACCGATCACTTACTATGTCCAATGCATTCCTCATATGAAAATGTTGAAACATAACAAAAACATTCATATTAAAACTTGCATATGAAATGTTAAAACTTTAACCATAAACCATGAATGGTATAAAAATAACACATCCAGAGTCAAAAATATCACAAAGTCTTCAATGCAATATGGATTATTTGTATCATAATATGTCAACTTCAAACAAGTGTAAAATACATCAAAGGATGTTGACATAGATGAAATCAAAACTATTTGAGAGAAATATCTCTTTATATTTAAAATAATTTAAAAGTAAAATTATTATAAAAGAAAAGATTTATTTTGAAAATACACTTATAAGCTTTTAATGGAAGCTTCAAAGGTGTTATAATGGAGGAAAATAGCCGCACCCTCTATATAAGTTAAAAAACATTCTTTCCTTAATTTTGTCGAAAAGATCATCAAGGACCTTGTTTAGAAAATTATGGAATGATTCCTTTGTAAAAATATTTAAAAAATTAAAACAAGGGTATAAATAACTTTAACCCATATTCTAGGAAATACTAATTTTTTTTTTGAAATACATAGTTATGAAACACGGATGTGGATGATAAAGAGGTCCCAGTAGATACTCACGTATAATCAACCTCGGATGATGAAGGGATTGTTGAATTAACCATTACCTTGTACTTTTCCCTAGTCAAGGTTACATTAACCTCTTGAATAATAGTTTAGTAATTTTTATTATATTATTCAAGAACCACATACATAAATATGATATCATATATGATCATCTAATATTTATTTGTTAATAATATTTCGGTAGTATCATTATTTCGGCTGTTAAGTGATTCATTTTCCATTATATGCTTGGTTACATAAGCATTGTTTGAAATGGATAGGATGTTTTGGATTCATATCCAAAATTATATTAACTTCTTAAACATTATTTTTAATAAAAAATGAAAATTATTCTTGAATTGCTATGATGGGGAATGAATTTCATCGTATTTGTGGAGACAGTAATCCATGCGTATGCACAAGCGACAATATCATTCTATTGATGGGAAATCATATGTAATTGTATGGAATATCATAGATAAACAATCCTCAACTTGTTATATTTATTATTTACTTCAGTTATAATCATTATTATACCCATCCAAATAATGAAGTATTTGAATAAAAAATTACCCCACAACGTGGAGACGGTAAGCCATACGTACACATGTATGGTGACTTGTCATTCATAGGATGGATAGAATAATTAATATGGTTGTACCATATTGATAATAACATCACATTATGTATAAGGTACTGTATTTATTATTATTTTATATAAAAAACAATGAAAAAGGAAGTGGAAAAAGAAAAGAACTTTGAAAGAGGTGGTGAAATTATCACCACTTCTTCGGGTGTTATCTTTGGAGTTGATCAAAATGGATAATTATGATGGATTTATGATAAAATTAAGTCCTCTAGGTCAAAGCGATGGTAGTTAGGAGGATATTTGAGTAGATTTTGGCCCAAAAAAATGGCTTTGGAGGAGTGACATTGAGTGAAGGGGTGGTACCCTTTTATAAGAGAGGTGATGGTCACTTTAGGAAAATCTTGAAGTATTATATTATTATAGAATCATATTATATTTAAAATTTATCCAAAATAATTTATTTCGAGGCTAATGTGGGAATGGGTCAATAACCTCTCAGCCG
Organism: Viscum album; assembly: GCA_963277665.1. Lineage (NCBI taxonomy): Eukaryota > Viridiplantae > Streptophyta > Magnoliopsida > Santalales > Viscaceae > Viscum > Viscum album. The sequence goes on along the minus strand of OY728120.1, from coordinate 2,036,998,474 downwards.
ATTGGTTTTAGACAGGTTTAGTTCACCATATTAACCTTATCTTTTAGATTTAACTCTTAGTTAAATAGTTTATCGTTTACCATGTATTCTTGTATTATTATAACAAATGGTTAATAAACAAACTAAAAAATTTATAATAACCCCATGTGGTTCATTATTAAAATACATATCCTTATCTAAGTCCTTTTTCCAACCCTTATATTTTTAGGAATATTATATCAGTTAATAATATAGTATTTATTTTAAAAACTCATTTTTGTCAATTTTGACACTATTTGGTATTTTGTTTTTCTGAAAGTCATAATAACTTTATCACTTCGAATAAAATTTATTTAATTAACCATAAAATGTCATATTAACCTATAAAATTAGTTAAATTCATCATAAGTCTCAATTTACATTTATTTGGATATTTATAATATCAATTATTTTAATCATTTTTTAATAAGGTAGTTACTACATCATCATTATGTCATAAATAAATTTAATTATTTAATGTCTCAAAATTATTATTAAAAACCATTATTTATGAAATATTTTTAGATTTATAATGAATATTTATGGATGAATTTATCTTATGTGTAACCCTATATTGAAAATGTTTTAGTGTTGAAAATTTGAATTTAACACTTTTAACTCTTCTTTAAATAAAATAATAATAAATTTCTTAATCTAATCCATGTGAACAAAAAGGATAAAATTTTATTACTAAGGTTTATTTTTTTCGAAATACACTTTTCCCATAGAATTAGGACATGTGTTAGGGTAATAATAATATCATTTTTACCTTTAATTACCCTATCTACTTTTAACCGTGGTAAATAGAAGTGAAAAGTTACTATTCAGAAAAATGATATTAATCTTATTGAACCAAATTTTACTTACTGATATCAACCATGTATCTATGATTTCATAATTTCAATTCACAGAAGTAGTAAAATTACGTTTTATGCAAATTTGCTAACGTGCCTAGATGGTGGGTAAAAGGCGTTAAAAAATCAATAAAAAATTATACATCTAATTTTATTATAAAATTACTCCAATAAATTTAATAGAAATAATATAGGTTTTATGTATATATTTTGACATAAAATAAATTTACTTAAAATAAAAATTTATTTAAATAAAAATTTTGGTTTGAAACAATAACATAGTGTTCTTCACTATTCATCAAAAATTGAATGTTTTTAGAAAAATACCAAAAATTATCCTTAATCTAATATTGATATTCCTGACACAAAAATGAAGTCCATTTTGAAAAATAAAATTTATTTATTTTCAAAATTTTGGTATTAATATTCATTAAGGCTAGTTTGATTTTTCGTGGTGTGCTAAAAATCCACGTTGCATACAGCACAAGCTATTGAATTATTCAAAGAAAAACATACCATGGAAGCTTGGGGTGTTACATGAGTCATACTGGCTTCTACATCAGCTAGGGAACCATCAAGGAGGGATCCCACCAAGTTTCTTCAATTCCACCATTTGGTCGCACAGATCGAGGAGTATGTGGTCCACACCCCTGCCCAATCGGCCCTAGTTCGGCTAACCTGGCGCCAACATTGGGTGTAAGCTCAGGATGAATCCTGTCAGGGATCATCATCTTCCATAGCATCAGTGGCCCATGCCACAACTGATGCATTATATCTATCCCTTATCACTTCAGGGTAGGGGAACTTCTATTCCCAATTAGGATTGAGGCCCCTACCACCCCTTGAAAAATCTGGGATGACTCTTTCAATCCCTGGCGTGAGCAGCAGTCATCACAGACTGACCTGTGATGATGGCCTTCTGTATGGAGGCCCTCCCCATACTATCATCTGCTAGAGTGCATATCCTCCCTACTCCTTCACTCATCATTGAGGTCCTCCTCATTCCCCCATCTCTAATACAAGTGGATTTCCTCCTCATTCCCTTGATCCCATGTATGGAGGTTTTTCCCATATTTCAGGTTATCAAGATGAAGGTCCTCCTTTCATCATCAGTAGCTCAAATGGAGGCCCACACCATAGTAGCACTAAGAAAATCAGAGATCTTCCCTGATCCAGCACTCCCTACCGCGGAGGTCCTCCCCACATATCAGGCAATAAACATAGACGTCCTCCTACTGTGCTATTAAACATATTCATGGGTGTTCCTCGCCCCTAGACCCATTAAAGTGGGGGCCTTGCCCTCCCCAACAAAAATTGATATGAGGGACCTCCTCATATCCCATCCAACCAGTGTAGATGTCCTTCCTACCGATGTAAAATATTCACCATTCCCTAAAAACCATCCCAGGGTAATAGGAAGAACCATTGTCGTCGGTTGAAGAGACCTGAGAATATTTAGGTCACAATCAACCCATCCCACTCTTTAGATTCTGAAGTAGAGTATGACTCCATGATGGAACCTTCACCCTATTCCTCTATTTCATGGTTTGGGGAAGGAACCAACTGTTTCAACTTCGTTATCCTAGAAAGTGAGATTCACAAGATCCTGGAATCTCTCTACAAGTATATATAGGAGGGGGAAGATCTTTCTCTTTTCCAAGGTCTTGTCGTGTAGTGCTCTCTACCATCACCGGATTCACCCTCTACCATAACACAAGATCAGATAGAGTTTTTATAGGGTTTGGAAGATGATGAGCACTAGCCTAACTCACCACCAATGACTGCTACCCTGGTACAAGGAGTAGAGTTCATCGCCCTATATTACATGGATGTGTTGATACGATCAATATAGTACCTAAGATATAGCCATGTATGTAGTGGATTGTCGGATCGCGCACTATACTCCCCACCAATTAGTCCACTACCACATCAATCTATGTCAATTCCATTATTGTTCCCCCAACCACCTCCAATTGATGAGTGTGGTAACTAGATGTCAGATCCCACAGCAGAGCGATGGAGACTATGGGACATTCTCAAAATATATTAATTCCCTAAAATGATCTAATCAACTGCGACTCTCGAATTTAGCATTCTGAAGTCCCTGACCCAATAGTATATCACATTCTTCTGTTGGATGCTCTATGTTATGTGTTCCCACCTTCTCCATCATCTGTAGGTTTATCCACAGAGCCAATAACACTATTAAAGCCTCTACCAGCAATGTAGACATGTCAATTTGGTCACGGTTCCCATGTCATAGCATTCCGCATCATCCAGTTATAATTATATCCTCTAACAATGATGCATCTGAAGATTTGTGATTCTCTTCATAGGTATTTTTGGGGCATCCCCACTTGTACAGATAAGTGGTTGGGTCAGTATACATCCCTTCATTTCAGTTGGATCATGCAGCAGCCTAATTTACCTGGTGATATCGAGGAGATGCCTCCAAGTGTTGCTGCCGAGAATATGGATGAAATTTTTGAGAACGAAGAAGAGGTTGGAATCATCAAATAGAACCTACCCACTAAATTTGTGCAACATTTTTTGGATCTCCCAGCCATTTTCATTCTTCAACGGATACATTTTCTCAGCCTTGTTGATCCCTCCAAGTCATTGCCTTTCAGTCGCATCCCCAAAAAGAGAAACCCCCCCCCCCCCCCCGATAGATGTTAAGCTCTCTGATCTATCAATTTTAGTTCAAAAGGTGGAGGATGATCCTCAAAAGGCTTCATTATGAAAATAAATCATGGATTATAGAAAGATCATATATTGACTTATTGTCAAACATGTCGGGGAGCGATGTCCCTATTATGGTGATCCTCGATCAGGTTAGCAGGGGTAGGTACAACTCTTTCTTAAAGAGATACCTCCTGGTGACCTTAACAACTCTACCCGACAAGTTAAAGTATAATCCAAAGTATATGGAAATCGAGTTCAATATACATCACTGAATCTACCTAAGACACACATGAATCTTCCCTAAGTATCCCCTCAGGTGGCTCCACATATTCTTCCTCTAGCTACTCCACAGGTCGACCCTTTGGAAGCTCTATAGATTATTCCACCAGCTACTCTATGAGTATTTGGGTCCACCTATTGTATTGAAGAACCCACCAACACACTGGTTGTTATGAACCCACATAAAGATAGAAATCCTGTACCGTTAAATTTTTTGGTTTCTCTCATTTCCCGTCTTGAGGCTCTTAAGACCTGGAAGGTAGCTATCCCACTTTATGGGAAGCCATATCCTGCATTGGTTGAATAAATGACGGCACCCCCAGACATTGGGAACCCCATGTTCTCTCCATTCAATGGGATGGGAAACCCACTACATCACCTATCCCACTTCATCTTAAGGTGTGTACCTATACTAGGGACTATAACATAGTAGGAGGCCTCCAATCTCTAGTGCTTTGTACAGAAACTGTAGGGACCACATTTCTATGGTAGAGTCAGTTACCTATTGGATCCATAGATTTTGGGGAATAACTCTATATATAGTTCTTGTATCATTTTAGTTCTACCACTCACAAGACAAGTATTCTCAACCTCTCCCTGTTTATAAAAAATAACAATGATCGTGTCGTAGACTTTATCTCCAGATGGAAGGGCCTCACATATTCACTCGATATGTCACTGACCCAAGAGTAGTTTTTGACGATGTGTGTCGGGAATGTGAATATCGGATTAGGCCCCTCTATTATCACTTATAACATCCCATTTAGGTTCTGTGACTTCTCTAATAAAGCTCAGCATCTGTAAGAATCCTTGCATCAAGATGAAAAGGAACGTCTATTGCCTCCCACAGCTCCAATGAAAAGGGCCTCTAGAATAGAGGGCACTGCCATTCCACAAGTATTGGTCCCTCGGACCTTGGAATTATTTCCAGTAGAGACACATCTATAGCCTCCCCATGGACCACAGCCTCAGCCTCAGCCTCAGGATCAACAACATATGCCCTAGAATCGGCAGGTGCCACCCCTTCAACCACGGCTTTCAAGGTGAGATAACCAGGTTACGGCTACTCAAAAAGTGGTATCCCCTTATTAGGACTAAGCTCCCATAGTCCCTTTATCATATCAGAGGAACTTGACCTACTCATTTTAAGAGGGTCAGGTCCTTGGCTACTTCTAGAGTGTAGTTGGTTAGGGAATCATGTGGTTTCCAACATGTAGCAAGCCCAAGGATGTTAATCTCATTGATCACCCCAATTATTAGAATTATCACAAGTTCCTTGGGAATACACTCAAGTACTGATATGTGTTAAAGAACTAGATCCTGGACCAGGTTGACAATAACATAGTCATATTAGGCCTAACCCCTACACCGGTAGCATGTGTGTTTGCAAGGCTTGGTAACAATAGTGAGGGTGATTCGTAGCAAGTTTCTTTGTATGGATCTTAGAAGAATGGGGAATGGATGGCCTGAAAGATAGTCACTAATAGTCATGGTGTCATTCATGACCATTGGAATCAACTCAAGCCCCCTGATGTTGTCACACCTCCTCCAGCCACCACTTCTTCTTCCACATATCAGCCTTTAACTTCGTGGAAGAGAATCCCCCAACAGTGAAATGGAAGGAAAATTACACCATAGATTCCCAAACCAAACCATACTCTTGGGGATTTTATGCCTCCTGATATGGGAATCTCCCCCAGAATTTTCTCGATAATGGAGGATTATTCCAGTGATGAGCAGCATTATGCTTCAGTGAATACAGTCGAATTGGTGAACCCTCGCATGGTTCTCGGTGATGAGGAGTACCAGGATGATCTCCCTAACACCCTTAGATAATGTTGAAATCAATGAAACCATGGGTATGTGAATCGCTGAAATGTTTAGTTTAGTGCTTCAAGACAAGACATACATGCCACTGAGACCAAATTGTAGGCCGAACACAGAGTTTATCATGCACATTCCTCACATCCGGTCTCGTAAAAATTTTTACCACCACTATTTGTGCTGCACGACCAGCCAAAACCTCCAAAACCATGCTATAATCATCCACATTTAGTTATGGATATACCTCAATCATATAGATGTTCGCTGATAGCTATTCTATATAGTTATACTAGTGAGTAGCGAGAAATTCCTAATAACTGACAGAATCTACCGGTTTGGCCAGTAGTACCCTTCATTCCTCCTCACAAAGAGCTACCTCCTATCACCATAAATTTTCACCTAGCATGGAAGTATGATGTACTCAAACACCTTTCTATCATTACTCTAAGGCTCTCAATCCTCGACGCTCTCCTCCTATCCACAGATATTTTTGAAGCCATTGTGGATGCTTTGAGAAGCCCCATCTAGTTTGAAACAAAGGTTGCAACTACATATGGCTTCCATGCTGAGGAATTTTATTACGTAGAATTTGAAGACATCATTTCATTCTCAAGGGAATATGAAGGATCTCCCATTTATGGGAACATCTTCCATTGTATACCACCATCTAGTTCAATGGCATGGAAGTCTGTCATTGTCTTGTAGAAAAAGGTTCTGGGATCAATCTCATCCGGACCTAGACACATCGTAAGCTGGGATTGTTTGAATATGACCTGAGCCCCTATGACCTAAATATTATGGGTTACGATAGGATGGAGAAGACACTGTTTGGAATAATCCCCTTAAAGACCCAATTCAGTGGATTAGTTGACATCATGGTGTTTATGGTTGTCTCACAGGACATCGCATACAACGAGTTGATGGGTAGACCCTAGCTCCACATGCACATGGAAGTTCACTCCTCCTATCACTAGTGCATCAAGTAATCCCTCAATGGTTGAGTGGGTGTAATACAGGGTGACATGTCTCCCTTTTCATATTTTTAATCCTTATACTTAGATGCCAACTATTACAAGAACAAGGAAAAATATGTTCATGATAATGAATTTGATCCCAATGTTATTGTGGGTGACACATGGACAAACATGAACGATTCCTTCATCCTCCCAATTCACATATTGGAATCCATAACCCAAGACATGAGACACATATTTTACTTGTATGGGAAAAGAGGAATGCATATTCTGAGGTATAAATAATGTCGTAATATCACTTCATACTCCTATACAAATCAAGTTAGAGTGATCCCAAACCCCCTTACCCCTATAAGTTATCAGGATGTTCGCCACATGGAAATGAAAATACAACATACTTTCTTGATTTATTGAACTAGGTTGATCTAACATGCCACTACTTGTTTGAGATCAGCATGTATGGCCCCTTATGTCAATGTCCTGATGGAATTGGATTGAAAACTTTTGTCATCATGGTTTCAACAGTGTGGGAGTTCCCTAGTGGGGATTCCATTGCCACTCAAGCCATCACTGGTGTTCTGCCAGGATCATCAGATTCGGAAGTTCTTCCACCAATCAATTATCCTCTCATCATGGACGATAAAGAGTATTTGGATGATGCTCCTCCCACATTTGAGGTGGGCATCTACACTATGGTCAATGAGTTAGTGCAGGTGAACCTTGGCACTGAGAAAAATCCATGACTGACACTGATTAGTGCAGAGATCTCTACAGAAGAGAAGTAGTAGTATGTGGATTTATTGAGGCAACATTGGGATGTATTTTTCTAGTGTTTTGATGAGACTCCATGGCTATATCCTTATATCATCATCAACCATCTCGATCACCTAGTAAGTTATCACAGGTTCAAAGAACCTCCTAGAAAGATAGACCCCTCTCACAGTACCATGGTCGAGGACGGTGTAGATAATCACATAAAACACAACTTTGTAAAGGAAGTCTAGTACACTAAATGGTTAGCCAAAATTGTGCCCATGAGGAAGAAGAATGGACATATCAGAGTCTACATCAACTTTTGGGACCTCAACCGTCATTATTTTAAGGATTATTTTCCCCTTCCCATGACAGATCTTCTGATCGATGCCACTGCCGGATATCATCCTCTCTCCTTCATGAATAAGTATGTGAGAAACAAATAGATCCAAATAGCCCCTCAGGATGGAGAATCTACTTCATTTATAACACCACAAGGTACTTTATATTACCAAGTAACATCTTCCGTTCTGAAGAATGCACGTTCCACCTATTATATTTTCATACACCACATATTAATGAAAATCCTCTAGACATTATGGGAATGATATATTGATTATTTTGTGGTCAAATCATTCCCGCATTAGAACCATATCTAAGATCATGAGAATGTGTATGGATTCCTCCGCTCCTACCATTTGAAGATGAACCCTCGAATTGTACCTTCAGGGTTACCTCTGGAATGTTTCTCTTATTTTTCATCAGATATAGAGGCATTTAGATCGATCCATAAAATATCAAGTCCATCAGTTAGATAAATCTTCCCAAAAACATTGGGGAGCTCTGAGGCATTCAACAAAACTTAGCCTACATATGATGATTCATTGTGAATATGGACGGCAAGTATAAGACATTTTCCTGAATCATGAATAAATTTTTCAAGTACCAGCGGGAAGAAGAGTGTTATACCTCTTTTGAGAAGATCAATCAGTACCTACTACATCCTCAGGTTCTGATGCAACCCATCTTTAAAAAGCCTCGGGTCCTTTATGTGACTTCCCTAGAACAGTCCCTCAGTGTCCTTCTTGCCCAGATAAATAATTAATGGATATAGAAAGGTTTATACTATCTCAAACACATGTTCCTTGATACAAATAACATATATTACTCTATGGAAAAGAGTTTCCTTGCACTGGTCTTCATGGTGTGTAATTTGCGACATTATCTGTAGCACCATGAGATAAAGCTGGTGTCTCGTGTGGACCCATTGTAGTATATTCTGAACCACCCTATGTTAACAGACCATATATCTTGGTCGATAGGGAATATTTAGAATTTTGACATTATATTAATTCCGTAGAATGCTATCATGGGATAGGTATTGTTGGACCTCCTTTCCACCCATCCGGCCCCTATAGAGTAGTCCCTAGACCTTGAATTCCCTTATGAGTCCTTCCTTTGGTTGGATCAAGTCATACTGTGTTGGTTGATGCACATTGATAATGCCTCCCAGATCCCTACTGGTAGAAGTCTTAATGACCCCAGACTCAATAGTTTGTTCTTGGATATTGTTTTTATCACACATATACAGGATGTCATTATGTATTCATTATTATTGTCATAAGGTCGCACCAACAATGAGGATGAGTATCAAGCCTTCATCACTTGTCTCAAACTGGATCTCGAGATTGATGTTCCCCACCTGCATGTGAAGGAGGACTTTGAGATGGTCATAAAACTGATCAAAGGTGACTATGTCATTAGGATTCCTAAGCTCATGACCTTGTTAGAACACACTCTCTAGCTAATGGCCCTGTTCCCTTCCAGTTGGAGGTTACGCATGTCCCTCAGTCACAGAACAATCGAGTTAATGCCTTGGCTAGCATGTCCGCTTATCTCACAGAGCCCAACCCAGATGATCTAATTATCCATGTGGCACAATGAAGGGTCATCACTCCCATTGATCTGAATGATAGTAATAGCCCATAGGTAATCCATATCATCGTCGATGCATCTACATCGATACCATCAGGTCCCCCTACCATAGTAGAAGATTCCCCTAATTAGAAAAATACTTTTGTTGAGTATCTACATCATAGAAATCTCCTCACACATAGAGTCGAATGTGAGTGAATACATCAGTGCACAGTACAGTTCACTCTCCAGAGTGGCCCCATCATTAACAAGATCCTCTAAAAATGTGGGTTTTATAGAATTGTCCTTTTTTCATTTAGGGATATGAGTTTCCCCTATTTATGCAGTTATTTTATTTAGGTTTCTTTAGAACTCATCATGTGGGGCCTAAGAACTCCCATCAGATCCAAAGGTTTGGCTAATTCTGGCCCACCATGTTCTATGACTGTTTTGAGTTTTCCAAGAGGTGTCATGAAATCCAAGTCCATTACAATTTTGTGCTCCATCCACCATATCCCCTTCATACTACCATGTACTATTGTCCTTTTCTAGTCTAGGGACTCGATGTAATGGGACCATCTCCTCCAGCAATATCTCACCTGTGTCGGTTCATCCTGACTGCTACATACTTATTTTTTAAATGGGTAGATGAAATTTCACTCAAGGAAGTCAAGGCCTATTCCATCATCGATTTCTTGAGCTCTAGAAACATCAACCAATCTGAAGTACCTCTTACTATCCTGACCGATAATGGTACCAACTTCTGGGCAGCTGATCTTATGAAATTGTACACCAAGTAAAACATTATGTCCAACCATACTTCTCGCAACAATGTGCAAGAAAATGGTCAGATTAAGGAGTTAAACAAGACTGTCTCTAACTTCTTTAAGAAAAGGGTTGGTCAAAATAATAAGAGTTGTCTGATAAAGATCCCCCATTCACTATCGTATTACTAGATTACAACGCAAAACTCTACCCAGGTGACTCTGTATTCCCTGGTGTATAGTGTGGAGGCAGTCCTTCCCATTGAGATTCATTTACCATCACTTCGTAGAGACATATTTGATTAGTAGACATTAGAAAAAGTTATAGAATTCTGTCTGGCAGAACTAGAAGCTCTCAATGATAATAGTATTAATGCCCTGCACAATATGGAAAGGCCCTAGAATAATATAGCCATAGCATTCAATATGTAAGTTTTCCTCCGCTCCTTACTTCATGGTGACACAGAATTGGCTCTGAGGACGCTGATGATACTCAGTAGGAATCCACCAAAGATGGATCCCAAATGGGAGGGACCTTATATTATCCATAATGTTTACCCCAATGGTGCATACTCTCTGGTTACCATGGATGGTTACTGCATCACTCCTCCCACTAATACTAAATTACTCAAGTAATACATTCCATGAGTAAGTATCCTCATCCTTTATAATGATTAATTGAAACTGTTGACTACCCCAATGTTTTGAGTTCTATGAAAATAAAAAAAGATCATGTCCATCCACGTCACATGATATTAAAAAACATGATCTGTTCGGGCTGCAACACATAAAACATCCCAGTATCAATGTCCTGCATGACAAAAATCTACAGGCCCTATTTCTGATATCATCATCTTTACCCAATGATTTTAAACTACATGACATATCAAGAACTATGTATGTCATGATTCCTATCTTTATGGGATACTTAGGAACACTCGGTCATTTCCCCTTAGGTCCATCTCGAGGTCCCTTAACCTTTTTATGCCCCTTGGCCCAAGTCCCTTTCTAGGGGTGTGTGGTGTGGGGTGGAAATCTCATGTCCTCATTCACACCAGGTTTACTACTACAACATCTTGTATTCCCTTCAAGAATCTCCCATGTCTCTTCATCCTTACTGCATGATGTTAAACTGTGTAGAATTTAATGAACTATATATTTCTTGACTCCCATCCTCAAGGGATATGTAGTAATGCTCAGGCATTTCACCTTTGGTCCATTCCCAGGTCCCTTGACCTTTTCTATCCCCTTGTCACATGTCCCTTCCTATGGTTGAATGATGTGGTGTGAATTTCTCCTATCATCATTCACGTCAAGATATTTTCATAATGCCATACACATTTCCCCATTTAATGTACTTCTACCCTCTTCATCCATACCGCACGATGTTAAACTGCACAACATTGTAAGAACTCTGTGTGTCTTGATTCCTACCATAGAAGGATTTGTTGTAACTCCAAATATTTTGGTCTAGTCTCTAGTTCATCAACCCATTTTACCTCTTTCATTTCCTCATTTTCTTGATTCATATATCCCTAGGCCAATCCTCTTGACTTTTATCCTGCCTCCTTGATGTGCATTAAATGCGATGTGGTTTAGGACCTAGAGTGTTAAATCCTATATGGACATGATTTCACATCCTCTCACTGCTTCATATGCCTCTTTATTTGGGTCCCTATCATGTTTCACATCCAAAGGGACCTCCCTAATGGACTGATCAAATGCCTCTTTGTAGCACCTAATATTTTGGGCTAGTGTCCCGGAGGATTTCGAACGACAACATGATACAAGTCCCACGTTGCAAATATGGTCAGGGGTCGATCCTTAGTTGTTTGTTCCCATTAAAAGACACATGATATGGATGTTGTGTTATGAACATGATTAATATTTGTTCTTCAACGTTATCTTCAACCCCATCATGCTGAGAGTATTGGTATTTGGATTCACATACCTTTCCACCTCCTAACATCCAAATGGAATTTCAACACCCTTGGTGTTATCCCTCCGTGCACTTTTTCTCATTGAGAGGACAAATTTGAATTGTCTGGTTATCCCTAGCCCTACACTTCCATTCCCCTACTGTATTATTCCATGTGGTGTAGGATCTTATCTTCCCCTTGTTTCCCAAACTGAGCATGGATCATGTGGTCCTAGGGGTTTTGAGAATTCAAACTCATAGGGGAGAGTTGTGTGTCATTGGTTTGAGATCTGTGACTATAAACTAAGATCACTTTCACCCTTCTCGTATGTTGTTAAAACTATGTATTTTTCATCTGAGTTGTATGATGATAAACTACTTGTCCATGTGATGTCTTACTTTGTGAAGACATCTCCCCCTTTGGCACTGACCACTTGTAATGATTCCCTCAAGAATTATCTGTGTCTTGATTATAACTTTTTTCGGATACATAGTGACACCCCAAGGACATTATTCCCAGGTCCAGCCATATCACCATGTCCCCTTCCACCTCATCTTGGCCCATGTTCTCCCAGAAATATGTGGTGTGATATGGACTTCTTTGTCCTCGTTCACATTGGGACATCCCTCCCTTAAGAGATCTTCATCATTCACCCTTACCACTTGATGATAAAATTCAAGGATATGTCCCATGAACATGACATTAAACTGGTCACTTTATGGTCCAAACTCTATGATTGAAAACTAAGATTACTACTACCTATGTCTGCATGACATTAAACTGCGTATCAAGTATTATGTTTCTCGCTTAGGAGGATATCACCCCATTTTGGTATTAGCCACATAACATGCCATTTCAAGAACTATGTATGGATTTATTCACATACTTATGGGATATATAGTGACACCTATACTTCTTGTATGTCTTCTAGACACAACATCCTTCACATCAAGAAGTAGTAGTCATGATGTGTTCTTCCTTTGAGAGAATCATTCTTTACACTTTACACTTTACACCATTTGCATCCCCATCATATTTCACATCTAATGTGACCCCTCTAATGTTATAGATGCTCAGCCTCAGTGCACACCTACTATCATGGGTTAGCACATAAGGGGATTTCAAATGACAATTTGATACAAGACCTGCATTGCGAATATGGTCAGTGGTCTATCCTTAGTGGGTTTTTCCCATTACAGGCTAACGTGAAATGGATTCTATGTTTCAAACATGGTCATCAGTTATACTTCATCACCATGACTCTACCATTTTCTCCCAGATGTTAGATATAGTGACTGACATATTCTATTCCCCTTTCCATTTTATGGAACTTCAACACCCTTGGTGTTGTAACTCCGCGCATTCGCGTGCGTCTAGTAAGAATGTTGGTGAATCTAGGATTCTACACATGAATCATTTCCTTCAAACCATTTCACACTCTCATTAGATGAGGAATCCCTAGCATCACCCTTTATTTCCTATGCCGATAGTGGTTCACATAGACTTAGGGATTTTGGTGGGGGGAATACCGACATATGAGACAGTGTGAACTTACTATCCGAGCTCTACAACTTTAAACTGTGATCATTTCCATACTTACCATATGACTTTAAAATAAATGGAATGGTATTTTCATATGACCTTCAACCACAACATCATCATCCTAGAAGCATGATGAAAAATGGCACAACATTATGGTTTTATCATTTTAGAGGGAATCTCCTTGGGAATTAGTTATTCCCCATGTCATTTTTCAAGGCCTATGTAGCTTGATTCCTACGACAGCCACCAAAATATTCATTCTGGGTTGTTTGCTCCGAAAATCTACCAAACAGAGCGAAAAAAAGATATTTCAAATACATCTTTTCTCTGTGCATGGGTCATTCCCACATGGAAAATTTATTTCAGAACAATGTATGGCTGGATTTGCATTCTTTTGGGATACGTAGCAATGACCAGACATTTAGTCTTCGAGTCCAGCCCCAGGATCATTAACTTTCCAGGCCCTTTGCCTCTAATAATGGACCAAAATATATGACCTTAAACTAGGATTACCTAGTCCATGTAATAGGGATATAAACTATTAGACAGTGTCTAAGCATTGTGAACACAAAACGTGCCCAATGTCTTGGTCATATGAAATTAAACTATTTCATGCATCGTCGTCATGATGTCAAACTGTGTCTTTATTGTCCTCGTTTTCACGACGTAAAAAGGTAGGTCATCCTAGTTCCTCACTGGAGAGGACCTATCTGGAAATAGTTTTCACATTGATTCACACTGATAATCTCACCCAGTTTACTTTTTTCATGGTGATGTAATTTCAAGAGTTTTGGATTCCATTCAGAAATCTCATCACTCCATTTTCAGGATTTGTGTGCCCTTTATTTTGGTTCATCATCCACATTAAAATTTGAATGGAACCCCTAATGGTCTGGTCCCATGACACTTTACCTCTCCTACCATCATGGGATAATGTCCCAGAAGACACATCTAACAATACTTTGAGGTTGGTCCCATGATTTGAATATAGTCAGTGGTTAGCCCTCATTTGCTTGTCCTCATTCCAGGATAATGCGATATGGATACTATGTTGCGAACGTGGTCAGTAATTATCCTCCATAATCATTCCACCCTCACTATGTTCTGAATTTTGGGTGCTATGATCAACACTTATCCTTCCTCTTTGATCAGATTGATTCTAATTCCCTTGGATTTTTCTAGATCATGCACTAGAGTACATTGGGAGAGGCGGTTTGGCTGTTCTGAGAACCCTATTCTTTAATCAGAACCCCTCTATTATATCAAAAACTCTGGGTAGTCCTTAATACCCTAAGAGTTCGATGGATAGTTGGCACTCTAATATTTGAAATGAGAAATTATATGGTCATCCCTTGTTTCTCACACTATATATAACCCACATGAGCTAAGGAATTGATCCTGGGTTATTTTGCATATACAGTTGATATTTAGTAATCAGAGCACAAATAATACATGTTCATACAAGTAAATTAAATAATAAATACTATCAAAGGAGAAGAGTATGTTTTGTTTTGTCTAAAGAACAAATCTTATGGGTATACTCCCTTGATGAAATGCTCCAAATCCACTAATATCTGTCACATCGATTTCAGAGTGTCTTGTCGCCTCTTGAGACCCTCATCCTCATCATTAGATATAGAGCGAAGATTATTAGCTCTAATCTACATCTAGTCCGGCTCATCTTGAAGTCTAGCCACATGGAAGTTCAACTATGTCAACTACTCCTGGGATTCCCCCAGTTTGGCCTTCAGACCTTCGACTAGTCTCTTCTTCATTGAAATGAATGTGAAGTATTCACCTATTTCCTCATTAATGCATTGGATTTCCCACACAACATCTTCAAGATTACAGATGTTCTTGGATTTATTTTTCAACCAAGTGACATTAAGTTCCTGTATGATTTACCTTAACTTTTTTGATAGGGTTGTTCTACATCATCATGTGTGGATTTCATGCATCCAATCCTCGAGTGCATAGATTGCACAACCAAAGGAGAAGTGGTCCCATCTGACTGATCCAATGGGATTCAGAAACCTCATTAAGGAAGTGCTTTATTAGATTCTATATGTGATGTTAGGTCTAAACACTGCTTTTGATTGTTGTAGAATCGGATTCATCTAACTCCAGGCAATTGGTAGGCTCGTACTCAAGGAATGCATCTATGAGTTTAACAGTAGGATCTTCTTAGGATATTTCATCCAAAGAGTCGAGTTCAATGTCATCTGGTTGGTCTGGGTATGGACAAAAGATCATTGAGGTCGTATTTATAGGCAACGGTTGACACACCTTCATGGTGAGTGACACCTCTCCCTTCATGGAAACCGTCAATGATCCTTCATGGTTCCCTTTGGCTAATAGAGTGTTGTGGCATGCTTCATGATCCCTTTTCGTGATCCAACTTCACGATCCAACTTTGCAATCCATCGAGTTTTATTTTGATTATTTTCCCTCAAAATTTGACCCTCTCTTCCCTCAACTCCCATTTTTAGGGATTAATTTTTTGTCATTTAAATTCATGTTTCTCAAGATGTGAACAAATTCATCGCCAATTCAGTGTAAATATCTATCAAAATGGAGTCAGAATCAATCAAAATCATTAAAAGAGCTTAGTTCATGATGGAATTAGCAGATATTTTCCACCTTTATGGTCGCAAACACCCATGATGGACCCTCTACAGGTCTGAAAAAGTATGATAGAGACATGCCTCTCAATAGAGTCCCATTGAAATTATGTACAGCTCCATGATCGTCACTTTGATAGGCCATCTAGGAGTCCGAATGAGTTTGATGTTACCCCGATGCTATGAGACGTCACATTCTCTTCACAGTGCCCTGATTTTCTCTACACTGAGCTTTAAATGCTGCACTAACTTCCTTCACCTATAAATAGAAGGCTCACCCACCCCCCACCCTCTAGACTTCAAACCATTGAAACTCCTCCTTTTCACCTTCCAGTTCCCGCTTCACGAAGCCCATTGAAACCCAAAAAATGGATTGCCCAAGGTACTTTGACTCTACGAGTTGTGACTCCTACTATTCTTTATGGACCCTAACTATAGTAGGGATTAATTTTTTGTGGGACTTCTCCTTTTACAAAGGATGGATATCCTATAGGTTTTTCGAGGCTCAATGATGAATTAAGCCTGCATGAAGTACTCACCTTTTAATGTTCTCTTTTCTAAGGAGAATCTCTACTCCACCAAGGACCAGACTTCATGAAGTTCACCCTCTTCATGAATCACCAAAGCATCCTAAATCCCCTATTTTTGAGGCTTTATAAATCATGTACCCCTCTCCCATGTGTCCCTCCAGGCTTGTATGAAGTGACTTCATGGTTCCCTGAGTGGTGCCTCATGTTGTGTTCCCTTGCCTCATGTTTCTTCACCATGCCACACTAATGGCTATTTCTTCATCAAATAACCATGATAACATGCGACCCTTAATTGACCTCTCCTCCACCCCAACTCTTTTGGAATTTCATGTGCATTACCTTACACAATTGTGGGTTGGTACAAGTTATGTAAATCGTTGGGGTGTGGAGAGAGTACTCACCGTCTGACCTGCAGGACATTAAACAACCAAGAAATCCACATCCCCAACACATGATATTAATATATGAGTTTTTGTGCTTGTGGAAGACTTATGTGGAATTGAGAAGGGATGGGACTGGGAGCCTCTTGATTCCTATCCTTTTCAATTTTCAGTATCTCTCCCTATTTTCTTTTTCACCGAGTTTCCTCCAGGAATCCCTTGAGGATGCCGTGACACACATTGATAGGTTTCTCCATGTTCGGTGGCCATATACTCCTCATACATCAAGTACCCTAATCGAGATTCCTCTTGGATTAAGTCTCAATTTCCATATCCTTGGGTTGTTAACCATGGATAAGCCCCGAACCAACTCTCTTGGCCACAACTACTATGGCACGATCGTAAAGTCTGATGCTACCTCTTGTTTCTCACACCAAGCATGACTTGTGTGGGATTAGAGTAAGCATCAACCATGAAATCATTTTGATGGGCCATCTTAGTGTGTATGTCCCATTTATCTTTTTTCTGAACTACGTGAACTTTGATCCTTAACCTTTATAAGAAAAATATGTAGGAAGCCTCTCTAAGTTTCAATATCATCACCCATCGGTCCAAACCACTTCATGTCATTTCACCCTTGCCTTGCATGATGTTAAACTATATTCACCTTTCATCTCATATGATGTTAAACTATATATTTTTTAACTACATGGTTTTTGATCCCTGTCTTCTAGACAGGGTACGTAGGAAGCCTCCCTAATGTTCAACCCTAAACACTGGTAGATTTTTGTGTCCCCTTTGTTGGGACACACATCCTTGGTCGGAACCTTAATGGTGTCAGACCATTTTCCAAGCCATATCAGTGTGTAAGTCCCACACTCAATCCATACTCCTCCAACCAATAGTTTCCCTCTTCTGATGGTATGCTAACCAAGGGTAAAACCTAGCATGTCTGTAGGTCACTATCCTTTTTATACACCCTGATTCTATTCCCCAACCTTAACAATGTAAAATTTGATTCCCAACCATGGGGATATGTAGGAATCCTCCTTGAGGTTCAAGATCATCACTAATGTCCCATCATAATCTCTCCCTTGAGCCCTTTGTGTTTTAAGAAGATGATTCCCCAACCTAATGGTTCTACTTTTTTCAGGTTAAAACCCATGTGGTACATTCTCAAGGACCTCCTCCTTAGGTTTAACATCACCCCTTAAAACTATGTGGACATTGATTCCCTACCACAAGGATATGTAGAAATACTCTTTAAGGTTCAAGTACAACACCACCATAATCTTCATGATGGTTCCATATCATTCACCATCCACTTCATCCAACTCTCCATCATCAATCTTGATACTTACCCAGGCCACACAATCCTGGTGGGATCATGCCACCCACTTCCTTTCTGCTCCTAGAAGCACCTGGGAAGTTGACCGTGGGTAATCCCCAAACCACACGCTTTGAACTATATGGGTTTTGGTCCCTATATTCTATCTATGGTACGTAAGAAGCCTTCATGAGGCTCAATCCCATAAAATGGAAGACCTTGGTGTCCCCTTCGCTTGGACCCCATATTCCTTTTTGACCCACCCATTGTTCCATATCAACCTTCATAGTGTGAAACCATCCCTTTTCAGAGACATTCCATCCTGGGTCTGTCCTCATTGAGAATTCTTATCCATCCATCCAATAAACCTTCTAGGTGCTCCCTCCTAGTTATGTAACCATCTGATCTACTTTTATTAGTGTTCCAATCTATTTTATCCATATCCTCAAGACATTAAACTCACAAAAAACCCTTTGTTAAGCATGGTGATCCAATAAAGACCTCGGAGACATGCCTCCGACATACGGTTCCCTAAATTCGAAATGGGATGTATCGGGCTTTCACGCCCTCAAGAAGCTCCATAATAAGGGTAAAATATAGGTTTTACAGTGTTCTAGAATCAAGACATTCCACATAAGACTCATTGTGACTACTATCCTAATCAAAGGTTGGTGCCCTGGATGGACTCTTTGGAATGTCCTAACAGAAGAAGCATAATTAATCAGCATCCAAAACAAAAATAGAACCATGAAGAATTTCGAGAACATCATAATAATCTATAAGGGATACCCAGAGTAGGAATCATGTTTTGAGGAAGAATCCACGGAAGGAGAAACCAACATCCCATCATCCCATTTCAATCAAAGAGAAAATGTCCCTCAAGAGGTGACAGATTCCACCTGCCTTTGGAATGCCGGAATGCGGGGTACAATGTGACCATCCATGAGAATCCAACACATGGAATGATGAGGCACACCCTGATAGAAAATATTTGGAAAAAATCAAATATTCAATCTTAATTTTTATCCTTTTGAGGATACGATAATGCAATTCATGTGTATGGAGGACTACCATCTCATGAAGTGATGTGATTCATTTCTCACTAATGCTTTACATGGAAGGTAATAAAGATTAATTTAATTAATATATATGATATTAATGAAAAAATTCTGATATTAATGAAATATTTATACTTATGAAAATATAATATATTATTTTCCTTCTTACACTAAAAAATGAAAATGTCATCTTTACATACATGTGGACATTCACCTCCATGAAGTGATGTGATTATTTTTTTCATCACAAAACACATGGATGATATATATATATATATAAGTATATTTAATGAAATAATATTGTATTTATGATATTATTATAATTCCTTAATGATAAAATATTACCTACATTATTTTTATAATGATCATTGAAAAATGGAAATGTTACTCATGTGTATGCATGGCCTACCATCTCCATGATTGTAATGTAATTAATTTTCAATAACCATATTTTATGATTTGTTTAAGAGGTCTAATTTAAATATAAATATGATAAATATTAAATTATTATTATTATATATATGTATAAATAATGTACCCTTTTACCATGGTCAATACGTCGAATCCATTTTGAAACAATGAACTGAACATCCTCAAAACACCCAACCTGTAATTAACTGATTAAGTATTTAAATATATCACTACAAATAAGTAAAATAAATGATTTATGTGTAATTTATTAAACCTGGAAAAAATTAAGAAATAAAAAAATTAAAATATTTTTATTATACATGGATTTCAAACATGTACAAAGTCATACTGGACGTAAGTGTTTCTTGTCTCACTTTTACATCTATGAGACATATGCCATATTCATCACTTATTTTTATTTTTTGATATATATAACACAATTTAATATATTTTATGATTATTTTCATGAAAATTATTTTGATTTATAAATCTATATGAGATTCTCCCTTTCGTGATATTTTGATCTAGGGATAACCAAAGCAGTAAGGGACTTCATTTTCATTGATACCTATTGTAATGTTATGCACCTAATTTATTTTATATGGTTTATATTATATCTCATTTTATATAAAATCATGAATATAATTATGTTCATTAAATTTAATGTTTCATTTTATTTTATTCTTTCATGGGTATTACGGTTGAATAGTAACCAAAGTTGCAAAGGCTTTATGTTACAATCTAATTTTTAAATGAACTTTTTTATGCTTGAATTTACATTGATGGAAGTTATTTTATCATTTCATAGTAAAACTCATTCATTATCATATAACATAATTATTCAGGAATTTTTCAATTAATAGTACCATTTCTACTCTTTTATAGTTAAAATTATTGATAAAATATTCTTAAGTAAATCTAAATTCATTTCTCTCTTCGATAAAAAATCATTTTTATTCAAAATCCAAGTTTTCTATAAATATTTTCAGAAATGTATTAATATTATTATTTAAATTAATTTTTACCCATAAATGAATTGTTTATAATATTTTTTTTAAAGTAATATTCCTTTTTTTCTAAATAAGGAACTCTTTTACTTTTAATAAAAATGTAAAAGGAAACATCATTTTAATGTACTCAACATAAACATAATTTTCCACCGTCAAAACCACTCCATTTTTTAATGATTCATTTTTAATTCTCAAAGGTTATTTTTAAATAAAATGTTTTATTTAATGTTTGAGAATGTTTTAGATATTAAATAAGTGTTTTCAAAATAAAAAAGATATTTTCCTATGGAAAATTTCTATGTGATGTTTCAAAATCATTTTCCATCAAAGATGACATCCTTTAATGTTACTCAATATGAAAATTTTGTTTTTCACATGAATTTTTTTATTTATATTTCAATCATGTTTCCATTCATAAATTTAAAAAACTATTGATTTTACTTACACTCAACTTGGAGTATATTGTATTGATTCTATCCTTATTCTTTATTTTGATGGATTATGAGATTAAAACATAACCTATTTCTTTTTTGCGGGTCAATAAAGCTATGAAAGAACATTAATTTTTTTATGACATAAAATTGAAGGATTATAAATATTTTATTAATGAATATTAATTTTAAATTATTTATGATGAATGTGTGGGGTTGATACAGCTTATACGAAGGGTTGATCCCCATTATAGCTCATGGGTGATCTTGATATAGCTTATACGATGGGTATTCCCAGATAGTGTGGGGTGAGCCTAATATGGGTTATATTATAGGTTTGGATAGATAGAGTCTAGTGATCTCAATATAGATTATATGATGGGTGTTTCTATATAGCACCAGGTGACCCTCATATAGCTTATATGTTGGGTTCACCCAGATAATGTCAGGTGATCCCGATATAGCTTATATGATAGGTGCACCCAGATATCATTCCAATGAAGTGGGTAATATTCCATGTCAATTATGGAAATAATGGGGGAGTTTCTGAAAGGTTTCTCCTATTGATTTAATTGAGATCTATTTTTTTATAACATGGGTTTAAAACGGGTTATGAATATGACGTTCCAAATATACCAACACATTTTCTTTATTCTTAGTATGGGTTTTTAATGATTCCTTTCATCAATATTGAAATAAAATAGCTTTTTATTTTTTTTATTATGACTCTTTCATTTGATAAATCTGTTTTCCATGTTTCCTGATTTATTATCTATGTATTTATGGGTATGAATATTTTTTATGTTATGATCATGAAATTTGATTATGTCATCATACAATTATGCTCTACTTATGCTCTACTTAAGTTCGCTAATTATATTCAATGGTTAATTATTATGTTTACCATTATTGTGAATTTGATCTCACCCTTCATATGTTTCATATTCCCAAGGTTATAAAGAGTTATGATTAAATGATTTTTGCCTACAAATTTTTATAACATGGTGATATTTGTGGGAGATTTTGAAGACTTAATATGGAATATGAAATGTTGGGTATATTAGAAAAAATGCTCCCTTGAATTTATGGGTATTGATTATGTAAGAGTTTTAAATACCTATCTAAAACTATAAACATGAATGGTCTTTTGGTATTTAAGTAATCCAATATTTCTTTCTGGTGTTTTATTTTTTGGATGGTGAAAATTGGGTCACCTTCATCGGTAACAAAGCTGAAAATTTAAGTTTTAAGATATTATCAACAGATCCGTGAGTGTGGGTTTGGGGCTATTATAGTTGGTATCAGAGAATGGTTTAGATCACTTTTTAGATTAATATTTTTCTCATTTGAGGTTATCTTAATAGTTATATATACCATCACGAGTTTATTAGATTAAATATGATTATTAGTTTAAAGTCGTAGACACCAATTTTTTGGTTTTAAATGAAGAGATCTTCCAGTGATTAATGAAATATTAGGAGAAATTTTATTGGGTTTAATTATATGTAAAAATTTGGTTAACGTAATGTATAAATTTATATTTCTTGGAAAAAAATTTTAAAAAATTTATAAACATTAGTGTTTATTTGATCCTGGATATTTATGTAATTATGGGAACACAAGTACTATCATATAAGTAATAATGGGATTGAAAATTGATTTACTTACTATGTGATTAATGTTATTTAAAAATAATATAGAAATATTTTTGGGATTGAAATCTAAAAGGTTTGAGATATCATTTAATTTTAAAACTCTCTTTAATGTTGAGTTTATTTGGGAATGTTTTAGTTTGAACTTTGGGTATTACTATTGAATTTTTGAATATGAATGTTCAATAATTTTGGGAATTATCATACATTGTATTAACCATTTTGGTTTTTTCAATGCCTAAATATAGGTGGAATAAATTTTATCCCTTATATGGTAATTTTATCCTTTAAAAGTTGTTTTTTAATGCTATAGGCATAAAAACATTTCAAATATTCATTCTTTGGAGAAAAATATGAGATTGTGGTGGAAATTAATTAAAGGATGAAATTCCACTTATCATGTATATTTAATTACTTTTCCATATTAATAGTAAATATATTACTTAACTCTAGTAAAAGGATATTGCAATAAAAATTAGATCATGTTACCTTCATATTTGTTGAATCAATACTCATTTAACTCATCCCAGATTTATTGTTTTCACGGCCTTAACTTTCTATTGATCATTTAATTTCTTATAATCAATGAAATTTATCAATCTCCATAATTATTTTAAATTTTATTTCATTTTCATATATTCACTTTCCACCAATGTTATCTAATTTTTAATCCTATTTATGTGATGACCTTTGTATTTCCCTTTCCCTATTTTTAAGAGAAATGTTTATTAACCCTTTTTACAATGTGGGTTTCAAACAAAGTTATTTTCAATTGTCAAACCGTTATATTCCTAAATAAATTTAAAATTAAGAGGATTAATTTATTAAATATTTTGGGCTAATTTAACACCCCAATATTTTAAAAAGTATGTTATTCTCAATAGCATAGTTGACATGCAACATTGATCATAACTGGACTATAAAATAATATTATTTTAAATATTATTCTCATAACCTAACCGTTAAATTTTAGTATATGAATAGTATTAACGAATTTACTAAATATATATTTGTGTGTGTCCTAATCAATATATTTTTATTGATAAATTATTATTTAATTATAAATAAAGTTTTAGTAAAGTAATTTTAGTCATCAAATGTTTTCTATCTTTAGAAGTGATTTTTATTACTTTTTGCGAGAAAATTTTATAAATAATTTATATATTTTTTAAAAAAATTATTTGATAAAATGACATTAAATTTTTAAATTGAAATATTAAATTTAACTTAGGATAAAATTTTGGTATTTTTCATAAAAATGACTCTTCAATGAATAGTGAAAAATACTAATGTTTTGTAAAAATGTAATTTCTTTTCTATAAATTAAATAATTTAAATGAAACCATATGTTTTTAATATGATATAAAGTAATATAATTAATATGTATTTATATTTAATCCACTTAATTAATTTTTAATCAACTTTATATTGGATTTTAGTATATATATATTTTTGGGTTTAAAAAGATGACCTTCAGAAAATTATTTTAAAGTGAATAATGTTTATCCATTTTAATTAATGGAAATAACCCCTAATGAGGTATTATTTAAATTAAATTTATATATTATATGTATATAAATATTAATTTATTTTAATATAATTATTATTTAATGTAATATAGTTAATATAAATTCACCTTTTTCTTAAAGAAATACATTTCTTGAAAACCCACATACTCATCACGTTAATAGGTTTATTTTTAATTAAAATCTGAAAATGATGTGAATTAAATTCCATAGGATGTATAATATATTTGGAATCATAATAATTAATATTATATAATATATTCAACTTAAGATTTTGTCATAATAAGTTGTGAAAATAGTAAAAATATTCTACCGTGATTAAGGTTAAAACAGGTTTATTATGGGTTAAACTAAAAAGATAAGGGATAAAATGACTTAGAAACTCTTCCATACCCTATTTTCTTGCCATAAATATACCTTATAACCTATTAGATTCTATAATGACCCATTTTGGAGCCTTTTTTCTTTTAAAAAATTGTTGGTTAACCTTTCTCTTTTCAAAAATTTCAAGTGTGCCACTCACATCACTTATAAATGGTAACCCCAAATCCTCTCCTATTAACACATTAAAATCCATTTTATCAAAAAATACCTCAAAAATAACTTTTAAAATTATCTCCCAACATCCTAGTATCATTTTTTTGATATTAAATTCATCATAAGATGGATTTTGGTGATAACCTAAAGAGGTTATCTAAAGAAGAGGTATCGTTCTTAACCGAGTATGTTTATTTTATATCTTTCTCCACCCACATTAAAATTTAATTATATTATGATGATATAATATAATTAGTCTATAACATATAATTATATTTTATTATGTTATTTTCAAAACCTAAATTCATATCCTCTTCCATCAAATGGGAAATGAAATCATCATTTGTTTGTACGGTGGACTCCCGCATCCCATTCTAATGTGATTCAATTTTCATAATCACCTCTCATAAATGGTTATAATAACGAATTTCAAGTATATGTAGTATATTTTTAACATATTTATATATATTTTGTTATTATATCACATAAACCATCATACTTTCCAGTCCTTAGGTGATATGATAATGTCACTCGTGTGTATGGTGGACTACTGCAATGTAAAGCGATGTGATTCATTATTCACTAACACTATACATGGAAGGTAATATGGATAAATTTAATAAATATATGAGATTTACATGACATAATTATTATATTAATTACATATTTAACATTCCTAAAAGATAATATATAATTTTCTTTTTTACACTGAAAAATGATAACATCGTTTGTGCGTACGTGTGGACTACTATCTGCACGAAGCGATGTGATTATTTTTTTCATCACCAAAACACATGGATAATATATATAAGTATATTTAATAAAATAATATGGTATTTATCTTATTATTATTATTATTCTGTAATGATAAAATATTAATTTATTTATTTCCATAACGATCATTGAAAAATGGAAATGTTACTCATTCTTATGTATGGCCTACCGTCTTCATGATTGTAATGTTGTTCATTTTTCAAAACCATATTACATGATTTGTTTTAAAAGTATAATTGATGTATAAATATGATAAATATTTCATGATTATTATTTTATAAATGATTAAATTATGACCTCTTTGACCATAATCAATACACTGAAGGTGTTTTGAAACAATAAACCGAACATCATCAAAACACCATACATAGACATAAATGATTACCTATTTTCATATCACATTAGAAATATATAATATAAAACATTTCATTATATGTTATTCAACATGGAAATTTTTATCACTAAATAAAATAATTATTATAATTTTATTATGCAGGAGGTTCTAACACAAATGAAGACATTCAGATAGGAGGTAAAAGTTTCTCGCCTCGCGTTTACTTCTCTAAGACATATACTATATTCACCACTTAATTTTATTATGTGGTGTAAATAATTACCATGAATTCCATTTATAATTAATTTCAGAAAATTATTGGGATTTACAAATCCATATGTTGATCTCTATTTCATGAGGTTTTGATCTAGGGATTACGAAAGCAATAAGGGAATTCTTATCAAATACCCTTCATTTAAGCATATAATAATGTTACGCACCTAATATATATTATATTGTTTATATTCTACCCATTTTTTAATATAATTAATATGATTATGTTAATTATATTTAATGTTTTATTTTACGTAATTATTTCCTGTGGATTTAAATTAAATAGTGACCAATGTGGAAAAGGCTTTATGTTACAATATATTTTTTAATCGGGATTTTTTTTGCATGAATTACTATTGATGGAAATTATTTGATCATTTTATAATAAATACATTTAATTTTATTATCCACTAGTTATTCATGAATTTTTCAATTAATCTTAAAATTTTCCCCTCTTTTCTTCTTAAAATTATTGAGAAAATGTTCCTAGTAAAACATGTCTTTGTTTATCCCTTTGGTCAAAAATACTTTTTCATGAAAATACATGTTTTCTAAAAATGTTTAAAAACATTTTTCACTATGATTGTTTAAGGTAATTTGTACCCATAATTTTATTTTTGAATAAGTTTTTAAATTAAACCTTCCTATCATTTTATGACTAAGGCACTTTTTGACTTTTACAAAAAAATTAAAAGGAATCATTGTTTTAACATACTCGGTATAAATAGAATTTTATACCATCACGCACCATAAATGTTTTAAAGTTTTTTTTTAAATTGAAATGGTTATTTTAAAATAATATTTTAATTTATTTTTTGATAATGTTTTATATTTTAAATAATTTTTTTAAAATTTTAAATGATGATTTCTTCAATAAATATTCCAAGTGATATTTTAAAATCATTTTACATCTAAGAAGACATCTATTGAGGTTACTCAAAGTGAAATTGTTATTTTCCTCAAGAAGTTTTTTAATAATATTTTAATGGTATTTACACTCCTCATTATCAACAACCCTTTATGTTACTTATACTTTACTAGGGATCTATTGTATTAATATCATATTTATTCTTTATTTTTATAGATTATGAGATTTTCATGGAACACGTTTCTTTTCCACAGTTCAATCATGCAATAAAAGAATATTGATTTTTTATGATTGAAAAGTTAAGTAATATGAATATTTTATTTATGAATAGTACTTGGACATTATTTATTGTGAACGGGTGAAGATGATTCATCTTATATGAAGTATTTATCCCCATTATAGCTCACAGGTGAGCCTGATATAGCGTATATGATGGGTGTGCCCAAATATCATTAGGTGATCCCAATATAGCTTATACGATTAGTGTGCCCAAATATCCTTGAATGATCCCAATATAGATTATATAATTGCGATCCCAAATATATTTGGATGATCCTGATATAGCTTATATGATTGGTGTTCATTGATTGAACTTTAATAAATTGGATAATGTTTCTTTTCTATTAATTCAAGAAGGTGGGAATTAACAGATGGTTTCTCCTATGGGATTAACATGGCTATAGTTATTTATGGAATGGGTTTTAAATGGTTTATGAAGATGATGTTCCAAAGATATAAACATGTTTTCGTTATCCTTTCTACATATTATTAATTATTCCTTTGAAAAATATTAAAATAACATGCTTCATAATTTTTGATTCATATGAATCTTTCCGTTGATAATGAATTTTGTTTTGTTTCATGATTGATGATCCATGAATTGATGGGTATGAATATATTTATGTTGTACTTATACACATTGATTATGTCATCATACCCTTATTATCTTCTTATTCTCACTGATTACATTAAATTGTTAATTCTAATATTTACCCTTACAATGAATTTGAGCTCAAACTTCTTATGTTTCATATTTATCATGTTATAAAGAGTGATGATTAATTTTTTTTTCTAGAATGTTATCTAACAATATGAATTTTTTGGTACATTTTTAAGATATAATATGGAAAATGAAAAGCTGAGTATGGTGTAAAAATAATATCTTGAATTCAAGGGTATTGTTTATATAATATTTTTTTAATTCTAAATAACTCCAAACCTAAAAGTTCTTTGGGTATGAATGTTATTTAATATTTACTTTTTATTTTTTTATTTTTGAAAGGTGAAATTCGGGTCATCTTTAACGATGATAAATCCAAAAATATAAAGATTATTATTTTAGCACTAGATCTAGGAGTGTGGGTTTGGGGATATCATAACTAGACCTCCTCATCAAGATTTAGGTAAGATGGTATTTGTTTTTTCATTTTAATTAGAGTAGTAACCTTCATCTGGTAAACTTTTTCTGGTGTTCAATGAGTTTCCCATCATTTTTCATCTTAATTTCCAGGTTTTCCATCGGTGAGGGATATAGAAGATTCTATCAGCATAGTACCAGGTACGCAACCTATTTCTACTCCCTCTTACCATCTAGCACCAACTAAACTCAAGGAGTTGAAAACTCAATTGGATGATATATTATCCAAAGTCATTATTTGACCTAGATTGTCACCATAGGTAGCACCCATTCTTTGTTCTAAGAATTCTAATGGGGCCCTTCTGATTTTTGTTGAAAATTAAAATCTCAATTAGGTCATAGATGACAAAAAATATTTACTGTCACATATTGATGATTTTTTCGACTATTTGAAAGGGAAAAAGGTGATTCTCAAGGATTAATATTCAGTTTGCTTATCACCAGCTTAAGATCAAGGTGTTTGGAATTCCCATGGCTACTTTCAGGAGTAGGTGTGGCCATTATGAGTACCTTTTTATGCCTTTTCTTCTAACCAATCCAAATTTAATGTTCATGGAATTGATGAATATGGTTTTCCATGAGTACCTTAATTCCATTGTGGTGATATTTGTGGATAAAATCTTGATTTTCTCTAAAAACTAAGAGAACCATGTATGTCATCTATGAGTAGTAATGAATATCTTGATAAATAAAAAAATATTATTCTAATATTTCTAAATGAAACTTCACAATGTGGGAAGTAAATTTTTTGGTAAATTTGGTTTTCAAACATGGTGTTTTGGTTGATCCTGGCATGTTAAAAGCTATTATGAACATGGAGGAACCACATAATTTCATTGATATTCATGGAATATTTTCCTTGGAATGATATTATCACCATTTTTTAAGAATTTATCTACGTTATCTTCCCCGATGACAGTTATTACTCTAAAGGGAGTAAATTTTATTTTGGATTTAAAATTTCAAGCATCCTTTGATCAGTTAATGTATCTTTTAACTTTATCTCCTATTTTAACTCTTATAAAATCTGATTAGGGATATGTGGTTTTTGGTAATGCATCTAGTTCATGTTTGGTTGGTACTCTTATATAGGGTGATCATGTTATAGCATATTTTTCTTGATATATTTGGCATCATGAAAATAATTATCCCAAACATAAGATAAAACGTGAATCCATGATTCATGATTTGAAGATTTTATGGAATTTCCATCATATAAAAAGGTTTAATATATACTCCAGTCATAAAATATTGAGTTATATGTTCTCTCAAAGATATTTTAACTGTCAATAGAGATAGTGGGTGGAGTTCTTACAAGATTTTGATTTTGATATTGCTAACACATCTAGTAAGGGTAATGTCATTACCAATACTTTGAGTAAGAAACATACATCTTTGGCTATGAAATAGTCTTCTAAGGAGTGGAAGTTGATGTCCCTCTTTACTCATATGCATTTTAGATTCCAAGAGGATGATACTGATATTACCTTGGCAAGCATTCAGATGATATACTCACTTACCAATTTGATTCTTTGGTAACAACATCTTAATTATGAGTTCTGATGGATTGGTTATTTTTAATATAGTAGGGATACCATCAATGATTCATATATATCTTTGGAGGGTATCCTATGTTTTGGGAGTCAATTTTTCATTCATGAAGCTTTGAGGATGTCTTTAATGGGGGACTTCCATAATTCTAAGTGGACAGTACACCCTAGAACAATAAATATTTTTTATTATATTAGTTGATGTTTCTAGTGTCTTGGTATGAAATGGAACATTTCCAATTTTTTATCTCATTATTCTATTTTCCAATAGGTTAATTTAGATCAGAAGAAGATTTAATGTTTACTTCATCCCATTATAATGGTGACTTGTATGGGATGAGATATCTATGGACTTTGTGGATGGATTTCCATGTAACCCTCGAGTAATGAATGTGAATGGGTGGTGATTGACAGATAGACTTAATCATATCACTTTATCCCAAATCATGATATAACCAAATTTGAGAACATGGTAAATTTGTACATCTAGGATATCATTTGGTTTCATGGTGTTTTGTTTCATATAATTTTGTATAGGTATCCCCTATTCACTTCTCATTTTCTCAGATTCCTCTAAGTAGTAGTCAAATCCCAAGTAAAGTTGAGGATGGTGTACCATCCACAAATAGAAGGTCATTAAGAATATGTGATTCAAATTTTTGTGGATATTATTAATGCTTCTGTCCTTGATATTAGATGATCTTGGGATATCCATTTTGGACTATTTAATCTTTCATATAATAATAACTATCATTCAAAAATCAAGATGGATCCATTTGAGGATTTGTATGTAAGATTATGAAAATATCTTCTTTGTTGGTCAAATGTTGTAGAGTCCTCCTTGGTGGGATAAAATTTGGTCCAAGAAATGATAGAGAAGATTCATTTTATTCATCAGTGAATTGAAATATATCAAATATATTATATATCCTATGTTGATCATCATAATTTTTCTTTTGAGTTTAGAGATGCTAACCTGATGTTTTTTATTTTTACCATGGTTAGGTTACTGACTTATTGAAAAAATAGGGAAAGTTAGCACCAAGGTACATGGGATCGTTTGAGTTTTTTTATTAGATTGGAAAGGTGGATTACCATGTACAAGTTCCACCATATATTATATCTATCCACAATATATTGTATGTGTCTCAACTCAAAATGTGTCTCTTTGATATATCTCATGTCTAGAATAGGGATTATCTATATGTGGGACCTTATTTATCCATGACAATGCAGCCAATTGAAATTATTGATTATCAGATAAAGTCTCTTAATGGAGAATACAAAACCTAGGTTTGGGTGTTATGAAAACATGGTTCTAGTTCATATGATACTTGGGATCATAACTTGTTGATAGGAGAATAGTGGTCTCATCTCTTTGATATGGATTCTTCAAGACATGATTTCAAGAGTAAGAAACCGTTTATGGTAGGGAGAATTGTAACATCCTGATATTTGATTTTATGTACATTCTTTGGTTCTTTATTTTTGTATCTCTTTTGGTTGTGTTGGGGAAAGTTCATACTCTTTAGATCCCTTTTTTTGTTTAATCAAATGACTTATTTTAAATATAAATTTAATTATTTTTAAGTTAATCTTTACCCTTGTAGTGATCATGGGGTCTGCATAAGGTTAATTACCTTTTACTTATATGTAGGGGGTGTTGTGTAAGGGTAACCTTTAATTTATAAGTGTTTCATAAGGGTAAGTCACCTACTTCATATGAGTAGGTTCAAACTCTAATACGCCATGTAAGGGTAGCCATTGCACTACATAAAGGTAGGCTTGGCTACATAAGGGTATTGTGTAAGGGCACCAACCCATGTTAGGGTAAGGGTAAATTTTCACTACATAAGGGCAGTGTAAGGTTATTGTGTAAAGGTTAAATAATATTGTGTAAGGGTAGATTTGTTGTGAAAGGGTATTTTTTAAGGGTAAATTGGCACTATGTAAGGTTACACCGCTATTTTAAAAGGCTTCATAATTATACATTTGATTTTTATAAGGGTAACTCCATTTTTATAAAGGATAATTAAAGGTAAAATGGGAGTTGTATAATAGTAGCCTAGGTAGGTGACCTACATAAGGGTAAAATCAATTGACCTTAAATGACATCCATGGGGTGTGTAAAGGTAAACCATGTTACCCTTATGTAGTGTCTTTTTAATGAAAAATGCATTTTTAAAACACAATTTCTCTTCTTATTCTTCCAAAACACCAGTAATGCCATTTTGGTTTACTCAAAAGATGTAAAACATTGTAATTGAATTCATTTAACCTGTTAAGGGTCATAACTCCTATTTAAAATGATTTTAAACCCTCTCCATTCAAGATTTTATTGAAAAAGAAAATTAAATAATGTTTTAATTCAATTTTTTCTTTCATTGAACCAGAGTACATGTGATATTATAAAAAGTACCTAAACTTTTGTTACTTCATTTTTATTACCCTCTTTATTAGAGTTTAAGTATTCCATCTACTAGTTACTGAATGAAGGGTGTTTTGTTTACTTTCCTTAACAGTATTTTAAGGGCATCCTCCTATATCATACTACATATCCCTCATTATGATTTTGTGATATTTTATTTTAAGTAGGTTGTTTAAAAATCATTTTATATTATTTTAACCATTACTACATTCTTATTCTAAAATTTATTTCCAATTTATTTTCACGAATGTATTTGTGTCTTTGAAACGGCATGGTGTGTGTGATGAAATTTATAAATAGTGGTTGATGTGAATTATTTATTGATTTTTAGAAAAATGATCATGAATTGAAATAATAACTATTGGTAGGATTCTAATGAAATGAAAAGGCATGATATATTTTATGATTTGAAATGTTATGATTCAATGAATTTTGATAAAAACCTATTTATTATTGGTTTTTAAAATAAATGGCATGAGTTTTTATTAAAATCCTATTATGAAGGTTTTTGTAATAAATGAAATGATTTTATAGAAAAACTAATTGATGTTGGTTTTTGAAATGAAATGCGTGTTTTGAAACTTGAGAATGAGGTTGAATGAAATAATGACTGAAATGATTTAAGAATGAGTGAATTGATGATATCTCCTTATATTGTTTGATTTTCCTTGTGTCACATGGGAGATTGGGTTGTTAGGTGGGAATAAAACAAACTAGTCCTGCATTAGATCAACATAGAAATGGATTGAAAGTTACAACACAAACTAAAATACTTTTGGTTAGAGAGATTAATTCTTAGGGATCTTCTCCTTTTCATCCTTAGGGATATTCCTTGTGTAAAATGGAAGCTATACATCCCCAGGATGTGTGAGAATCCTTAGTTAGCCTACCCTTGGGTCTTTTAACCATGGTGTTATTATTGAAAATGAATCTATATTCCAATGTTATGAAATGTTTCACCCATATTATTTTTGTATATAAATACATATTCATTCCTCTTTTGATAAAAAAATTTTATTCATATCGTATTTAATGGAAAGTATCTTTTTCACCATTTTATTATTTTATATTAAAATTTATATTCAAGAATGTTTTGATATGAACCATGAAAATATTTTCATTTCAT
Source organism: Viscum album (assembly GCA_963277665.1). Taxonomy (NCBI): domain Eukaryota; kingdom Viridiplantae; phylum Streptophyta; class Magnoliopsida; order Santalales; family Viscaceae; genus Viscum; species Viscum album. The sequence goes on along the minus strand of OY728120.1, from coordinate 2,036,964,695 downwards.
ATTTTATTTAATTTTAAGATTGAATGGTTTATTTGATATTCATTTCTTATGAAATGATTAGTAAAATAATATTGGTCATATAGCTCACATTCTACCTTTTTTTTGGGTGTTTGTATATTTTATTTCTCTAGGTCTAGGGAAAGGGAAGTAACTACTCAAAGGTATAGGGTATACGTGACTTAAAGAGTCTTTGGAGTTGGTATCATGTGATGGAGTTTATGATCCAACTATTGGGAAAAGATTGACTTACTTTTTTGAGACTTTTGTCAGGGTTTTTGTGGATCCTTTACTCTTGTTGAGTATTTATCATGATAATTATTTTGTATATTTTTATCTTCATTATTAATTTGTTTTGTAGCTCTTATAGTATAATATTTCCCACATTACACTTATTTATTCCATATAGATTTTTGTCAGCCCATGGGGATCGAGAATGCCCATTGGTTCATGTTCGGGTCAGATTGAGTATCTCTTAGATGAGTTATATGACTCAGTTCATGACACTATCTATAAGGATATTATGACATTATATTATTATATTACTATTGGAGTTGATCTCATAAAGTATTGAAGGTCACACCATTACATAAATAGAATACTTTGAAAGTAACACCTCTAGAGGGATTTTCTATAGTGGGTTGAAGTCTTTATTTGAAGATTTTCTATAGAGGAGAATGTGGTGGGCCTATTAACTAAAGACTTATCCTTGAAAAAACAAGAGTTTCATGTCAGATCCAGCTGACTAAATGATATTAGCACATTATTATTGTTAAAGTGAGGGTGTGTTAGAGTCAGTTCCCTAGAACCAACTTCTATGTACATTATGATCACTTTTATTCATGACATTCAAATTTTAATAAATTTATTATCACGTCATGAATTTTATTTTGTGTGGAATGGTATGTGATAATGTCTTTAGGGTAACTTTTCTATTGAAAGTTAATACAAATTATCCAAAAAGATAAGAATCTCGAGGTTCCACGACTGTATTCGTAAATATATTTTCATTAGTCAGATGATATCAATTGATGAGATATAAATGATAGAAACAATCAAGGGTAGATAATCATTGTAAATTGAGACACTTTTTCATAGTGAACACCCTCAGTAATATTTAGATAATGAAATTATGAAAACATGTCCCACCTATAATAAATCCAAATTTAAATATCTCATTGCAAGTTCCAATCATTAAACACGCTCAACGGTCCTTAAAAATTATTATTATTATTAATTAATTATATAATTCATTTTCATTAATTTACTATCCAAGACCATGATGTTATATTTTTGAGGAAAGTAGGGTAATTTGGGTGTTTCTTGAGTATAATTTCATTAATGGACAATTAAGTAAAGGATTTGTTTCTTTCCTATTTTAGTGCATGTTGATATATTATTACCTTTTATAGAAATGGATTAACCTAATAAATACTAATGTTACAGACTTCTATCAATAAGTTTACTTCCAGAAAGTCCAAGAATGATACGTTGAAAAAATAGGTTGATGAAAATAGCATGAAACCTTCTGGATTATAGATATAGGGATAAAGATATTATATCACATAGTAAGAATTCATAAGAGGTTGTATTTCATTGAGGCATTAACTTATTTCTCTATGATTGTCTGGTCCAGTTTCTATATTCTAACCTTATACTTTAGGTTCTTCCCCCTAATTTCACTAAGAATGGGGCCTAGTGTGTCACAAAATAATTATATCCAGAACCCTTGTAAGATTATATATGAATTTAACATATTGAATGAATATTATTCTCTTATTTTAATTAATAATTATTCATTATTATTTAATCATGTATATTTAGTAAACATTTTTTCAAGATAATATTTATGAGTTTAATATTTAATAAATATTTATTCAATATTTTAGTGGATATAATATTTATTTATTTATAGGTGAATAATGAAGTGATAATTATTTATTAAATAAATAGTTATTATTCAAGTCTTGATAAATATTGGGGGTGATAGATCCTAGTTTAAGGGTATGGTTTGAAATATCATATTAAATATTATTTTAATATATAATAATTTATTTATTCCATGAAATAATATTTTTTATGTGAGTTTAGTGAGTTTGAAATAAATAAAATTTTATTATTATTTAAACATGAGGTTTATCTGGGATTAAATAATCATAAGGGCCTACATGAAATTATTATTCTCTAACCTTGGCTTTATATAACCCTATTTATGAAAACCATTAGAGAATTCTGTTCATTGTGTAAAATGAATTCTATAAAATCAGTTAATCCTTAGATAAATCCTCTACTACAACACTCTCAATAATGGATAGTGATCCTCCCCCACCACCCTTGTGATTTTTGAATGAAAAGGGAGATTCCTTTTACATGAAGTGATTTTCTATGTCATCATTAAAAAATAACATAAGAATTAGGATCTTTCATACTAGAAACCATATATTTCAATGGAAATTTTTAGTGGTTAATGGTTCACATGTGTATAATCACTAGAGGGTATCAACCCTTTATTACACTTATGAAAAAATAATACATCTTAAATACATCAACAAATTAATCAACAAAAAATGAATTTCAATATAGCGTAATTATTTATTTAAATAAATTAGTTATAAATTTTATATAATAATCCTACCTTCTTACCTACAACATAATATTCAATTAATATTGGATTAAATTATATTAGTGATGAATTTTTTTTTCATGTACAGAATATATTATTCATTTATTACAAAGGGAATAAAGAAAGAGTTGGATACTTCCTAATAGGAGTTTATGATATACCTAGAACCATAAAAGATTTGGTATGTAATCCCATGTGATCATATTAATATGTAATTTCATGTTTATGGACACTAAAATTGGGGGAGTTATACTGGGTATCAGGGCAAGGTTTATCCAAAATAAAATTATAGTATTTTTCATGAAATAGATTGATATATATCCAATATGTAACACTTCTAGCCCTAATATCATATATATTGGGGTTTATTTATTACATGGTAATGAGATTACTTGAGATAACATTCCCAAGATCAATGTTTATAAGTCCTTAATAAACTAAATATGTACACATCACATTATAATATGACATATGACATCATTTTTATAAAAATGTATACATAACTGACTAATAAATTACATGATTTTTCTTTCATTTTTTATTAATTACATCCCAAAAATCCTTTTTATATATATAGATTTATATCATTATGAAATTTATTATACTACAAAGTGGAAATTTCTACACAGTGTCTATTTTCCCCACAAAACATGTTCTTCATAAAGGCACACTTTCTTCATTCAAGATAAATCCCATAATTAGAACTATGAAGTTATTAATGTTCTTATTAATAAACATTTGAGATCAAATATCCATTTACTTTTCTATAAAAACATCTTAATTCCTCAATAACATTCATAAAAAATATCACATGAAGTCACACATGAAAAATCATAATCATTAGGGTTTCTTGGAAAATATGAAAACCCGCAAATACCTTTCACTAAAAAATTATTCTTTTACCCATTTATTAAAATTCATAAACATTCCTTAAAATCATATACTCACTTGATTAGCTTTTGAAATCAAAATATTTCCCAAAATAAAATTACAATCATATCATGTAGGTACCTTGAGACATTATGCTTACATTCACCCTAACAAGAACAATTACAATAAATTCACCTAACTAGATAATTAAAGCATCTCTTAGTAGTTACCTTTTATCGATAAATGTCATCAGTTGACCCAATTTATTAGATAGTTATAACGAGCTCACATACCATCCGAGCTATATCAGGCTAACATTACATTCATATAAAATATAAAATATCTATAGAATGAATAAAAAATATATATCTTATACTTTGACCATAATACTCATTTTAATTTTCATTCAATAATATAATCAATAACATTTTTTTATCTCATAAAAATGGGAAGAAATGATCATTTTCACAGAAAATATTTTTAAAACTAAAAATTACTAGAATATTAAAAAATAATAATTTATTTAAATATTAATTTATAAACATATCAGTGATGTTTAAAATTAAAGAGGCATAATTTTGGTGGAAATATATGTCCATTCAATAATAGTTAAAAACAAATATTCATTCCACACATGGGTAATGAAATTAAAAAACTACTCATGTGGAAAATATTAAAAAGAATCCTTTCAAAAAATTAATAAATGTAAAAAAATAGACAAAATAAAATTTATAAACCTTTTAAAATTAAATAATTATAGTCTTGAAATATTTAAAATAATCTATTCATAGAGGAAAATTAGTTGGAAGCAAAATATTAAAAAAAATATTTTTAAAATAAAGTCCCTTATATTTAGTCAAAATTAATTTCATTAATATTTCTACCCACTTAAGTAATATAATTATATAATTTTTATATTTTATTAAGATAAATTTTAATGTTCATTAAATTATCATTATTCCTTTTATTTCATTTTCACCGTGTTTTATTTAGTTAATAAAATGGTTAATTTCACATTTGATGTTTTGAGGGAATTCGATTTATAATCCAAAAATGATATTGGTGGGTTAGATATGTTCAAAGTGAAAATGGTTACATAGTCTAAAGAATAAAAATCATGAATTTTTTATTTTTATGAATTAAATAAAATTATAACCATACGTGAAAGGTGGATGTCATAAATGAAATAAGTCATATAATGGAGGTGATAGTCAACATGTACCCATGATTGAAGTTTACATTTTTCTATTGGATGAAAAATAAATAAGGTATTTAATATTTTACATTTAAAAACTCTTAATTATTTTATACGTATCATATTTATTGATTATTTCCATCCTTCTGATGAACCATGTGGGTGGTAATGGAAAACGAATCACATCTCTTTATAGAGGTGGTATTCCGCACGTACACATGAGAAACATTCTCATTTTCCATCGGATAAAAAGGTTAAAAAAATTAATAATATAATATCTTTTAATAATGATAATAATTTATTAAATATCATGTATATTACTCAAATTCAAAATAATAACCATCCATGAAATATTGGTGACGAAAAATTGAAGACATCGACTCATAATTGTAGCATTCCACACATTCACAGGAATGATGTTATAATTTATCATAGGATGGAAAAGAGATAGAAAATATTTTTTCAATCAATTTAATAAAATTTAACTATATATAATATACTGATTTAATTATGTGATAGTGTTTATAATATATTTTAATGATTTTGAATAAAAATAAACTTGAAATAAGTCGTCTAGGACTTATATGTCCTCCTAGGATATCTCCCTTTGGATTAAACCTTAAGCCTTATAGTATTGGTATTGTGAGAATAATAAGACCTCTAGGACATGGGGAGTGTTGTTTTAAAGTTATTTTATAATATCTTAAAATAGTTAAGTGACTCATTGTGTATAAGTGAGGATATGAGTTTCCATTTTACAATTGAGGGGAGTGGCACTATTGTAAAAACATAATACTTTTAAATATATTATATGTATTCATAAATGTATTATGGAAACAAATTGAAATATTTATAATCCATGATGATTATGTGTCTAATTAAACTCATTAAATCAAATTTAATCAACTTTTTATGATATTTTAAACCTTTTCTATTAATTTTATCCCCCTTATTACCTCTTTTAACCATTATGTGGTGACAACGTTGTACCAATATAACTATTCTTAGTGTAAAAAATGAAATTGAAATTATTAAAAAAACTCAACCACTTAATTTAAAATATTATATCCATTTTATCAAATTTAATTTCCATACATGGAAAAAATTTATTTTAATTTAATTACGCAAAGTGTAAAAAAAATTCAAAAAATATAATTTTAAATTATAAAAATTATTTTATAGAAAATTAATATATATTTCTGATTATTGTGGAATTAATTTAATTTATGTAAATAAAATTAAACATAATTTATATAAAAACTATTCCAAAATAGAAAAAAATGGAAATACTTGATTAAATGAAAGGATCCAAAGCAAGATTTTATTTGAAAAAAAAACATTACTAAAATTTACCAAATGATAAGAATTTATAATATCAAAATTATATATATATAATCATTATATTATTTCATAAATTGTTATCTATTCATGAAAAAAATTATAAACATTAAAATCATTATTATATCATGATAATGTTATAAAAGTGACAGTACCTACAAAATATATATTATTCATTATTCACTTAGAAATCAATTGGTTATAAAATATCCCAAAACATTATCATATGATTATTTTTACTTTATGATTTCAAAATTATTCTATATTATATAAAATTAAATTTCTATAAGTGGTATAAATGAGTCATAATATCCATGCAAAAAATGAAATAAAAACCCTTTTTGAAGAAAATGTGCTTTTAAGTATACAATAAATTTATACTCATTCCTTATCTAGTAAAAACCCTTAGATAAATTATAATTTACTTTAAAAAATTATATGATCTATAAATTTCATTAAAATAAATCATATCTAGTGATTCTATTAATTTAGTATAATAAATATATTGTTCACGTAAATTAGATTTCTAAAAAAATATATCCTTGAATTTTATATTAACTTATTTAACATTGGATTTCCTATTTAGTATAAATTAATCATTACATTTTAATTAAGGAAAAAATTTGTTACATATATTTCATAATGTGGTTACTCATGTTCATACCTATCAATCGAACCTATAAGTTATTACTATCATATTTAAATGATAATATTTATATAGTATTTTATAGTTTGTTAATGATCGATGTTTAATGTGGTGCACATTATCAAACATAATATTAATTTAAAGTAATATAAACAAAAAAATAGGGTCTTACAATCTGATATGATTAATGAAATTACAACTTCACAATTTAATCTCATGTCTAATAAATATGGTATTTAATACATTTTCAAAATCAATTCCCTAGAGTGGAAAAGGACTTCTAAAACTATATATATAGAAATATCCTTAATAATAGAACCTTAAAATAGAGGAAAATAGATAGAATTTAGATAGAAAGTAAAATATATATAATTGGTAAGAAATACCTTTTAATCATTCTGAATGATTTTAACGAAACCAGTTTAATAACATTCCATTTTGAAAGGAACTTTGATATCTAAGATAATATTGGAAAACATATAATTTAAAAATATTTCTTAAACCATGTATGAACCATTATAAAACTCATACTTTTAAAAATTATACCAAAATAATACCTTGATATATGAGTGATGTTTTCCATATAAGACTCAAAATATTTTTATACATCATTCTTGAGTTGAGAAATTCTTTTACCATTGATATTGATAATAAGATAAAATATATTTACTTTATTTCTTTATATAATTTAATCATTCGGTTTTGTTTTTATAAGTTTTATAACTTTTATTTATCCTTTAACCATGATGAATTCTAATTGTTTGAATCAATAAAAGAAACATTTAATATATCATAAGAAACATAAAATGATGAAAACATATTTATCTTATTTATATCCATAAATTAATATCAAAAATGGTTGTAAATGTTTATGATAATATCCCATATGAATAAACCATCATATGAAAAAATAATACATTAATTCCAAACACTCAAGAATAAAACCATTAGTTAAAATTAACTCATTCCATGAATAATTAACTTTCAAATTATTAAAAATATTCCTTGCCCAATTTTAAACCCAAAAATCAAAATGATTTGATAATATATTCTTTATAGAACGACAAAATATTTATCTCTAAAAAACATTAATCGCACTTAATGTCACATACTCAAAATATATATGTTTTAATCATATAATATCTAAAATATGATAACATATTACATAAATAACCTAAATCACCATAAAAAACCCACAAAATCACATATTATTCTAAAATATATTTTAACCATTATACCTCGAATGAAATTTCATCTTATCCAGTAATATTTGTTTTCCTTAATTATATAATGTTCAAAAAAATTGTGATATTTTTCAAAAATAACAGAAATCCCTTATTGAACAAATCAATTTTCAATCCCATGGTTATCTATATGAAAAAACATGTGTTCTAAGAATTTACTAAACCTTTTACCCTAATTAAACATAATTACCTAAACATAAGATAATTATTTCACCCAAAAGGATATCTATAACTTTAAATTCGTTCCCCTAATATAGAATTATTCTCCAAATTACACTAAATTACATAAAATCCCAAGAGTTACATATAACTTAATATTATATTAAATCCAACAATCATTCTTTAAAATATAATTAAAAATTGTTAAATTATAATCAAATAAATCTTCAAAAATTTTATCTATACATTTGAACATATGATTTTCCATAACCTTTTCAACCCCGATACTTGATACCACTACATCATAACTCTTTGAACCCTATATGTAAACACATCAATCATTCATCTTTCTTCAAAAACCATTATCCATGATTTACCATCTTCTTTCTTAATAAATCCTTCTTATAATATAAAATATTCATTATTTCCTAAAATAAATTTATCACAATCTATTAATTTTTATAGCATTAATAATAAATAACCCATACCATTGAAATATATATCACTATTCATTCTAATAATAAATTTAAAGATTAATTCCCAATGATTTAGCAGGTCAATTCCAAACATTTTCTAAATTCCTCAAAGAAATTACATGTTTCTGTACTTACTTATCCATGTATAGTTATAAAATATATATTGAAATGGATAATTAAAAATATTTAAATTTTAAAAAAATACCATGTTTTGAATATATATCTTTGAGACAACATCTTTAACTTGTTTCCCAAAGTAATTTAAGATATGTTTTCACTTGAGTTTTTTAAATATGGATTATTGTTTATAATTATAAAAATATAGACAACAAGATGAATATATAATCTACTCAAAGGTCACCCTTATTTGTTTATTTGTAGAGGGTTGGATTCCCTTTTACTAATTCATCCATTGTAAAAACTTGCTTAAGTCCATTATAGTATTTTAAAAAATGGGTATTATGAGATAAATACTTTTCAAAACATAGTCATATGTATCCTAAGTTACATAATGATATCAATTTATATAAGAAGACTGAGTTCCATTATTATGTGTTTTATAGGTAATATGAATATTATAGATGGTTTCTAAATCATGTCAGCAATATTTTGAAATAATTAATATAATTGAATCCTATATGAGAGAAAGGAGGTTTTTTTACATCTTCCCATCCATATTGAAGAAGAAATTTTACCATAGTGAAAGAAATTTATAATCTAATAACCAATAATTTATTAAGTAAAGTATAGTAAAGAACATAATAAATTTTATTAGTCTATATTGTAAATATATTTCTCTAAAACACCATTCTCTTAGTCTAAGATATATTTGATTCACCATTGGATTAACCTAGGTTATCTCAAGATTGGTTATATTATACTTCTTAATTTAATCCCAAAATGACCACAATTAATCTTAACTTACAAACCTTTAAGGATATATAATCCTTTTAACTTATGATGCCAAACCACATGTTAACCCATATAGCTTTCCAAATATTTTAACAACATCCTGACCTCTAATGTTATCCAACCAATTTCTCGATACCAATTATAACATCTCGTAAATAATTATCCGATAAATTACATGGTTTATAGAGTATATTTCATGAAATACATCCCAAAGACCTTTTTAGGTTTAGTTTTTTATATATATTATAGATATTTTAGTGTTGTAGGTACTTATGAATGTAGGGGGATATTTTACTAGAGTGTGGATATGGTCAGTAATAGTATCATCCATCGTATCACATGTGGATGAGTGAAGTAGAAACTATATCCATTTGATTTAGGGCATAGATGATCATTATTCGATGGGGATAGTGATATTTGAGTGTTGGTAGGCCTTATGCGGACGGTGTGTCGGTTTTGGAGACTAATGAAGTCCTTTCTTGCCTTAGAGTGGCTGATTTGTATGGTTTTTGACCAATTTTTGGGTTTTAGGGGGAAAAATCATGCATCGATAAACCACCTTAGATGATCAGAGGTATTGATTAGGTTACATACAGTGGCACTCTAGCAGATTATAGGGGTGTCATTTGGATATTTGTGGTCCATGGTGGTTATACTAATGAATAATCTGGGAGATCCTGGTTGAAATCTTGAGAAGTTGTGCTTCCACAGCTATTGTCCTCAAAAGATTGGGTCTTCAGGGAGTAAATGCATGTGGTGGACGACCACCTTAATACATACTGGGATTGTTGGATGGGAGTCATTAAGGTGGCCATCATTTCAGGTGTTGGTGTTGATCCACCACTTTCATGACTTTAGGGGTTTGATCGGTTAGGGGGAAGACTCTGTGGTCGATTATTGAAGAAAAAATTGTCCTTCGACAATGATTGGACAAGGTAGTGACACACAGGAGCCATAAATTTTGATGGATGCATGGGGTGGGTGGTGGGGCTACTATTGGATACATATCTATATTATATGGACATTAAATGGGCTGGATAAATTGGGGATTACATAATGGTTCTTTGTGGTCCTATACCCATGTATTTGGGGGACTTTAAGGGCTATATATAACCTAAATTAGGGCCTAATGGGTGGATTAACCCTTGGGGGGTAATGACCTTCCATTTCAACCTATGGGTGTGGTGTGTGTGTGTGATTCATTTCAACTTTACCCCAAATACTGAATATATATATATATATAAACACACTTGCTTTATTCAAGGTAACTCTTAAAACTGGACCTCTAACATTATTAATGTTCATACTCATCCTTAAACCTTGGGAAAAATATTTGAAAATGTGTTATGAGAAAAAAAAAATCTCAATAAAGGTTATAAAAGGAAATAAACCCTTTAGTCCATTTTTAAACCTGAATAATTCATAATAACATTTTTATTTTTCATAATAAACATTTATGGTCCAAACTCTGTTTACTTTTCCATGAAGACTACTTATTTTTCTTAATAACATTCATAAAATATTTCACATATAATCATAAAGTAAAAATCATAAACAAAATTGTTTCTTGAATAACATAAAAACTCATGAATACCTCTCCCTAAAAAAACCTTTCACCCTTTGTTTAAAATGTCATAAACTTTTATTAAAATCGTATAATAACTTACATGCCTATTGAAAACAATAAATGTCCTTAAAAACCCATTAAAATCATATCATGTAGGTACCATGGAACATTACCCTTACAATCACACTTATAAGAAACCTTTTAATGGAATCACCTAACAAAATAATTCTTACATGTCTTTGGAAAAAATTATCACTAGTAAACTCCGTCACTTTTCCAAATGCACTATAGAGCTATATCAGGCTTACCCATAATCAAAGAAATATTGGGCTCATCCATCATTTATATAAAATTTACAAGATCCAAATCATGAATAAAACAACTATATATTTTACTAAAACCATAAAATTCATTTGAATTTCCATTCAATCCTATAATAAATAACACTTTTATTTATCTCATAAAAATGAGAATAAATTTCCTTTTTCTTATAAAATGCATTTAAAACTAAAAATTACCATAATAATAAGAAAATTATTTTACATGAAAATAATGATGGAAACAATTAAATTAATGTTAAATTAAAATAATGATAATTATTATGTTAAAATTCATTCATTAAATAATCATCAAAATAGATATTCATTTTACACTTTGGTAAAGAAAGTCAAAAATGACTCACGTAGAAAATGTTAAAAAGATCCCTCTTTAAAAAATTGTAATAAAAGAAAAAATAGTTTAAAATTACCTTTATAAAACTTTTAATCATAAATAATAACATACATGAAACATTTAAAAGAACCATGATATGGAATAAAAATATTTTAGGGAAAAACATAAAACGATATTTTTAAAATAAATTCCCATTCCTCAAGTCCCAAATCATTTCATTAGTATGTATACCCTCATGGGTAATTAAAATATATTATTTTTCTACTTGATTAAGTAAATTTTTCATGTTAATTGAGATATCATTATTTCCTTAATTTTTTTAACCATGTTTTATTTAGATACAAAAATGGTTAAGTTCGTGTTGGACATTTTAAGGATCTTCAGTTTATAAGTCCAAAACGACTTTGGTAGGATTACTATGGTCAAAGGGTTGATGGTTACTTATTATCCAGAATCTTAATCATAAAAATATTATTATTTTTATAAATTAAATCAATTTTAAAACCATCCATGTATAGTTTATGTGAAAAAATAATTATTTTGTATCATGGAGGTGGCAGTCAGCATGAACACATGAGGGACATTTCCCTTTTTATATTATATGGAAAATAAATATGGTGTATAATATATTATTTTTCAGCATAATAATTATTTTATAAATTTCATATATATTTATTATTTTTATCCTTATTTCTAACCATGTGAGGTGGTAATGAAACTTTAATCTCATCGCTTTGTGGAGGTGGTATTCTACATGTACGCATTAGCAACATTATCATTTTTCAATAGATGCATATGGTAAGATGGTAAGAACTATATTATATTTAAAAAATGATAATATTCTAATAAATGTCATATCTATTCCTTAAATTCATCATAATGAAAATTTTTTATGGTTCGGTGATGAAAAAATGCATTGTTTCATAGAGGTGTTACTCCACATGTACGCATGAGAAATATTTTTATTTCCCATAGGATGTGAAAGCAAAATAAAATAGATGTTCCATCAAAATAATAATATTTAATTATTGAGAATATTCTTATTGAATAATTTTATAGTGGTGATAACATATTTAAAAGGTGTATAAAAAAAATAAACTTGAAATAGTTTGGTTATGAGTTATACATAATCTTCATATATCTCCATTTGGATTACAGCATAAGACTTCTACAATTGGACTTTTAAGATTAAAAATACATAGAAAACATTTGGAGGTATGTTGGGAAGTTATTTGGTAAGATATTGGTTAATTTAAGTGCATAATTTGTTTTAATAAGTGGGTATAAGATGATCCCTTTTATAAGTGAGAGAATTGGAACTCATATAAATATTTAATGATTTTAAATATATTATAGAACTTTTTCAAATTAAAGTGGAACAAACATGAAATATTTTGAATCATTGATTATTATAAGTTAATATAAACTCATCCAATAAAATTTAAACCATTTTTATTATATTTTAGACCTTATCTATTAGTTTTAACCCCTTGTTAACTCCTTTAACCATTACCATGGTGACAAAGTCTTATCAATGTTAATATTCATAATACAAAAAGTGAAATTGATCATATTAACAAATATGAAAAATATTATTACAAATTAAAAAGTAATTTTATTCAATTTATAGAAGTGGTAAAAATTAATTTTAAATTAAGTACACAAACTATAATAAAAACAGTTCTTTAAATTCCCTTTTAAGCATAAAAATGATTTTATTTGAAAATGATGTATAATTATGATTCCTATGGAATTAGTTTAACTAAGATATATAAAATTTGATTTATTTTACTTTAAAATTAATATATAATATAAAAAACCCTTATAAATTCTTGATTAAAATATACAAGCCAAAACTATTTAAATTTGAATAAAAACAATACACAAATTTCGATATTGTTAAACATAGACTTCTAAGGTCAAAATGATATATTAAAATATATAATATTACTTAATAAATATATTTTTATTCTTGAAAATTTTTTATAAACTTTCAAGTCATTATTATATCATGATAATGTCTTATAATTGACAATTCCTATAAAATCGGTATTTTCACAATTCACTTACAACTTAATTATTTCTAAAAGATACAGTGAAATTGTCTTAAGATTATTTTTAAATTATTATTTCAAAAATTAAGTCTATTTTTTCAAATAATGTTTCTAATTTTTATTTAAATTAAAAATAATTTCCACTCGAAAATGAAATAAAACCCATTTTTGAAGAAAATGTGTTTTAGAAGTATAAAATGAATTTATTTTGATTAATTATCTAGTTACCACCGTTATATAAATGTTAATTTCTTATTAAAATTGTAATGCTTAAATTTCATTAAAATCATTCATATCTAGTTATTAACATAATTTACTTTGATAAATATATTGTTCACATAAATCAGTTTTCTGAAAAATATCTCCATTAATATTATATGATATTATTTAAAATTTTATTTCTTATTTAGAAGAAATTAAAAAATGAAAATGTATTAATGAAAAACATTATAAATATATTTCATAATATGGTTTCTCATGTTCATTCATTCTAATCCAACAGCTTGTTCATATATTTCATATTTAAATAATAATACTTCTATAGTATTTTATGATTCTTTAAAGCTTGGTGTTGTGTATAATACACACTATCCAACACAGTATTCATTTAAAGGAATATAAATTAAAATAATTAGTTGTTAAAATTTTTGTACAACTAATTATTACTTAATTATACCCATATAATTGATCATACATAGTATTCAACTATATTACCTAGGGAAATGGGAATCAAAAGAAAAGGGTGAGATCAGATGACCAATAAGAGATATCATACAATGGAAGCTAACATGGCCTAATAATGGACTAATCAAAATAGTGGGAATAGATAAGAAAATTATTACATAATAATTTATAAATAATAATAACAAAATCCATGGATAAAAGGGATAATAAATATTCCAATAGAAAAATTAAATAATCCCATAATGATGGAAATTATGGGAATGCATATTATTGGACATCATAAACATATCGTCTAGGATTTATATAAATAAATCACACATAAAGGATAAGGAAACTCATATCACACTGTCATAGTTGTCTCATGAGACCTATTACTATATTTATATGATTTATAATTCAAATATGAACCTATTTCAAAAATTTCTAATTCATTCCATCATATACAAAACAATTTAAACGTAATAAGTAGCATAATGTTCAAGAATGAAAAACATAGAACTAAAAATAATAATTTATAAATTAAAATTTTCATACATGATATTCATAGACTAAATAATGGATTATACAATAATGTCAATAGATTTTCCTTTTAAATCAATTAATAAGTATGGGAAGATGAATTACATTAAGAATCATTAAGGATAATTAGGGATCAACAACATTCAAATAAGTATACTCATTTGGCAAATAATATGGAATTTTATTTATCAGATACTTGTATGCATTTTTTTATCACCCCAATATTTTTTGATATATTTTTTCAAATAAATTTCATTTCTTCGATATCTTGCACTATACACAACACCGAGTTCTAACAAACAATAATATACTATTTATATTACTATTTAACATGGATTTTATGAACTAGTTGTTAAACATTACGGTATGAATAATAATAAAAAATTTAAAATATTAAAAAAAATTATATAAAGAAAACATATTGATAAAATGTTCTTAATTATTTCTGAAGTCTTTTTATGCTTTAAAAAATATATTTTCTAAAAAAATGATTTCATGTATCATTGTGAACAAATATTAAAATAAATTTGGAAAACATTAAGAATTTTTTTTTAAAATTTAAATTTCATTTTTTAATCAAGATGTCCAAATTTTCATAGTGTGAGTTTTTTGTGTTTTTTCTGAAAAGATTAATTTTTTGATGAAAAGTGAAAATAATTTTTTTTATTTAAAATTGCCTTTTCATTTAAATAATTTATAAGGTTAAATTTTGTTTAAAAAATGTTTTAAATGTAAAAAATAGTTTAGTTATATTATAATTAAACCAGTATAGGTCATTGGAATAATTTTCATAGTGAATTTTGATATAAAAAACATTTTATGATTTTGAAACTTTTCACTTTGGAAAACCGTTTTTTGCATCTGGAGGTTTAATTTTAAATTAAATTATACCAATTAAGTAAATTAAAATGTGAAAAAATAATTACTTATTTTTAATAATTATAATTAATATATTATAATAATTTAAAAATAATATTTTACCATAATGAATAGTGAAAATAGTACATTAATTATCACTCTTTAGGTTAAACGGTTTTACTAGGGCGTTAAACTAAAAAGATAAGGGGTAAAATGACCTAGAAACATATAAAAAACCCATTTTCTGGAAATATTTATACCTTATAACCACTAATGTAAAATAATGACTAATTTTTTATTTATTTTTTTATTTAAAAATATTTGATACACTTAATTCCTTTCAAATATTAGATGTGTGTCCTCTCTACCACATATAAAATTCCACCCCCTTTCCTCTCCTATTCTGTAAAATCCCGTTACCATTTTAAGGAATTATTATACACTAATTTTTAATTTATCAATGGTTTTGTTTCATTTTGGGTTGAAAATATTAGAATATTGAAATTTCAGGCTAGTGCACAGTTTCCACACAGCTGGTACACGGTTTGACAAACTGTGCGACCTGCTGTAGAAAAATAGAATGTTTTGGATAGAGAGATCTGCACGTATTATGCATGTTTATCCATTGCATAAATCCTAATAGGATAAATTGTGGATCCCATTTATAATGGGTTCATGTCCTGAGCATGGTTAAACTAAATAGTGTGAAATTCCCAAGAAACTATGCGTATGGGTTTTTGTAAGATCTGAAAATTTGTTAAAAATCCTGAAACCTGTTTTGAGGTCTCGTATAGACCTACTTCGACCTAAAATCCTTTCTCCCTTCCTAATATCATTAAAAGTGGATTTTTCCCTTTGGGAACCCTCCTAGAAGCGATCAGAATCTAGGAGAACATCGGTCTATCTCCTTCTAGTTTGTTTTCTCATCCAATTCTCAATCTCCCTCAGTCTTTCTCTTTCTTCCTAGGGTTTTATTGATATCTATTGTGGTTTTAGGGTCTAATAAATAATGTTATGGATATAAAACTAGGTTTTATACTTATTTCTTCTATATCCAGTTTTGGAAATTCCCAGTTGACAAACCCCGACTAGGGTTTGGGGATCTCAGATCTGTTGATCTCAAGTTAGGTGGTTCCATTACGATTCCCAATCCTTTTTATTAACCATAATTAGTTTTTTTAATTTGCATCGATTTAATTAAATTAAATTTTTATTAGGATTAATATGGATATTGATCATTTTTTTTTGAAAATGAGATTTTGGCACGAAATTAGAAAATAACCTAATTCCATTTAATTGGGTTTGTTTAAGGAAATTATCATAATTTAAATGGATGGATTTAAATTATGGTCATTATGGAAATAAAATCAATTGAATTGTGGAATTTAATTGAATAAAATGTTTTCATGGAAGGATTTTTGAAAAACCCCAATTCTAGTGAATTTGTGGGTTTGTGATGAAATTGATGGAATTGTTTGAAATTTAAATTATTATATTTAATTATGTCATGGATTGAGAAATTTTATGATTTGTTTTAAATCCTTTTTTATTTAAAATGGAATAAATTTTTTTTATGGGAACCCTAGTTTTTCATCCAGGTTAAAAGGAAATTTTTTTATTAAAAACTTGTTGTAGTTTTTAAAGTGGAAATTGAAATATTTGAAATGGGAGATGCGATTTAATTTTTTTTTTAAAGTCTTCAAATAAATTTTACATCAATGTTTTTACTTGAACTCATGAAAGCCTTAGGTAAATAGTGAGTTATCTTGGGTAAAACTTTGTGATTTACAATTTTCTAAAACATCATATCATCACATACCATTCCTAAGGAAATAATGATGAGTTCAATTTTACTTAGGACCAATGTGTATCATGTACATACTTTCCATTTCATAGTGTTGGATCCATATAACTTGAACTATCATACCTATTGGCCACAAGACCATGTTGCTTTCTTGTTTGTATTTCAAATGTGTATTCCATTGTTATAAAATGTTTTACATGCCTTGAGAATTTATATAAACTCTTTTATATAAAAGTGTTTATTTAATCCATTTTGTGAAAAGTTCTATTTATGTAATGTATCATTTTATTAAAGGTAAATTCCAAATTTTAAAACGTATTAAAATCAATTGAAATGTGAAGTATGATTTTCTAATGTATTTCCATATTTAAAATTGTAAATCATGATTTGTATGAATATGATTTGTGAATTTAAAACCTATTTTTTTAAAAAAAATTAAATCACATTATTTATTAAATTGATATTAGAATCTTGTTATGGAATCCACAGTGAAATACTACTAGGATTTGGCTCGCACCCTACTTGTGCCTTAAAGGGTTTGTAGATTATCTCTTTTTAGGTCTGAGCCAAGGGAAAATATCTCTTGGAGGTGGATCTAGCTATTGAACAATGTAATTGGTGAGTTGTTTCCTTAGGGAATTGGGTATTGTTTCCCTATTTTGGTAATTTGGTTGTATTACTTTGGGATTTATTTCCCATTTTACATTTTTTACATTAGTAAAATTGGAGTTTCTTTTGTTATGCATAATGTCTTGTTTATTTTATTTTTTCATCTGTTAGTCGCAAAATCATTCCCACTTCCGGTTTTTTGGATGTTAGGTGCTAGTCACCAACCCATGGGGATTAGGAATTCCCTTTGGGCTCTGTCAGGACTGACTTGGTTATTGGGTTACTGGGGCACTTGGGTTGGTTCATGACAAAGCGATATCAGTGGATGTTGAGCTTTTTTCATGAAGTCGGCATGCATTTTTAAAATCTTTTCGGGACTTAGAAGGTAGTAGAGATTGAGTTCCTAGAAAGCTCTCACCATAATGAACCTTAAGTATCTAGGGGTGGATAGGGAAAGACATATTTTGGATTAGTTCTAGTCTTTTCCCTTTTTGATTTGTATAGAGTCAAATCCAAATCATGTGGGTTCTGTCTATTGGGATTAATTTGCTTGTTGCTCTATTTGAGTTCCTATCTGATGCCTTCCATGTTAAATGTTGACGTTGTGTGGTATCATACCTTTGAGAAGATGTGAAAATCTGATCTAGGAGGAGGCTTTTGTTCGACCTCAGTGAGTACATCCTATTATTGTTCCAAATATGATTGAGGTTATTGTGAGCACTGTCCAAGCTATGGGACATGAACCACCTCCAGTTTTGGATCAGGCTCCAGCTGTAGAACCTCAGAGGGATGTTCTTAAAGTTAGTTATGAAGAGTTCCTTTTCTAGAAACCAGAACTATTTAAAGGCTCAAATGATCCTCAAATTTTTATAATTTTTTTTATTAGTATTGAGTGGTTGTTTGGGTTATTAGACACACCTGATGAAATCATAGTGAAGTGTGCCGCCTTCATGATGCAAGGACCAAGAAGAATATGGTGGGACACCATGGTGACCGAAAAGAAGCATGAAGGATTGGAGTGGAAGTACTTAAATGTTCTTCTTACTAACCATTTGTAACAACTCAAACTTTCATTAATGGAAAATCCCGCTTGATATTATTAAGTGTCTCTTTATATAAAATGTTTTTATAAAATGTCAACTTCATTGGTTTTATGATAAGAATTGTGACCGTTACTTTTATAGTCGTTGAACAGTGATCACATGATTAGTATAAATATATGGCTTTAACACATCCAATTTTACTTAGACAAAGGAAGCGATGGCCTCATCCAGTAGAATTTCCCCATATGAAGCCCAATTATCGGAGCTCGGAAAAGAGGTGGCGTCCTTGGGCTTCGCTCTTGACCATGCCCAAGCTGAGCTTCACCATGTCAAGCTCGAATGGGACCGTCTACGGGAGAAGTGGAAGTTGATAGAAATTACCACTCGAGTGATGTTATCCGAGCCACCCCAAGAGTCTGTCACCATCGCACACCTTACCCTTAGGTCTTATGCGGCTGTTTTAAGGGGTTATGTAACAAATCGATAGTACTATTTTCATGTACATTATTTTTTTATATAATAATGTAAATACTTTCTAGTCATTTTTGATACATTGTAAATAGTTTTTAGAGTACAAATAGTGTTTTTAGTTATTATTTAATTAATAATTATATTTGATTAAATTAAGGGATTTTTGATTTAAATAATATTTTAATAAAATAATATTATTATTATTGAATTAATTTTTATTAAATATAAATGATCTTATAATTTTAGGAATGCAATTATAATTTTTATTAAGGTTTGAAAGCTGTTTCTGTCAGAACCCGTGAATTTTCGATAAATGTTGGTTTTTATTATAAAATTGATAATTAACATAATTATAAAATTATTTATATAAAATAAATTTTATTTCTGGAATCAGGAAGTCGAAATTATCCAACAGTGAATTTTTCATCATTTTCTGAGACAGTCAAATTTTTGGGTAAAAAATTAAATACCGTTTAAATATATAATGTATTTTATGACATCATAATGACTCAATAGTGATGTAATAAAATACTATAATCTTTAAGTTCGGCCAATATATGTTTTAACATTAAAATAATGTGATTTTGGGTTTTTTTGACTTACTTTTCAAAGCATTAATGGACCCCTCAAGACTTATTCAACACCTTCCCTTTTTAAATTAATTTCCATGGGAGTGTGACTCACCTCCACATAATCAACAATAATATTTTAAGAATTTCGGACTTTGGCCTTATAAAATATTATTTTCCTCTTCCCTTTTACAAAAACCATGGGCAAATGTCGTGGGATGGTTTGTGGTTTGGATTAATTTAATGTAAGGGGATCCAAACCTAAATAATAAAGAATTCCCTCACCTTCCCTATATAAACCCACCAAAGCTCCCCCTTCCTCCTCAATGAAAGCCTTTCGAGTTCGTGAAACCTCTGTCCTAATCTCTCTAGAATCCTCCCAAGGTTCCTCGAGCTCCCAAGAAGCCTTTCACAAGCCTCTCTCTAGCCTTTGGAAGCACACTTCCAAGTAAGGGTTTTTCTTCCTTTCTCATTTTTTTCAATTTTCTTTAAGTTGTATTTCCATTTTAATTTCAATTATGAATTTTGGGGTATGGTTTTTCACCTCCCCATACTTCCCTATTATTTTTTTAATGATGGGAGACCCATTTCTCACTCATTAAATGCCTCCCATGTACACCCGTTACAATGCTGAAATTCCGAAAGGAACTTCTCTCTCTTCTTTTACATTCAAGCAATAATTTTGTATCATGAATCTAAATTCCATTACAATTGTTGGGAAATGTATCTATATGACCTCCTTACTATCCATTTCATGTAAATATGATTAGGAACCCCTTTCTCTATCATCAACCTTTTTTTATGTATTCTTTTGTCACGCCGTTATGCTGCCAAAATCGCACCGATTTTCTAAGCCAATGCCATTGTGTAGTGGATACCATGCCCATTTCTCCATCTAGGGTATTCACCTTTATACACATTTACCTATTGATTACAAAGTTTCATGTATGAATTCCACATTACTTTATCATGGAATATATTATTATGTTTAATGAATCCATGTTTTATGATCCATGTGGCACACTTATGCATGAAATGAAATGTTTAAGAAGGGTGTGCCCTTATAGCGCTCCAATGCATTGAGTAAAGTATAGTATCATGATACGTCCTGTGCAATGAGTGTTGACTAATGATAATTCATGTGAAATGAGGTTTTACTCGTGCATTATGTGAAATGAGGATTTACTCATGCTATATGTTCAATGAGCCTTGGCTCATGCTAATTCCATGTCAAGTGTTGTTGCCACATTTCCATGTTATGATTATCATGTTTTATCATGACTTTATGTTCATGTTTTTATTATGCTCTATTAATATAGCTATTGTATAACATGTATTTCACTCTTCATTTTATTCTATGTGTACTCCCTTACTGGGCTTTATAGCTCACCCTTTTCTTATGAATGTCCTCAGGTTATCCCATGCAATGCTAAGTACGATGGAATGTAGTGGTCAGGTAAAGGAAGATTTCAATAAAGATGTTGTATTTCATGTTTTAAGTTTTTATGAAATGAATATAATCCCCAAATACACTAAACCTATCGATATTATTTGTTGAATCAAGTGAAGTTTTATGTAATAAATCATGTTTAAGTTTGTAATAAAAAGCAGGGTTGTCATAGTTGGTATCAGATGATAGGTTTAGTTATTTTGGGGATTAGGATTAGAAAAACCTAGTAAAGCCTTAGATACAAGAATAAGTACAATAAAAACGTCCCTAAGTTTTGGTGAGTATTGTGTAAGTGGGTTGTCAAGCAAATACATCCTTGTCTGGATACAAGCAGGTAGAGGTGGCTCTGGCACATATGCATCCTAGGGGTAAAACCCAAAAACACCGCTTTGAGCTGAACTCGAACGGGAACTGGTGCATGACAATGGGCCTTGCTGCACTCTTGGTTACGAAACTCCTGGGGGATATTCTTTGGTAAATTCACAATTTTAGTATGAACCCTTATTAAGAGAATAAAAAAAATACCCCTAAGAATATGTGATAGAAAGTAGATCATGAAAAACCCAGATTGAAACCTATAGAATCATGAGTTAAGGAAATAAAAGTTTATTTATAAGTAATAAACTTTTGTCTTTGCATTACCCTTTATGTTTTACCCCTAACATTCCTTTTATTCTAGCTAATGGCCGGTAATAGGAGGAATCGGGCTAAAAACCGTTGTGAAGATCAGTGTGACGACTGTACTGATGAGATGCCCAATCCAATGGGAGTGGGAATCGTGAACTTTGTCATGCTTCTCTCTTAGATAACTAAAGTTTTGAATAGAAACACGGGTCAATAAGAACGTCCAAACCCCCATAAGAAGGAACAAGTCTCTCTCTAGAGCTTCATGAGGTAAAGGCCTCCTACTTTTAGTGGATCATCCGATCCCACAATCTCTGAACAATGGATCAACCCCATTGAAAAGATCATCTCTGTCCTTCAATGTTCTAAACAAGAGAAGTTTCTCCTGGAAGCTTATCGTATGGAGGGTTAATCTGATCAATGGTGGACGTTGATCAAAAATACAAAGCCTGAGGAGGAGAGCGAGGCATTAGAATGGAAGTATTTCCGAAAGATGTTTTTTGATAAATATTTTATGCGCACCCTTCGGCTTAAAATGGAAAGGGAATTCCTTTCCCTCAATAAAAAAGATAAAGAATCTATTGGAGCGTATGAGGAAAACATCACAAGGCTTTCACGATATGCTTCCAGCTTTGTCATTACCCCCGAATGCAAGGTTGACCGCTTCTTTTGTGGGATGAAGCCTAGCCTACGGAAAGCATTACCGATCTGTGACTTAGACAGCTATGAGAAAATTGTCCGATGTGCCCTCATGGTCGAAATGGAGATCAGAGAATCACAGGGGTATCATGGGGACAAGAAGAGTAAGGTGGACTTCAATGCCGGTGGGCCGATGGATAAATCCAACGGTGCTAAGAAGATCCAGCACCCCACTTTCCAAAAGTTCATAAAGAAGCACCCTGGAAATTGCCTTAAGGGGACGAGGAAATGCTTCAGGTGTGGAAGAGAAGGGTACCTAGCTGTTAACTATCGGCAAGAAAGACCCGCGGCTACGACGGAGGATAGGAATGATCCGTTCGAACCTCAACGCATTGTTCAATGCTAAAAATGAAAAGAACCGGTTCATTTTGCAAATCAGTGCCCTAATCCAAGGGTTTTTTAGGACAACCAACAACCTCCAATGCATCAAGGAAGAGCTTTTTCCATCACTTCTGCCGAAGTGAACCCCAAAAACGAAGTAGTGACATGTACTCTTATTATTCATTCAATAATAGTGAACATAATTTTTTATTCCGGTTCTACGCATTCTTTTATATCTTGAAAGTGTAGTAGAACAATCCCAGCACCACCACAAATCATGGAAGTGAAGATGTCGGTGAGTACGGAGAATGGGGAAATCATTACATCCCATGAATATAAGTCCTCCCGTGTTATAATCTGTGGATTGAATTTCCTGGAGAACCTCTTCATACTCCCTCTGGTGGAATATGATGCAATTCTTGGCCTGGATTTTCTTTCCTTATATAGAGCCAACATAAATTGTCGGGAGAGGGAAATCACACTCCATATGGAGAATTGACCCCCAATTATTTACAAGTGTAAGGAGGAATATGAATATCCTTTAGCTCCATCATCTCAAACATGGATATTAATGCCTTATAAGCACGCATATCTGGCTAAGATGATTAAGTCCAAGGAAGAAACCATCCTTGAAGAAATGCCTATTGTGAGGGAATTCACTGAAGTGTTTCCCGAGGAACTACCTGGTCTTCCTCCTAGAAGGGATGTTGAATTCTCAATTGAACTTATACCCGGGGCTTTGCTAATATCCAAGAATCCATATAGAATGGCTGTTGTAGAGCTTGATGAGCTGAAGAAACAACTACAGGAGAATCTGGATAAAGGGTTTACACGCCCAAGTGCTTCTCCATGGGGTGCACCAGTCCTCTTCATCAAGAAGAAGGATGGGTCAATGCGGCTTTGCATATATTATCGTGAACTTAACAAAATCACAATAAAAAATAAGTATCCTCTCCCAAGAATTGATGACTTGTTCGATCAGCTGTGTGGATCACAATTCTTCTCCATGGTAGATTTTCGGTCGGGATATTAACAAGTAAGGGTGAAGAAGGAAGATGTCCCAAAGACTGCTTTTCGTACAAGATACGGGCACTTTGAATTAATAGTAATGCCTTTCAGAATCACAAATGCCCCAGAAATATTCATGGACTTAATGAATAGAGTCTTTAGATATTACCTTGAAAAATTTGTGGTAGTCTTTATAGATGATATTCTAATATACTCCAAAACCAAGGAGGATCATGAGGAGCATTTAAAAACTGTACTAGAGACTTTGCGTAAGGAGAATCTCTATGCAAAGTATAGCAAGTGTAAGTTCTGGTTGAAGGAGGTCTCATTCTTGGGTCATATCATCACAAGCAATGGTATATCTGTGGACCCCTCCAAAATAGATGGAATTGAGGGATGGCCGAGACCAACATCGGTAACCGATATCTGTAGCTTCTTGGGGTTAGCTGGATATTATCGACGATTGGTGAGGAATTTCTCACGATTGTCCAACCCTCTTACCAAGATAACTCGGAAGGTAGTAATGTTTTCTTGGAGTGATGAATGCGAAAAAAGCTTCAAGGAGTTGAAAAGGAGGCTTATCACTGCGTTCGTGCTCAATTTACCCACAAGTGGGGAACATTTTGTGGTATTCAGTGATGCTTCAAATAAGGGCTTAGGCTGTGTGCTGATACAGAATGATAAAGTGATATCCTATGCCTCAAGGTAGTTTAAAATCAATGAGAAAAACTATCCAACACATGATCTGGAGTTGGCGTCTATGATCTTTGCCTTGAAAATCTGGCGGCATTATCTTTATGGAAAGAAATGTGAGATATATACTGACCACAAGAGCCTTAAATATATATTCACACAGAAAGAGATTAATATGCTCCAGAGAAGATGGATTTATCTCATCAAAGATTATGACTGTTCAATACATTACCACCCTGGGAAAGTGAACAAGGTGCCAGATTCCCTAAGTAGAAAGGATCCGGCGATTCTTTCAATGATGATTATTGAGAAGGATCCAATCTTCTTAGACTTGATGAAGATGGACATGGGAATCATAGAGAAGGGAACATCATCAATCCTTTCACAAATTATTGCTCAACCGTCTCTTTTGGAAAGGTTAAAGGATGCTCAAAAGGATGATGTGGGAATTCAAGAAAAAGTGGAAGCTATCAAAATGGGTAAATCCTCGTAGTTTAATGTTAATGAAAAAGTAATTGTGCGGTTTGGGAAAAGGATATGTGTTCCATCAAGTCCGGAGCTGAAGAAGGAACTTTTGGATGACGCACATAGTTCAAATTTCTTTATTCACCCAGGAAACACAAATATGTATCAAGATATCCGAGAAAACTTTTGGTGGGATAACATGAAGAAGGATATCCCTGAATATACATCAAAGTGTCTGGTGTGTCAGCAAGTGAAGGAAGAGAGGCAGAAGTCTAAGGGGATGATACAACCATTGCCCATACCAGAATGGAAGTGGGAGAACATCACGATGGACTTTGTCACTGGATTCCAAGGACATCCAAAGGAAACAATGCAATCTGGGTTATTGTGGATTGTCTTACAAAGACTGCCCACTTCATTTCTAATCGGGAGGATTTCTCATTGGATCAACTAGAACGGATATATATCAGGGATGTGGTAAGGTTTCCTGGAGTACCACTATCTATTGTGTCTGACCGAGATCCGAGATTCACCTTTATGTTTTGGAAGAGTCTTCAACATGCTCTGAATACTGAACTGAACTTCAGTACGGCCTATCATCCTCAAACTAATGGCCAATCTGAATGGACTATCCGAACACATGAGCACATGTTGAGATCATGCTCAATGGACTTTAAAGGAGTATTGGATCAACATCTTCCTCTGATTGAGTTCTCTTATAATAATAGTTTCCACTCGATCATCCAAATGGCACCATATGAAGCCCTGTATGGGAAAAGGTGCAGAACACCAGCATGTTGGGATGAGGTCGGTGAACGTAAGATGCTTGGACCAGAAATGGTTGAGGAAATGGTGAAGAAGGTAAAAACAATTCACCAGCATATCAAGGCAACTCAAAGTCGACAGAAGAGTTATGCAGATAATCATCGACGAGACCTTGAGTTTAATGTTAGATACATGGTGTTTCTACGCATATCTCAGTGGAAGAAGGTCACGAGGTTTGGAAGGAAAGTGAAGTTATGTCCATGGTACATCGTCCCCTTTGAGATTCTTGATCGTGTCGGGGTTGTGGCCTATCGACTAGAACTTTGGCCTACTATGGCCAAAGTACATGATGTCCTTCAGGTATCCCTCTTAAGGAAGTACATACCGGACCCTTCAAATGTACTCTCTTCTAAGGTGGTACAATTGGAAGATGATATTTCTTATGAGGAGCAAC
This sequence comes from Viscum album, assembly GCA_963277665.1. Lineage (NCBI taxonomy): Eukaryota > Viridiplantae > Streptophyta > Magnoliopsida > Santalales > Viscaceae > Viscum > Viscum album. Next base: position 2,036,937,906 of record OY728120.1, on the reverse strand, counting down.
CAGTGATGGTCTTAGATTGTAGAGAAAAAGTTCTACGAAATAAGAAAATGCCCCTAATCAAGGTGTTGTGGAGAAACCACAAGTTTGAAGAAGCAACTTGGGATCAGAGGAAGTGATGAAGCTGAGTTACCCACATCTGTTTTATTGTGGGAAAAGGAAAATTTTGAGGGAGAAATTTCTTAAGGGGGGAATATTGTAACGAACCAAAGTTTCATTAATGGAAAATCCCTCTTGATCTTATTAAGTGTACCTTTATATAAAATGTTTTTATAAAATGTCAACTTCATTGGTTTTATGATAAGAATTGTGACCGTTACTTTTATAGCCATTGAATAGTGATCACATGATTAGTATAAATATAGGGCTTTAACACATCCAATTTTACTTAGACAAAGGAAGAGATGGCCTCATCTAGTAGAATTTCCCCTTATGAAGCCCATTTATCAGAGCTCATAAAAGAGGTGGTGTCCTTGGGCTTCGCTCTTGACCAAGCCCAAGATGAGCTTCACCGTGTCAAGCTCAAATGGGACTGTCTACGGGAGAAGTGGAAGTTTATAGAAATTACCACTCGAGCGGTGTTATCTGAGCCACCCCAAGAGTCTTTCACCATCGCACAACTTACCTGTAGGTCTTATGTGGCTGTTTTAAGGGGTTATGTAACAAATATATAGTACTATGTTCATGTACATTATTTTTTGTATATAATAATGTATATACTTTCTAGTCATTTTTGATACATTGTAAATAGTTTTTAGAGTACAAATAGTGTTTTTAGTTATTATTTAATTGAGAATTCTATTTTATTAAATTAAGGGATTTTTGAATTAAATAATATTTTAATAAAATAATAATATTATTATTAAATTAATTTTTATTAAATATAAATGATCTTATAATTTTAGGAATGCAATTATAATTTTTATTAAGGTTTGAAAGCCGTTTCTGTCAAAACCCGTGAATTTTCGATAAATGTTGGTTTTTATTTTAAAAGTGAAAATTAACATATTTAAAAAAATTATTTATATAAAATAAATGTTATTTCTAGAATCAGGACATCAAAATTATCCAATGGTGAATTTTTCATAATTTTCTGAGACAGTCAAATTTTTGGGTAAAAATTAAATACAGTTTAAATATATAATGTGTTTTATGACATCATAATGACCCAATAGTGATGTAATAAAATACTATAATATTTATTTTCGGAAAATATATGTTTTACCATTAAAATAATGTGATTTTGGGTTTGTTTTACTTACATTTCAAAGCATTAATGGACCCCTCAAGAATTATTCAACACCTTCCCTTTTTAAATTAATTTCCATGGGAGTGTGACTCACCTCCACATAAGAAACCCCAATATTTTATAAATTTCAGACTTTGGTCTTATTAAATATTGTTTTCCTATTCCCTTTTCCAAGAAACATGGTCAAAAACCATGGTATGGTTCATGTTTTGGATTAATTAAATGTAAGGGGATCCAAACCTAAATAATAAAGAATTCCCTCACCTTTTCCTATATAAACCCACACATGCTCCCACTTCCTCCTCACTAAAAGCCTTTTTAGTTCATCAAACCTCTTCCCTACTCTCTCTAGAATCCTCCTAAGTTTCCCCAAGCTCCCAAGAAGCCTCTCACAAGCCTCTCTCTAGCATTTGGATGCACACTTCCAAGTAAGGGTTTTTCTTCCTTTCTCATTTTTGTCAATTTTCATTAAGTTGTATTGCAATTTTAATTTCAATTATGAATGTTGGGGTATGGTTTCTCACCTCTCCCATACTTCCCTATTATTTTTTTTATGATGGGAGCCCCATTTATCTCTCATAAAATTCCTCCCATGTACACCCGTTACTATGCCGAAATTCCTAAAGGAACTTCTCTCTCTTCTTTTACATTCAAGAAATAATTTTGTATCATGAATCTAAATTCCATTAAAATTGTTGGGAAATGTATCTATATGACCTAATTACTGTCCATTACATGTAAATATTATGAGTAACCCCTTTCTCTCTCATCATCCTTTTTTTATGAATTCTTTTGTCACGCTATTACGCTGCCGAAATCGCACCGATTTTCTAAGCCAATGCCATTGTGTAGTGGATACCATGCCCATTTATCCATCAACGGTATTCACCTTTATGAACATTTAATTATTTATTACAAAGTTTCATGTATTAATTCCACATTCCTTTATCGTGGAATAAATGATTATGTTTAATGTATCCATGTTTCCTGGTCCATGTGGCACACTTATGCATGAAATGAAATGTTTAAGAAGGGTGCGCCCTTATAGCGCTCCAATCCATTGGGTAACATATAGTATCATGATACGTTATGTGAAATGAGTGTTGACTCATGCTAATTCATGTGAAACTAGGTTTTACTCGTGATTTATGTGCAATGAGGAATTACTCATGCTCCATGTGCAATGAGCCTTGGCTCATGATAATTCCATGACAAGTGTTGTTGCCACATTTCCATGTTATGATTATCATGATTTATCATGCCTTTATGTTAATGTTTTTATTATTCTCTATTGATATTCCTATTGTCTAACATGTATTTTACTCCTCATGTTATTCCATGTGTACTCCCTTACTGGGATTTATATCTCACCCTTTTCTTATGCATGTCCTCTGGTTACCCCATGCAATGCTAAGTACGAAGGAATGTAGTGGTCATGTAAAGGAATTTTTCCATAAAGATGTTGTATTTCATGTTTTAAGTTTTTATGTAATGATCCTAAGCCCCAAAGACACTAAACCTCTTGATCTTCTTTGTTGTACCAAGTGAAGTTTTATGTAATAAATCATGTTTAAGTTTGTAATAAAAAACAGGTTTGTCATACCATTTCTATCCAGATTCTATGTTTTCATCCAAGTCTATATATTTTTAAAAATAAAGTAGGAAAATAGCACCATGACTGGTTATGCATACCATTTTCCATATCTTGTGCATTTCACACCTGAAATAGTGTCGAATGAAAGGATGAAGGCTCAAAGATTCAAGTTGATACTTCATCAGGATATTCATTCTAAAGTTTTCTTGCTAATGTTTCCTTCTTATGATGATGATTAAGAAAGAACACTCATGGTTGGAATGGACATATCTCATAAGTCAGTATTGTTGAGAGTTTCTTTCTCTCCTGTTCGTAGCATGAAATCCTTCAAAGGAAAGTGGAAGCCAAATGATTCTCAGGGAATTTCTTTGTATAAAATTCATTCTAGAAATCCTGAAATTCCTAGAATAGGTCCCTTAGTTTTCTACTAATGTGGAAAGGCAGGAAATTCTAATTAATACTTCACTGAGGCACCCAATAACTATGGATCTTGTGGATGTTCAAGGCACTTTTAGCAATTATTCCATATTTATTCCACTCCACTTAGGGGAACGAGATTACAAGCTCATCCTAAAACTATGAGTCAATAATATTCTTCACATGAAAAAGGGTTACATCTATAGGAATCTGGAATCAATCTTCCTTATGTAGTGGAAGATTCTCAAGAGGAATTAGATATAGTCCCAGTGACTATTGGAGGTACCATTACTATAGATTCTTGATTAGTGACTACTCTTTTTGATATTAGTGGATCTCATTCATTCATTTATACCCGTATTTTAAATCTTAATAATTTTCCTATGGATATTTTATCATGTCACGATTCGTCCCATGGGGCCCAGGTGTGACTACCCCAATCCCAGCATCTATAGACCAGCAGTTAGTGAGAAGCAGTTGAAGGATTTTCACAAATATGGAAGGAATTTTCTTAGAGATCTGTACACACTCAAAAAGGGATACTGAAGTAAAAAATACCAACAAAATTAAGGTATAACCACGAGATTAAATTACAAACATAGGTAAAACTATAAACTAAAAACAGTGGGTTGGAAGAAAATACCCTAGAAATTGAAAAGAAAGTAAACAGTTGATGCATCTTCCCTGGAGCTCTACCTGGAGGGTAGAAACTGTAAGTATGATGTTTAATAAGAGGATATTGACTTCTATCATCGTACCAAGCTCCACCAAGTCCCTAACCTCCAAATTCTTCATCAGAGTATCAGTAGTCTACACCAGACACACTCGTGTGAGCAGAGCCCATGTAGGGGTTAGTATAAAAATACCCAGAAGGGGACACTGAGACCCTTGAAGGTCTCTCAGTAATCCTAAAAGGAAAACATCACAAGAAATATCACAAAGGTAATATCACGAGGATGATCTAAATCACGAAGTACAAAGAAAAAGAGACAGCTCGCTCTAATGGTATAACTAAAAGTTTACTGGGATAGGGATGAATAGTCGAAAATCCAGATCATCCTATCCATAGTAACTCTAATGATGACTAGCACATGTCACTATATGTTGGCCCGTATTTGTCACCGGATTCTAACCTGTATTGGTTGCTGGTGTTGACCCCTATTGGTTGTTATTGTTGACCCTTATTGGTCGCTGGTGTTGACCCGTATTGGTCACAGGTGTTGATTTGTATTTGTAGCTGGTATAGAGGTAGGGATGATTAGTCATACAGCTAGATCATCTCACTCTGGATTTTATGATGATAACCCATATTGTTCGCTCTTCTTCTTCATGTCAAAACCAGCCACTAGATTCCCCCACGATGCAGGTATGATCTCTGAAAGACTCTGCTCTTCAAGTCATCGTTCATACTTGAACTGGTAAAATGTCCCAAAAAAATCATACCCAAGGTATCGCCCCATCATAGGGGTCACAACGTGACATACATCGCGTCGATCAGACACCCGGTATGTGAGATATAGGCACTTTTGTAAAAAGGGTCAGGTTGGATTCTGGTCTGATCCAACCAAGGTAACACGTCAAACTATTTCAAAACAAACATAGATTATCTCCAAAGAACTGTCTGTTCACAAGGTTCAATATTCCACTGACTGTGCGTCGATCGGATGCAAGGTCTGTTGTTATTAGCATTTTAGTGTCGAAGGCCCGGTGGGATTCAGAGTCAATCCAACCCGGACATATTTCAAATTTCTCCAAAACTCTCGTGAATTATCTCAAAAGGACTTTCTCACTCCATTGATCTCGGTTCCACAAATGGTTCATCAAACGAACTTCTGATTCACATGTTATGGCCCTTTAAGTGTTTCTTGGCCCGAGAGGGGTCCGGGTTATGTCCGACCGGGTCAGACCGACCTGACCTAGCCTGAACCCACCTGAGCTGGCCTAGTTGTGCTGGGCTACGGTGGGCTCAGCCCATTGGTCCATTTACCAACACAGCCCACTAGAAGGTCGGGCCTGCTAGATAGTGTGACCTACGCGAGTCACACTGTTGGCTGCACTTGAACGGATCAAAGAAGTTGTTCATATCCTTTAATTGGTGGTGCCACGAGGTTATACCTCATCACCTGCAGTACGCACAAAATTGGGTCCTTGAATTCTCCAATATCATGCCCTCAATTCCATGGCCCTTCAATCCAGAGAGTGATGGCACGCTGCCTTCGCCTATGCGGTCGGTTGTTGTCGACCTCCCATCTGACCACCATGGCACCGAGCATGGGCCACTCTTCCACCACGGCTGGTGGTTTCTATCATCCTACCTTGTCTGTAGGCATCGGTCTTCAATACTTTCATGCCGGTACTGTGCCGGCGTTTCTTCCACGGGCCACCGGGTGAGCTTCGGGGGTCTGTTCTTCCTTCTAGATGCGCCTACGATCCTCTTGGGATGCCTACTTCATTTCACAGCCCTCAAATATGTCTTTCCTCATCGTTCATTGTTCCTCCCCGAAGAAGTCACCCCGGAAAAGTTTAGTGTATGGTCCAGTCCTTGTTGGTTTTGGCCCGCGCCCTTCGTGTTAGCGTTTTATACATGAGGAAGATAAATCCTAATCAAAAGGTATAGTAATCCCCTCATTTAAGACGCCACAACAACCACTAGAAAGATTAGACAAGACATGGATCAACTTGTTAGTCGGTTGGTCTGCGTTTATTATATTCATCAAGAACAGGAAGAGAGGGAACACCAAAGAATGTAAACACCCTACCTGGATGAGACGTCTGCTAACAATAATTGATGGAACCTCCTTTGTTGTTATCATCGTTTTGTGAGTTGGTTGTGCCCATCCCTACTCACTGAATCTGGTCTCGTCCTCTAGGTCGATGTTTCCGCAGAACTCCACCAGAGTTTCCTCGATTGACGAAGTCTTGGAAAAACCCCACCCAGAGTTCCATTTAAATAGGATGGGAAAAGTTGAGTAACAATTTGATGAATTAATAAGGTTCATTAAATGTATTAATGAACCTATTTTAATTCACAATGTTGTAGTTACGTAGTTGATGAGTCAAGGCATTAAATGGCTTGAAAACTCATTGGTCCCACCGCTGTCTCTCATCTATTGGAGAAAAGAAAACAATATAAAAATTACATGTTATTTTATTATTCCTTAAAAAGTCTAAAAACTAAATTTCTATCCCGCCCAACTATGGTTAAAGTGATGCTTCCCTTAAGCTAATCCCACCATTGTGGATTCAATGGTGCTCTCGGATTTCAATTATGAGCACTGGTTCAAAAGATAGAAAATTATGCCCATGTGTTTACTGAACATGCATAAAAAAAAGTTCAGGAATTAACTCCGGACACACCGGGCCTCGAAATCACACACCATCAATTTTTTCAGACTCTTAATAATCCCAAATAATAAAAAACATTACATGGAATTTTCCAGTTCTTTACATTCTCACCACCTTGGGGATTCACTCCCTCAAAATCCAAAAAAGGTTAAAAAAAAGTGGGGTATTGGGCACACATATGAGCCTCTCACTCCCATGAGCTATCCAGGAGATTCTCGTGCTACCACAGAATGTGCACTAGAGGTATCGACCACCCATGAAGGATCTGTTCCTGTCAATCCTCTAACTCCACCAGGTACACTACAAAAGTTTCCATGTCGTTAATCTCCAGTTCGCCATGGTCGATGACGTGAGATGGGTCATGCACGTATCTCCTCAGCCGGGATACGTGGAAGATTTCTGGAACCCACTCCAACTGCGGTGGCAGTGCCAAGCGGTACGCCACCTTGCCAATCCTCAAAAGTATCAAGAATGGTCTGATAAAACTTGTTGAGAGTTTTCCACCTCAAGAAAATCTCTGTAGTCCCCATAGAGGGGAGACTCGCAAGAATATGTGGTCCCACTCCTATAACTCTAGTGGTCTTTGTTGCCTATCAACATAGGACTTATGTCAGCTCGGTGCAGTCTTCAACTGCTCTCAGATGACCTGCACCTTCTCAGTGATAGCATGTACCATCTATGGGCCCACGAGTGCTGGCTCTCCTTGATCAATCCAGCACAAGGGAGATCTTCAAGGTCATCTGTACAATGCCTCAAAAGGGTCCATACTAATGGTGGAGTGATATCTGTTGTTGTACGCGAACTCCACCATGGTTAGGTTGTCCTACCAAGTGTGGCCAAAATCTAGGACACATGCACAAATTATATCCTCCATGGTATGGATAGTCTGCTCGGTCTGACCATCTTTCTATGTGTGAAAATCTGTGCTCAAGAGAATCAGAGTCCCGAAAGCCTCTTGTAATCCTTTCCACAACCAGGATGTGATGTATGTGTCATGGTCTACGAATATCATCGAAGGAACCCTGTGAAGTCACACAATCTCCTTAATGTAGGGACATACCAAGCTCTCTACCAAACTATTCCCTTGAATTGAAAGGAAGTTGGCCAACTTTGTCAGTCGGTCAATGATCACCCATATGGTATCATTCCCTCTAGAAGTTCATGGTAACTATGTTACGAAGTCCATAGATATCCCTTTCCACTTCTACTCTGGTATCTTGATGGGTTGGGTCAAGACTACGGGTACCTGTTGCTCAGCCTTCACTTGCTGGAAAATAAGGCATCTAGAAACAAACTTTGCCACAACTTTCTTCATCCCTAGCCACCAGTACTGATGTTGAAGGTCCTGATACATCATCATCATTCTGGGATATACTTACACAGGGGATGTATGGAACTCTCTCAACACCTCCCCTCGTAGCACCATCGGTACAACTGTACATCCTCTAAAAAGGATATTGTGCTCCCCACCTTCAGAATATCCGTCAGGTGCATGGCCTGAGGATATCTGGGCACGTGTAGTCTTGAATTTTTTGTCTCTGAGTTGTGCCTTCCTGATTCAATGAAGGATTTTAGGGGAAAATACCATTTATTAGAGGTATAATTTCTCATCTCTATCCATGTAGGATATTTGAAGAGAAGCTACCTGCTCTGAAGCCTCGTTCATTAGCATTGAACTCGATCTCTGGCTATGTGAATCTCCCACTATGATCCCATTCCCAATATTATAGGCTATCTCAAAGTTATAGACCTAGAGAAACTCTAGCCAATGTCTCTATATCATATTCATATCTTTTTGGGTGAAGATATATCTGAGACTCTTGTGGTATGAGTAAACAATGAACTACTCACCCATTATGTAGTGTCTCCACATCATTAGTGTGAAGACTACTATTTCCAACTCCAAGTCAGGAGTCACATAATTCTTCTCATGAGGCCTCAGCTGTCATGAGCCGTAATAAATCATTGCATCACCCAACATCAGGACGCAACCGAGTTTTTTCCCTGATGCATCACAGTAAACCACATAGTCAGTGCCCCCCTCAAGTAACCTTAGGATGGGAGCATTGTTCAAGCTCTGCCTCATCTATTGAAAGCTTTGTTGTAGTGTCTCTGACCACATGAAGGGTTTCCCCTTCTTCATCGAGTCATTCAAAGAAGCTACTACTCTAGATAAATCGGGAACGAAGCTTCGATAGTAGCCTATGAATCCATGGAATCTCTGCGCCTCATTAACATTCCTAGGTGGCTCCCAAGAAAGTACAACCTCAATCTTCACTGGATCCACTGCAACTCTAGCCTTTGAGATTACATGTTCCGTGAAGTGGATCTTATGTATCCAGAACTCACACTTCGATAGCTTCCCATATAACCGATGCTCCAGGAGTGTGTCCAGAACAATCCTCAAATGTACAACGTGCTCTTACTCGGACGCTGAGTACACCAAGATGTCATCGATGAAGACCACTACAAACTGGTCTAAGAATGTCTAGAAGATCTTATTCATGAGACCCATGAACACTGAAAGGGAGTTCATCTTGTTGAATGACATCACTAGGTATTCATAATGTCTGTATCGGAATCGAAAGGTTGTCATTGGGATGTCCTCATCCCGCACACGAAGCTGCTGATAGCCTGATCTTATGTCTATCATTGAGAACCACTTTTCTCCTTTAAACTAATCAAACAGGTCATTAATCATCGGTAAAGGATAATTTTTCTTCATAGTCACCTAGTTTAGGCATCGGAAGTCCATGCATAGCATCAAACATCCATCGTTATTCTTGGAAAAAAATGTCGGATATTCCCAGGTAGAAACATTGGGCCTTACGAATCCCTTCCTCTGTAATTCCTCCAACTATACCCTCAACTCTCAGAGCTCCGTAGGGGCCTTCTAATATTCTGGTGTAGATATCGGTGTTGTTCGTGATTACAAGTCAATGTGGAAGTATATATATATATATATATATATATATATATATTAGTAGGTAGTCTTGGGACATCTTCTAGAAAGAAATCCTCATACTCGTCCACCACTGCTGGGAACTATGGACTCACCTCATCCACCGTGTCGAAGGTTAGGAAATCCATTCGATATGTAATTGACAACACCCTCCGGAGCGCAGGCCCATATCATGCTGCTCTATTTTCCTTCTCACCAACAAAGGAAAAATTGCCTTCATCTCTGCGCATACATTGCACAATACATCTCAAGAATTCAAACTGTGCAAGAACTGCTGATTACCAGTCCATGCCTAGAATGATTCCATAGGGATTAAAAACTGCTAATATAAGATCCCATCTGAAACTCTCTTCTCTGAGAGTAAGATCACACTATCAACCCTTGTGTGTGACCGTTGAATCTCCTCCCGTAGGAGTTTCTAAACACAAGGTTCGATCTAAAATCTTAGTCAGAATCTCAGATTCCCATACTAATCCCATGGAAAGGAATGAATGGATATCACCTATGTCGATAAGAACTAATGCTAAAGTATAGAAGATACATATCGTACCTCATATAATCTCAGGGACGTCAGGATCATGAGCCTCTACTACATGTATTTGGGCTTTTCCCTATCCACCTACTCCCTGAGCTCGTGGTGGACCGACTAGGGGTTGTGCTGGTAGAGCCTAGGGACTTGGACCACCTTCTGCTGCACATCCTGCTTCCATGCCTTGTCCGCTACCTGGCTAATGCTCATGATCCTACCATTGTCGCTACCTCAGTGGCCCCTCCACCGTCTTCCGGTCATTCATACGGGAAGTCAGATAGTCACGAGCTCTGTGGCCAAACCCCCCATAGGAAAAAGAAATCATGCCTCACTGGTGGCTCCCACGTCCTCTCAATCCTTGCACCTCTGACCCTACGTCCAGAGGTCACCCTCCGGAAGGTCTATCCCTCTTAGGCTATTGTGTCGTCTATCTACTACCAGGTACAGATGACTCTACTACCTGTCGTCTAGTAGGGGCTCTCACTATCGGTGCCTGCTCGAAGAGGAAGATCTCAATCATCAAAGCTCGCTCTATCACCCCATCCTGCATCGGGATGGTGAGAGAAACTTTAAAAACTATGATCTCTCATCATAGCCCCTGCTGAAAGGTTCTGGCCCTAAAGTAAGGGTCCCATACCTTGTCGGTGAAGTATGGGGAGAGGTTAGTAAATCTCTCCAAGTACTAAGCCACAGTCTAGCTTCCAAGCTACAGATGAAGTAGCTCCTAAATACGCATTGAGCGTAGTGTCGCTGGCACGAACACTTCCCTGAAGAAGCTCTCATAGTCTATCTAGGTGAGGGTCATTTTCTAATGCACCTGGAGCATCGATCTCCACCATCGTTCTGCTAATCCCTGAAGAAGGATAGGGGCCAAGATCACCATATTCTTGGTGGGTGTCTCTACTAAGAGATATACATGAAAACCAACATAAATCTAGTCCTCTACTACTTGGGGATCCACCTTTCCTCGAAACCTCAAAGGCCTCTGTCTCTAGAAAACATGAAATGTGATCAGCCAGCATTTATGATCCACTGGTAGAATCTACTGCTCAACAGGTAGTGGTGTTGTTGGTACGCCACATGAAGGTGCCATCATTGTGAGGGCTCCATGTACCAATGCCTCATCACATGGTGGGACACTATCATGATATCTAATCATAATCATGACTGGATATCTTCATTGAGAAATCATGTTTGAAATAGATTTTCCACGATCAATAATTTGTACCTAGTTTGATTACTCGTGAAAGATCAAGAAAACATTTCAAAACACTATCATTCTGTGTCTTCATGTAATAAGTCAGAAAATAGAATTCAGGGTCCTGGTGTATGGATACGTCAGTCGCCGCACCAACAATAGACTCCATGTACTTAAAACCATACTCAAGAAACTTTACACCATTGCCTCATTAAAATTATACTCTTAGTTATTCTGGTAGAACCAACTGCCCTTTGAAACCACTTTTTCATGACGCATCCCACGAGGCCCGGGCGTGACTACCCCAATCCCGCCTTCTATAATCAATGGGTTGGTGACTAGCACCAGATGGATTTTCCCGAAATGGCAATGCATGGCCTTAGAGATATGTACGCACTCAAAAAGGGAAACTGATGTAAACAACCAACAAAAGTAAGGTATAAAAAAGAGATTAATGTACAACCACAAGTACAAATGTAAACAGAAAATAGTGGGTTGGAATACAAGCCCTAGAAACTGAAATGAAAGTAAAAAGATGTCGCATCTTCCCTGGAGCTCTTCCTAGAGGGTAGCAGCTATATGTTTGAATTCGAAGAAGGGGATCTTGATAGCTCCCGTCGCACCATGCTCCACTATGTCTCGAACCTCCAAAGTATGCCTCAGAGTATTGGTATTATTCACTAGACACACACATGCAGGTGGATCTCGTGCATGGGTGAGTATAAAAATACCCAGTAGGGGACCCCAAGACCCCGGAAGGTCTCTCAGAAATCCACAAAGAAAAAAATCACAATAAATACCACAAAGGTAATATCAAAATCATGATCTAAATCCTGAAGCACAAAGTAAAAGAGACAACTCACTCTAATGGTATGACATCAAGGATACTAGGATAGGGATGACTAGTCATAAATCAAGATCATCTGATCTGTAGTAACATTACTGTTGACCCACATTGGTCACTGTGTGTTGGCCTATATTGGTTGCTAGATGCTGACCCGTATTGGTTGCTAGTGATGACCCATGTTGGTCACTGGTCCTGACCTGTATTGGTCACTATTGCTGAGCCGTTTTGGTCCGGGGTGCTCACCCTTACTGGTCACTGGTACAAAGTTAGTGATGATTAGTCGTACAGCTAGATCATCCCACTCTGTAGTTTCTGATGTTGACCCATATTGGTCGCTCTTTTCTTCATGTCACAACTAGCCACTGGATTCTTGCACAAAGAACACATGATCTCTCGAATACTCTACTCCTCATGCCATCAGTTATTTTTCAACTAGTATTATGTCTCAAAAAATCATACCCAAAGGACTGCCCCATCATAGGGGTACCAACGTGATAGACAGCACGTCGATTGGACGCTCGGTCTGTGAGATATGCGAACTTTTGTAAAAAGGGCTCGGTTGGATTATAGTCTGATCCAACCCAGGTTGAAAGTCAAAATCCATCAAAACTCACATATATTATCTACAATGGACCACCTTGTCACAATCGTCCTTATTCCAAAGATGTTGCGTCAATCAGACGCACGGTCTGTTAGTTATTGGAATTTTAGTGTCGAGGGCCTGGATGGATTCAGAGTCGATCCAACTGGTTATACTTCAAATTTCACAAAAAACTATATTGGAGTATCTCAAAAGTATTTTCCCTCCCCACGGAGCCCGACGCCATAGAAGGGTTCATAAAACGGACGTTTGGTTTGCATGTTATGGCCCTTTAAGCATTTTTGGCCCCGAGAGAGGTCTGGGTCCGGTCTGACCCGGTCAGACCGACACGGTATGGCCCGAACCATCCTGGGCTGAACCACTTGGTCAAGGCCAGAGTAGGCTCAGCCCACTGGGCCATGGTTCAGCATGGCCTGTTGGGTGGTCTGGCCCACTGGCTAGTGCAACACGCACAAGTCGCGTGGTCTGCTGCACCCAAACGGCTAAAAGGAGCCATTCGGCTCCTTTAATTTGTGGCACCACATGGCACCACCTCATCACCCACGGGACCCATATAAGTGGGTACTAGCCTTCTCCACCTCTTCATCTTTAAATCTGCGGCCCTTCAATTTGGCGTGTGACGGCGCGACGCCTCCACCTTTGCAGCCAACCACTGCTGGCCACCTTTCCGACTGTAGTGGCGTCGAGCGGCGCTGCTCTTCCACTACGGTTGGCAGTTATCGGTCGCCACCCTCATTCGTAGGCATAGACTACTGGCACCGCTGTGCCAGTACCATGCTATCCTTTCTTCCATGGTCCACTGGGTGATCTCCAGTGCTCCATTATTCCATCTGAATGCACCTACGGTCCTCTCAGGATGTCGATGTTGTTTCAGGAGCCTCAAATACGCCTTGCCACCACGTTCATTATTCCGCCACAATGAACACACCATGGAAAATTTTAGTAGAGGGTCTGAGCCTTGTAGGTTTCTGGTCTCTCCCTCTGCATTAGTGTTTTAAACTTTTGGAAGATTAATAATAATCAAAAGGAAGAGTAATCCCTGAATTTAAGACCCCGTAAAAACCACATTCATGATTAGACAATACGTGGATCTACCCATTATTCGGTCGGTCAGAGTTCATTATATTCTTCAAGAATTGGAATATATGGAACATCAAAGCATGTAAACCCCTTACCTAGATGAGACATCAACTGACAAAGATCGACGAAACCACCTTCGTCATAGTTATCAGTTCTTGATTCGGTGGCACTTGTCACTGCTCCCAGAATTTGATCTCATCCTCCAGGTGGATCTTTCCATAGAACTCCAACAGAGTCTCTTCACTTGAAGAATCCATGCCAAAACCCCACCCCGATACCCATTTAAATAGGAGGGGGAAAGGTGAGTAATGCGTTGAAGAATTAATGAGGTTCTTTAAATGAATTAATGAACCTCTTTTAATTCACAACGGTGGAGTTACACAGTTGATGATTCAATCCATTAAATAGCTTGATAAGTCACATGTCCCACCACCACCACTCATCCATTTGAGAAAAGAAAACAAAATAACAATTACTTGTAATTTTATTATTCTTTAAAAAGTCCAAAAACTAACTTTTTATCCCGACCAACTGTGGTCAAAGTGAAGATTTACTTATGATAATCATGGTGTTGTGGATTCAGCAGTGCTTTCATATTTCAATTCCAATAACCATTTAAAAATATGTCTTAACACCGCCTACGCATTTAATGAGCGTACCGAGAAAACGTATAGAAATTCCTTTCGGGCACACCGGGCCTCAGAATCATGTGCCGTCAATTTTCACAAACATTTAATAATCACAAATAATTACAAAAAAATTCGAATTTTCCGGGTCTTTACAATCTTGTGTAATGGATATTAATACACCCCTTGGTACAAAGAGAGATTAGGGTCTCCATATCCCCACATGTGTTTTTTCTCTATCAAATGTTGAGCTAGCTTGGACTTTTCTAGTTCTTAACATTAAATCTCTTGATGTCATCTATGGAATGGATTGACTCATCACCATTAAATCTTTGATTGATTTTTATCTATGATGGGTCTCCTTTACTACACCTTGTGGGGTTTCTAATGTCTTTTTGGGAGAATGGGACCCAAGGTTGAGTAGGGATGAACATTCATACTGGTTGTTTGGGAATGTAATATTGGTGTTTTCCTTTGATTTGGGGTGGGAGTCTTTGAGTAGTGATCTCCCTCCACTCATCGAAGAGTTTTTTGTTGTGTTTAGTTCAGAATTATCTGGTTTACCACTGGTAAAGGAGGTTGAGTTTTCCATTTACTTGATGCCTAGTACTCAAGTATTTTCTATTCCTTCTTACCTCATGGAACCTGCTAAACTGAAAGCACTAAAGTCCCATTTGTATGATCGTCTTGAGAAAGGCTTCATACACTTATGTGTGTCTCCATGGGTGGCGCTAGTTCCCTTTGCTAATAATGTTGATGGTTCACTTCTCCTATTCATTTATTATTGAAAAACAAATAAAGTTACAGTAAAGAACCAGTATCCATTTCCATTGATTGATTATATGTTTGATCAATTCAAATGGGAAAAGTGGTTATCAAATATTAGACTTCACTCTAGTTACAATCAATTGAGAATAAAGGAATCAAACATTTATAAAACCTATTTAAACAGAAGGTATGATCATTATGAGTACCTTGTTATGTAATTTGGTCTAACAAATTCCCCTGTAGTTTTCATGGCACTAATGTATAGGATTTTCCATGAGTATCATCATACTTTTGTGGTAGTCTTTTTAAATTAATTCCTTGTATACTCTAAATCTGAGGAGGATCATGTGCATCATTTGAGAATGGTTTTGAGATTGATAATAATTCACTGAATTTACGCCATGATTTTGAAATGTGATTTCTATATTTGGGAAGTGAAAATCTTTGGACACATGGTGTGAGTGTTAGGACTACTTTGTGTGTGAAGATTGTATTTCTTGTCAATAGTTGTTAATACAGTTCAAAATGAAGGAGATGAAGAAGGAATCCAAATTTATGGGAGATCAGTTATAGTGATGATTCCTGGAGAATTGTTATGCAATCATTTCATTGGATGTCATGCTTGGGAAATTCTCCATAAATTAAAATTTAGACGATTGTTGAACTGATCCTAAGTTCAAATAATTTGTTTCAATGGAGACACATTTTTTACAACAATGAATAATAGAGAAGTATCATATATCTTAGGATTATAGGAGCATAATGGTGAAGTGTCATTTATCTGAAGATTATTGAAGAAGAAAAAGGATTTCCAGTAGAGAATGATGGTTGAAGAAGAAGAGAGTGTGTGTAAGGGCTTCGCATTCTATGAAGGTCATGCATTACACATTCCATTGAAAATCAGATACTTCTTTTCTATATTGTATATCACAAATATCATAATTTAGGAGGACATTTGATTAAATACCTATAAAATAAAGGGGGTAAAGGTGTTGCCTGTCATAATTAGTGTTTATTGGAATGAAAGAAGCTGGTGGAAGAAAGGAAAATTATAGTACTCTCCATAGAAAATTTGATTATGCTAAAGTTGTTCATTCAAAGGATACATATCAAAATAGTGGATTTCGTGATGAATGATAAAAAAAGGGTATGGGGTGCATTGAAGAGAGAAATGATAAAAGAACAGATGATCTGGAGGCGGCAAAAAATAATGTTTTAAGGTGGTGTCGTTTCCCAGTGTTGGCCAAATATTTGGCCCTGAACATCGGGAGATGAAAAATGTGTTTTTGGCGAAGGATATTTTGCGCAAGTATGAAGATGGATTTTTATATTGTGAAAAAGTGGAGTTCCATGATCCGAACAAAAAATTTTGATAAAGGAGTGGCTTGCGCGTAATATTAGTGTTTGCGTGCAGGATTGAAGGCAGTTTGGAATGTTGCACGCAAGGCATGATTCAAGGTCAAAACATTGAAAAATGGAAAAGGAATGAAGTGCGTGAATGATTCAAGAATTGAGAGAAATATAAGGTTGGCGTGAATGAGACTTGAGCGCCCAATGCGACATCAAATGGGGTTTTGCGCGATGTGTCAGGATCTTGCACGACACATCGGGGGTTTTGCGCGCGGGGGTCGACGAGGTCTATAAATAAGAGGTGACCCCCTCACATTTGTTGAGCTGATATCTTAGAATAAATTGGAACATTGAAGAAGATAATAAATATACACAAAGGTAGTTTCACAAAATAAGTATGATTTGCACGCAAGAAAGAATATTTGCGTCCAAGAAGAGAGTTGTGTGCAAGATTGAAGTTGCACGAAAGAGGCCTTCCACGAAAAAAGATGAATAATGCGCGCAAGTCTTTAATGTTGTGTGTAAGTTTCCCAAAAGTGGTGTGCAATAGATTTGGGTCCTGCAGACCATTAAAAAGTTCAATAAAGTCATTAAGTGTCTCATGAAGAAGGATTACCGCACCCTGTGTGCGAAGAAGAAAGCACAAATAAGCAACTCATTTTCTCAAACCCTCACTGTGTTTTGTGAAAAAGATCCCCCGAGTACAGAACCAATGAATACTCACTCCATTGGTTCCTTGGGAAGACAAATCCATGAACCATCCTTAGTCATGTGAAGAATAATCACACATCCTCTGCGTGGAGAAGAAGACTCTTGGAGCTCTCTACTTGCACAATGGTAAACACTCTTTGATTGCATGATTCGTATGAACTATTTTCAGGGGTGTTGTTTCTTGTGTGATGAGGATCCATATGTGAAACTAAACTCATATCCTCACAAAGGATGTAGGAAGTATACCGATATGCTCTTGTTTTGGTATTAAGAGTTGAAGAAAGTGTATAAGACACTGCTTCTCAATTCCATATTATATTGTGTCAATCGGAAGGAAGAGAATAAGAAGAAGAGAGTGGCCAATTTATATTATGTTATTCATTCCATAAAAACGGTGGTGATGCTAAAATGGTCTTTATTTCATTGATCTGATAATCACAAAGGTATTTTTTGATTCTAGCATTAAATAAGAGATATGATCTCAGTGGAATTGGTTTTTCTCTTAAGGAGAAAGTGTGAAGAAGAGAGATTTCCTATGCAGCTAGTTTTGCACTAGTGAAGAAGAGTGAATAAGAGGAGTATTTATTTCTTGCTGCATTGAAAGAAACCAAGTCAATAACACTAAAAATGATCAAGACCAGAACCTACCTTATTCAAGAAGGAAGAAAACTATCTTTAGAGGTAGTATAAAAAACAAGCAAGGTGTTATATGTTGAACTTGCTCTTCACCAGTTTAGAAAGAAGGATTATTTACCTTCCCACTCCAAGTGTAGGGAGCCACACATACTAGAGGATTTTTCACCTAGTTTACCAACTATAATATCATATTACATTATAGGGGAGAATTCATGCACTGGCCATACCAATTCATGGCAAGGATGTAGCTTCTCTTATTGGGTGGTGAACCGTGTAAAAATATCATGTGCAGATTTTTACTCATTTCTATTATTACATGAGACTGGGAAAAGGGAATAAGATAATCCAGATCCTAACAGGTCTTGAGGTATAGGGATAAAAAGTTAGAATTGGTTTAAAAAGTCCCCAACACTGATTCACCCCCTCCCCCCTCACTGTTAGGTATATCCCAAACTGGTCCTCTCAGTCCTAACAAGGAATATCAGTTGATCCTAAGAAGGTGAAGGTTTTTATGACATAGGAGTAACAACTAAATGTCTTTGAGATTCAGAGAGTCTTAGATTTAGCTGGATATTATCACCAGTTTGTAAAGGACTTCTTGAAGTTGGCTTCTCCGCTGGTGAAAATAACTCAGAAAGGGGTAATGTTTACATGGGATGAGAATTATCATAATTATTCTGTTGAACTGAAAATTCTTTTGACTAAAGTTCCAGTGCTGAATCTTCAAGAGATCAGTCAGGGCTATGTTGTCTTATGTGATGAATTGGGTGCAGTTTTGGGATACATTCTAATGAAAAGTGATAAAGTTATTGCTTTGGTTCTCGTCAACATAGGCCGCATGAGAAGCATTATCTAACCCATGACCTTGAAAATTTAGTTGTGATACACATGTTGAAGAGTTGGTAGCATTACCATTACTGATAATGGTTTACCATGTATTCAAACCACAAGAGATTCAGTTGTAGCTTCTCTAAAAAATATTTGATTCCCCACTAAAGGCATTTGGTGGAATACCTACAGTATTTCTATTTCTACATCTCATATACCTTGGAGAGAGATAATGTCATTCTTGATGCTATGAGAAGGAAATATACAACTAGGGTAGTTAAAGAATCTTCAGAAGAGTGGAACTTAATGTCTATTTTTTCATAGTTTCACATTGTAGTCTAGGAATTAGGGGATGAGGTTTCCTTATCCAGATTTCAGTAGATATATGATCATCTCGAGTTGATTCTTCAAGAGAAGTAGATTAATTAGGATTTTTTTGCATTAGAGACTCTACTTATGGTGGGGATACTATAATTTATTGTTCATTATTTAAGGATATTCTATACTTTTGGAATAGTTTTTTGGTACCATCATCGGTAAGGAAAACTATGATGGGGGATTTCCATATTTCCAAGTGGTTAGCGCACTAATGAACCACAAAGATGTTCTATGACATGAGATGGAATTTCTAGAGTCTAGGAATGATATGGGTAATTTTTGAGTTTGTTTCGCATTATTATATATGCCAATAGGTTAAGTCCGAGCATCATAAGTCTTCGGGTTTGCTTCAGTCACATCCATTCCCTACTTGGAAGTGGGATAATATCTCTATATAATTTTTGGTTGTAGGGCCTCATAGCCATAGAAATAAGAATCTGATATGGGTTGTGATAGATAGGTTGAAAAAAAATTCTCCCTTATTACCTATTTCTGATACTGAAAGAGATGAGGAGTTAGGAAATCTCTATGTGAAAAAGATTGTTTATTTTCCCAGAGTCCCATCTACTATAGTCTCTTCTATGGATCCTTAGTTAACTTATTTCTTTTGGGGTGGAATTCAAGAGGAAATGGGATCTCATGTCTGTTTGATTACATTATACCATCCTCAATCTGATGGCCAGACAAAAATATCTATATAGATTCTCGAGGACATGCTCTGCGCTTGTGTCTTCAACTTTGGTAGAGCATCGAATAATTATGTGGGGATATTTGAGTTATCTTATAACAATAGTTACTAGTTCGTGATAAATATGTACCCTTTTGATTCCTTGTATGGCTAGACTTATAAATCTCTATTATGTTGCTCGAAGATCAGTGAGCATTCCTTGATTGGCCCAACCTTGGAATAATAGATGACAGCAAAGATTCATTTGATTCATCAGAGTATGTTGACAGAACTGAATTGATAATAGTGATATGTTGATTTTCGCTGTAGGACTTTTGAGATCTCAGTAGGTGATAAGGTGTTCTTAAATGTTTCACCTCGGTTGGGTCATTGACGGTATGGGAGGCAAGGGAAGCTTACTCATCATTTTGATGGACCTTTTGAGGTTGTTGAGAAGGTGGGTAAAGTTTATTAACATATTGTACTAATACCGTTGCTGTCATAAATTCATAATATGTTTCATTTATCTCATCATTTAAAGTATTTATCTGATATATCTCGTGTTCTGAGTTGGCATGATATTGAAGTTGAACCTAATTAATATGTGACTGAATGGCCAGTCAGGATTGTTGATTCTGAGACCATGGAACTTCATGGGAGTATTATACCTTTGGCATGGATGCTATGGAAGCATGTTTATGATTATCATTACATGTGGTAGATGGAGGGATTGTTGAGAGAGCAGTGGCCTCATCTTTTTGACGTGGAGGCTTCTTCGTAGGATTTATGGGGACAGAAAGTTCCTATAATGGGGAGGTGGTAACATCCCGTTACTTTTTAATGTATTAATAAACCCTCATTTTTAATTTATCTTTGGTTGGGATTCGTTTGGGGTCATTTTGGGTTGAAAATCTAAGAATCTTGAAATTCTGGGCTAGTGTAGAGTTTGTACACAGAAGGCACACAGTTTGACAAACCATGCGACCTGCTATGGAGAAATGGAAATTTTTTGATAGAGAGATCTAAATAGAATGTGCTTTTTTAGTCAATTCATGAGTCCCATTAGTAGAAACCACGAATCTCATTTATAACGGGCGCACGGCTTGAGAACAGTTTAACTAAATCATGCGTCGATTACCATGAAACAATGCATATGGATTTTTGTGAGATCTAAAAAATTTGTTAAAAATTTCCAAACCCTATTTTTAAGTCTCGAATGAACCTAATTCAATTCAATCATAGTTCCACCTTCCTTAGATATCTTAGGGTGGATTCTTTCCCCCTTAAATCCCTCCAGAAAGCAATATGAAGCTAGGCGAACATCGATCAATCTTCTTCCTATTAGTTTTCTCATCCCATTCTCAATCTCCCATAGTCTCTCTCTTTATTATTGGGGTTTTACTAATATATGTTGTTTTTGGAGTATCTAATACCTTATTTTATAGATCTAATCCTAGGATTGATTGTTATTACTAATGAATCCAGTTTTTTTTGTTCTTTGTTGATGAATATCGTCTAGGGTATGGTGATCCATAATCCATTGTTCTTGAGGTAGGTGGTTTTGTTATGATGCCCAATACATTTTATTAGCCATAATTTATTTTTTTAATTTCAATTGATTTAATTAAATTCAATTTTATTATTTTTATTAAAATGGTTTTTTATATTTTTTTATATAGGATTTTTGCATGAAATTGGAAAAAACACCAATTCCATTTAATTGGGCTGTGTTTTTGGAAATTTTGGTAATTTAATTTGTTGTATTTAAATTATGGTTTTGATGGAAATATAATCAATTGAATTTTGAAATTTAAGTGAAGAAAATGTTTTGATGGAAGGATTTGTGAAAACCCCCCAATTCTAGTGAATTGGGGGGTTTATGATGAAATTGATGGAATTGTTTGAAAATTAAATTGTTCTACTTAATTGTGAAATTGAATGTGAAATTTAATGAGTTTGTTTTAATTACTTTTTTATGAAATATGTATTAAAATAGGTTTTTATGGGAACCATAGGGTTTCATCCTTGTGAAAAGGCCTATTTTTGATTGAAACGTCTTTATGCTTTTTAAAGAGGAAATTAGCATATCTGAAATGGAAGATGAGAGTTAATGGTATTTTAAGAATTCTTGAAATAAATTTCACATCATTGTTTTTACTTGTTCACATGAAATCCTTAAGTAGTTACTGAGTTATGATGGGTGGAATTTTACGATTTACAATGTTCTAAATCATCATTCTAGCACATATACTTCCTTAGGTGATAGTGATGAGTTCCTATTTCCATATGCCCAATTCACAGTGTTGGATCCGAATATACTTGTACTATCCTACCTATTTAGCACATGACCATGTTTCTTGATTTTTTTATTTCAAATGTATATTACATTATTGTAAACTTTTTTACATGCCTTGAGAATTTATAAACAATGTTTTATATTAAAGTGTTTATTTAATCCATTTTGTAAAATGTTTCATTTATGTAATGTATCCTTTTATTAAAGGTAAATTCCATATTTTGGAATGTATTTCCATCAATTTAAATGTTAATCATGGTTTTCTAATGTATATCCATCATTTAAATGGTAAATAATGATTTTTATAAACATTCTTGGTGAATTCCTAACCAATTTTTTAACAAAATTGAAAGAACATTATTGGATAAATTGGTATTGACATCTTTTTATGGAATACTTGGTGAAATCCTACTGGGCGCTAGTTCACACCCTACTTGTGCCTTCAGGTGTTTGTAAATTATCTCCTTATAGGTTCGAGAAAGGGGAAATGATCTCTTCAAGGTAGATCCTGCTATTGAATCATGGACTTGGTGAGTTGGGTCCTTAAGGACTTGAGTAGCGTTTCCCTATTTTGTTACTTTGGTTGTAGTACTATAAGATTTATTGCCCATTTGACTTTTAGTACATTACTCCCAGTGGAGTTTATTTTGTTATTTATATTTTATTTTTAATTTTATTTCTCCATATGTTAGTGGTAAAATAATTCCCACTTATTTTTTTTCTTATTCTAGGTGCTAGTCACCGACCTATGGGGATTGGGAATGCCCTTTTGGCCATATGAGGACCCACTTGGTTATCAGGTTACCAGGGTATCCAAGCTGGTTCCTGACATATTCACACTTCCAAAACAATTTTTTTATCCAATAACGGACCAATTACATTCCTTAATTCCATTATTTAATAATATAGAACTTATTTTTATTATTAATCCCTCCAAATAAGACTTTTGGTATATACCTAATGAGTCTCTTCAAAGAAGAGGTAAAATTTTTAAACATGTGTTTTTTTATTTATTTATTACTCTTCTACATTAAAATATTATTAAACCATAATTATATAATAACATAAGTATTGTAAATAAACTTATATGTTTTTATTTTAAGTTAATTACCTAAAACAATCTCTTATTCCCTCAAATGGGAAACGAAACCATCAATCGTATGCATGGAGAACTACCACCACGCGAACCGACATAATCCGTTTTTCATAACCACTTATTATGGATGAATATAATGATGTACATAGTGATTATATATGATCATTAATATATATTTATACTTATTTAATTATAATATCACATATATATTCTTACTTTTCATTCTGTAGGGAATACGAGAATGTCACTCGTGTGTATGGAGGACTGCCATCTCACGAAGCGTTGTAATTAGTTTTTCACTTACACTATACATGGAAGGTAATAAGAATTAATTTGATGTTGATATATGATATTAATTAAATATAAATAATTATATAAAATAAATATATCATACACATTCTTACCTCGTCATCCATTGAATAAATGATAACATTGTTTGTGTGTACGGTGGACTACCGCCTCACGAAGCAATGTGATTTGTTTTTCAATAACAATTTACATGGAAGTTAATAAAGAATAAATTTAATGAATATATGTGATATTTATGAAATAATAATTAATTTTTAAAGGTGATATATTATTTACCTTCCTTTTTTGATCCATTGAGAAAATGGAAACAACGTTCATGTGTATGTACGGCTTACCATCTCCGTGAATGGTGTAACTCATTTTATATATATAACATTAATGGATTACTATAAATACATACATATATATATATATATGATATTTATATCATTTTAAACATTAAATAGGTTATATAACCATGATTAAAGTAAAATTATCAAAATTACCAAACAAAAAGATACATGAAAAACAAAGCAGTTATTACCCAAAATTCGATTTTAAAAAGGAATTATTGATAAAAGCATAATAAAAAGTAATAAGTAAATAATATATGGTATTATAAATATGATTATATTTCTATAATATATTTATAAAAAACTTATATTTATTATATAGTGGGTTCTAATGTGTACGAAAGAATTCGTAAGGTAAGGGATTTTTTCCTCAATTTACCTTCTTTGAGAAATATATTATATTATGAACCTATATTATTTTAAGAGGGTTATATACTGAAACTTTTACATTTTATATCATGAATATAATCATTTTAATGATATTTAAATTTAAATTTTATGTTATTTTATAATGGGGGTTAATATTTAAAATTTACTGAAGTAGTAAAGGGTTGATGTTACAATATCATTATTTATCAGGATTGTTTATAATTATGATTTAAATGATGATATATTATTATATAATTATAAATAAATTCATTAATTTTCTTATCATAGGTTTATTCATTAATCATACTTATTTTATCTCCATTTTCCTCTCTTTATGCACTCAAAATTCAAAAATATTCCTTTAAATGTAGTCTGGCTGTATTTCTCTCTCTAATAAACAAACCCTTTATATTCGATATTTTTGTTTTTTAAATATATTTTTAAAAAAAATTTAATGTTATAAAAAGGATTTATTAAATAAAATTTTACCCATTTTTTTAAAAGGGTTATTTTCATATAATGGTTATTTTCCTCAAGAATAGTTCCATGTGATTTTTCCTTCATAATTGGTTTCCATATAGGATGGAATACATTTATTTGACATAATATTAACTAGGGATAAGATCCAATGATACTATATTTATTCATTCATGGTATGGTTTTTGTTTATGGTGATACGACTTCTATGCGAGCTGTTTATTTTCCAATGGTTATGTTATGATGAAATGTTTTATAAAACCCATTTGTTTCATGGGTTTTGATATGGTGAACATTTTATGTAACCCATTTATTTTAATTAGTTCCGATATGATAAATTTTTTATGATATTTTGGAACACATATGCATGATTTTCAGTATGTGATGGTTGGGACCTATATCTCTCTCTGATTCATTAGGTAATGATTAAAATATCATTAGATAAATAGGACTGCAATGGAGAGTGAACCCAATTCAGTAAGGGAATTTACCCACTATGATAGTCTTGGGATTAAACCTTGACTAATATGATGGTTTAGTGAGTGAACCCATTCTACTATGATAACCTTGTAGATGATCCTTGGATACTATGGAAATGGTTTTATAGGATTATGTGTATGTAATAATTCCATTTCTTATGTCAATGTTATGCTCTCATGGATCATGTTCTTTGATTTCGTTAAGATTCATGTCTTATAAACATCCAATATTTATTCCATGACGTGATATTTTTATCTTTGATATTTTGGTATGGTTTTTATATATTATGATCATGTTCTCATTTCATTATTCTCGGATTATGTTTACATATTTTCATTAATTACCCTTACTGAGCATCTGATCTCACCCTTTTTATGTTTCTTTTACCCAGGTTTTGGTGATAGGTATTATGTATTATATTTATAAGAATGCTTCTAGTTATTAGAAACTAAGTGGGAGATTATGTAGAAATATTATGAACAAGTTTTTTATGTTTCCATGTTTCTAAATACACTATAAATTTACGATTATCAGGCTTGTGTTTCTATTATGTAATGAATGTTCATTAAAAATATGTAATTTATATGTATGAAAATATTGGGTCATTATAGGAGGTTTCATGTGATGTCCCAACCTGGGTGCCACTAAATAGTTCCTCGAGCTTTTTGGCCACATGCCCTCAAGCAATCCTCCACATATGCTAGAGGGTGTTGACTAGCAGTGAGGGTCCGGTAAGTCAGTCTCGGGTAGACTATACAATCTTTTTTTAGAATAAAACACCAATGGAAGAAAAAAAACAATGACCAAGTTCATAAGCGTATAAATAATCAAAACATTACCATGTCACATGATATTCAAAACAAGAGAGTAAAATACTAAACTGAATGTTAAAACATGCTATGACAATGGGAATGTCAAGTGTCTACAATGAAACTAAAAGTAAAGACACAAAGACTCCAAAGCGGTTCCTAGACCACGTCTGGTTCCCTCTCTCATGTTCCAATCCCAAACAGTATCTTAACCTAGGGCCTTTCCCTTATCATGTCCAACAACAATAATGTCTAAACGAGTGCCGATCAAGCTGATCGAATACGATGTGAGTACAACTCAGTAGGCCACCACCAACGATGTTTAAAACAAATCCAACCAATAGATAGTGTATGTAGTTTTATAAATCATTAAATACAATGAATAATTAAATAGTTATCACGTTGTAATTTAATCTTTAATCATCCCATTATCCCAGTTTCAATTCATGTTTCACATTTGAATCATCATTCATTATTATCATTCATTTTGTTTTGGAATCCATTTCAAGCACCCTGAATCTAATTCTGTGTAGGTCACCATTCCTAACACTACATATCTCATTCGGTGTAGGTTTCCATGCCTAGCACCCCAAAATCTCAATCTTCGATAACTATTGGGGAGGAATTCCATGTCCAAATCCCAACTTTTTTTCGGTCTATAATTCCATGTCTAGCACCACAAAAATCTAATCAATTTAATCATTCAATAATTCACAAGAATTAGCCACATCATTTCATTACTAATCCAACGATTTTTTAAACATTTCAAAGGCCATTCATTTACTCAACAATTAACTAATCACAAAACTCATTAATTAATTAATCATATAATTATTCAATAAACATAATTATCATTCCATAATTAATTTATCAAAATTAATTGTCTATATAAAATATCACCTTTTTTTAATTAATTCTCAAAATTAATTATCTTCGATCAACATCATGGAACATAATTAATTCTCACAATTAATTATCTTACATAGACAAACATCATTTCATAATTAATTTCCCCAAATTAATTATTTTTACACAATAAATTCAATATATCAATTACAATATTTCAACCCATATCCAATCTCCAAAAAAATATCTATTTGGACAACCCCCCTTCATTTATTTTGTGATTCAATTATCAATTAATCACCAAGGAAAACCAAAGTCAATTCCACTTTCCAAATTTCTCCAATTTATGAAATCAATTATCATGGTAATCTAGAAAATTAATAAACTCACATTCATGTATCAAATCCACAACTTTGGGAGTTCTATTTAGACCACCTACCTTGGTTTATTGATGGATGTTAGCCCCTTGAAAATCCCCAAAATCTCGAGTGTCACAACATCATTGATCAAGATCTTGATCTAAATCCCTAAACCAAAATTATGATCAAATTCATCAAGATAATTAAAATATAGATCTAGATCCTTAATCCTAGATATAGATCTCAAATCATAGGTTTAGATCCATGGAAACAGTGGAAATCTTCCATGAAAGGATCAGGTAAATATAGAGGAAATAATGGGAGAAGCAACAGGATCAAATCCACTTACCCAGAAGAGAGCATATTTTCAATTCGGGCTTTCAATCTCAAATAATGATGTTTAAATCAAATTGTAATCCCTTCAGAAGGATTTGGGATCACCTATAATTTTTCACGACTGATTCAAGGTCAAAATATAGGAGTCTCAGGGGTTCGGGTGGTTATAAAATAGATTTTCAGATAATTAATCCCACGCGTACAGTTTTCTGGGAAGGGGTGCACGGTTAGGGAAAACTGTGTGCCAACTGTGCAGACCTCTCTCTCTAGGTTTTCATAGTTGGAATGGTTTAGTCAAATGGTTTTTTTAACCAGGCACAAACTGTGCGGACCTCTCTGTTTAGGTTTTTTTGGTTGGAATTGTTTAGTTCCGCGGTTTGTCAAACTATGCACTAATCGTGCTGAACCCATTGTCTATTATATTTTCTTAAAAATTCAACCCAAGACACTACTCTAAAAAAATGAACTTCAAAACCTCAAAAATTACCTGAAAAGAACTTTAGATAAGACCACAAATTGTTGGGATTTTATAATATCCCCACCTTATAACAGCTCATCCTCGAGCTGCACTCCTGAACATCTCTAAGATTCTGAGCCAAAAATATTTGGCCTTTTAGCCCTCATGTTTTCTTATCACTCCTAAGTTTCCCCTTGAACACTTTCATGTTTCTATAACACATGAACTAATGACATGGTCTTCCCCATAACACTTTCTCACTATGACCCAACACATGTATCAGATTCTCCTTAAAGGATGCATCTATCTCAAGGTCAACCTCTTCCACATCAATCACATTAGAAGGGTCAGGGTAATACCATCGGAGTTGTGACACATGGAAAACATCATGAATAGCATTGAATTCCTGTGGAAGGGCTAATCAGTATGTCATTGGCATGATTCTCTCTAGAACCTCAAACAGTCATACAAACCTAGGTGCCAACTTGCCCTGCCTCTGTATCCTGTAGTGACCCAGTCAAGGTGAAAACCGAAGGAATACATGATCACCCTATGTAAACTCTATGGTTCATCTCCATCTATCATCCAACAACTTTTTCTTGCTTTGAGACCTTTGCATATGTTTCCAAAACAACTTCACCTGCTCATAAGTCTCCTGAATGAGACTCGATCCCAACTAGTCTAAATCACCCACCTCTAACCACCATAACAGTGATCTAAAAGGTCTACCATAAATTGCCTTATATGGTTCCATCTGTATAGCTTCCTAATAACTATTATTATAGAAGAACTCAACTAGATCCATTTGATTCTCACAAGAACCACCAAAGTCAATCACATATTCTTACAGCATATCCTCAAACACATGTATGGTATGCTCTAACTACCCATATTTCTATTGGTGGAAGGACATACTTAAAAAAATATGTGTACCAAGTGTCTTTTGTAAGCCCTTGTGAATTGTGATATGAAACTATAGTTTATGCACCCCATGCATATGAACTATCTCTCGTACATATATTTCTCCAAGATATTCTACTATAAAGGTTTCCCTAATAGGAAAGAAATGTTATACCTTCATTAGTCGATCCAAAACGACCCAAATAGCTTCATTCATCCTAATAATCTTTGGAATACCTACAAAAAAATCCATAGTCACGTCATTCAACTTCCATTCCAGAATAGGCAATGGCTGCAATAGGCCTCCAGGTCATTGATGCTCTACATTCACCTGCTGACTTGTGAAATGCCTTGTTATGAACTCTTCAATATCTTTTTTCATGGATGGACACCAAAACTATCATAATATTTCATGGTAAAAAAATTTCACCCCATGATGTACCACCCACTTTGAGACATGAAATTCTTGTATGAGTTCCTATCACATACTCATAGTCACAACAACTCAGTTTTTCACATAGATGATCTCATCATCATCTATTGCCCGGTATGAAGGTGTCTCCCCACCTTCAAGGATTTCCATTAAGGATAAACAATCTAGATACTCATATTTCCTATTCTAGATCCATATCAAGAGTGTATACTCTACTTCTATAGAAACTAGAGCCATCTTCTCCTAACTCTCCTAAACCACCACAAGCATTTCCTCCAACAAAGTCATTATCTTCCGCTCTGCACTCGACTCATGTACCAACTATATCCGAGTTTTCCTTCTCAAGGCATCAGCCACACAATTCCAGTTTTTGGGTGAATTTTCCAGTTCAAAATCAAAGACCATCATATACTCTATCCATCTTTGTTTCCGAAGATTTAAGTCGCTCAATGAAAATATATACTTAAATATTTTTTGATCTTTAAAAACTGTAAACTTTTTACCCAAAAGATAGTGTCGCCAACAATTAATATCATAAACCACTGTGACCAACTCGAGGTAATTCTTAGGTCAATTCTGTTCATGGGGCCTTAGCTTATGAGACATGTAAGAAATGATTAGATCACCTTGCATCAACACATCTCTGAGTCTGATCCCATAAGCATCACAATACACTGTTTACTCCTTAGCTGACTCTATTACGAACAAAATTGGTGTCGACGTCCAGCACTTCATCAATTATTAGAAACAATTCCTGCATGCTTATTTCAAATAAAATTTTATCCTTTTCATTGTCAAACTTGAAAGTGGTAATGTCAATTGGGAAATTTCTTGGATGACCCTATGGTAATATCCAAAAAATCCCAACGATATTCAGAAATCAAAAAAAATATTGGTCTACTACAAAGAAATCATTACGTGCACTTTTTATCTGTCCACTGCAACACCTTCATCTGAGATGATATGCCCCAAAAAGTGTACCCTATCAATCCAAAACTGACATTTAGATAGCTTAGCATATAGTTGAGGCTCTCTGAGTGTACCCAAGATGATGTCAAGATGTTGTGCATGATCGACATGGGTCTTAGAGTACACCAAGATGTAATCCACAAATACCACCAGCAACTTATCTAAGTACGGATGAAAGATCTTGTTCATCGAGGACATAAATATTGCAGGAGATTTTTTCAACCCAAATGGAATTTCAAAAAACACATAAAGTCCATACCTACTTCTGAAAGAAATTATTTGTATATCAGAGGTCCAAACTCTCACCTGATGATACCTTGATCTTAGATCGATCTTTGAGAACACACAATCCCCATTCATGTACTTAAACAGATCATCGATAATAAGAAGTAGATATCGGTTCTTCGTAGTCATTTTATTAAACTTTTTTTAATTGACACACAACCGTAAACTCCCACCAGCCTTATTTGCAAACAAAATAGGAGATCCCCAAGGTGACGTACTTGGATGGATGAATCCATTATCCTTCAAATCCTCCAACTATGTTTTCATCTCTTGAAGCTTAGTGGGTTCCATTATGTAAGGTAGAATAGATACCATCTTAGTCCCCGGTATGAGCTCAATAGTGAATTCCACATCTCTCACAGCTGGAAAACCAGAAAGAATTGAAGAAAGACATCTGTAAATAGTTCCACTTCTGGTGGAAGGTCGTCTTGCCTACCACTCCCATCATCCTGCAAAATACTAGAAACGTGGGTTGTGAGCTCTCCTAATTGCTGCGTAATTGGCCCAAATTTTCCTACAAGGATATCCCATTCTCTATAAGGAATATATGAGTCACCCTTTGGAGATACAAAGGTCATTGTCCTGTGGTAACAACATATATGGGCTCATTATGTGACTAACTAGTCCATAACCATAATCAGATTGATGCCCATTATATCAAGGACATAGATATCCCAAATAAAATGATACTCTCTGATATTTAGTGAACATTCCTTGCATAAATAGATATCCCTAGACCGTTTTCCCAAAGGTGTATCAATATTCATCACCCTACTTACAGACTCCACCTCTAGGCTCAAACCATTAACAAGATTTGAAGATATAAAGGAATGAGAGGAACCAATATCAAACAAGGCACTAGATAAAGTAGAAGAAACTAAAATAGTACCTCTCACTATTAATGAACCAGCCTCGCTCTCCACAAGTGTAGGGTGCACTGCTCGCAATAGTCCTACCCCACTCCCTTATGGTGTCGTTTGACTCCCTTGATTAGCACCACTATGATGATACAAGCTCTCATACCCTGAAGCACCACATCTACTACCACTACCACCTATTCTAGTATAACTCCAGCTGCCATACCTATATAGTGTACAAGACTCCCTTCCCACACTCTAGCTGTGAGCAGCTTCTCCCTCAGCACCAACTTGTTGCTGCTTCCTACAGAACTTATATAGGTGACTCATCTTGCACCGGCACTTCCAACCTACAGCACTGGTGGAAAATAACATGAGTAAGATCTGGTGAAACTGTTACTCATGGATTTCCACCTTTCTTTCCACTATCCTAACTATGTTACTCGTAATGGTGCTTCCTGCTCTCGGAAGGAACACTCCATGATCATCCAGTGATAGCTACCTATCCAGTACTGGAAGCCTCTTTCCGGTTCCCCTATGAAATGAGAGCCATATTAACAACTTCTGAGATCTTCTTTAACCTAAATATACTCACATGGGACATAATTTCACACCTAAGTCTGTTCAAAAATTGTATTGATGAAGAAGCCTCATCCGTCACCAAGTCTGGAGAAAAATATTGTGAATTTGTGAAACATTCAGCGTAATACATTATGGAAATCCTTCCTTGGGTCAGATGCATAAACTCTGAATCCTTCTCTTATATCATCATTTCTGGATAGAATTCCTCCAAGAATTTCTCTAGATATTCCTTCCATAACATATCATCAGTCAGTCCAGATCATACCTGAATATCCCACCAGTGCCTTGATGAACCCTATAGAATATAAGCAGCCAAATTGAACCTCCTCCATGTCGGAGTATCCAAATGGTTATATATCCTATCTATGGATTCAATCCACAATTCATCTACCCTAGTTCCATCCTCTCCAGTAAAAGTAGGAGGGTGCTATAGGTGAAAATCCCTTGTCAACTCAGACATGATTTTCAGAACCAACCCTGTGTCTCTTTCCATGAATAGAAAGAAACGTGAAATGTTCCCTGGGAACCATTCACCTTCCTCCTCTAATTGAACCAATGGTGCATCAAGTTCCCTATCTTGATGTTCATTTCAGGCCATACCCCTCGGTCTCTCCCTTAATAGGCATCATGGAGGCATATCCCTGCAAATGAAAACACATGTCTTAGGTATGATAATGCAACCTTATAACATTTACATAAAAGGAGAAAGTAACAAAACAAGTTTTAACATGTCCATTCCACCTTTTTCTTGCCACACAGTCAACATAGAAGCCTTATCACTCCCCTTAACCATCCTACTCCTAGGTCTTGGTTAACAAGGGTACATAAATTCTCATTAATTAATTTAACCACTAATTATTCACATTATCCGAAATATATTATTTCAATAATTAATTAATTAATCGTAATCATTTCATCAACCAAGGTTCCCATTAGACACCCATTAATTCTCATTTTGCATCATTATTTCAATATCCGAACAAGGAAAAATAGTTCATGTTCAACAACATACCCATAACCCATTTTCCTATGAGTGCATAGACCTATTCTTGTCACAACCACCTTGAGTGACTCGAATGATGCATGAAGATTCAACAATCATGACTCTTTAGGCCACAAATCAAAATTCAACAATTTTCAAAAAAAAATATCACATCACAACACAAGTGTGTCACCCAAGGTGAACTAAAATCCAACAGTAACAACAAACAACAATCACAACAATCCAACCCTAAGAAATCGGATTTCACCCATACATGGGTTTGCAACTCCCATACACAAGCTCATTACCAAGCCTCAAATATCCCTAGTCTTATGTCTACCTTTCCCAAAACATTAATACAAAATAATAAGAAATAAAATAAAACACCTTTGATACTAATTTGTGAAGTTCCAACTCGGGTTCCACTAAATGGTTCCCTAAGCCGGTTGGACACATGCCCTCAAGCATGCCTTCCCATATGCCAGAGGGTTATGACTATCAAAGAGGGTCTGATAAGTCATTATTGGGGAGACTATACCCTCTTTTATCATAATAAAACACCAGTGGAATAAAACCATAATAAAAAAGTGCAGAAGCGTATAAATAACCAAAAAAATACCATATCATATGATATTAAAAAAAGAGAATAAAATACATAATTGAATGGTAAAACATGTTATGAAAATGTGAATTTCTAGTGACTATAATGAAACTAAATGAAAAGACACAATGGCTCCCATGCAGGTCCTGAACCATATCGGGTTCCTTCTCCCATGCTCCAATCCCAAACTACAACTTATCCCAGGGCCATTCCCTTATCCTATCCTATAGAAATAAAGTCTACTCAGGTGCTAATCAGGAAGCCTGAATAGGGTGTGAGTACAACTCAGTAGGCCACCACCAGTGGTTTCTAAAACAAATCCTATCAAATGTTAGTGTATGTAGTTTTATGAATCAATAAATACAATGCATAATAAAACAGTTTTCACATTGTCATTTAAACTTTAATTATCACAAAAGTTTCAGTTTCAATTCAATTTTCCCATTTGAATCATCATTCATTAATATTATTCATTTGTTTTTGAACTCTATGTAAATAACCCCATATCTCATTTAGTGTAGGTAACCATGACTAACACTCCATATCTCATTCGGTGTAGGTCTCCATGACTAACACTCCATATCTCATTCGGTGTAGGTCATCATGCCTAGCACCCAAAAATATCAACTTGGATTACTATTGGGGAGGAACACCATGTCCAAGTCCCAACTTCTAATCGGTCTATAATGCAATGTCTAACAAAAAAATTACATCCATTTAATGATTATTTAATTAATAAGAACTATCAACATCATTCCATTACTAATCCAATGATTAGTTAAACATTTCAATGTCCATTAGTTAACTCAACAATTAACTATGCACAAAACTCATTAATTAATTCATCAATTAATTAATCAATCCACACAATTCTCATTCCATAATTAATTCTTCACAATTAATTATCCACATAAAATCTAAACATGTCATAATTAATTCTCACAATTAATTGTCTCTGATCAACATCATGGAACATAATTAATTCTCACAATCAATTATCTTACATATACAAACATCATTTCATAATTAATTTACCCCAATAAATTATCTTAACAAAATCAATTCAATATATCAATTTCAATATCTCAATCCATAACCAATATCCAAAAAAATATATCTATTTGGGAAACACCCCTTTGTTTATTCCATGATTCAATTATCAATTAAGCACCAATGAAAACACAAGTCAATTCCATATTCCAAATTACTCCTATTTAGGAAATCAGTTATCAAGGGAATCTAGAAAATTCATAAACCTACATTCACATATCAAATAAAAGACTATGGGGGTTCAAATTTAGACCACCTAACATGGTTTATTGATGGATGTTATCCCAATGTAAATCCCCAAAATCTTGAGTGGCACAACATCGTCGATCAAGCTTCAGATCTAAATCCCTAAACCAAAATTAAGATCAAAGGCATCAAGATCTTGAAAATATAGATCTAGATCCAAAATTTTAGATCTAGATCTCAACTCATAGGTTTATATCCATGTAAATTATGAAAATATAACATGAAAATATCAAGGAAAGATAGATGAATTAATGGGAGAAGAAACATGATCAAATTCACATACCGGGATGAGAGTGATTCTTCAATCCGGGCATTCAATATTGAAGAATGATGTTAGAATCACCGTAGAATCCCATCAGAAGGCTCTGGGATCGCCTATAATTTTTTAATCCTGATGAAAGGTTGAAATATTGGACTCTTAGGTGTTAGGGTGGTTTTAATATAGATTTTCATAAAATTAATCTCGCACACACAGTTTCCTAGGCAGGGGAACACGGTTAGAGAAAATTGTGTGCCAGCCGTGTGGACCCCATATCCAGGTTTTCATGGTTCACACAGTTTAGTCACACAGTTTTTCAATCCATGTGCAAACTGTGTGGACCTCTCTCTCCAGGTTTGCATGGTTCGCACAGTTTAGTCACACATCTTTCCAAACCGTGCACAAATCGTGAACTGACCACTACCCATTAGTTTTTCTTAAAAATTCACCCAAACACACCCCAAACCACTACTCTAAAACAATGTTACATAAAACCATCAAAAATTACCTAAAGGATCTCCTGATATGACTCCACAAAAGTTTGGGGTCTTACATATCAAAGGATCAGTTAAGGTAACCTTTGGAAACTACAATGACAAAACCTTAGTGATAACCCTTAGGATGAGCCTATGTAAAAGATATCATCTTAATTTTTTAGTAAGGAAGAGATTATGTGGTATACCTAGCAATATATCCCTATCTAGATACTTTAAGTGGACATAGTTCTAGTACATATGTACTTGGAGGGTAATAACTCTAAAAAAGGAATGTTGGACTTGATGCAAGTATTACCTAGTACACGACAACATGCCTTACTGCATACCTAGTTTGACACTCTCTTGGTATATGATTTGGTTAATTTACATTTTATTTATGAAAAATCATGAATTGTATGAATATATGATGACCATGAATAACCTAGGATAAACATTAGGTGTTTTGAATTTAAATAATTTTTCTTCATTTCAAAATCCTATCAATGAGTTTTTTCATGAGTGTTTGTTTTACCAATATGATTATTATTTCTAACACTATAATGTTTTATTTTAGTTGATGTATGGTACCCAAAGTAACCATATTAATGCTGAATGAAATGAAAAATTAAATGATTTTCCTACTGAGAAACTGATTATTATTGGAGTTGGAATGAAAAATATTAATACTATGCACAAAAAAATTTATCATGTTTTGAATCTCATAGAACTTAAAAATGAGAAAAGTTGGGAATAATATTATGTAGAGTCCTACATGAGGAATAATCTACCATAATTTAGTGTTTCCACTAATCCTATATTTGCTGAGCGATGGATCTGTACCACTACAAATATATTTACTATTCTCCAATGTTTGGGACATTAAAAATTCTTTTTGGCTATCTATTGTTTGGAAGGTGAATAATAACAATTGTGTGATCTCATTAAGAATATGAGGAAATAAGATTAAATTGACTCCATGTCATGGGATGAGTTTAAGAAGTTATTTTTTAATAAGTACTTTACTCATATCCTTCATATGAAAATGGATAAGTAATTACTTGAAATAAATCAAAAGTATGATGAATCCATTGGTACCTATAGGGAAAATTTTACAAGACATGTGAGGTAATATTTTGGGATTATCATCCAACCTAAAAGTATGGTTGATCGATTCTTTAGGGGATTAAAACCAAGTCTCAAAAGGGTGTTATTCATAAGGGACTTTAGTAACTATGAATAAATTATTCATTGTACTCTAAATGTGGAAATATAGATTGGAGTCACCCATCAATCACATGATTTTAATAATAAAATAATGATACAATTCAAGGGAAACACTAAGAACCATGATGATAAGAAGATGGTCTTTATTTCATGCTCGATGTATGGTAAGAAACATGTAGGAAACTATATTACGGAGACTAGTAAATTTTTTAAGTGTGTAAGGGAAGTTAATCAGAAGATTAAATGTCAAAGTGATGGGAATAAGTTATCCAATGATGTGAAAAGAAAGAAAGCTCCATAGAATTCACTTCCCACACTCTAGTGTTTCAAGTGAAAGGAGTGTGATCACTAGGCTAACCAGTGCCCAAATATGATGGTTAATGATAATGATTGACATCAACAACCTCTTAAGTTGAGGTATAAGGGAAAATATCATGTGATCACTATTTATGATGAGGGGTGTGGAAGCTAAATGGTGAAAGGTACACATACCATCCACTCTTTAACTACTAATGTATTATTTAACACTGTATCTACCCATTATTTTATATCTGATGAATTTTATAAGGGTATAAAAATGCCACCCACATGGTCAGATGTATAATTAGGGGTGAAAACCCCTAAATGTATAATGATCTCATCTCAAGTATATGATTCATTTCCAATTGATGTTTGTGGGAATCTTATTCTTTCAAATCTTTTTATTATTCCTCTTGTTGAATTTTATGTTATCTTAGGCATGGATTGACTATGACTACACAAATACCACATCAATTATTGAGGAAGTAAAGTCACGTTTAATATTTCAAACCATACTATGATCTATATGAGAATGTTGATAAATATGATCTTCCATTGGAAATCACATGCATTGTATGGGTTTTGATTCCTATTAAAAATGTTGATTTATATCATATGGTTGGGTAGAAACATAAAATTTATGATATACCTATTGTGTGAATGTTTTTTATGTTTTATATAATTTTTTCCTAGTCTTCCACTTAATCATGAAATTAGGCTTTTAATAGAAATCATACGTAGTGCCACCCCTATTTCAAAGACTCCCTATAGAATGACCCCAATTGAGTTTCATGAATTGAAGAAGAAACACTAAGAAAATCTTGATAAGGGATTCAATCAGCCAAGTGTGTCACATTATAGTGCACCAATTTACATTCTCAAAATGAAATATGGATTGATGTGACATTAAATTAATTACCAGGATTTTAACTAGATTAAAATCAAGATCAGGTATCATATACCATATATTTATGGATTTTTTGATTAACTATATGGAGCTTAATAATTTCGTAAGATTAAACTTCATTCTAAATATAAACAACTGATGTTCAAGAAGAAGGATATAACCAAGAAAAAATTTTGTGAATTGTATGGATACTATGAGTATATAGTGATTTAAATTGGTCTTACTAATTCCCCCACAATCTAAATGGGTTAAATGAATATAGTCTTTAAATATTACCTTGGTAATCTTGTGTTAGTCTTTATAGATGATATTCTTATCTATTCCAAGATCATATAAGAGCTTTAATATCACTTGATAATTTTACTAAAGTACTTGAGGATGGATAAGTTGCATATAGAATATACAAAGTATAAATTTTAGCTAAAAAGGTTACATTTTTTGGTCATATAATCTCATGAAAGGGTATATCGGTGGATCTATCAAAGAAGGAGGATATTGAATTTTTTCCTAGACCAACCACAGTGACTGATATCTAAAGTTTTCTTGGTTTGACTGGATCCTATCAGTGGTTTGTGGATAATTTATCATGATTATTTAATCTACTAACCAAGTTAATTTATAAGGGATCTACATTCTATTGTACAGATGAATGTAATGAAAATTTCAAGTAACTCAAGTGAATATTAGTCTGTGTGCATGTAATTGCATTACCCTATAGTTTATAAGGGTTTTGGTTCTTATTAGTGCAACCAATAAGTTATTGGGATGTGTTATAATGTAGAATTAAATGGTTATACACTATTCCTCGTTAAAATTTAAGGTTCATGAGAAAAATTAACCAAATCATGATTTGGAGTTAGATACATTAATTTTTTCAGTAAATATATGGAGGCGTTATCTTTATAGGAAAATTTATGATATATATATTTATCAAAAAAGTTTAAAGTATATATTCACACATAAGGAGTTTAGCATGCACCATAAGAGATGGTTAGTGGTGATTAAATACTTTGAGTACTCAATACATTACCAACATAAGAAAGTTAACAAAGTGTTCTTTGATTTGATTCAAAAGGATAATGCTATCTTATCCATGATGAGGATAAAAAAATTAGATATTTATATATTTTCAAAGAATAGATCTGTAAATAGTGAAAGAATGGGATAAATCTTATATTTTAAAAATTATTTTTCATCCATCTATCTATGTGAAAATTAAAGAGGCGTAGAAGTTTGATATAGAGATGATGAATAATGTGATAAATATTCCAAAGTTTTAACTTGATTGCGATTAAATGATAAGGTTTAGGATCCATGTATGTGATCCACCCATACCATATTTTAAGGAGTTTTTAGAGGAGGGTCATAGTTCTGTATTCTCTATTCATCTTATAAGTATGATGATGTATATAGATTTTAAAGAGTATTTTTGGTGGGTTGTCATGAACAGAGATACCATAAATTTTGTATCTTGATTCTTGGTATGTTAGCAGTTTAAGGTTGGGATACAAAATTATAATGGTATGTTACACCCATTACCCATAATAGAATAGAAATGGGAAAACAACACCATGGATTTTTTTTCATCAGACTCCCCAAAATTTCTAAAGGGAATAATTTTTTATGGGTTGTATTCAATCACCTTAAAAATTCATCACACTTCATCACTATCAAAGATGATTTTTATTTGGATCATCTTTTGAGGATATACATTAAGGAAGTGGTAAGGTTTCATGGAGTACCACATTCTATTGTGTTTGATTAGGATCTGAGGTATTCCTTGAATTTATATAAAATTCTTCAGCATGATCTTAATACATAGTTGATTTTAATCACTACGTATCATCCATAGATAGATGGTTGGCCTAATAGAACAATTTAAACCCTATAGGAAGTATTGAGATATTTTATTTGGATTTCAAAGGTGGTTAGAATAAACAACTTTATCTAGTAGAGTTTCCATATGAAAATAGATTTTACAAGATTATTCATATGGCTTCTTATGAATCCATCTATGGAAAGAAGTGTAGATATCCTACGATCTGGAATGAAGTTGTAGAAAAAAAAATATTTTGGGGCATGATATAGATGAAGAAATGGTATAGATAGTTAGATCTATTAATGGTGTTTCTAAGAATTTCTCCATGGAATAAGGTAATGATATTTTGATGTAAGGGAAAACTAAGCCCTAGGTATATCGATCCCTTTGAAATTCTTGATCATGTCGGGATCGTAGCCAATCAGTTAGTGCTTCCACCAAACGTATTTAAAGTCCAAGATGTGTTTCATGTATCTCTCTTGAGAATGTACATACCTGACCCATTATATGTACTAAACATAGTTGACCTATCAATGGAGAAATATATTTCTTATGAGAAACTGTCTGTGCAGATTTTGTATCCTAAATATAAATTTTTATGAAATAATACCACTCACTTGGTCAAAGTATTGTGATGAAACCACTAGTTTGAGGAAGCTTTGTGGGAACCTGAGGATGTAATGTGGAACAAGTACCATCAATTATTTGTAACAAAGTGACATAATTTTGAGGGTGGAAATTTATTTTAAGGGGCATATAATTTAACACATCAATATTTTATAAAATATTTTTTTAATAAATATAATTTCTTCGATATTTTTCGCTACACACAACACTAAGTTCTAATGAACTGTAATATACTATTTATATTACTATATAACAAGGTTGTTATGACCTAATTGTTAAACGTGGAAGTATGAATTGGAAAAAACAAATTTTAAAAATTAATTATAATGGTTCTATATAAAGAAAACGTATTGTTAAAATAGTTCTTCTTTTTGGGAATTCATTATATGTTTTAAAAATAATATATTCTAAAAACTGATTTTATTAATTTTTGTGAAACAATAATAAGAGAAATTTTTATAAATTTTAGGAAATTTATTTTATAAAATTAAATTCATTTTGAAATCAAAATTTTAAAATTATCTTAGGGTGATTTTTTTCTGTCATTCTGAAAAGAATAATTTTTTGTTGAATAGTGAAAAATACTGGCTTTTATTCAAAACTGCATTATCATTTAAAGAATTTATATGGTTAAATTTTGTTTTCAAATGGTTTTAAAAGAAATATTAGTTAAATTATATTATAATTAAACCAATATATGTAATTTTAATAAATTTCATGTAGATGTTTTATATAAAAACTTTTTATGGTTTTGGAACTTATCTCTTTGGAAAATAGATTTTTCATCGCATA
The DNA here is from genome assembly GCA_963277665.1 of Viscum album. Classification (NCBI taxonomy): domain Eukaryota; kingdom Viridiplantae; phylum Streptophyta; class Magnoliopsida; order Santalales; family Viscaceae; genus Viscum; species Viscum album. Next base: position 2,036,896,648 of record OY728120.1, on the reverse strand, counting down.
TGCGAGTTAAAATTTAAATTAAATTCGACCACTTTTATGAATTTAATTTAAAAAACATGGATTAAATATTTTTAATAATTATAATTAATATTATATAATAATTCTAACTTAATTTTTTACCGTAATTAATAGTGAAAAGAGTAAAAATTAATTATCACATTTAAGGTTAAAACGGGTTTATCAGTGGTTCAACTAAACATATAAGGTGTAAAATGACATATAAATTTGTCCAACATCAATTTTATGGATATATTTAGACCTTATAACATATTAGGTTCTATAATTAATTATTTTTTATTCTTTTGGAATTTAAAAAAGGTGGTTACACTTTATTCTTTTCCAAATTTCCATGTGAGTCATCTTCCGCACTTATAATTGGTTACCCACTCTCCTCTCATATTTATAATTCCAAAACCATTTTTTAAGAGACATAACTAATCAAGTACATTCCTTACTTCCATAATATCATCTTAGAGGTATTATTTTTATTATTAAACCCACCTAAGAAGGCTTTTGGTGTAAACATAAAGGGGCACTTTGAAGAAGAGGGAAAATTCTTAAACTTATTTTTTTGTTTTTGTTATTCCTCCACATTTTTAAAATATTATCAAACCATTATGATATAATAACCTGATTATATTAAATATAATTAAATTTTTTCTGTTAATTTCAGGAAATAAAACCATCTACTCTTCCCTCAAATGGGAAAATAAATCGTCGATCGTGTGTACAGTGGACGACCACCTCGTGAACTGACGTAATTATTTTTCCATCACCACTTCTTACAGATGGATATAATGATGTATATAATTATTATATATGATATTTATTATATAATTATACTTATTTAATTATAATATAAAATATACCTTCTTACTTTATATTTCATAGGTAATGCAATACTGTCGCTCGTGTGTACGGCGGACTACAGCCACGTGAAGCGATGCGTTTTTTTCACTTACGCTTTACATGGAAGGTAATAAGGATTAATTTTAGGTTTATATATTATATTAATGCATATAAATAATTATTTAAAATAAATATATCATTTAATTTCTTACCTTACCATCCATTGAATAAATGATTACATCATTCATGTGTAAGGTGGACTACCAACTCACAAAGCGATGTGATATGTTTCTCACTAATGATTTAAATGAAAGGTAATAAAGTATAAATTTAATGAATATATGAAATAATAATTTCACTAGAAATTTAATATATTATTTACCTTCCTTTCTTTAAATCCATCAAGAAAATGGAAATAGTGTTCACGTGTACGTAAGGATTACCATCTCTATGAATGGTGTAACTCATTTTATATATATAACATTAATGGATTACTATAAATACAAATATAGGGAATATATATTATATTTATATCATGTTTAAAATTATTTATATTACTTAACCATGATAAAATTAATGGGATCGAAAATATCAAACCAAAACATACATGAAAGTGAAGTAGTTATAACCCAAAACATGATTTTAAAAATGAATTACAAATAAAAATGTAATAAAAATTCATAAGTAAATCATATATATTATGATACATATGATTATGGTTCTTTAATATATTTATAATAAAATTATATTTATTATACATTATTCGTGAAAATGTAAAATGGAATTTGAGAATTAAGGTAGGGTATTTTTGTCTCAATTTTCCTTCTTTGAGATATATGTTATGTTATAAACCTATAATATTTTAAGAGGTATATATACTAAACATTTGACATTTTATATCATTAATATCCTTATTTTAATTATATTTAATGTTTCATTTGATTTTATTCATTAATGGTCCTTACAATTCAAAAGTTTCCAAAGTGATAAGAGATTGATGCTACACTCCCATTGTTTATCGGGATTATTTATGAGTATCCTTTGGATGACGAATTATTATGATCCCATTATCAATAAAAAAATTAATTTTATTATCCTACCCTTTTTACTTGAGAATACATTTTTTACCTTCACTTTCCTCTTTTTATGTACTCAATATTCAAAAAGAAGGCTTTTGATGTAATCTGACTTTATTTCTCTTTTCAGTAGAAAAACCTTTCTATTCCATAACAAATGTTTTCTAAAAAAAATAAATTTTTTTAACACTCTAAAAGGGATTTATTAAAGAAATTTTTATCCATTTTTTAATTTTCTTACAAAATTTTATCAAAGGAAACTTCAGGTAATTTTCCAAACATTTCCCATTTGGCTTTTTCTGAAAATGTGAAAGGAATATTTGTTTTAACATGTATGGGATGAAAAAAATTTCCCTCAATCATGACCAAATGATTTTTTAAAGATTTATTTATAATTTTAAAACTTTATTTTTAATGAAAATAATTTCCAAAATATTTTATGAATTTTCATTTTTCAAAAGAAGATTTTCAAAGAATAGTTATTTTCATCAATAAATGTCCCAAGTGATTTTTCTTTCAAAATTAGTTTTCATCTAAGTAGACATTATATGATGATACATAATCTTTACTGGGTATAAGATAAAATGATACTATATTTATTAATTATATTGATGTTATATGTTTATAATGAAATATATTTATGAAAATAATTTCCTTTCCATGGGTTATGCTATGATGAAATGTTTTATGAAACCCATTTATTTTCATGAATTTGGATATGATGAAAGTTTTATGTTGCCCATATCTTTTCATGGGTTATGATATGATGAATGCTTTATGATCATTTTTAATATATATGTATGATTTTATTTAATTTATGGGTGGAACCAGTATCTCCCTCTAATTCATTGGGTAAATATTGAAATCTCATGAGATAAATTGGATTCGAATAGGGAGTGAACCAAGTTTAGTAAGGGAAATTATCCACTATGATGGTCTTGGGAGTGAACCTAATCTACTATGATGGTTTGGGTTGTGAACCCATTCGACTATAATAGCCTTGAAAATAATCCTTGACTATAATATATATTATTTTCTATGCTTATGTGTATTCAATAGTTACATGTCATATGTCAATGTCATGCTCTTATGGATCGTCTTCTTTGATTTCCTTATGATTCATTTATCATGAACTACCAATACTTTTGCCATGACTCGATATTTTGACCTTTTATATTTATTTTATGGTTTTCAAATGTTTTTTTTTCATGTTATCGTACCCTTATAGTAATTTTATGTTTATGTATTTACTTTTCTTACCCTTACTGTGCATATGAGATCACCCATTCTTAGGTTTATTTTCCCCAAGATTCAATTATAGGTATTACATGTGATATTTATAAAAAGGGTTCTTGTTATGTGGAAATAAGTGGGAGATGATTTATAACTCTTATGAACTAGTTATTTGTGTTTCCATGTTTTCGAAGACTCTATACCTTTACAATCCTTAGGCGTGTGTTTGTGTAATGTAATTAATGTTCATAAAAAGGATGTAATATCTATATATGAATATATTGGTTCATTGTAATTGTGGTAATAAATATTTTTGAAAAATAAAATATATGTATTTAAATTATATTAAACAAAAGTAAATATTGATAAATCATCTTTAAATAAGAAATATGTAATCACACATATTTCAAATGCCTTAGGGATATATAATATCCTTAAAGAAATACCACTATGTTGGTATGCATAGATAGAAAAGGTGAATGTGTTCCAAAATATAATTTAATCCACAAGGGACATGATAGTGGATCCACCAGCTAAATTTCCATAATATTACCTTATAAATTTCTCACTTCATTGAAATAATTCATCAATAAAATCATGTAAGTCATAGGGTTTTGGATAATGGATTTTATGTCTACAGGTATGTTTAATAATAGTAACGAGTTGAAAATAAGGATTAGTGTTTTTGATATGGGTTCTAATATGGATATGATATGTTAAAAATATTTATAATTATGATAAAATTGTAATATTGGAATAAAAATGTGGGTATCAAAATTGATGCATCAACGAAAATGTAAATATGAATTGAAAGAGGGAGAAAAATGGATCATACTTTGGTATGGTATCTACTTTTGAAAAGGTATTATGTGATATATTTGGGTATTATAAAATTCATAATAGATCCAAATTATGATTATAACATTTTTATATAATCATTTAAGCATATTAATTCATATTTTAAGTGATATTACAATAAAATAAATTCAAATAGTAAATAATGGAGGTGAAATTTAAACCCTTACCTCTCATATGCTTATTTTCCTAGAGTTGATCATTATAAAAAATAAAAAAAATTAATATTTAATAGAGTTATATGGGATATACTCTTTGATATATCTATGAATATGAAACATCAAATTTTTTATTACAAAAATGTGAAGACTCCATGGGTATTTATAAGTTTAGTGAGTGGAATTTCATGGAATAAAGTAGTGAATATTTTATTTTTCCATTATCTTAAGTGCTCCACTACCACCAATAGTGACCCATTACCTCCCTAAGTGCTCCAATGTAATGATTATTTCAGAAATATTCAAATATAACTACCTTTCCAAATTTTATTCATTCATATATATATATATGTGTGTGTGTGTGTGTGTGTGTGTGTGTGTGATGTCATATTTACCATATTTCATGATTTATTTCATATTTTACTATTATTACCAAAAATATCTAAATTTAATTCCTAGGATAACTTAAAAAACATAAATAAAAATATTGGATACATTTTAAAATATTCAAAATCTATTAATGTACATTTTGAATTTTAAATAGGGGTGATACATTTGATAAAAATGTGTTATTGGAGTAAACCCAATTTCATTTTTAAACTAATTTACACATCAATACTAAATAATCGTAAGATACATAACCCCTTATCAATATATCATAATACCAAAAGTTAATGTGTGAAATAGAGGTACTTTTATGAGGTATTTCATCCAACATTAATGTGGTAGTGATTTCAACTAATTTAAACTTCTCCCATAGATAATTTTTCTAGAACCCCAATTGTTGATTTTCTTCTTGGTATTTAGTAAGGGAGAACACTAGTTGGGTTGCCTCCATCACAAGATATATTAAATGATCATCATATTCAATTTTCCTACTTGTGAGGTATATGATTTTGTTTCATTATCCATTAATTAATTCTCCTCACTTACCTTAAAATACACTAATTCTAATGTTCACTTTATAAAGATAATATTACAAGAAACCATAATTCCTAATGGTTAAAATTCACAATGGTAAGGATTATCTATGGTAATTTAATAGCCATATTTACTTCCTATAAATTCATTCAAAATAATCCCCTGCATAAAATATATAATTTTTAGTTCTTTTAATTTGGTGATTTGGTTGCATGTATTAGTCTTCATCAGTATAGTTCTTGTTATATATGTAATGTTCATTAGAAAATATAATCCATGATATATCTAAATTGTATATAAATTATATATTTATTTTTTATGTTAATTATTATTTGTAGTGGTTTTATTAAACTTTTCATTTTATTTTCAGTGTATCTATTTTGATAAAAATATACTTATTTTTTAAAATAATTTCCCTATTATTAGATTCTACCCATTATAATAATTTCATAAATACTAAAAATAAGCCTTTGTAGTTTCATCCTAAAGTTCCCATTTCACTTCTTATATCTATTGATTCCACCAATGATCATTTACCTATCATGTTGTTTGATTTCAAAAAAAATTCCCTCTCCTATAATAAATATAAATCTATTCATAATTATACAAGAAATATAGCTCCAACTAAACATAATCAACCACAGGAACATGGGTGGGGTATTTCTAATACTTATTTACAAGTGATATATTTAATATTTCATTCACATAAGATAGGTTTTATAGTATTTTTTAATGATATTACATATCTTCAATATACTATGATAAACCAATTAGGTTAATATACTTTGGATTTATCTTAAATTTATTTCTATGCCTTGTCACCCTTTTCGGTAGAGATATATTTAGGAATAATTGGTCCCCTGCATGGAATTAATGATCCCACATTTGATTTATCACATAAAATTTATATCTAATATGAGTTACCTTGACATGATTCTGGGTGGATCATGCCTTCTCTTATGTTTCTTCTACAAGTTCTAGACCCAACAAATTCCTTCCTCCAACATCATCCCAATATGTTAGAGATCAAAAACCCATTACATGCATGCCTTTATATGGTTCTATTTTTATAGTGTATTTTTAAATATTATTGTATTAAAACCTTACTAGAGGTAAATAATGATCCAATATTTTTCAAAAGTAAAGTGAGAATGAACATAGTATATCCTATTGTATTTATATAGTTTTTTATATTGTCTATAAATTTTAGGGTACTAGGTTTTTCTATGATTATTATTTGTATTTAAATAATTTCAGAGACTACTCTAAAATTTATTGTGAACCTTTTTTCATAATATATGACTATTAATAGTGGTGTTCCATGATATATATCAATGTCATTTATGTACAACCATAAAAGATGATCTAATGGGAAATATACTCCAATTTCTAGGAAATTTACTAACTTTATAAGACAGTATATAATGACCCATGTTTCATTATTCCCCTTATATTAATTAGTTATCTTACTTTTGAAATACATATTAATATTATCCCAATTTCACTCTATTATAATTAAAGGATAGATAATACCTTTGGGATGTTATCTTCCAACTTACACATGTTACTATACTATGAATCTTTCAACGTAAACCGCAATATTTTACTTGATATTTTCTCACCAAAAATGAACATAGATATTTTTATAAATATTGGAGAAATGTGATGTATAGATATGTTTGATTTATGAGTCTCATATAGTATATATCTATTCTTCTTTGGTATTGACGGAATGCATAACCTCTCACCAAATAGTATAAATCCATCATCACATATGTAAACATGGGTAATTTCACATTCCTCACATCTTCTAAATTATATTCTAGGTCTGTATCTTGTTTATCTTTGTTAATCCTCTAATGTAGATATGGTTAGGTATTCCCATATAAAATAATGACATTTTCCCATACATTATAATTCCAAATTACATACTTACTAAATCCTTGAGAATTAGATCATTATCCACCCCATCATGGATAGGATAATGTAGCCTTTTCTACTCAAGGGATTGGATACATTGTTCTATTTTTTTGGATGATAATATATAGAACAGTCATAATACTTTAGTAGTTTAAACCATATAATTTTCTAGAAATTATGATGTCTATTTATAAATATATATTTCAAAATATTATGGTTTATGTATATATCACAAAACACTCTCTATAGATAATGTATCTATATTTTTCTTGAAAAATAACCTTTTTTAATCTAAATCATGAGTTTGAAAATTAAGATAATGGGTTTCTAACTACCATGATGAATAATTCAATTAACCAACTAAGAATCTGTTAGGTCCACTAGGTTAGATACCCTAAGAGAGGGGGGTGAATCAAGGTATGACAGATTAAAACAACTACCCCTATTGATCTTGTTTCATTGTTAGAAAAAACTCTCTTATCCCTCCTTCTTGTTTCAGAGTATGAACAAATCATAAAGCAAGCACAAGAAACAACAATTTTACATAGATCACCCTCACTGGGCAACATCCAAGGATCATACAATGATGATGTGTTGATGTACCAAATCTAGTAAAAGTGCATTTTTGTTTAAAAATATCAGAGTGGAATCACTGTCCCTCCTGGTTTACAACTACTCACAATATGAAACCTTGCTTCTCTCTCAACAGAAGTGTTCTCACTTCTTCTTTGGAAGATCTACTCATAGCTTAAAGACATGTAGGTCCATGAATTATCACAAATGAATGCATCTTTTTCTGTATTTATTTTCTCTATTGAAGTTCAACTTTCTTCCACTAATGAATACAACTTTACCACAGGTGTACTAGGAATTCTTCCAACATTCATGCAACCCTAGAATGACCGGTGTGCTTCCCCAAGCCAGGAGTGTTGCTCAATGCATGGAATGAATGTGTTACCCAACCACTTGAATGACACTCCCTTAACCAACTCATAACATGGGCGAATCACACCCTTCTACACCCAAACCAATATTGTCCTGCAACTATCAATTAGCACGTATCTTTTAAATATCTTTATACTTGTACAACCAAACCACCACTTGCACAAACAAACCTACTTGCGTGATAGGAGATATAATTCTCTCTAAGTTTTGAGATGCTCTCAAACTGAGGAGGGTTTTCCCTCTATTTATATACATTTTGGGCACCCTTAGCATTGCACGCAAGTTTCCTCCTAGCAAGCATGTCTAGCCGCTGGAGTATCTGTCACCCTAGTCACCTTGTACATTAATACGAAAAATTGGGAACCCCTATTTACATTTCCATATTTTTAAGTTCTAATCTTAAAAAACATATGTTGTGCAAATTTACAAGTCTCCAAGACACTGGTGCACAATCCCCTTTTCCAAAAACATTTTTCTCCATTTGTCGATTTTGAGGCTCAAAAAATTGGTAAACACTAGAAAATGGTACCACTATATATCTGTTCTTTTTGTACCGCCTCCAGAAATTCCATTACATTTTTGAGGTTCTTCTTTCAAACATGGATTGTCAACAACATCTCTTGAACTCTAAAAATCACCATGAATACCCTTCATTATAAAAAAAATGGAACATCATGGTCTACTTTTTCAACAAACACAACATAGAGGCCCTCTTTGTCAACAAACACAATCAACTAAAAAATGATTCAAAGATACCTTGAGGTATTTTTTCCCTAAAATCTCCCCCTATGGGTTTATTGACAACTCGTTCATAGAATGATACTACATTAATGCTTCAACCACCATTCACCTCTTGCGATACTGATAGTGATCAAATATTCTATTAGAACATACTATAATCCCACATGAGCAATGCTCGGAATAAGAAATAAGAGTAAATGAGAATTTCATCAATGAATCACTTCATTGATGAAACCAATTGTTTCTACCAAACTGATACCAATTGCTGATTGCCGGAAACCTTCTTACACCATTCCAACACCACTGTTATGATTTTATCACGATCCTCAGTTGTCATGATATTTATTATTTGATCAATCACTTATATCATATTAGATTTAAAACTCTCCTTGTTCACTATTAGGTTCTTTTTTTGTCCAAGCTATGCTCTAGATGATCACTTCAAACACCAAATAATTATCATCATGTTACTCCCCCTATCTCAATGATCCACTAGTCAGCTTCTCCCTATGTCATTGAAAAAGACATTGTCTCCCTTCTTTAGCCTCCATTTAGGAGTCACTCTTTCTTCCCTTTTTCAACCAACCCAAAGTTCACTCCTTTTTGGATTCAAACAGAGTAGAGAGAACAAATTAGTACAGTAAGGAAAACAAACAACAACTCGGGAGAGGGGGGTTCCACATCAACACTCTTTCTACTACAGGGAGTCGACTAAACTCTCATAGCTTATCGATGCCTCTAAAATACTTCCTTTGGTAAGTCCTTCATCAAAATATCAGCAAATTGTAGCTATGTAGGCAAAGATTACTACTTCACTAGCCCTTGATCCACCTTATCCTAAATAAAATGACATTTGATTTCAATGTGGTTGGTCCTAAAATTATGGATTAGATTTTTTCAATGATTTGTATCACTTGAGTTATCACAATAAATTATGATTAGAGACTGCACTGTCATGTCCATGTCATCAAGTTGTTTCTCCATACATAATAATTGTGTACATGCTTGTGTGGTTGTAGTATACTCAGCTTCTTCGGTACTCAATGAAATGAAGTCTTGTTTATTTCTTAACCGAAAAATAAATAATCTACCAAGATAAAAATCACCTCTTGACATTAATTTCCTATCATCTGTTGAACCGGCCCAATCTGCATCGGAATATCCCAAAAGATATGGATGAGATTTTTCAATATACTAACTGAAAATTGAATTTTTTTTTATTTCCAAACACTTTTAGGAAAAGTGAGAAACCATGATTCACAAACCGCACAAGATTACCACCCACACAATCCAACAGAAAAGATAACAAAGAGAAACAACAAGAACATACCAGCACAACTACTAATAATTAAAATAACCATACTGAACACCACACTCGACACATGGGTCCTCCTCCGTAGTGGATGATTCCCATTCAGAAGCTGGAATATACTGCCTCCAGAGATTATCACTTTCGTTCTGGCTCCTCATTTGATCCAGAGAATGCTGCCCCAGGAACGATTTCATGGTGATTCTATATTTATTGAAAGCAACGATCACCCCGCGATCTCTCTTAGATGAAGCTCTGGTATTCCCCGGACATGGCAGATAAGAATAATCCTTCCTCGTTTTTCTTCTTGGTGTAGATTACAACGTTCCAACGTCCTCATTCATTCTCTTTTACCCACCTTGAACAATATCACTAAAGGACCGAGAACCCGATCCCCTCAGATTTTCTTTATCACCCCCGGAGATATACGCCCTCTTATCAAAATGAATCTCTGAAACAGGTTCCTTGAACCCCTTTTTCTTGCCCCTCCTCAGGTCTGGCTTGTTGCGTTCAATCACTGATGGTCACCTCACCATAGCTCCAATGTCTTTTGGAGTTTCCTTTCCCTCTCCCTCTGCCATTATCCTAAGCTCCTATTCTTTGTCCTGCAAATTTTCGTAGTCCCGGTTAGGGAGCTCCTACACCATAATAGAGAACCCCTCACGACCCTGGTTCTCATGGTAGCCCTCATAAACACCACCGGAAGCCACATGATCAGTGACCAAGCCAACATTAGAGAGCCCATCGAACCTGTTGCTCAGTGGCAGTAAAGGCCTCACCGGTAGAGCAGGACCTCCATCATCTTGATTCCTGCCTGAGCGGGCCACCTCCATGGCAGGAACAACCCCTTATCCTTCAGTATGATGAACTCTCTCCTTCACATATCCATTCCTTTTAAGCTCTAAAAGACTATAATCACGATTATAATTGTCCTTCTTCCATAAGCACATCCTGGAAGGGCCCTCCAAGTCCTACCTCAGCCTTCTAAACACTTCGGACACCATTGGGTTGAGAACCATTGTTTCCATCACAACAGGACCAAGATCACTAACCTCAGACACCATGCAAGCACCCTCCCAGACATCCTACTCCAAAAGAGGTGGTTACTGAACCCCACTGCAACCTTCTAAACCATGTGCCCTCTGTTCTGGACCAGCTCCCCTGAAAACCACAGGTGCTTTACCTTTTGACCTTTCCTCCCTTTTTGTTGAGACTTGAGGGACCCCATAATGAGTCTCCCCTTGAGTTGCAGGTCTTCTTCGGCAAACCTCCAGTGAGTGACCCAAGTGGTTGCAAGACGAACAAAATTCAGTCCAATTTTCATAAATAACCCTTTGTTTGCATCTATACTCCTCTCCAATGGTGATCCAAACAAAGTCAAAAAGGACACTGGGATGCATCAACTTCAACACAAACTCGGGGATTAACCAGATGACATACTTCCACCGTTCAACTATCTGCGCATAAGAACCTCCTGACGAGGTTACCCAACATTTAGATAATAGATGGATTTTGTAAAGGTAATGGAATATTAGGGAAACTTACCCAAACCGCCATAGAGGGAGAATCACGGTCTATATGAAAATTGTAGGACCAGTGCAGGAGGAAAAAACGAATCATGTTGCAGCTACGCGGGGCTGTCGACCAAGCTTTGATGAGATCCTCTTCCGATTCAAACCAAATCATGATGTGGTGGCTATCAAGTAAACCAAAAATCTCCCCTTCATGTAGGTCCCATGAGGAGAACATGAATCCGTCAAAGGCATCAACTGAGGGTCTCCTCTGCTTTAAGCGAGCAATCAGGGTGAGGTTTAGAAGCGCCGAGGATTCCATGAATTTAGAAGTTGAAATCCGGAGGTTGGGGATTCCATCAAGAATAATCAGGACTTTGGGACTAACAGACACTTTCGGAAAGGATGGAAAAAAATTTGGGTTGGAGAAGGGCCGGAAAGGCAACCCTGCTCTCCCGAGGGAAGACGATGCCACCTCCCCTACTAAGGGGGGAGTCGAAGATTTGGCCATCATCGTCACCTACATGGAGGAAGCAATGTCAAGCCTTATCGTGATCAATTATAGTAAACTTCCAATACTATGCCTATATTTTGTGATATTAACTATCTTACCTTCATCATCTTTTGATAGTTTCGTCCGGGTAGCAACCAGATTCTTCATTTTCATGGAATTTTACATCCCAAATCTCCTCAAAGCCTACCTGTCATATTTAGATTGAGAGATAAATGTGTCATTCATTTCTTGTGTTAACTATAAACCAAGTAAAACGTCATCTCTCTAACCATTGACATTTCATACTCACTTTTCATGAATTCGGAAAACTTTATGCACTGAGCATCATCTTATCCTCCAAATATTATGTCATTGACATAAAATAGCACCATCATCCTTTGATTAATATCATTATTGAAGTAGATATTATAATCAACTCCACTACGCTAAAATCCAAGATTCTTCAAATACTGATCAAGCATTGGGTACCATGCTCTTGGTGCTTGATTCAACCCATAAAGAACCTTCTTTAGTCCAAAAACATTGTTTTCATATTCATGAATGAGAAAACCATTTGGATACTCAATATACACTTCTTCTTCTACAACCCCATTCAAAAATGAAAATTTTATGTCCATATAGAACACATTGAACTTCCATTTCACTAAAATGGATAGGAATAATCTGACTGTATCCAGCCTTGCAACCGGTGCAAATGTCTCATCAACATCTAATCCCACTTTCTGGGAGTATCCATTGCACACTAGTCATTCATTGATTCAAATAACTAGTACATCTTCATTAATCTTGTTTTAATAGACCCATTTAGTCCTGATGACATGCTTATCTGTTGGCCTCAAAACAATCTCCCATGTCTGATTTTTCTCAATCTAATCTTGCTCTTAATTCATAGCATGAACCCAGTATTCATCTTCAACTACATCAATAAAGCATTTAGGATCTACATGAGATAGGAAAGATGTCTGTTGTAGTGATTTCATTCTTCTTATCTAAATGGGTGATGTCTGATCACCAATGATATTCTACCTGTCCATTTTGGCTCGACTCTTTGTCTTCTTTGTAGATACAGATTTGAATTCTTCTGGTTCATCATCATTATCTTCTTCTGAGTCAGCATCCACTACTTATGTTCCCCCTGTGTTACTTTTCTCTTCATAACATTAATCAAAAAACTGTTCAGTATGTTTTTGAGTTTTCTCTTAATTTTACACAATAGTGACATCATTTCTCTCGATTAATTTTCCTAGCCTCTTGTTAGAGCGTTTATATGATTTTTTTCAAAGTATCCAAGGATTATTCCTTCATCTCCATGTGACTCAAATTTCCTACGTTTTTCTTTTTTGATAATGAAGAACTTACTTTAAAATATTCAAAATTATTTCACTGTTGGCTTCATTCCATACCACATCTCATATGGAGTATTTCCTTCCTTCAAACACAACAAATCCCTGTTAGAAAAGTAGATTGATTTCAATACTACTTCCTTCCAAAATTTATCTGGTAGGACGTTTTCTATAAGCATCATTCTGGCCATGTTGTTGATGATTTGATTTCTCCTTTCAAACACTAAATCCTATTGGGGAGTTCTTACTGAAGAAACTTATTGCCTTATCTTTTGTTTCTTGAGATAGTCTTATTCCTTACTATCTGTGAATTCTATACCATTTTCTATATGAAACATTAAAATTTTCTTCCCAAGAATCGTTTTAGATTCTCTCAGATACTGTTTTAGGAATTTGAACACATCATACTTATGGTAAATGATGAGTACCCATTCCATTATGCTATAGTCATCAATGAAAAGAATCTAATTTTTCTTTCCTTCAACGGCTCTTGGTGAGATAGGTCAACAAACATCAGCATGCACCAATTCGAGCACTTTTGTTGACTTCTTTTCCTTTTCTTTGTATATCTTTCTGATGATCATCCCCTATTGACAATGATCATATTTATGTGTATGATCATGTGATAGATTTAGGGATATCTAGTTACATCACACATTACTAGATCTTCCAGGGAGGGTAGGCATAGATGTCCATGTCATTTATTCCATACCATATTTTACTCCTCTCTAGATAAAAAGCACACATCTTCATCACCATATACAAGGTAATGATTTTCCTTTGTTCTTTTTTTTGTAGAATCAATACACCATCTCTTCCTTTGATGATACATGTATTTTTAATAAACCTTATACAATTCCCTAAGTCACAAAGTTGAATGATTCTAAGTAAATTGTGACTAATACCTTCTACAACTAAGACATATACATGTCTTATTTCTTTTCCCCCAATCCTAGCCTTTACCGAGCCAATAATCCTCAGGCCTTCATTGTTTCCAAACATGAACACATCTTCTTTTTCATATTTTAGTCCTATAACTAGATCCTTATTACCGATCATGTGAGTTGTGAAACAACTATCAAGGATCCAAACACTAGAATGGTCTAATGCTTAAAGGAAAATTTTTGCAACCACTCCCATCTCATCTCCCTTTTTCTAAATCCATGTTTTTGACTTCATACTCAAAATTGATTGTAAATAATGATCTTCCATGGAGTATTATGGACCATCTTCATCCTATAGAGCTGCAAATCGATATTTTGTTTTCAACTCATTTGTTGATTCTCTGATTTACTACTTGCGACTGCCCGAGTTCTATTTTGGAACATTCCTCTGCATGATTTATGAACAATATCTATCCATGTGGAGAAATCCTACACACCAAAAAAATGTCCCTCCAAAGATGTTCTTTAATATTTTTCTCTATTTGGATTTCATTATTGCTCTTACGCCCTTTGGTATCTCTTAGCTATAGAACATACATTCTGTAAATGTCCCATCTTTCCACAGCAATAACACCTGATGTAGGGTGAATTCTTATGTCTCACTTCTACACATATAATTTCCCCTTGGGTTCTTTGAATTATTATATTTTTTTGTACCCAAATCAATCTTCTATTTCAGACCATGTGCCTTCTGTCTGACTTCATCTTTAACAGTTTTTTATTTTCCGTTAAGCCCCACATTAGCCTTAACCTCTAAAGACAATTTTTTCTTCTTTTATGTTGAACAACTATGTTACACTTTCATTTTTTTGAGTTTTTTGAGTGATCTTATTTCATAATATCACAGTAGGAGTCAAGAGTTTTTCTTGATATTTATCCTTTTTCTGCAAAATGACAACTTTTTGTTCAAATTTATCGATACGCTTGATTTTATCTTTAATTGTGTTATTTGAGCCATTTATCTCCATTTTCATTTCATCAATCTTGATTTTATACTCACTACCTGATTCTGAGTCCCCTAGTGTTGATGACTTGAGTTACTCAATTTCATTCGTCAACTCAAACATCTTTTCTTCTAGATTCTGCATATTGTGTTTTAAATCTTGAACTACATTATTGTATTTATTTGTTTTTTCTCTCTAAACATCTATATCTTCAAGATAATCCTCTAACTCAACTTTTATGTCAACTCTCCCTTCAACTTCTTCTTCCTTAATGTCAGTTTCTTCCTTTTTCTAAGAACTAGCGACAACTACCACCATATAATTTTCTCTATAATCATTGCAGTTCTATATCTCTTCAACCTCCTTAGCCTCAGACTCATATAAACTGTCACATTCTTATGAAGTAAGATTCTTCTTATTAAGGAAATTTCTCTTGAACTATTTCTTGCATTTCAAATAGGTTGAAGTCTTCTTCTTGGGAATTTTAGCTTCATCCACACCATCATCTTCTTGTAACTTTTTGGTACACCTAGCTACAAGTTTACAAATCAGTCCACATCTAAAGTAGGAAAGTGAAGTTTCCCTTTAAACATTCCTTTTCCTCTTTGAAGATTTTAGGAAATGAATGAAATCACCTAATATTTCTATTCTCCTTCTTGAGAATCTTTAATAGTGAGATTCCTCATGGATTTGAATGCCACATCTTTAGATTTCCCCTTATCAACAGAATAATTATCATCATTTCGCATTTCATATGCTACAAGGGTAATATGCATGTTACCCAGTGTCAGATTTTTTAGATCCTTGTCTTCTAATACTAAAACTGTTGGATTGAAGCAAGGTGTAAGTTTCCTTAGTATTCACTTTACAATCTTTTTGTCTTCAATGTCTTCACCAAGACCTCACATTTCTTCCACTGTAACATTTACCCTGTCAAATAATGCATCAACAGACTCATTCGGGTTCATTCTTAGATCTTCATACTTCTTCCACAACACTTTAATCATTTCTTCTCTGACCTTGGAATCTCTTTCATATATGTTCAAAAGTTTTTCCAATATGGCATGTGATGTTTTTCATGACATCATCTTCATATAGATAGCATTGGATAGGGCTCCCCCTAAAGCATTAATTCTCGTGGTATCAACATCCAATTATCTTCGTTGGCCTTTTGATAATGGACCACTATTAATATCGGCACTTATACCACGCATTGTTGTAGTAAACACATCCATTCCCAAAGATCGGAAGAACTGTTAAATATGATTCTTCCACAACTGAATGTGGTTCTCATTAAAGATCGGAATTCATTTATGATTAGTGACCTCTATTGAGAGATAAACACTGAAATCATCATGTCCCACTAATATCTACTGTATGGTCCACTAGGTTAGATACCCTAAGAGGTGGTGAATCACGGTAGGAAAGATTAAAAAAACATCCCCTATTGATCTTGTTTCGTTTTTAGAAAAAACTCTCTTCTCTCTGCTTCACGTTGTAGTGTAAGAACAAATCTTAAAGCAAGCATAGAACACAACAATTTTACTTGGTTCACCCTCACTCGGATATGTCCAAGGATTATACACTGGTGATGGGATGATGTACCAAATCCACTAAAATCACACTACTATTTACAAAGTTTGGATCGGACTCGAAGTCTCTCCAGGTTTACAACCACCCACAATATGAAATCTCACTACTCTCTCAAATGAAGTGGGCTCACTTATTTTCAGAAAATCCACGCATAGTTTAAAGACTTGTAGGTCCCTTCATTGTCAAAAATTAATGCATATTCTTCTGTTTGTTGATGCTCTGTTGAAGTTCATCTTTCATCCACTGTTAAATACAACTTTACTGCAGGTGTTCTGGGAAATCATCAAACTTTCATACAACCATAGAATAGAAGACATGCTTCTCCAAGCCTGGCATGATACTCAATGCCTAGTGTGAAAGTGTCACCTAACCACTTGTGGGATACTCCCTTCACCAACACAAAACATGGGTGACTCACAACTTTCTAAGCCCAAACCAATATTTTCATGCAACTATCAATTAACAAACAACTTCTGAAAATATCTATACTTGCACCACCAAACCACCACTTGTGCGAAAAAACCTACTGGCATAACTGGAGCTTGAATTATTTCTAAATTTTGAGATTCTATAAAAATTATGAGGGGTTTCCCTCTATTTATTGGAATTTTGGGCACCCTGAGCACGTCGATCATGTTTCCTCCTAGTTCACAAGTCCAGCTGCCTGAGTCTTTGTCGCCCTATTCACCATGTGCTTGGAAACCAAAACTTGGGCACCCCTCTTTAATTTTCCATATTTTGATGTTCTTATATTGAATAACATATTATTTGAAACATTCCAAGTCTCCAATATAATGGTGTTCAAGTATCTTTTCCAAAAACACTTTTCTCCATTTGTTGATTTTGAGGCCCAAACATTTGGAAAACACTGGAAAACGGTGCCATATTGTATATGCTCTTTTCATACCATCTCCAGATCATCCATTTCTTTTTCAAGGTTCTTCTATAAAACATGGATTGTTAACCGCATCTCTTGAACTCAACAAATCACCATGAGAACCCTACTTTGTCAAAAAATTGAACATCGTGGTCTTCTTTTTCAACAAACACAACATGGAGGCCCGGTTTGTCAACAAACACAATCTCCTAAAAATGATTCAATGATACCTTGATGGATTTTTTCCCAACATAACCCATCTGAGCCAGAGATCCACATGGCCTCAATAGCACGTTCCCATACTCAGAGACTGCTAACTAGAAGAGATGTACTAAAATATGCATTGGATAAACTATTCCCTCAATATAACAATAATTAATAACAATTACTAACCAAATAACATCCACATTGAAGTATGGAGAATAAATAAACACATCAAATATCAAATTTGATGTCATCATACATAAAAAAAATGATCTCCCCCCTAGGCCGGTCCCAAATACCAAAATTCAATGCACTCACACTATACCTACTTCCATCATTAATCATCTTCCCAAACTATGATACCCATTTAGCTACTCCAACCTGATCCACTCCACACCCGATTCCCTAACCTGATAATTAAACCACTGTATTTTTATGTACACAAATATTCTCATGTAGTATGTGAACATATAAATCCATAGGGTCTCACAATTAACCCCAATTATATGAAATCATTTTCATGTTTATATACATGGAATAATGATAACATTAATAAACTTTTTCATTTAGTCTTAAATCACTAACTAGGACACCAAGGAACTCGATGAGATACACATGAATATTAGGTCATCATGTGATGACCATTACACCCCGATACCCAACTATTCCTACTTCAATGCCATGCTAGAATCGACTCATCACCTCATCTCTTACTGATGTCTAACCCATAACTAAATACTAAGGTTAGTTCATCATCTAAACCAACTCATAATACCCATAGACACTAGGTGTGGTCATATGTCTATAACTCTCGACCCATCCCATCTCACTCGAGGGAGGTCAATTGGTATTGTATAGCATCATCCATAACCCATGCCCTGGGGTAGTCCTTGATACAATCTGGCATAAGGATAGTTCCAATTCATACACAACGACCCAATACACATATGTTAATGTATTTGACCCAACAAATAAGGAATCAAGGAATAGTCATCACAACACTCATCCCTGTAGACTTAGGGGAGTTCAAAAGAACATTAAACCATCCCTATAGACTTTTTCGAGCTCTCATCCCATCAACCCTTATCTACAGACTCTAGGGAGGTCCAACCATCCAATGATATAATTAAAAGTTTTCATCCCATTACAAATCCCACTAACTAATCCAAGGGTGCTAGTCACTCAAGAATAATCCCCACATCATTACATGTCTAAACACACCTGTCAATACACTTGTTGGGTCGTCTAGGCCTGTCCTTATATCTAATCACCAATAGCATCATGCATCCATCACCCAACAGTGAAAAAAAACCTAAAGGATCCTCTGACCCATACCTCATGGTTCAGTCCAACCTTTTTGAGCCCTCACCACTCTTTGTCCCACTACCTATGGACCATTATAGGTTGTCCTGTTCTACCTAACCCTAACCTCAATAGGTAGGGTGAAAATCTCATCATACAACCCCTTGCCATGCTGATGTCAGTTCCTAAACAAATCATTTATCTCTATCTATGTGTACATTGAGACTCGCCTCTATCATCGGATGAGATTTCCCCATATCTCATGAGATATAAAAATGTATTCCCCTTCGCCACATGGCCCTAATCCTGTTATGCTTTCCCAATGGTCCTAGGAACACTTACTAATATTTCCCATAACTCATCTCATATCCCAAGACCTCCTAGATGTCTCTTTCTAACTTAGAAAAATCCATTTTTCATTTGCCACATTATTTTCAAGCTACCCCTAACTCACCTTAGTTATTAATAGAAATTAATTAAATTATAGTTGGCCTACTTCTATCATAGCTCTCTACTTATAATATTCTTAGTCTTTAAGCCCTATTCTTGAACCCCATGTAATATGAAGTCATGCACACTCATGAAAAAACATGCCTATGAAATTTTATTATGGGGTCGCTTACCTGGAATGTGGAGTTAACCCTTCATGGAGCTCTGACATGCCTCGTACAAGCCAATCAAGCCTTATCCCAACTTTGGGGTACCTATATCATTCTACACATCATATAATAATTAATTATAAAAATATATAATTAATTAAATTTTTTTTTCTAAAATCGGAAAAATTACTAAAAACTCATCAGGTTTCATACACTCACTGAAACCTCAACCAATAGGGTGTGATCCACTCCAGAAAAAAACCTATAACTAATCCATTAAAAATACCAAAATAAGACACATATTTTAATGGTTTATTTTACCAAAAATAATTAAAAGGTCTTGGTAAAATTGTAACGCCCCGACCCAGAATCCCAGATCTGATGCATTAATTTATTATATTTGAAATTATTAGAAGAAATAAATCCTAAAGGACATATTATTTTAGCTTTTTTTAAGGCCATATTACATACATCATACCCATAGTAAATTGAGAAATATATAAAATACAACATGATATATAATAGTGTGAAATAAACTGCATCCTTAAAAGATTATTCAATATTTTCTACTTCAAAACATAAGGAAAGAAAACATAATAATGGTAAGATCAAATGATAAATAAGGGATACATGAAAAAATAAAATGAGAAGTAAATTCAACAAGGCATAGACATTATGGTAAGGTAAATAATCTGAAAAACACATTCCATTAATAAACTATAAATGAAAATGCATCCATAGATTCCATCATAGTGAAAATCCCATGGAAAGTAATAAATAAGTATTGAATGAATAAAATGATTATTCAGTGGAATTATTGTATCTAGAACATGTACAATTATACCATCGAGATGGTTTATGTTTGTGGGTATAAACACATCTGATGCTATTTGGAATTAAATACAAAGGGTTTGACGCCAACTGTTTTTTCGCTTGAGACTGGTCGAGGCCTTGAGGGGATGTAGTGGCCCCCACCCATCACTGAAAGTACAAATAATTCTCCATACATAGATTTAATTCAATAAAAAATATTACTTTTTGATATCTTTATTGAATATTGGATATAGATTCATTAATATTTCCCCAGTTAAAATATCATCCAAAAGAAACACCATATGTAAAAAGGTATACGGATAATGAAATATTCATATCCATGATACAAGAATATGGAAATTGAATAGAATTATAATTTTAAATAAAAAAATGATCTCAAGTGTTCAGTAGATACACAAAATAATAAATTTTAGGTGCACAATACCAAGTAGTTCTCAATGAAATGGAAATTGAGACAAAGTATCTTACCACATTGTAATCAATCAAATCCTATGAACAAAAATTAATAAACATTAAATGAATCATTGAATAAAATGAATATAAGTAGAATCATGATATTATATATCAATTGTTAGTATACATACCCCACATACAAGAAATGTGGGGACAACAATATATTTCTCACGGAAATAAAAGTGAGATAAGAAACACCTTACCTTAAGTCTGAATGTATTTTACACTTGATCACAATTTCCTAAATAATAAAATTAGATTCATTAATTATGAATTAAAAACCATTATATACATGTCATTTATTTTTTATATCTTCATTAAGTTCATTAATTTCCTTTTATATGGGTTAATAGATTCAATTTCATATTTTTGAAGTGCATGTTTCCTTAGTTTTCATGTTCGGTTCGCTTGTATAAGAGTATGGAAGTTCATGTAAAATGGAAATTTAAATATAGAATTGTAGTAGGAGTTATTAATAATAACATAGAATATTAAATTATCATATAAATCCTAAGTTTATTTTTTGAGAGGATGAATCATTATATAAAATTTTAATTATAAATGCTTGAATTATTTTGATCATTTTTCAACCACCACAAACTCATTGTGTTTTATAATTAAATTTCATGTGTAAAAATTGATTACAGAAAATTAAATAGGATACATCACATATATAATGATATGTTTAAATCATTAATATGATTTTATGACCATAATTGAATATAGTAATAAAAATTTAAAACGCTTCATCCCTGATGGTGATAAATTAACACATCTCGATATGTGTTTTTATTTTTAGTATAAGAGGAGGGGGAAAAGGGATTATGACGAAAAATTAAATTATAATAATAAAATTATGTTAAATTTAAGTTACTATAATTATATTATCATTTGGTTGACGGGAGGTGTGGAGAGATAAACAAAATAATTGAGCTTGTAAAAGAAGTTGAAGGAAAAAGGAAGAGAGGTTTACCTCTTCAATTCTCCTCCAAGAGAATCTCTTTAAGGCCTTTCTTTTTGGACTTTTGGTGAGACCAGAAGATCTTGGACGTGGGGTAGGGATTTTAAATAGTATTTTTCATAACATCAGAAAGGATAAAATCTTGAGTGTTTTGAGAGGAAGAGGTGGTGAGGGGTGGTTCATATAGTGGAGGAGAGGAGGGATTTTGCATTATTTTAATCATTAGTTTTTTATTTTGACTCAGGACTATGAATAGTATTTATTATTATGACTAAAAATAGTAATAAGTGCATTTTAGTTCAAACCGATGGCCATTTACATCATCCATTACTCAGGCATGGTGTAGAAATTCATTTATTTAGCATATTTTGTAAATTATTGAATTTCACTATTCACCAAAAATTCAAGTATTTCATAAAAATTCCAAAAATTCACCCTAACCTTTTAAAAAATATAGAATTTAAAAATGGACTAAATTTTTTCAAAATAATTTTCTAAATATGTGAAATTTAATTTTTAAATAAAATAATTATTTACATGAAAAATACAGATTTTAAATTTATAACTGGTTTTATAATACTTTCAAAATTTAACTAATGTCTCATAAAATTATCCTAAAATCATACGATAAAAAAATTTATTAGGAACACATTTTATGAAAATTAAATTTATTTTAAATAAATTTATTAATAATAATATTTTAATTAAATATTTCTTGTTTACAAAAATTCCAACACTTAATTAATAATATTCACTTTCATTTATAAGGTGCCTAAATATTATTTATACTTCAATGGGTGAGGTTACTATTCATAAAGGTCATATAAATATTCAAAATGTTACATTACTATACATATGGGTAACATTACTATTCATAAGGTTAAGTTAATATTCATCAAAAAAATTAAGTTGATCTTATCAGGCTATAAATATCTTACTGATCGCAACCGTGTATGTCTGTCTTTCAAAATTTAAATCACAGAAGTGGAAAAATTAAGATTAATTGTTAGGTTATAACAATGTTTTTATTTTATATAGACTTAGTTTTATGTGAATTTTGAGCTATCTAATAATTTGAAATTATTTAATAAGGTCATACCATAAAATCATGGGGTGTTATAAAAATCATCAGGTGACATACCTTAACCAAAACTTCTTACAATAGTGTGCAGACATCATCTTGGGTTATCTGCTACACAAGACAAGAAAAAACCCCATAAATCGTGGTCGATTCCAACATGATTCAGTGGAATTAATATCAAACCATTTAACAAAATTGATAATAATTAGAGCTAGACACCAAGGGAAAAATAAATAATGAAGAGGATAGAAGAATCATACCAGAAATCACCAATAAAAACACCTTGGGATAAAGGGGAGAGGATGGGAGGAAGAGGAGGGGAGGTACTGAATGAACTTCCTTCACCTCACATGAATCCTACCTAAAAAGGTGTCCAATAACTTTTAAACAAAGGTGTAAAACACCATTTATTATGTGATATAATAGTTCAATCCACAAACCACCAAGGAAAGGGGACCCCTTGGCCCTGATATTTCACACCATGAATCCCTACATTACACCACAAATAGTTTGGTACAGGTCCTCCATACAACCCAACCCCTTTGGCCCTCTTAGAACACTCTCCCAAAATCCTAATGCGTACACAGAACCTCAAAAATCATCCAAACAATCATATCCATATGCTCAATTTCACAAAACCTCATTCCAAGTCTCAGTTCTCAAAAAGAACCATCTACTAAATGAGAAATTCAAATTCCATCTTAAAACAAAGAACCAAAAATATTTTGGTCATTAAGAACTCCACACCATAATCCTTCTCATCCCTAAAATGTTTTGGTAATTATCAAATCATGTCTCCCAACCTATATAATAAATAACTTCATTGAGAACATTCAATGTTCTATCTATGAATAACCAATAGGCTTCTATTGCACAACTCTCAACACCAAACTCACCAATCACCATATTCCAAGCCACATGCTCTCTATCAATGAGAACATCAATATGGTCCTTCCACACACATATCACCTGACACACCATAGTATTTTCAAATAATCCATCTTGAGGCTCATGCAACTCCCAATCGTAAGGATCCAACTCAAAAAGGCTAATTCGGAATAATGGTGCTCCATGCCATAGAAATTTCTTACTAAAAACGGCCTTCTAGTGGTCCACTGGCACACCAATTGCATCTGAAATCAATCCCCTAACATAGTTCCACTATCATCATGTAAAAACTCAATAAAATGAAAAATCAAAATACTTATGGATGAATTTTTACAAAAACACTCAGTCACACATTTTGATGCATCCTCCAAAGAAATACCTTCATCTAACTTGAAATTTTAAACAATGACCCTCACACATATAGTCTTCTCATTCCCTAATCCACAACACAATATTTCCTTACTTCCAAGGAATTTTTTCTCAACTAGAACCATCGTAGTCATTCATCAAATGATTGAATTTCATGGACACTCACTTCAATGGTACCCCTATAGGTCCGGTAATAAAGGAATAAAGATAATGATCCATGAGTCGTACCTTCAGTATGCCCAAGGTTAGTGACTATTAACTGTGGTATAAAAATATTTGATATATAAAGAATTTCCCTCTATAAAAAAATATAGGATCAGGAGATAACATATCATTAATCAATCAACTCAATGACATAATATAAAATAAAGTAAAAAAAATCACCCTAGAATGAATGAATAATGTAATAAAATACATGGAATCTCTAAATAAATACCCAAAAGAACATTTTTATAATAGTGACACAATAATAGATGTAATGGCGCAAGATAGTATTGTCCATCATAGTCCATATAATCCTCCAAGAACCTAAAAATATTTTTTATATGCATAGGGTGAGCATACAAGTATACTCAATCGGATCACACCCAAGGTCCCCCATTCACATGTTAAAAAGGGATTACTAATGAACCCATAAGTGAACAGTAGAACCAACAGCACCTAAGCAAATCAACTAAAAAATCTCATCCTCATCATTCTTACCCAATAATGTATCCAAGCATAATAACATAATAATAATCATATTGGTAAAAAGGGTACCTCGCACCACTTTCCCACCTATTTTCTACTCTCACACCTCAATGACGTACATCCTAAATATAACATCATGTTATAATTTTTGTGTATTCCTAAATCCTATTATATTAAATTATAAATTTATTACATTAAATGGTAAAAAATTGGTTATTAGTGAAAAGTTTCATTTTTGTTAAACACGACGCGGAATCATAAAACGCCCAATTAATACTTTTTAATATTCAATTAAATATTATCTTAGCTAAAACACTAAGTAAGTATGAGTTTCTAAGGTCTATAAAGCCTAGGGGAGGAAATATTAAAAATATTAAAAATATTATTTTATACACGTGAAATTTATTCAAAATAATTGAATAATTCTAAAATGGTTCATTGTATGAGAAATTTGAGAATATTGTTATGTCTGAAATGTGGTGTTTACCCTAGGAGGGGTATAATATTTGAAATTTCCATACTTTTGGATGCCTTTTTCATGAGATAATGTTATTAAATAATATTTAATACATTATTTACTCAAAATAATTAAATATCTCACAAATTATGTGTCATATAGGAATTCTAAGACCACCAATGGGTCCAGAATGATGTTTCTACCCTAGATGGGGTATAACATTAGTTAGCATCTGGTGTTTGGATGTCTCTCTCTCAAAAAAAACTTATTTTATTTTAATTAATTAATTATTCTGATTTTTAATTAATAAATCATTAATATCTCTCAAACATTTCATTATTTGATAAATCTAAGACCACTGTTGGGTTCAGAACAAGTTTTTTACCATAGATATGGTATAAATTTAATGTTCAACTGATGTTTGGTGTCATTTAATGTTTATCTAAAATACATAATTTTAATTAATTAAGAAAAAACGTTTTTGTCATCTTTTCATCTTCTTTCCTACCAGTAACCTCCATTTTTTACTAGGGGACCTTCCAAAAACCTTAATTTAAGACCCTTTTTGGCCATTTAAAACATGAAATGCATTAAATGGGATAAAATAATAACTCCTCTATCATGTTTTGATTGAAACGTGTATTAAAATTGGATATTCAAAATTAGGGTTATGTATATGAATAGGAATACATATTTGGGGTTTTCAAATGGCTAAACCACACAATTATTTTGTTTGATTGATCATGATGAGTCCAAAAAACCCTGGATCCACCCTTCGTATGTCAGATGAAGTATGTTGATCATATTCAGATTCCTTCAATACTGTCTTCTTCGTTGGTGTTCCTCAGTGACACACAGAACCACTTGTTTGGGTTTGTTTTTTTTTATATATTTATTTTATACCTTTTCCATTAATTCATAAATTCTAGAAAATGGGGTTTTCAATTAAAAACTAAATTAAAATGAAACCAAATTGGTCAAATGATAATTCTTAAACTGAATACGAATTATCAATAGATAATTTATAAAAAAATCATCAAATTATTATTGCATAAAATTATTGAAGATAATTTTGCACAAATTATTCATGGATAATTATAAGGTAATTATCATGTGACATGAATTATTAAAATCATCCTGGGACAATTAAGTATTTTATTAAAGGATCATTATCATAATTTTTCAAATGGTAATATCATATAATTATTAATGATAATTCCTAGATATTATCAAATGAATATTTAAATAAAATTTTTAAATGTTTTTTATCATATTATCATATGTATTATTTCAAAAGATAAATATTATGAATTTTTCTAAATATAATTCTTAAGAATTATCGAATGACAATTTACACTAATTATGAGAGATCAATTGCATGTAAATATCAAATATAGTTATTCTTATGGATAATATTATGTGTGAATGAGGTGGTCTAGAACTGTAATTTTAGAATTATCATAGAAAGAGAATATATTATTGCACGTAATATTTTAATCAATATTTTGAAATTATCTATGAGAGAGAAAATGTTATCACATGTAATATTTTATTTCCTTGTGAAATAAAATAGATGTTTTTCTTCTAGGAACCCTTGATGAACACTGAACATTGATGTGTCGATGATTATGATAATAATGTTGTGAGGGGTGTATTGAACCACAAATAGTGGTTTATCATTGTTGATAACAACGATGACATTGACATAGCTGGTTCCATTCTGATTATCCAAATTGATTTTCCTTATAGGATTGATTTATCTCAATTGTTGATTTAAATTCAATTTCTCAAATATGCTTTCAATTAAATTGATAAAACGTGATTCCAGTGAATTTATATATTTGAAATGGTTTTGGAAAGGAAATTTGGAAAACCCTTGATTCCATTTAATTGGATGGGTTTATGGTAATTAGTAAATTTAAATTGTTTAATTTAAATTTTGGGTTTGATGGAAATGATTTCAATTAAATAGTTGAATTTAATTTTGGATATTAATTATGTAATGATGGAATTGGTTTTTAATGGATTTAAAAATGGTGAAAATGGAATAAAATGATTTTAAAGAAACCCAGTGATTTTATCTTGTAAAAAAAGGCATGTTTTCTAATAAAATATGTTTTGGTTTTTAATAGAAAGAAATTGGCACTTTTGAAAAGGAATAATGTGATTGATTGTATTTTTATGAATTCTAAAAATATTTCACCCATAATGTAAGAGTTCATGGAATATTTAGGTAGTAAGTGAGTTATTTGGATACACTCTACACTACGACAATGTTCTAAAACATACTTACACCAGGTCACTTCCCCAACTGATTGGTGACGAGTCTCCTTTGGCCTGCATCATAGGGACGTGTGTATACATATTTTTCTGACTTCACATAGAGATTTTGGAATCCTATAGATGGTTAATACTATCATACATTTTGTAAGATGATCATGTTTCTCGCTTGTTTATTTATATTTGAGATATAAATGTATGTGAATGTTTTCAATCTACTTCACATTTCTGATGATTTCATATAAAAAAATTTATGTAACCCTTTTTAGTTAAGCCATTGTTTTAAAAATATTCCACCATTTTTAAAGACTTTTCTTGAATTATTTTTCCATCATTTGAACTGTATAGCATGATTTGTTTAATTATGCTTTAAAATGTCAAAATTATTTATCTTTAATATTGAAAGAATTCCTTTGGTTAATCAATTGTTGGAATTTGTTATGGAATCTCTGGTGAGACCCTACTTGTATTTTTAGCTCACACCTTACTTTTTCCTTTGGATGTTTGTAAACTTTCACCATCCAAGTCCGAGCATGGGGAAAGGATCTCTTGGAGGTGGATCCAGCTATTGAGTGTTGGGCTTGGCGAGTTTTGTTCCTTGGGACCTTGGGTTGTTTTCCCTATTTTAGTTCTTTTTTACATTTTCCATGGTCTGGTTTACCCTTTTTTGACTTCTAGTACATTACTCCGAGTGGATTTGTTTTGTTATGCATACTGTTTGGTTTCTTTTCTTCCACATTGTTGGTGGAAAATTTGTGCCCACTTTCATGTTGTGTGATTCCAGGTGCTAGTCATCGACCCATGGGGATCGGGAATGCCCTTCGGGCTATGTCAGGGTCTGCTCAGTTATAGGTTTTCCAGGTTACCTGGGTTGGTTCATGACAAAATGGTATCAAATGGAGGTTAATAATCTTTCCTTGATTACAGTATGAATTTGAGTATTCTTGACGATTCTTATTAGGTAGTTGCGATTAAGTGTCTGCCCATCTCTCACCATAATGAACCTTAAGTCCCCAGGGGTAGTTAGGGAAATAATTATTTTGGATTAGTTCTATTAGTTTCCCTATTTTGATTTGGATATAGTGAAATCCAAATCATGTATGTTCTACCAGTAGGGATCATGTCTCCCTCGTTGTTATGTACGAGCATTATCTACTGTATTACTTTTTATCTGATGATGTTGTGTAACTTCATGCATTTGAGAAGACATGTGAATAAGATCCAGGAAGGGGATACTGTTGGAAATCAGTGAGTGAATCCTCCAATTGACCTAATCTTAGTTGAAGTGATAGTGAGCACTATCCATGTTATGGGATATGAAACGCCTCTAGTCCCCATTCAGGCTCCAACTTTGGAACCTGGGGGTGCTCTTTGAAATTTTTCCCTAGTGTTATTTCACAATAGGCCACCAGTTTTCAATGGATCCACTAATCCTAAACATGCTAAGGAATAGTTGGGCATGATAGAACTTATGTTTTAGTTTTTGTATACACTCGATGATATCAAGGTGAAGTGTGACACCTTTGTGTTGGAGGGACCAAGAAGGAGATGGTGGGACATGATAGTGATGACAAAGAAACATGAGGGCTTAAATTGGAAGGAATTCAAGTTTATTTTCACCAAATATTTCTATCCAGATTCAATGGTGTTGAAAAAATCTATAGAGTTATTCAAGAGTGAGCAAGCTAAAAGAACTATGGCTCCTGCAGACGTTTGGGGGACTTGTAGATGTTCGGTCACAACTTTCCCACTCCACACAGTGGCTTGAGATCATCAACACATTCAAAAACTATGGTGAAATAAAATTTTTCACATACAAAAGGGTTTCACCCACAGGCATCCAGAACGAAGCTTCTTCAGGTAGTGGAAGAGTCTCCAGAGGAACTAGATATCGGTCCAATGATCATGAGTGGTACCATTACTATAGCTTTTTCATAGCGACTAATTTTTTGATACGAGTACATATCACTTGTTTATTTCAATCCATGTTGTTAACATACTTAACCATCCTATGGATCTTTTATCTTGTGAAATGGAAATTACTATACCCCTCAGTATAAAGAGAGAGTAGGGTATATGTAATCCCTCTTATGTCTTCTCTCTATCAGTTGTCAAAATTTCTTGAAGTTTTTTTGGTACTAAACATGAAATCCATTAACTTCATATTTGGGGTGGATTGGCTCGTTACCAATAAACTGTCGATTGATTTTTATCTTATATGGGTTTATATTATTACACCCAGTGGTGTTCCTCTTGTCCTTCAAGAAAAATGTGACCCAAGGTCGAGTAGATATGAACCTTCTTATCTAGATTTGGGGAAAGTTATATCAGTTTTTAAATTTGATCTGGAGTGAGATTCAATGATTGGTGATATCCATCCAGTTATCATTGATTTTCCCAACATTTTTCCTTCTGACTTCTTTGGTTTTCTACCAGTAAGGGAGGTTGATTTTTGTATTGACTTAATGTTTGGTACTCAACTATTTTCTTTTCCATCTTACCAAATGGCTCTAGTTGAACTGAAATAATTATAGTTGGACGATCTTCTTGAGAAAGACTTTATCCACCCTAGTGTGTCATTTTGGGTGGCACCGGTTATATCTACCATGAAATCATATGGTTCTCTAGAATCTTCTATTCTTGAGATGATTCTTTAGGAATAGAATCTTGTTGAAAAATTTCGTAAGAATTAGATACTCTCTTTATAGTGGGAAGACTGATGCCCAATGGTCATTCTCTAAAGATGGTGTTCGGTGTTACTGAACCAATTATATTTCACCATTAGCAATAAAGAAGTCTATAATAATGGATTTCCATAATTTCCAATGGGTTATTCACACAGGAAGAACTAATATGTTCTACAACATGAGAAGCAGTTTCGGTGACCATGTATTCTTGAAGGCTTCACCCCAGTTGGTTCATCGACAGCCTGGGAGGCAAGGTAAGCATGCTCCTCATTTTGTGGGACCTTTATAGTTTGTTGATATGGTGGGGAAATTCGCTTACTATTTAGCACTACCACCATAGCGGACATCAATACATGATGTGTTCCATGTATCACAGCTACGAAAGTATCTCTCTGATCCATCTCACGTTTTGAGCTGGAGAGATATTGAGATTGAACCTAATTTATTTGTGACTAAATGACGAGTTAGGTTTTTTGATTCTGAGACCAAGGTACTTCATGGGAGTATGATACATCTGGTCCATGTGACATGGAAGCGTGGTTCTAATTCTCATCAGATGCGAGAGAGGGAAATACTAATGATAGAACAGTGGCCTTATCTTTTTGACATGGAAGATTCTGCACAGGCATTCTGGGAAAAGAAAGTTCCTACGGTGGGGAGGTTGTAACATACAATTACTATTTTTTGGGTATTCTTAAATCCTCTTATGTTAAATTATTAATTTCTTACTTTAAATGGGAAAAATGGTTTATTAGTGAAAGGTTGTGTTTTTTGTTAAACATGACACAGAATAGTAAAACGATCAATAAATACTCTGGAATATTTAACTAAATATTTTCTAAGTTAAAACACTGATTAATTATGAGTTTTCAATGTCTGAAAATCATTAGGGACGACGGAGTAAAAATATTAAATATATTATTTTAAAAACGGAAATTTTTTTTAAATTATTGAATAACTCTAAAATGTTTCATCGTATGAGAAATTAGAGCATATATTTATGTCTGAAAAGTGGTTTTTACCCTAGTAGGGGTATAACATTTGAAGGCATCAGAATTTTCGATGCCTCACTCGTGAGATAATGTTATTAAATAAAATTTAATATATTATTCATTAAAAATAATTAAATATCTCTTAAATGATGTGTCGTATTAAAAATATAATACAACCAATGGGTCTAAAATGATTTTTTTACCCTAGACAGGGTATAAGATTTGTTAGCATCGGTTGTTTGGACGCCTCACTCACAAACAAAAACTTATTTTATTTTAATTAATTAATTATTCAATTTTTAATTAATAAATCATTAATATCTCTCAAACGGTTCATCATTTGAGAAATTTGGGACCACCGTTGGATCCAGAATGAGGTTTTTACCTTAGACAAGGTATAAATTTATTATGAAATAGTTTTTTTGTGTCATTTAATTTTTATTTTAAATAATTACTTTTAATTAATTAAATAATTATCACATTTTCATCTTCTCCCCCATCGGTATCCTCCATTTTTTAATCAGGGGTCCTTCCAAAAACCTTTATTTGAGACCCTTTTGGACCGTTTAAAACTTTGAATGCATTAAATGGGATGAACTAATAACTCCTTCATCAAGTTTACATTAAACACATATTAAAAAAAGATATTGAAATTCAAGGCTTAGTATATGCATAGGAATACATATTTCAGTTTCTAAAATGGATAAACCACACGGTTAATTTGGTTTATCAATCATGTTGATTCCAACAAACCACAGATCCACCCATCACGTGTTAGATAAAGTCTGTTGATCAAATTCATATTACTTTTAATGTGTCTCCTTCTTCAGTATTCCTCAGTGATGCGCAGAACCACTTTTTTGGGTTTGTTTTTTTATTTTTGACTCACATATTTATTTTATACATGTTCCATTATTTCATAAATTCAGATAAATGGAATTTTTTAATAAAAAAATTAAAATGAAAACAAATTGGTCAAAGGATAATTCTTCAACAGATTACGAATTAATAATAGAAAATTTATCAAAAAAAATCAACAAATTATAATTGCATTAAATTATTGAATATAATTTTTCATAAATTATTAATGGATAATTATACGGTAATTATCACATGACATGAATTATTGAAATTATCATGGATAATTAATTTTTATCAAAGGATAATTGACATAATTTTTCAAATAGTAATATCATAGAATTATTAATGATAATTCCACGAGATTATCAATTGACTTCTTAAATAAAATTATCAAATGTGGTATATCATATTATCATATGTAATATTTCAAAAGATAAATATTATGAATTTATCAAAAGATAATTGTTATGAATTATCGAATGAGAATTGCAATGAATTGTCAAAGAACAATAGCACGGAAATATCAAAGATAATTATTATTATGGAGAATATTATGTGTGAATGTGATTGCCTAGAATGGTAATTTAGTAATTATCATTTTAATAGAATATATTATAGCACGTAATATTTTAATCGATATTTTGAAATTATCCATGAGAGAAAAAATGTTATCACATGTAATATTATATTTCCTTGTGAAATAAAATAGATGTTTTGGTTTTAGGTACCCTTGATGAACACCTACCATTGATGCATCGATGCATGTGATAATAAGGTTTTGATGGGTGTATTGAACCACATAGAGTGGCTTATCATTGTCACTAAAAATGAGGACCTTGAGGTAGGTGGTTCCATTCTGATTAGCCAAATTGATTATCCGTGTATAGCTTGATTTATCTCAATTGTTGATTTAAATTCAATTTCTCAAATATGATTTCAATTAAATTGATAAAAATATGATTCTATTGAATCGAGATATTTGAAATTGTTTTGGCATGGAAATTTGGAAAATCCTTGATTGCATTGGATTGAATGTGTTTATGGTAATTATTTGATTTAAATTTTTTAATTTAAATTGTGGATTTTATGAAAATTATTTCAATTAAATTTTAGAATTTAATTATAGAAATAATTTGTGTAATGATGGAATTGGTTTTGAATGGATTTGAAACTAGTGGAAATGTCTTAAAATGAATTGATAGAAACCAAGTGGTTCTATCTTTTAAAAAAGGCATGTTTTTTGAATAAAACCTGTTTTGGTTTTAAATGGAAAGGAATTGGAACTTTTGAAATGGAAGAATTGGATTGGTCATATTTTTAAGAATTCTTAAAATAGTTCACCCATAATGTATGAGAGCATGAAAGAATTAGGTAGTTATTGAGTTATTTTGACACACTCTACGCCACGACAACATTCTAAAACATACATTTGGTGTGTCACATTCCAGATGGGTTGGTGACGAGTTTCCTTTGTCCAATGTCATAGGGATGTGTGTATACATATTTTGTAGAGTTCACATACAGAGTGTGGAATCCTATCACTGGTTAATACTATCATACCTTTTGTAATATGACCATGTCTCTCTCTTGTTTATTTATATTTGAGATATAAATGCATTCCACTGCTTTTGAACTACTTTTCATCCCTGCTGATTTTACAAAAAAAAATTTATGTAACTCTTTTTATTTAAGCCATTTATTTATAAATATTACATTATTTGTAAATCATTTTCTTAAAATATTTTTCCATCATTTGAATTGTATACCTTAATTTGTTTAATTATTAATTAAAATGTCAAAAATGTGTATCTTTAATATTGTAAACATACCTTTGGTTAATCAATTATTGGAATCTGTTATGGAATCCATGGTGACACACTATTGGGCTTTTTATCTCACACCCTACTTTTTCCATTAGGTGTTTGAATAATTTCATCTTCCAGGTCCAAATAAGGTAAAAGGATCTCTAGGAGGTGGATCTAGCTGTTGATTGTTGGTCGTGGTGAGTTGTGTTCCTTGGGACCTTGGGTTGTTTTCCCTATTTTAGTACTTTGGTCGTAGTTCATTGGGCTGGTTTATGCCTTGTTGACTTCAAGTACATTAATCCCAACAGAGTTTCTTTTGTTATGGATATTGTCTGGTTTCTTTTCATCCACATTGTTGGTGGAAAAATCGTTCCCACTTGCTTGTTGTGTGGGTCCAGGTGATAGTCGCCGACCTATGGTGATCGAGAATGCCCTTCATGTGATTTCTAGGTTGTCTAGGTTATCAGGTTACCAGGGTACCCTGGTGGGTTCGTGAAACTACTACTCCCACCTCTTTTGAACATAACAACTCTCCCTAAGAAACATAGTCTATCTTGTCATATCTCACCTGAATTCACCTAGTAAATCATGTCACATCTTGCTCAAAGACCCCTCGGTCACATCCACAGTCATAACCAGAGTATTAGGGTATCATGAATATGAAGGACATCAACCTCATTCCCTCATACTATCATGAAATAACCTCACTATATCCACCTCATCCTCTCATAAACAATCACCACTAGTGCACTTTTGAATTCTATCCATCACAGTCCATGCATATCAAACTCTCTTGTAAGAGAGAGTGGGGAAGAGAGTATAGCCATCCATCCAGCCTCACCATTGGGATGTTAAGAAAAACACCCCAAAATATTTGGATTCTAGAAAATGGTGCTCAATAAATATGGGGTGCATATATAAATCATAAGGAATATACAAAGTTTATATATATACCCACACATAATACAAACCTTTGGGTTTATAACAATAGTATTGTTCCAATACACAACATCATCACTAAATCACATAACCTCCACCACATTTACTACCACCAATAAATGAAT
Organism: Viscum album; assembly: GCA_963277665.1. NCBI lineage: Eukaryota > Viridiplantae > Streptophyta > Magnoliopsida > Santalales > Viscaceae > Viscum > Viscum album. The sequence goes on along the minus strand of OY728120.1, from coordinate 2,036,861,388 downwards.
AACACCACACAAGAAAGCCACATACTACAAACCACATTCTTCTTCTCATTTCTAGTAAATCCAATTTTCTACGTTTTTACTACCAAAAAAATCATTAATTAATTTAATTCATCTCATATTAAGAAATAAATACTCTATATGAACTTAACATTCAAATTCAATGGTTCGTTAGTCATTTCAAACTATTGGGAAAAAATACCTCAATGTGTCTTCTTGGTATGTTATGGGTGTTATTGTGTTTGTTGACAAAGCCAAATGACAGTGAATGAGTATGGTTGGTGTTTTCTGATGTAGGTGTTTAAGTTAGTGTAGTTTCCAAGAGTTTTTCAAATTTTTGGAAGTCAAAATTAGGAGCTTGGTTTTTTGGAAAAGGAATATTTCTACATAATAGTGAACAATATGCATACAATGAAGTACAGTTCCTGAAATGAAAAATAGATATGTAGAACGGTTTTCCAAAGTCAAAACAGTTCGTAGGGAGGCTCGTGGTTTGTTGAAGGTGAATAGTTTGTGGAAGTAGTTCACAGGATGGCATGCGGTATGCGGAAGTCTTTCAATACACGGGATGGATGGATTTTCATTGGTGGAAATGAGGTGGGGATTTGAGAATTCTTTAAAAAAATGGTGATTTTGGTCATCTCAAAGGAAGGGAGATGGTATGTGGTCCATGTAGCGAAGAATGGTTCGTGGTAGGATTACAGTATGCGGTGAAACATATACCACATTAAAGATTTCATAAATCTTGGATTATATAATTTTTTGGATATATTTTCCTATATAAGTAGCATTAATACCATTATTACATAGAGAAATTTTCATAATAAAACATTTTTGCTCTGAGAATTTTGTTAAGTCTGAAGTTGGTTCATGGGGAAGGATTCTGTAAAGGGTGAAGCAGTTCGCGAAAGCAATTTTGTAAAATGGTGTTGGCAGAGAACTATAGTCTACAACGGAAGAATGATATTTGTGGAAGAACAGTTCTACTGTATAAGGAATTCTATAGAAATGGAAGTGGTACGTGGAAGCGGTAAGTGGAAGAGGAATGCTGAAATAGTACGCTGGAGTGGTTCGCAGAGGTGGTACACGGTGACAGAAGCAGAGGCGGTTCATGGAATAGGTGGTACAAAAATCATATGCACTATATAGTTTTTGGAAGAGCAAGGTAGTTTGCAAAGTGATTTGAAAAGTATGAAAATTCACTAAAACAGTTCACGAAAGTAATTTCTTCTAACTAATAGTATGTGGAAATGTGTATTTCATCTATGGGTGAAAAAGGGACTTCAATAGAGCATTTACCTATAGTTGAGGATGTGTGACTTAATGAAAATTAAGGGACCTATAGGTCCATAAACTTTGAGTGGATCCATTCCAAGAGTAGCGAGCAAAGGAAGAGGAAGATTGTGATGATTTACACTGGCAGTGAACCAAAGAGAGAGACCTAGGGAGTGACCCTTGGGAATGTAGTGAGCATACCCTAAATCTTGTAAAGGTAGTAAGCCTAGGAATAAAAGTGATATACCCCAAACCTTGTAATTGGAAGTGATACTTACTGGATTCGGTACATCAACACATCTCTATTGTATGCTCCTTGAATGTATCATAGTCAGGGTGAACCATGTAAAATTGTGGTGTTCTCTGCATGAATTCATTTCCATTCATATATTTCTTTTGGATAAAAAATAAGTGTGTTTTGATTAACATTGAAACAAGATTTGAAGGGTTATTAGTTTTAGTTTTTCATACCCTGATTCACCCCCCCCCCCCTCAGGGTATTTGACCTAGTGGACCTAACCCAAACCATGTCGTTTCAATTCGTAAATTACCTTTAATTGCATTACTAGCTGGGAAACTATCACAACACACCACATAACAACAACCGTTCTCTTTATTCCAATAATCCCTCACATTTCCACTATTTCAAAACCATATCCACATATTCTCCACAATCACCTGATACTATGCCCACATCTCATCACATCCACCCCACACATCACCACCACACATCATAATCACACATCTCCTCTACACAACTTATTTCAAATCACTCTAGGGGATTTCATCACATTCAACTTTACTTTTAAAGGGTAATCTAAAATAAACTAGAGTGTCCATATAAAACCAATTTATTAGTCAAATATAAGTGATTTCACGCTTTCATTCAATTAGATATTGACCAATAACACTATAGGGTTTCCAAAAAATCATTTTTTAGAAAAAAAAAGTCTCTTAAGAGCCATGATTTATAGTGGTACATCTAGCATGCATAATTTCAAAGACCAAAATATCAAAATATATTAAACATGTGATTTCATTCACCTTACACTTAATTTTAAATTAAACCAACTATTAATATTTATTAAGATAATGCATATTGTATTCCCAAAGATATACAAGTTCATGATCCCTCCCACATGGAAAACTGGAAGAGAGATGAAGGATCCCCCACCTCAAAAAAGATTTATGATCTGTTGCATAAGGTTGAAATAAGAAGAGATAACCGTTGAGAACCACAATGAAGGAAGACACATTAGCCTAGAAAACAGTATCCCAAATCACTCACTTATCAAAAAAACATCCAAACCTATGATTCTATTGACATAAACCTCCCCCAAATGAAGAATAGGGAAAAAATAGGGGGTGAAAATAAGGAAACATACCTAAAACCACCACGTATCAATCTCCCAAGTATGAGGTTGAAAAACAAAGATTAAAGCCTAAAATTCCTCCTGGGGACACACTTAGTTCACCCAAGAAAAGTGATAAAATATGGAAAAGTGATAGGATTTTAGGGGATCTTGGTTTTTATACCTAGTATACAAAACACAACAACATGGTGTAGCCTATAGCAACAAGAAGCAGAATTTATGAAAAGGAACCTAACAATTGTGCAATGTAAGAGACCATTCAATAGTGATGTTTTTTAAAGGTTTATATACGATCCTAAAAATATCCATGCTACATATATAGAAAATTAGGGAAAGTACCATGATGCAGTCAAGGAAAAAATGCAGTAGAACTCCAAAAAACATGAATAGGGCTACACCTCTACCCAATTCCCTGGCACAACTACCCTAAAATCGACAGAACCACCAAAATAATCCATAGGACTCTACACCAAAACCAGTGCCTCCAATATATATATATATATATATATATAATCCAAAATTTCTAGTAACACCAAACTCCTTATATAAGGCTCTGCACTGCAACTGACCTACCCACATTGTAGAACCCAAAGGCTCGTGTTTCAGCCATTCGACATGGCACAGCCATGGAAAAAATTGAATAACCTTGCAAAATAGCTCCTCTTAGACATTACAACATATCTAGGCTCTCTAGTCCATAGCTTATCTCCCCTATAGTTGAAAGGAATTGTCTTGGGTGCCCTCAAATGATTAATGGTTTTTGGGGTACATGGGTGCAGCAGACTGGTTGACCATGGTCATCTCTCAAGGAAGAAGTAAATTAAAAAAAATTTGTAAAGGTATTATAAAAAAATAAAAGATAATAAAAACACTACTAGAAAGGATGGGGTTTTTTTATTGTTTATAAAACTAGAAGAAGTTTTCTGGAAGATGATTTTAGTTTTTGGTTTTTAATTTTTAAATGTAGTTCGATTAAAAAGATGCAACAAGAAGATGTTTTTTAGAAAAAAAATTAAAAGGCATCATTGATCTAACTCTACCTCTTCAATCAGTTATTTATCATTATAATTTAAATTAACATTAACTTAATTATGATCCCTTTATTTTTTAAATCCCAAACCCTATGATAATTAACTTTTCCACAAGGATGATGTGAATTTAACCCAAGGCTAACTTTGGAACATGCAATCGCTGCACCCTGCTTTGATTAATGTTCTGAGGTTATCATATGGTCAGTGGTAAATTAAGGCACATTTCCTCTCTATAAATTATAATTAATTGAGTTTAGAGATTATATTTGAACACTAAAAATTGATCCCATATGGTTTTTTATTATCGATTAAGTTTGCACTCTCATAATTTACACAAAATCTCATCCTCGCGTGTTTTTTTGTTAATTGTTCAATTGTTTCTTAGATTCAATTAAATTAAAAATTCAATTAATTGATAATATTATGTGAATTATAGTATATCATTGATTCAAAATAAATGAATGAATAAGTATAGAGGTCGATTGATTACTAAAAAACTACTCTTATATGGGCGGTGTAGTCATTGTAGAAACGTTATGCAAGTGAAAAGTTTCGATAGTGTATAACACAATCCTGTTTCTAATCATGAATTACATCCAAAAGAGGAAAATTAACAGAATATGAAAATTTAAAATAATAAAACATGTGGAAGAGAAACTAAAATCTATTGAAATCACAACAACATTACAACAAAGAGGAGGAAAAGAAGATCATTTTGGAAGAGATCCTAACTTGGTAGCCTCCATCCACCAATTGTGAATTTAAATGGTGTAGAACCAATTCTCATATGCTACCAATCTACTAATTCACGTCCCAACCCCTCCAAATGATAGAAATGTTAATTTATAGATTGGAGGGGAGTCTATGTTTTATGAGGTTTCATGTGTGAATGGGGAATCTCAACCAAATATTTTAATCCATATTTCACCACCCATTTGACCTACAAAACGCATTAACCAACTATTCTTCCAGAATAAGGATTTTTGAATAATTTATTTGGAGATATCCTATTAAAATTTGGGCCTAATACAAGCTCGTATGAAGAAGTTATGGTCCAAATATAGAACCAATATCCAATCTGGACGGTCCAGCCCACATTTGACTTCGTGGTCCATTTAGTCCAAACAAATGTACATTTTAGCATTAATGTCCTGAACAAAAGTTGTATCCCATTAAGTCAAGAAACACAGTTACCAAATTTAATGTTCAAATAAAAAATATTAAAATATTTATCTTTGAAATACTACAGTGTACTATAAAGGGTAAAACTGGTATTTCCATCAAATTTTCAAATGAATGATATAATCCCATATATTTTATAAATAAACATATTTAACACTATGTGAGGAAAATTTAACAATTATTATTAATAAAATATTCAATAAAAATGTGTTTTATCAACTCCCCCACACTTAAACTTTTTCACTCCAGGGAAAAACCTCATATCAGGTATTCGAAAAAAATTGTTACAAGATATGCATATTAATATTTCTCAATACACAGTGCAAATATAGTCAAAGTAAAAATTTCATCAAGAGTAAATATCAATATATTTTAAATTCATTGTCTCATAAATTGGTTCAAAACCAAATCCAGTGAGATTCATAACACTAATCATAGTGAAACAAGTCATGGGTCTACCATGCCACTAATTCTCCACATGTGTGTGTGCCAACCATTACAAGATTTTCTCTCCACCCTTTATCTAGTATATTCAGGTCAATAAAATCTTTTCTTCTTACCTGATTCTATTCCACTGAACCTGTTTAACATCCTTTGCAATCAAATTCCAAAACCCACTCATTTATGCATTCCCAAAAGTCAAAACATGAGATCCCGACCTAAATATCTCCACATGTTGTACATTTCTTCACTCCCTTAATTATTGATTTTTTTGGATTTTTTTTTGAATTTTTTAGAGGGAGTACAATAGTCAGATGTTAGGTGAAAACACATAGGTCAATCTGGTATAGTAATGGAAATGATCGAAAGAGAAACGAACGTATGGAAAGACCATTTTAGAAGTTTAAAATAATTACTTAGCTTGAATATACATTCAATTGGTTAATAGAAACTCAAAAGTCCGGATTGTGTGAAAAATTGTGTAGATAAATCCATGACACAATTTACCATGTGAAAATATCACAAATAATGATGTCAAAATCTAAAAGGTTTTATAATGACACAACCATTCATATCATCGAAGACTTCAATTTTTATAAAAGTAAACCCTTGATGATGAAATCTTACTCATGGTTATATTTCTACAAATGAATTTTGAAAATATGTATCTTCCATATATACCACATGATACTGTTACATGATATATTTGTTTCTTTTTTTATTGATTTTTTTTTTGAAAATTTTAATCAAAAACATAATAGAAAATACACATAAAACACACAAATTGAAATCCAAAATATCTACCCCAAAATGTTATCCCCTCCCCACACTTAAAATATTGCATTGTCTTCAATGTGAACCTTTTAGATGATATATGCACATGAACTGTATAATTTTGAATAGAAAAAATAATTTAAAAGTGAAAGGTTTAGGAACATTCTGATATGCTTAAGTGATGATGGGGTAATGCAAGGTGATGAAATCCACTACATCGGTAGGAAGTACCACATTGTATTTCTTAAAATGTTTCCCATTGATTAAAATGATCCTTCATGTGTCCTCTTGTGTGATCTACACTACACCATAATGAAAAACATTAGTTACAACATAAGGACCTAACCACCTGGAATGCAACTTTCCAGGCATCAGCATCAGTCATGAACTGTAGAGAAGGACTTTCTATCCAATATGAAACTCTCTTTGTTGGATCATTATATCAGGAGATGATTTTGATCATTCCCTATATAGCCTTGATTTCTCATTTGAAGACATTAGAAACCCCTCAACCTCTTGAATTTGAAACTTCCTTTGGATTCCAGCTTGGTCCAAATCCATGTTGCATTTCTTTATATCCCAATAATCCTGATGCTCAATTTCCACAGGGAGATGACACACTTTCCCAAAAAATTACGAAATGGGGACATACCAATGGGTGTCTTGTATGTTGTCCTATAAGACCAAAGTGCATCATCCAAGAACTATCTCCAATCCTTCCTATTCGGCTGCATGGTTTTCTCCAAAATTTGTTTCAACTCATGATTTGAAACCCCAACCTGACCATTTCTTTGAGGGTGGTATGGTATTTATGTTTTGTGTGTCACCCCATACTTCCAATGTAGGGAAGCCAAATTTTGATTACAAAAGTGTGTCCCTTGGTCACTAATGATTTCCTTCGGTACTCCAAACCTACAAAAAATCTATGCTTTGACAAAGTCCACAACTATATGAGAATCATCAATCCTAGTGGCCTCATCCTCCACATATTTTTACACATAATCAACAGAAACCAAAACATAATGGAAACCAAATGAACTATGAAAAGGACCCATAAAATCAATACCCCATACATCAAAAACCTCACAGAATAATATGGGTTGTTCGGGAATCTCGTGTCTCTGAGAAATATTACCAGTGTGTTGGCAACGTGGGCATGACATACAGAACTCATGAGCATCATGGAATAAAATAGGCCAATATAATCTAGAGTCCAAAAAATAACTAGCTATCCATTGGGGTCCAAAGTGTCCACCACAGGAAAGTGTATGACAGAATTGTATAACAGACTCAAACTCATGATCAGGAACACACCTCCTAATAACTTGGTCACTACACATGCGCCATAAGTAGGGATAATCCCACACATAAAATATAGACTCACTCTTTAACTTTTGGACTTGATGTTTCTTTAAATTTGTAGTAACTTCATATGCAACAAGGTAGTTCACTAAATCAGTATTCCAAGGATGCATACCTGATATGTAATAAAAATTATCCTTACGGAAAGTTTCTCGAAGTTGTACCTGGTCCAAGTGTTATCCTCTACTGTGTGAGTATTCCTACTCATGTGGTCCGCCACTAGGTTTTCTGACCCATTCATTTTAATTATCGCAATTTAAAATTCCTAAGGAAATAGCATCCATAAAATTAGTCTGGTATTTGTATCCGTCTTCTTTAATAGCTACCTCAGAGCTTCATGGTCAGAAAAAATAACTACTTTAGAGCCCAATAAAAATGAATGGGATTTATCTAAAGAAAATATAACAACAAGAAACTCCTTTTATATGGTTGTGTAATTTTATTAGGCTGAATCCAATGTCCTCAATGCATAGTCAAGAACATGTGATTGTCCCTCCACCCTCTAAGATAATATAGCTCCGACCACAATGTTAGAGGCATCACACATAATCTCAGAAGTAATCTCCCACAGTGGGGGATGTATGATCAGTAAAGTGGTTAGAAACTTCTTTAGCTCATCAAAGGAAGTCCTCCAAGAATCATCAAACACAAAATCATAATACTTTTTAAGTAATTGTGACATCAGAAGAGAAATATTACTAAAATATTTGATGAAGCACTGATAAAATCATGCATTCCCTGGGAAAGATCTAAAATCACGGACACATGAAGGATAGGGTAAGGATGAAATGATTTCTCCCTTAGATAAATAAACCTACATCCCATGTTTTGACACTACATTCCCTAAGTCAATACCATGCTCTACCATGAAATGACACTTTTCAATGTTTAAGACCACATTCTCTTCAAAACAAAAATTCACAACCTTTCCAAAACTAGAGATACAATCATCAAATGAAGACCCATACACTGTAAAATCATCCATAAATACCTCCGTGCAGGACTCAGAGAAATCTTAAAAAATACTCACCATGCATCTCTAGAAGGTACATGGGGAATTGGAAAGTCCAAAGGGCATCCTTCGGTAGGAAAACGTACCGAATGGAAAAGTGAATGTCATATTAACCTGATCTTTTGAAGCTATATGAACATGAAAATATCCAAAAAAAATCCTTCCAAGAAATAGTAGTGTGTTTTCCCAACTAGTCTCTCAAGCATCTGATCAATAAATGGGAGGGGGAAATGGTCCTTGCGAGTGGATTGATTTAGTTTCCTATAAAAAATACACACATGCCAACTGTTTTTCACCCACATTAGAACTAACACCTCTTTATCATTTTTAACAACAATAACACCACTTTTCATAGGAACAACCTAAATAGGACTCACCCACTGAGAATCTGAAATGGGATAGATTATACCTTCCTCGAGCAATTTTTCATTTTCTTTTTAAAAAAAATCTAGAAGGGCTGGATTGAGTCTCCTTTGTGGCTGCCTAACCGATTTATCCCCATCCTCCAAAATAATCCTATTCATGAAAATGGAGGGGCTAATACTTGATATGTCATCCTAGGTCCGCCCAATTTCCTTAATGTTCACCCTCAAATGATTCAAAAAAAATTTCACATTTAAACGGTGATTGTTAACAATGATAACAGATAATTTATCACCACTTAAAAAGTATGATTATTTGATATTGGGTGGAAATGTATTGAGTTCCAATATAGGGGTAGATGTATGGTGGATAAATTGAAGGAACTGAAATATGTGTACAATGAACATCAGTATTAGGATACACATCATCAAAATTAGAGAACAAAGCTTCAAATTCATTAGCATACTCAATAGCTAGGTCATAATTAGAGGTCACATGATCAAAATAAAAATATGAATCCATTTAAAAATAAAATCTAAAAGATTATTGTGTGTTATAAACAGGTGAGGAAGTAAACTTATACATAAAACTCTATCCAATACTCATAATCTCCCTAATCATAGGCTATTAAAATTCCAGGGGTTTTTTATTTTGTTGTTGAAAATTTGAGATAACAAATGTAGAATGGTCCTATAATGGGTACTTCAAGGAGTCCATAACATTAAATATCACAACTTCATCCCCAAACTCCATGTAATGTGTACCATTATGGAAATTTATGATTGTTTTTTCAGTTTTGAGGAATGGTCTACCTAAGATAATGGGAGCATGAGAACTTACTTGATAATCATCCATGTTAAGCACATAGAAATCTACTGGAAAGATCATGTCTCTTACCTATAAAAGTGCATCCTCAAGGATTCCCACGTGATATGTTGTAGTTCTATTCTCCAACTACACCACTATTCTCTTCGATTTCAACTCCCCAACCTATAAATAAGAGAATATAGAGTAAGGCATTACATTTATGGAAGATCCTAAATCACAAAGAGCATCATAAAAGTGTAACTCCCCTATGGTTCAAGGGATGGTTAATGTCCCTAGAACCTTGCACTTTGTTGGCATTTCTAGAGTTGGTGTAATGAGTTCTGACACACTCTTTCCAAGATTGACCCTCTAATTTACCTTTATCCCTCTTCGATTGGTACAAATTTCTTTTAGGAATTTCACATACCTTGGGATTTTATTAATGGCTTCAAGTAGAGGGATGTTGATCTCTACACACTTTAATGTATCAAAAAATTCATTTTTCATCGCAACATCAACCATATTATTGGTTTGTAAAACCCTATTTAGGATGGGAATGGGTTTATGAGGAACATCATTAATCTTTTTCTTACCTTTATCTTTCTCCTTGGGTTTCTCATTAGCTGGTTTCGAATGGGGACTTTCTATAGTTGAGGTGAATCATAGTTGAATGATAGGTATAGATATATTAGTTGTTTGCTTCTCACTTATCAAGGTGATGGCACTGACATTCCCCTTCAGATTTTCAGTAGGTTGGAATGATAGATTTCCATAATTCTAACTTACTAATTCATGGAGGGCAATGGCAATCTGGCTCATTTCAGTCTTTAACTCCCTTAACTCAGAACCATGACTCTTCAGATCATTCTGTTGATTAAGAAAAATTTTCTTCAAAAGATCATCAGTGTCAGAATCTGCCTTGGTTTGGGGATTCCCTTGTTGTTGACTCATAGATGTTTGAGCTTCAAATTGCCTTTGGTGTTGTTAGAGACCTTGTTGGTATGGTGGAGGCTTCTGGATATTTTGTTAAAAGGGGGGCCTTTGTTGTTGTCTAGAGCAATACCTCATGTCCGATTGATCCTTCCATCCTCAATTGTATGTTTTAGAAAATGAATCAAGCTTCTTTTTGGGATATGGTTGTTGCTATGGTAGATATGGTCTCCCAAGAAACACTACTGCACAATCTTCTGTTTCTTGTAGTTGGGGGAAAAAGTCAGTTGGGTGGATTGTCTTAGTCCAAATTCCACAAGGCCTTGAAGGAGACGGTTGGGATGTCTTTTGAGCCAATAAAATCTTACTCACCATAGTGGTCAATTCATCCATCTTGGTATCAATTAAATGATTATTAAGAGACGAAATACTTACCATATGTACTCCCCTGACATGCAGTGTACCTCGATCACAAACTTTTTGGGAGTTTTGGGCCATTTTTTCAATCAATGCATGTGTAACTACTGGTGTATTTTCTGCCAATTCTCCTCCAGCCGTAGCACCCACCATTCTTCTCTCCATAGGTTTGATTCCTTCATAGACGTATTGGATGAGGATTTTCTCACTGATTTGGTGATGTGGGAAGCTTGCACACAACTTCTTGAATCTCTCCTAGTACTCATACATTGACTCACATTGGGCTTGATTGATCCCCAATATCTCTTTTAGAATTGATAGGGTCCTTGATACTAGAAAAAATCTCTACAATAAAAGATGTTTCAAATCATTCCAACTAGTTTCATATTCAGGTTGTAAATAATGCATCCAATCTATTAAATCTCCATCAAGTGAGAATGGGAATGATCTTAGTTTGATTTGATCTTCATAATCATTTCTTGGTTTTATTTTTGAGCAAACAAACTTAAATTCTTTCAAATGTTTATTTAGATCCTCACCAGATAATCCATGAAACTTTGTAAGAAGAGGAATTAACCCAGATTTCAGTTCAAAGTCTGATTCAAGATTTGGGTATGCAATGAAATTTGGTTGATAGTTAATATCAGGTGAAACCAATTCAAGAATGTTTCTATTAAGTTAATTTCAATTATTTTTAGCTATTGGTTCTTGTTTTATGTTTTAATTTGAATTTCGTCCAATTTCAATGTTCTGGGAGTGGATGAATTCTCCAACTAGTTCAATGTTAAAACTTCACGTAGACTGAGAATGTTTGATTCGAGCCCGAAGTCTACGTTCAATCTCTGGATCAAGAACTAAGATATCTTATGGATTATTTTTTGTCATAAATCATATAAAAATAAAAAGAAGTAAAGTTGACCAAAATAAAAATTATAAGTTTGAAGTGATGGTCCAAAAATAAGAAGAAGAAAATAAAAGATAAAAAAATTGGATTGGGTAAAGAATGAAGAAAGAAGATAAGAAGAGAATACAATGTAAAATAAAATAAATGCCTCAAAATGGTTGAAATAATTACATTACTCCCCGGAATTGGTTCCAATTTTAAAGGCACTATCGTGGGTGCACTCAAATGATTAATGGTCTTTGGGGTACTTGGGTGTAGTTGAATGGCTGACCAAGGTCGTCTCTCAAAGGAGAAATTAAATTAAAACAACTTCTTAAAGGTATTATAAAAAAAATAAAAGAGAATAAAAACACTACTTGAAATGATGAGAATTTTTTTATCATTTATAAAACTAGAAGAAGTTTTCTAGAATAGTATTTCTTTTTTTGTTTTTAATTTTCAAATGAAGTTCGATTAAAAAGACGCAACAAGAAGATATTTTTTCGAAAATATTTTATAAGGCGTAATCGATCTAACTCTACCTATTCAATAAATTATTTATCATTATCAATTCAATTAACATTCTATTACTTATGTTCCCTTAATTTTTTAAATCCCATTCCCTATGAGAATTAACTTTACCACAAAGATGAAGTGAATTTAACCCTAAGCTAACTTCGAAACATGTAATCGCAGCACCCAACTTTGATTAATGTTCTATAGTTAGATTATGGTTAGTTTTAAATTATGGAACATTTACTCTTTGTAAATTATAATTAATTGAGTTTAGGGATTATATTTGAACACTACATATTGATCCTATATGGATTGGTATTATCGATTATGTTCACGCTCTCACAATTTACACAAAATCTCATCCTCATGTGTTTTTGTGTTAATTGTTCAATTGATTTTGTATTTGCAATTAAATTAAACAATTAATTAATGGATCATATTATTTGAATTATAGTATATCAATGATTCAAAATAAATTAATGAATAAGGATAGAGTTCGATCGATTGCTAAAAAAACTACTCTTCCATGGGCGATGTAGTCATCATAGAAACATTATGCAAGTGAGATGGTTTGGAAAGGGTTAAACCCAATCTTGTTTCTACTCTTGAGTTTCATATTAAATTGAAAATAATTGAATAAGTGGAAGAGAAACTAAGAGTTTATTGAATTCACAACAATATTAAAACAAAGAATACGAAAAGAAAAGCATTCTCGAGTAGATCCTATCTTGGTAGCTTTCCTCATTCAATTGTGAATTGAAATGGTGTAGAACCACTTCTCCTATACTCCCAATATCCTAATGCGCATACCAAACCATCTAAATGATAAAAATTCAAATTTATGGAGTGTAGGGGAGCATAGGATTAAAGATGTTTAAGTGTGAATGGGTAATCTCGGCCAAATATTTTAATCTGACTTTCACTACACATTTGACCTCCAAAACGCATGAACAAGCTATTATTCTAGAATAATGATTTGTGCATAATTTAGTTGTAGAGATCCTCTCAAATGTGGGGCCCAATATAAGCTCGGATGAAGAAGTTATAGCCCAAATACAGAACCAATATCCAATCTATCGGGTCCAGCCCACATTTGACTTCACGGTCCATTTAGTCCAACCAAATGTACATTTTTGCTCCAATGTTATGAATAAAAGTTGTATCCCATTAAGTCAGTAACACAAATACAAAATTTCAAGTTCAAATAATAAATATTAAAATATTTGTCTTTGAAATAATACAGTGAACTATAAAGGGTAAAACTATTATTTCAATCAAATTTTCTAATGAATGATCTAATCCCAAATATTTTATAAATAAACATATTTAACCCAATGTGAGGAAATTTTGTCATTTATTATCTATAAAATATTCAAAAAATGTGTTTTATCAAGAGTGAAACCTATGATTCCATACCATAGAATCCTAATCAACTTTATTTTCTAGTTGTAACCTTCTTTTCCCTTCAACTACCCTAGAACCTCCTCTCGAAACCTCCATTACTAGAATTCCCACAAAGTAACTAGTGGGAAGGTCTGTACCATTACATAATATACCTCTAAGACCATTCTAACCCACAAAAATAAAAACCAAACTATAAAAGTAAAAAGTGAGAAGGGGGTCCCAAACAACCATATTGTGAGATACCTCTCAAGGATCTTATTACAATTGAACACTTCAACCAACCAAATACACCAAACCTAGTCAAAAAACTCCCCAAAAATGTCTCACAACCACATTAACACACCATTCTACCATCGGAAATCAATTCCCATTTCACATAACCATTTTCACCACCATATCAACCTACACATATCCCAAACCAATGATAACCAAAAACATCACACAACATGGCCCTAGGCACAAAAATCAGGGAATTTTATCTTCCATATCAAGATATTGTCCACTTTGGGTGGTACTGATTATCATTCATGGATTTAATACATGTCATTGTATAATGTGTCTTAATTATGAATTAGTTTTTCCCCTCCTCATATGATAGAATATTTAACTCACATGACATCAAGGAAAAGGTAAATATTATAAATCATTATGATACAAAGTCATAATAAAGAATGGAAAAATAATACAAAAATCAAAAAAACTTCAACTACTAGGTGCACATATATATCTCATACTCCCAAGTACTCTTCTCCAGATCATCATGCCTCCATAAAAAATTAATTAAAAAAATTCTATACATAACCTTCTCATGGTGATCCCGGATCTCTACTGGCCACTCCAGAAACATCACATCATCCATAATATCTAACACTCTCCTATTAATGACATTGGATTAATAATGAATATATCAAAAAATATAATAGGATTGGATGAATTTATGGATCCTTCTTATCCATGGATGATCTCCTTCTAATAATCCCCCATTCTAAGGATCTCTAATTCCTCGAAAGGCCAAGAAACCACGTAAAGTGCTTAATCCCCCTTCCAATCCTCCATTTACAATGTCTAGGAGAAAGCTTTAAGAACACATGGTCCCTAACCTTGAACTCCAAGGGACACCTTCTATAATCATCATAATAATTATACTGGTTCCATAATAATTTCACCCTCTCATTAACAACATGAAACTTCTTTATCATGCTCTGCACCACATCATGATTGAGAATTGACAACACCATAACCTTTGATCTACAAAATAGATAATGACATGACCACCTATATAAATTCTAAAATAGGTCCATTCCAATTAATGAGTGATTTTTGTTTTTATAAGAAAACTCAACCAATGGAAAGTGTGTCTCCCAAGATCCACTGAAGTATAACACTTGCAACCAATCCTACAACATATGAATGGTCTACTCCATCTACGTATCCATTTTTGGGTGGAAAGTAGTGTTAAGGTGAAACTAAGTTTAAAAAGAATGTTTCAATCCTCTTCATACTCATGAGGTAAAATGGGTATCTCAATATGAGATAATTGAACTCGGAACTCTGTGAGTCAAAAAAACCACCTTTGCATACCTCCTTTCGAAAACATCCATTGTTCTTGACTCCTTGATCATTAGGAAGTGACCTGATTTCATTAACTGATCCATGATTAACTGGATAAAATAAAAACCTCCCTAATATTGGGGTAACCCTATGAAGAATTCCAATGATATTTCATCCCATTTCCACTTAGGAATGTTCAATTGTGGTAAAAAATCTCCAGGAACACTATGCACTATTTTCCCCTACTATAAAACAAAACACAAATTCCCAAACTCTACCACTTCTGGTTTCATCATATACCACTAAAACTATGTCCTAAATCCATGGTATATCTTAAAAACTCTTAGATATACCACCATAGGTGATAAATGAAACTCATTAAATATTCCCTCACACATTAATAATAGTACCAACACCTCCCCTAAAAAATCTGGTTCCAATAATCCTTCGACCATCCCTCAAAAGCATCATCATGGCCAACATGATCACATATCAACTCCGCCCCTAAGTCTCCCCGCTAAGACTTTACCAATTTACACAGTATAAAAGATTTAAATGTCATCAAAAATAAGAAACATCCATCATCAACCACCATTGCGTCTATGTGCATGGATTCCAAATACGCTATCTCCCACCAAGAATCCTTAGACTCTAGAAAAACATCCTTCCATAACTTCCTGATCAAAAAATTTTGCACAAAATTCCCATTTTCTCAGGTGTAGGAGGTCTAAATTTCATAATCTTTGAAAAAAATCATCAACCTTTATTGTTATGGATTCAGGTCATGATAAGAAAATATGTGCCTAAATCTCTTGTTATCTTTCAAGACCACAAAGTGTTCTCCAATGAGATATTTCACTACAGATTCAGCACAAACTCAACAACCACTAGATCCAGATAAAGTGTGGAATATTTATTATTATGGGGGACTGATTTACAAGACCCATAAGATATCACCGAATTATTTTTCATCAAGACACACCCCAAGATCATATGGGAAGTGTCACAAAACACATCAAAAATCACCCCCTCCCCTAGGAACTAGATCATTGGAGCACTGATAAATTTCACCTTCATGAAATAAAAAAATACATGACACTAATCATTTCATTTAATATTATGTTCCTACATAGTAAAAGATGCCATACCCTCTATGAGAAATTAAATATGAATCTCTAATAATAGCTAGTAAGACAAAAAAAATTATGAACCCCTACCACATTATTAGGTCTTTCTTAAGAAACAACTTCCTTGATATTTTATGGTTTAAAAACCTCACCTTATTGGGATACCAAATTCTTGAGGAAATACCCCTGTAACACCCCAGGTAAATAAAGAATATGACATTTTCATATTTATCCATATTTGTGAATAAAATATTAATATGACTTTAAAGAGGACGCTATACTCGATGGCGTACCCAACACGCAACAACGAGTTTCTTGGGAATCTTATGTTGCACTCTAATAATAAAATAATATTATTTTAAATGGCAGTTAACATGTAGCCGTTGTATTGGCGGGAATGGATAGAAATAACTAATATATTATTATATATGTTTTTAAATGTTTTTACTTTTATCCAATAAAAGATAAAGATTTAAAATACGGAAAGAATTCAATTTTAGGCGTATATGCCCTAGTTTTCACTAAAGGTTCACTTATCGCCTTTTGATGGAGAAAGGTCATTAAATATAGTTTTGTTCACTCTTATACATCCTTTTGGACCAAATAAAACTCTTCTTTAGAATCAGGACATCCAAATTTACTTTGTGTAAATTTTTGGTATCTTTCCGATAAAGTTCATTTTTTAATGAATAGTGTAAAATGTTGTATTTTAATTCAAAACCTCTTTTTAATCTAATTTATTTATATGATTAGATTATCTTTTGAATTGGTTTTAAAGTGAAATTAGAATATATTTTTACCATTAAATCCAACAGTGGTTGTTGGAATTAATTTCACTTTGAAATCGGACTTAAACTAGTGTCAATCTTTTAATACTTATTGTTTCATAAAAACACGCTATTTGTCATGACAGCGGGAATTAATAATTAAATTAATTAATGTGACTTATATGTTTTGAATTTTGTAAAATAGACTTCATTTTTGAATTCTGAATATCAAATATAGCTTAGGGTGAATTTTTGGTAATTTTCTGAAAAACTTCAATTTTTGATGAATAGTGAAACCACTAAGTGGTACTTATAAAAACTGATTTTTCCGTTTAAATGAAATTTTTCCATCATTTTGTTTTTAATTTCAAAAATCCGATATACATGGTTTTCATTAAGAAGTAAAATGTGGTTCAATGGGATTAAAATATTTTTTTTGGTGAATAGTAACTTATTAAGTTTTTAATCGCGATTAGAGGTAATTAGTGTAGTTTAAGGTAAAAATAATGTTTTAATAATATGAAATGAACTTGAAACATGTCCTAACCTCATTGGATGTGTCATGGACGACCAATAAAAGCCATGGGTCAACTTGGGGACCCCATGGAGCCACTTTGGTTGGAAAATGACATTAATATCTTTTTATTTAAAGTTAAAGTAAAAAATGAGACAAACATGAAATGTTTTACTAAAAAAAATTTTACATGGTGTTATACAAATCAGAGTTTTGACTATAAATATTAATTGGAAATATAAAAATATTTCCTACATCATAGTAGTTTTTTTATAATTTTTAGACATTAAATAAATTAAATTATTTATGACATCTTGATGATGCACCGATGACCTCATTAATGAACAGTTTAAATAATATGAAACGATAATATAAAATCTAAGACCTACACTTGTCCAAAAACTATTGGATGGGAATATTTTGAAGCCTTGTCATCTTAGCTTCGAAATATATCAATGTGGGACCTTAGAAATTCGAAACACTTTTGAAAATAAAATAATAGTTTCATTATTTCCAAAAGTGCCCCTCCTCTCCTCTTATAAAAGGCCCCCAACTCTACCTCATTTCACACACTCCTCAAGACTTTGGCTCGGCCATACCCTGCCCATTTACTCTCTCCACATCCCTCTCCTCATCCTAGATGATTCCCTTTGGGCAGAATCCTTTCAAAGGAATCCTTTAGGATCAAATCAAAAGGAGTTACACTTTTAAAGGTAATTCATTCTCTCATGTTCATTTGTTTTATTTTGATTCTCCAACCCCCTAAACTCATTTTATTTACATATTTTGTAACAAAAACAGTATCTTCAATATACTAGGATGTTGTTATAAGATTTATTCGAGCTACACTCTCACACAACTACATCAAATGGTTAAAGAACATACGGTTTCCGTGGATGGCGAAATTCTGCCTCCCGAAACGATGATTGTTCAATACTCATTTAACACCTTCAAAGGTGGCCATTATGATGTCACTATTTTTATATATGATATATAATATGTTTATTCTTTCCTTAAGCTTCTGTATTTTTCATTTATGGCATACCATTATTGTTTCCATTATGGGTAAACACGATATCTTCATTTTATGAAGTGCGGACTACCGCCCCCTGAAAGTGATTTGATTCGTTAATAGCATTTGTGGGATGTGTAAAGGATAAAGTTAATGATATTATATATGTTATTACACTGTAATTATAATATACTCTTATATAATTATGATTCCATTCCATAAAATATGAAATAGAAATGGAAGTAGCGTTCATGCGTACGTACGTCTTACCGTCTCCATGAACGGTGCATTTCATTTCTTACCTCTAAATGTGATGTAATATTATAAATACATGTATATTCTGAATATATATGATATATATGTTTTCCAAATCATTAATATAATTCTGGATATAACTAACCTTTGACCAAATTAACAACATGTATGTGTAAGAAGTCTATTTTTGACTTAAGAACCAAATACCGACAAAATAAACATTATTAACTTAAATGATTACATGATGTTCATAACATGGTATAAAATGAATAATTAATGTGAAAAAGGTTCTTAATAAAGTATAGATTAACTCAAGTTTATTATTCAGGACGTTAAAGAATGATCGAGTCAAGTCGGACCCGAGGTAAGGGATCCTACTCCTCTCTTTCTTTTTAAGTACACTCTTTTATGTCATTCCTTCTAATGCTCATCTTTATTGTGATTGGGATTTTCTTTTATATTACTCTTACTGTAATTTTTATGTACATATGATGAGAGAAACTATTCTCTCTCATCAATCCATTTTGGAGGTTTTGAGTGGCGCCGTTAGGCTGCCGAATTTTCGTAAGAGATCTAACCTCTCTCTTTCTTTTTAAGTACTCTCCTTTATGTCACTTATTTTAAGCTCCTCTTTGTTATGTTGGGGGGTGTTCTTTTATATTCCTCTTTCTATAAAATTTATGTTAATATGATGAGATACCCTATTTGATCTCATCAATCCATTTTTGTAAGTTTTATGTGGCGTCGTTAGGCTGTCGAGTTTTCGTAAGGGATTTTTAATCTCACTTTTATTCCTGTGATATTTATGCTACATTTTCCACAATTTCTTTTGAGTGGTGTATGTACTGCCCATTATTTTATTCATTGTGTAATATACTTTATTTTATGATTATTTACATCAATGTTGTATTGACCTTCTTTCACGAGGTGTATGTTTCGAAAGATACCCATGTCGGTAAGGGAACCTTTCACCCCCCTCTTTTTAAAAGACTTCTTTTGTTATGTCTTTTAATTCAAATACTATTATGTTGGGATATGTTATTTTATATAATTATTGATGTAAATTTTATTTATAAGTGATGAGATGCCTTTTTTATCTCTCATCAACTCATTTTCTGAATTTTGAAGTGATGTCGTTAGGCTGTCGAATTTTACCAAGGGAACTTTTTAACCCAATTTCGATTTCTTTGGGTTCAACATGTAGTTATTGAATATGTCATCTTTTGAATATGTGTGAATGAACTTTTATTGTTTTACACTTAATATCCACTTATATTTGGTGTATTTATATTTGTCACACATAATTTTGAGATTGAATTATCCTTAATTTTAGGATACCTTCTTTATAAGGGAATTCATCACATTTGACATTTCTACTGAGACTTCATTGTTGTTATGAACCAATTCACTCTTATATGGTGTATATACTGTCCTTTGAAATGTTATATCATGAATCCATTTATTCTCATGATATTATAAAGTTCTGACTAAATGTTATTCCTCAATTATTGTATTCAAGTGTCTCTAATTTTGGTAGAACCCCTTTAACCAAAATATCGCTTTAAATGTTTTAATTATTTGTTCTTATTAATATCCATGTTTTCAAAGTGGTTTTAAGGATTTATGTATATGGATATTAATGGTTTAAAATTTTAAAAGCTTCAAGGTGGTATGGGACACTTTTATTCAAAAATCTCTTTATTAAATGTTTTAAATTGTTTTGGAAATGGTTTCTTTTTTAATGGATTCATTATTTCAATATACTAAAATTTTATATTGTGATTGAAATGTGGAAATGTTATGTTTACTTTATGCATGTTTTATGTGATACGTTTATGTTATGTTTCTTGGGCATTGTTATGAAAATGGTTGGTTCCGTGATAAACTAAGGGCGGGTGAGCCCGATATAGCTCTCCAATGCATTGGGTAACGCGAAGGAGTGAAATGTTAAGGTTTCTCTGAAGAGATTTAGGGAATATACTATGGTGGGTATTCCAAACGTAACCAAGAGGGTTACTCCCTATGTAAGAATGTTATGAATGCCTCAAGTTACCTTTTATGTCTTATGATTTCTATGATTTATTCATGATTTTATGAGGTATGTTAAAGTGCCTATGTTTTATGGGTAAAATATGATTTCATTATTATGTATACATGTACTCATGTTTCCTTTCCATATTTTTATATCCTTTACTGAGATTTTTATGCTCATCCCAAGTTTTTGAAATGTTTTTCACAGGTCAAGGGAAGGGTACATGATGTGATGATAGTGTCACGGATGTGTCAAGAAAGAATCCATGTTTTATTTTAAATATGTTTCCATTGATGGGAAGAATGAATATTGTCTTTTATGTAACCACTTTGTTTAAATGTGGAATGTAATGCAAGTTTCATGATCTAATTCTCTAAAACTCTAAACCTGAAAAGATCCTCAATATGTAATCTTGTAATAACTGATGATTAAGTAAGGTTTAGGGCTGGGGCCATATAACCCCTCTCATGTCCAGATCATAAACATGGACAACTTTCCATAAAGCAGGTGGTGTCAAAGAACTTATAAGTCATCTCTGATATGATAGGCATGCTCCTCGTCTGACATTGATTTGATCAATATTTCATCAATTAACATGACTATAAAATTGTCTCAGAATTCATGTAACATAGTTTTTATGAGCACCATGAACATAACTAGTGGATTTGTGGCACCGAACAACATGAAAATGAACTCAAAGTTCCCATACCTATATCTAAAGGTAGTCTTTAGGATATCCTTCTCATTCATCCTCAATTAGTGGTATCAAAAGTGTAGATAAATCTTGGAAAACCAACTATACTCTCTAAATTGGCTGAAAATATCATCAATCCTCAAGATATGGTGGTGATTCCTGATCATAACCCGATTAAATCTCTTGTAATTTATAAATAACCTCATACTATCATCTACCTTCATAACAAATAACTCTAGAGCACTCCATGGTGACACGCTGGTTCAAATGAAACCCTAATGCATCATATCATCTATCTAAATCATAATATCATGTAACTCATAGTGTGTTATTTGATAAGGATCCATCAAAATTAGATAAGCACTTTGATGTAGATCTTCCCATACTCAATATCATGTTGAGGGGGTAGCATCACAACCTATTTGGTAAAAACATCTAGAAACTCCCCAATGAACCTAGGAAAGTTCCCCATCCTAAAATATACTTAATCCATGGACAAATCATCCATCAGATAAGGAATAGGGTCCATAAATCTACTACCCATCTAAAACCCACCACTCGCCAATGAAAACTTTACACTAGCCTTCCACATCTGAGAACACAATTCCCCTCTATAAGCAGTCGATAACATCACACACGAAACAAAACCATTCAATTTCAAGGAAAAAATTTTATAGCTTCAGATAAATTAAAAAATATATCCCCGTGTGAGTGATGCCCCATCATCAGTCTAAACCTTCGACACACTTTAGACAATATGTTCTGGCCTTCAACCGGCATAGTAAATACTAGGGGCATGGTAATCCTCTCTAGGTCTAGTCCCAAAGAACGAACAAGAGAGAATGAAACAAAGGAGTGTGAAGATCCTAAATCAAATAATTCACAAACAAGGGTGGATAATAAACTGATACTACCTCTAATGGTTTATTTCCCCTATGGTGTTGCCTCCCTCACTACATGAAATTGACCACACCAAACTCTTCTGCTTCTATATTGATATTTTCCTCCATGATTTCTCTTAGGTTAGGGTCCTTGTAGTTGAGGAACATCCTGAGTTCAAACAATTCCTTCTCTATATCCTTTTATTAGATCATAAGACAGATACCCATACTGCTAAAATGGACTCACTAGTGGATTTTTTTGAGGTCGACGTTGAACCAAACCACCACCTCCATACGAAGTTCAAATAACTATAAGGAACTGATTCTGATGATGGCCTTGGTTCCCACAGAAAAAGAACACTACACCAAGTCCCCCAGGAAAATAATGAAAACCACTAGCCTCATAAGGCTATGAGGGAAGATGTTGAGGTAGACTCTCCACCTGTTGAAATGTCAAAGGCCCTAGTGCCTAAGATCTTCCACTTATAACACTGCTCTTAAAGGATCCCTATTAGTTCCCCTCTCATAGTAAACTTCTTCATTATTGTATATTATCAATCACATATTCCTTATTTTGAACCTATAGATACATTGGAAGCATAAAATTAGTAACTAAATATTGGATAGAAGGAATGAGTGCCTCTTAAAGACGTTGAATTTGGGACTCCTCATCAATAAATAGATTCAGGGTGAAATGAAAAATATCCTTGATCTTTATCCTAAGATCCTGTATAAACACACTCCCCTATTGAAGAGAGATGAGGTTCAACCTATTCACTGACATCATGGTCAATGAAAGGATATCTAGTTATAACTACTAATAAAATTAATCCCAAGAAACCTTTTCCTCCTTCCACTCACCAAGTTATGTCATCCAATAATGATGTGTTGCTCCTATCGTATGACTACTTTCTAAGGGAACCCAATACTCCACCAGTGCCCCTATCAAACTAAAGGTGATCTCAAGCTCCTAAAACCACTCTAAAAAATAATTATATTTTTCCAAAATGCGTATATATGTTTGTAAAAGTTCAATTTATATTGGTAAAGCATTTTAACAAAAAAAAAATTCATTTCACTAAATTATTTGTAAAATATCTATCGCTAAATGTTATTACAATAGAGAAAATATTTATTTTACAATTATAATAATACCAACAAATAAAATATTTTTCAATAAAATTGTCCAGTTACTAATCCATATGTACTATTTATATGTTAATATCATTATTAACAACATGTATATTCTGATCGATAATATTATTAACAATATTACAAATAATACTGAAAATTAATATCTATTAATAAAATTTTTTTTATATAAAATATTATTTTCAGGTATTTAAATATTCTCTGCTAAAATTTTGTATTATATATATTCATCTAACTATATATATATAATATTTATTTTATTATAATTATAAAATTATCTCTATATAAAACTGAAACTAAGGATTTATTTGAAAAAACATGTATAAAAAACATGTTCAAACATAACTTAAAAACATGTTAAATAGAAATAGAAACATGAATCTATATGATTGATGTTATAAACATGTATATTTCTATCACACATCAATTTTCACTATTATGGTTCATACTGCTGGTGGGGTATACCCATGATGTTCATCCACTCAATCATAACAAGGCTACAATGGAGGTGATCACCAATAGTAGGCTCACATTGGAAGCGTGAAGAAATTCATCGATAATTTCTTACATAGGTCGAACTCATCAGTGGATAGAAGAAGGTTATTATCATTAAAAATGTAATAAATTCCCCTTATTTCACTTCTATATGGAAGAAGTTCATCAACAATCTCACACTAGAAGTATAAATAAAATATGTATTAAATAAAATATAAAAAGAGTAGTTCCCTAAAAAATAAAATAACACATAAAATGTGAAATATGAAACAAAATTAGATGAAAATAATGATAAAATAGATAAGTAACAAGATTTATCTGATCATGATTTGGATGCATGGGTGTGGGTGGGGAAACCTCAACTTGATTCTATCATATTTAGGGGTATGGGTGAAGGTGATGTGCATACTGGTATCATGATACTAGGTGATGCATCACCCAAAATACCTTTGTTTCCTAAAAGAGGCGTAACTATTCATGATATAAAATAAAATGTTTCCTAAAAAATAATTATGTCAAAAAGAACCTTTCTTAGGCATTCATTCAATTAAATTCCATTAGAAAAATTGAATGAAAGAACTTATGAATGGACTCAGAAAACAATGTTTTATTTTCCATTTTCAAATTCAGACAATTTATATAAAACGTAGTGTTTCAATAAAAAAATCATGTCCCAAAGGAAACAATGAAAAAAAAACGCAAAAAAATACATGATAAAAGAAGTTATAGATAAAAAATATTACTCACAACAATAGGGGAGTTATGTTCAAGGTATATCATTTGATTTCAATGAAATCAAGTGTAGGATCATTAAATGTAAAATCATTAACATGAAATATATCCATATTTGTCACATTAGAATCAATTGACATGTTATTTTTTAATTTATACACTTCATGTATGATATAAATTGTAGCATCTTTATCTATGATTTCTTCTCCTATTTCAAGTATGATATCTTATTCAGTAAAAACATGAAATAAATTTATCCAAAATAACTATATAAAATAATTATACTTCAAAACTGAATATGGTGGGGGATAGAAATTAATATATATATGTGTGTGTGTGTGTGTGTGTGTGTGTTTTGAATAAATTGACCTCAATATTCATTAATAATGAAATTTAATAAAGTTAGCTAAATGGGGATAATCTCTATGATTCTTAGGTTGTTCAACATTAATAAACAATGAAAAAACATGTTTAAGGCATTGAGATATAAATTTTCCTATAGAAATAAAGGATAATTTCTATAGTTTATGTAAGAAAGATAATTATTAGAATCCAAATATATTTTATAAATATATATTATATATAAATAGTGAACTTCAAGGTTGTATCAGTAATCATTACAAAGGCAATAATCCTGATTTTGATTCACTATTATTCACAATGTAATCATCCTAAGAAAACAACATTAGCATGTATAACCAAATTTTAATAAAAAATACAAAAAGGTAACCATACATCATAAAACCATATAATTCATAAAATCTTCTTATATATATCTTGGGAAAAAATTTATATAGCCGTACAGACATGGGAATATCATGGACAACCATCATAATATAAATTAATGATATTAAGGATTATGATAATATGATGTTTCACTAAAAAAATTAATTGAAATAATTCAACCTTTAGTCATAGACATCAGATTATATTGAATTCGAATATAATGATGTATCAAAACATATGTTATTTTTACATATAGAAAGATACATGGAAAGAGATTTTTAATAGGTCTAAATGATTAATACCCCAAAGATGAACACGAACCTAAGAAGTTAAAGGATTTTCTTGGATAATAAGTTCATACCAAAATTTATAGAATAAAATTTATGTAATAATAACCATATGGTTAATATATATCTGTTAATTTGAATAATGAAATGCCACACTCTAAATGATTCAACAATGTACTTTCAGGGAAATGAATTTCAATATGTAATTTAAAAAACATACATCATCTTTGGCCATTTATTTAACTATAATTTATTAGGATAAAAATAATATATGGATAATATAAGAATAGTTAAAAATGATAGATAAAAATAAAATTGTTATGAAATCAGTCTAGAAACACAACACCCTATAGGATAAAATGTGACGACTTGTTAAGGATTTAAAATATAATTTCAATGTCAACACATAAATAGTTCCATGAAAGAATTAGATATAATAGGTGATAATAAATAAATATTCATTGAAAAAATTATATGATTAGTACATTATAACTCCATAACCAAGATGAAAATGTCGCAATTTATCCCCCCATACTAATTATAGTCATTACAGTTAGAACTCAAAGAAGTGAAAATTGGAATATGAATATAGTTTTCTAGTTCATATATATGGTACATCATATTCTTGATGTCCATAAAAAGCTACAAATTAATAATGGGAGATCCTAACATGATGTATCACAATTATAGACATTTTTATAGCAGATGTAGTGTTATTGTGTTCAAATGAATGACTTTAGTAAAAAATTGATGAATTTTTCATTTAATATTAATTTTACTATTATTTATGAGAGAATATTTATGGATCATAGGATATATTGATGGTTAAGATATATTTGTGAAGTAACATGTCCGTGAATTTTCATTAAAAAAATTTCTATTAGAAAATCAAGTGAAAATAATGAGAAGCATTGAAAAAATCCAGATTTTGTCAAGAAAAAATAAAATTCTTTTAAGAGTAATTGAATATCACTATTATTAATACTATGAATAGAGAAATTTTCTACAATCTATTTTTTTGTGTGGTGTTCTTAAACTCTATTATCTACTAATGATTTACTATAATGAAGAGAAATGTGAATGTAATAATGTTAGAAAATTGGTGATGGTTGTAGATGTTTTATTATAGAATTTTCATAGTGAGTAGAATTGTTTTTAAATTGATGATATTGTTTGGTGATGGGAACCCAAATTCATCAATAAAAAATTATAAGGAGATCATATTTTCTATACCCTAGAAATAATATACAAAAATATTATAGGGGAAAATTTGAGACCTTCCTGAATCTGAATATCTCTATGCTTTGAAATAGATTTTTATTTGAATTGTACTACATTTATTCCAAAAATAATAAAAAAGATAAATCCAAAATGATATAATTTTTTAATATAGTTGGTAATGTTTTAGATGAATTGAAAATTATAAATGAGTAAATAAAATTTTACATGAACATTAATAAACCAATACAACTTATATAAAGTTTGAATATAGTTGATACATTATCAAACAACCAGATTCACTAGGAATAAAATTACATATAGTACTGGGTATTGATTATTATCCAAGATCATTAATGATGGAAAATAATATAGCTAACTAATTACATTCATATAGAATCCAATTGATTATGTGAAAAAAAATACATTTTCAGTAGTATTTTTCGAATGCAATTCATTTTATAATTAAATCATTAAACACTAATTTTAAATAGAATTATGTTTATTATGTGAGGAACATATAATATTAAATTAAAGTACATTATATTTAATTTAAATTATGTTGATTAATAGAACTATACAAAAACTACATAAAACAAATAAATTTATACATTAATGATAAAAACGAAACATTTTAGGATAAAAAAAATAAATTATAATTAAAAAACCATTTACTGGTTTTATAACTACATAGAAAATGGTTAATGATATGATATTCAATATTGGTTTCAATTTTCCTTCATTATAAAAATCCATACTTGTAATCGTATAAATCATACACCCATTAAAAAAACTTGAGCTATTTCCCATTCTTAGAAAACCAAAGGTAACAAAAACATTAAAGAAAAATTAAATTACCCTGATATTTTTTCTCTATTTCTCCTCTTAATTTGAAGATCCCTATATATGTGGTGTGGACGTTCCTATTCAGAATAATGAATTATGATATCCATTCAGTCAACACATTTTAATACACCACCCTCTCCTATGACATCATCCTCCCCATGCATTCTATGTAGAAACAACATTGAAAGAATGTCAAACCCTATTAAAAATTAACTTCACTAGTTATAAGAAATATTGAATTATAAGTATTTTTTAATATAAATTATTGTCTGCATTATTCATTAATTTTAAAGGTTAAAGGTGTGTATAGAATCGGCATCAATATCTATGGGAACTCATAGTGAAGAGTCTATCTCAATTTTCATCAAAAATCTTGTTAAGTATTGTGAGTGTTGTTTTAATCATGAAAAACCTCACCTGGAAATTTAGACCACAAACAAATTGTTTTCCCTGCCTTAATAATGTAATATTAGTGTTAACCTCAGTTTTTTTATCTCAAAGATGGTAATTTATTTACTTTGCATATGTATTTTGTATGGATGGATGGTATTGACAGTGTAAGGCATATAAAAATGAAATATTCAAAAGAAAAAATGAATTAAAAATAAACTAAATAGTAAAAAACATTGATTGATCCGCAAATAATTGAAAATGTGACTTTAAAAAACACATAATGATATATTAATCAATCAAAATCAAAATTATCATATCTGAAATACCCAAATTCTCAATCATTGCACCTATAATACAAAGTTATATATCTTAAACACACTTTTTCAATGTAATTAAATTATATCTCCTTAATTTGTGAATATAATTTTGATTAAATTTCAATAATCCATGAAATAAATTATATATTCCATGATTTAGATCAAAAGGTAGGTAATTAATTGAAATCAATTGATTAAGAATAATTCAATGATGAACTTCAGCATTAAATTCATACTAAATAGTGATGGAATTTAAGGTGATATCACAACAATATATGAATTAAAACAAGATAATAGATTATACTTATAGTGGATGAAGGGTTTTAATTCAATAAGAGACCAGATTATACATACAATGGGTAGAGGATAGTAATAGATTCATCATCTACTGAAACAGATAAGGTGAACCTAGAAAACTATAATAAATAAATAATTTATGTTATTGAGATCAATATAAAGAAACAACTATATATAGGAAAAATAATTTATTAGATATGGAAAAATATTACTAAAACTACTGCTAAAAATGACAACACTACACAACATAGTGCAACACGGACTGAGAAATAAAGGATAAAAATAAAATTTCTATGAGTTAAGGTTAATTCTTAATAAAACTTATCTACCAAGACCTCTAATACTATAAGATAACTACTATAATCTACCTATTAAAATAGAGAAAAATATGGGATAAAAACACCTACTACCACTTTCTATTGAGTCCAAACTATGATAGTATGCCACAAAATGACTACAGTGACCATAAATGAACCATAGGCCTAATACTCAATTTTTTTTATTTACATATATGGAAATTATATAGCTAGAATATTACACAATATTAAATCAACTAAACTCTTTTTATCTACTCCTATTCAATGATCGTGGTAACTAGATGAATAAATCTAAAAAATCGGACACATCATCCAAAGGAGTTGTTCATTTAATCTGGATAGAAACCCTCCTTTATAGAGATTATTTATTCAAGAACATTATATCACATTATTTTGAATCAAACTCATCAAAATTTATAGGAAATCTTCAAATTCGTTCCTTCATCAAATGTTGGCTTCATGCATCACAAACCAGAAACCTTACTAGCACCTATCAATCAAAGAATTTGAACCTCAACAAAAATAAAAATCAATCCCCTTGGATTGTTTTTTTGTGGGGGATGATGATGGAAATGATAATGGACTGGAAGTGTTGGGGTACGAATCAGGATTTTTTTGAAATGGTGTGTGGCAAGTAAAAATAGAGAGGGTGAGCAATGGGCACACGGAATAGAGAAAGTGACAAACAGAATGCGAACAAGGGTTGATGAACTAAATGGGAAGGAATAGAAATAATAATATAAAACATGGTTGGTGATGGAAAAGTGTCCAAAGAATCGATGAAGATTAATAGGGGTGGAATTTTATGGTTTTTAGGGTACCATCTATGGCACGACAATGATTTGGAAAAATGAACTGTGCAGGGTTTTTACCGAGATGAAATTGATTTAGGAATTGGGTTTTTTTATATTATGGGTTCTAAATTAATAATTAAACATAGAAATAATGGAATATGGAAAATAATAATTTAATAAAATATCATCATGAATATATATATATAATTTTAAAGTTATATATATTTTTTGATAAAAATATCTATTACATGCATATAACAAATTTATATATGATTCGATTCACCAAAAATTTAGATCATTTATCAAAATAATATCATATATATATATATATATATATTCCACTATTTTTAAAATATGTTATAATATTGAATAATTAATTGAAAAACTTTTGTAATTATAAAATGTTTTTTGTTGGAAACAATTAATAGTAACATACATTTGTTGATTAAAAAACTTACGGTACTACGATAATGAAATAGATTTAAATTTTAGTAAACTATTTTTTTCTATTGATATACTAATATAAACATATATATTTTTTTAAAAAATAATTATTTGTGTCTATAATTAATACCAAAGTAATTTAATATTTTTTGTAACTACTCATTTTTACCAATAGATATGTTATCTGTAAGTAGTTTTATCTTATTACAAGTAACTTTTCTCGTAAACCCAACTCTCTATTTCTAGATCAGAAACACAGCCCTCATACTCCCCAAGAATCTACCACTAGAAGGCATGAAATCCCCTATTCTAAGCCTTATCCTCCTCTATTGGGTAGATCCTTCAATGATCAACTAGGTTATCCTATTAAACCTACACTTCCCGAACAACACGCGATTGATGACCAGGATCTATAGCTAAAAGGGGAATAATTATTTCCTAATTTCGAAAGTATGGAATTTTATTAAGATTTATTTAATTCATTTTAACTTCCCAAAACCACCCAAATCAAATAAAAAACATAATAAATCATGATACATGAACCTACCCTAGGTTTCTAACCTAAAAGTGGGGTTTCCTCATTTAGTCATTTGGTATTCTCAGAGTTCTTCCATTGGATCATGAGGGGCCCTAAATTACAGTGTCATAGTCAGTATTCTCGAGCCTATGTCTTGTACTAAGATTAACTGACACCATTTCCCTACCAACCCATGAAATCCTATCTATGAAAAATTCCAAACTTCATCTTATCCATCAACCAAAATCTATGATACCACTATGTCATGACACCCTCCTTTTGAAGCTACCCCTTTAGGGCTGGAAATAAAGGAAGAAAGGTAATAAACCCCAAGCACTGCATTCAATAGACTTCGGGTTGGTGATAATCACCAAGGGTATAAAAATATCACATATAAAAGGTATTACCCTCTCCAAAAAATAGGATCAAGATATAGGATATTTATGATCAATCAAATCAATGAAATAATATAAAATAAAGTAACCAAAACCTACCCATGATACATGAATAATGTAATAAAATACATGTAATATC
This sequence comes from Viscum album, assembly GCA_963277665.1. Lineage (NCBI taxonomy): Eukaryota > Viridiplantae > Streptophyta > Magnoliopsida > Santalales > Viscaceae > Viscum > Viscum album. Next base: position 2,036,829,719 of record OY728120.1, on the reverse strand, counting down.
CAAATAAATAACCAAAAAGTCATATAGAAGCAATTCAACTGCAGCTTCAAAGTTCTAAGCTAGTAATGTCCAGCATGGTCCACTTAGTCCCTCTACAAACCTAAAAATTGTTTTCAGATAAGTATAGTGAGTTTACAAGTACACTCAATAGCATCACACCCAAGTTCTCCCATGAAAATGTGAAAAAGGGCATACTAATAAACACATGAGTAAATAGAAAAACGAATAGCACCTAAGGAGGTAAACTAACTAATCATATCCTCACCATGGCACGCTTAATAAATTACACATCCTTGTATAGTAACATAATAATAATCATATTGATAAAAAGGGTACCCCGAACTCCTTTCCCACTGTTTTTCTCTCTCACACCACAACGATTTACATCTTGGAGATCCTATATCTCTCAAAAATTATACCTCACCTAAAGATGCATGGGTCATCACATCACATCATTCTCAAATACACATGTTCCATCACATAAACTCTCACCCAAAGACACATGGACCATCACATCATATCCATAGTCGTATGAAAAGTAATAATGTGTCATGAACTTGAAGGGAATCATCCTCATGACCTCCTCTTACCATGAATGACCCCCTCTATGTCTATCTCATCATCTCAACAACAATAAAAACTATTTCATTATTGACTTTTATCCATCATAGACTATGTATATCAAACTTTCCTAGGATAGGGAGCATGGAAGAGGGGGTAGCCCTCCATCCATCTTTACCAAAGGGATGTTGGGAAAAACACCCCCAAATCATTTAGATGTTGGAACATGGTACTTCATGTTGGCGGGTTGTGTGTTTAAATCATAATGAATATAAAAATAATGTATATATACACCCACACACAATCCCAACCTATGGGCACACAATAAGAGTACCATCCCAACTCACAACATCACCACAAAGCCTTACAACCTTCACCACTTTTTCTACCCCCACTAAATGGATAACACCACACAAGGATGTCATAGGAAAAAAACCACATTATTTCTTTCATTTTAATTTAATATAATTTCCAAGTATCTCATTACCCGCCAATTTCATTAATTAATCCCATTTATCTCATATTCAGTAAAAACATCTTTATCATCACTTCCCACTTTAATTATAATATTCATTATCCATTTTATCATATTTCATTAAAATTCATCATTTTCATTTAATTCCATTACTACCCAGGAAACTGGAACTGTACACCACATCAAAAAAACATTCTCTTTATGCTAACAAGCCCCCACAATTCCACTATTTCACAACCATATCCACCTCTGAATTACTACTTCCACATACCATGCCCACATCTCATCACATCCACCCCACACACCAAAAACAAACATCACCATCACACATAACTATCATGAAACATATTTTAAATCATTCAAGGTACTTCCATCACAGTCCACTTTAATTTTCAAGGGAATTATCACACAAACTATATTTTCCATGTGAACCCAATTTATTATCCAAATATGAGTGGTTATACACTCTCATTCAAGGTGATATCAACCAATCACACAATAGGGGTTACAAAAAACACATCAATTTTTAGTATAAACAAAGGATCCAAATAGATGTGATTTTCATTGGTACATAAAGCATTTATCATCTCAATAACCAAAATATAAAAAATTTTAAAACACACTATTTCATTACCCTTCACATCCAATTTCAATTAAACAAATTCTTTATCTTTATTATGTCAATGCATACTATCTTTCCAAAGATAAATAGTGGCATGATCCCTCCAACATGTACAACTAGTATAGAGATGAAGGATTCCCTAACACAAATAACGCTTTATGATCCACTATGAAAGGTTGAAACAAGAGTTTAATTCCAATGAGAACCAAAATAATGTAAGAAACCTCAATTATCCTAGAACATAGTATCCCACATCACTCCCTTATCAAAACAACATTCAAACCAATTATTATCTTAACAGTAACCTCCCCTGAATAAATAATAGAGAAAAAACTGGGGGAGAAAAGAGGAAACTTACCTAAAAACACCAAGTATTGATCTCCCAAGGCTGGGCGGAAATCCAAAGATTATGGGATAAATTACTCTTTTGGATTCACATAGTTTAACTAATAAATGATAGAAAAGTTGTAAAAGTGATATAGTTTTAGGGGCTTTTGGTTTTTAAACCAAGTCTATAAAACACAACACAATGGAGCAGCCTACAAAACCATGCTATAAAATTACTGAAAAAACACTAGACGATGGAATAGTGAAAGGGGCCATGCCACAGTGATGCTGGTCAAAGGTGTGTCTGAGATTCATAGTGATCTCCACACTGCAAATCCTGAAAACCAAGAAAATGACCATAACACAACCAAGGACACTATGTCACATAACTCAATAACCATGAAGGGGGTTATACCACAGCCCATCTCCATGGCGTAGCTACCACAAAATTGACAGAGACACAAAAACTAACCCTTAGGACTCCATTCCATAAAAAGGGCCTCCATGCTATAAATATTTTGAAAATGGAAATAGCATCAAACTCCCCCTTTAGGCCACTATGTCATAGTCGAGCTCTCCATGCCATATAACTCAAGGAATCATGCTACAGCCATGGTCCATAGTAGGGCCATATAAAAAATAGATAAACCATCCAAGAAACCTCTTCAGATCATCTATTTTGTAGCCATCCTCTCTACACCATTTCTTCTCTCCTCTATGATTCAGTATAAGCCTCCACACTATAGAATCCTCCTCAGCTGGATATTCCAACTGCAACCTCCTTTTTCCCTCCAACCACATTATTATATCCTATGGACACCTCCATTACCATAATTACCACAAATTAATAGGTTATAAAGTCTAAATAATTAAATATAACCCTGAATCATGCAATTAAATGGGGTTTCACCCCCATCAACCTTATTATGAATTGCATGTTCACCCCTGGAATCACACAATGAACTAGAGTTTCATAGCTGAAACATGTTAAAAATCATTTCTTACCCAAAAAACATCCTTATATCACATTTAAACAACCCCAATACCAATTCCAATACACTGAATCCAACACCAACTTTATTGAAATACCAAATCAAGTATGACCTGAGGAACCAAATATCAGAGGATCTTTTCTCACATCAGTTCCATGATTCCACCTTGACCATCCACCAACCAATCTCACCATATCTATGACCCGTCTAACATGAGGGTAATTTTTTCCACAAATAAAAGGATTCTCCCCACCATAGGAGTATCATTATCATCACTCACAAACTAACACCTAATCTCCATGACTCATACATCATCCACTCCCAAATGAAATGATTGGACATTCTCATCCTGGTCATACCTAAGCACCAGCATGAACACTAACCCCTACCCTCTCCTTGATCACCTGGAATGATTTTATCCAATATACAAAGGTGCACTCCCCTCTATATGGAAACCCTTACACTGATCCTCTAGCGCCATCCCCAATGGGTCCCCTCACCTCAGGTGTGTCACTCTTCTCAGGATAAGGATATTTATACTCAATCTTTGACACCAAACCTCTTTGGAAATTTATTTTAAGGAATTTATTTATCTTTACCACTCTATTGTACCATGATCCATCACTAATTTCACCTATTACCTTATCATCATCCCCAATTCACATCCATATCTTCAATATTTCATCCCCATTAGTGTCTCACTACCACACTATTATTGTAACACCACCCAGGTTCATTAATAACCTAAGTAATTACTAAAAAAACATGCTCGTAGACTATTACATCAATTCGAAACCCAACCAAGAACTGTTCACAACCTACATTCACCTTCCCTTTTACACCAAGAATTTTCCCCCCAAAATCCATGCCAAAATTCACTATCCTGCACCAAAGGTATAGGGATTCACTAGGAATGCACTCACAGGTTCCTTGTCATGATCTTAATCTATCTTAACTAAACCCAACAACTGCATGCGCTCATATAACCCAATAAAACACTCCAACTTATGTCCCCATGATTCTCATACCATGAAATCTGTTATCACATGACTATCCAATTGAAAATTCCCCACACACATGTCAGGATCAACCCACAACCCAATATGTCATGAGCACCAAAGCTAGCCACATGACCACCTATGACATAGCCATCATCTCATGAACTAAAATAATCCACCTAATCTCTCACTGCACCACATGAATGTATATTTTTTGAACCACTAGTCCAGAAATCAAACTGGTTCTTCTATCAAAAACTATCCTCAACACCAGAAACACCCTAAGCGCTTCACAACCAAAGTCATGAAGAATTACTCATTAATTTCCCCAAATTTATGGATTCTTTTTGTAAAATTCCACAAATAATATGTATGAAAAAATACCACATAGGATTTTAATTACTCTTTAAGTGACCAAAAATATCCCAACATCCCACAAGGATCCATCATTTTCATGGAAACTCTTTCTTTTCATTATATAACCTCTTAGGAATAACATGCCCTCATCAATTCATGAAAAGGGTATCAAATTCCCATATTAACCGAAAAGATGGTCTCCCTACATCCCTTGATGAAGGGAATATATTTATAGCTTTGAAGACTGTCATGACATAAGATCCACATGACCAAGCATTAAAAGGAAATACTCTATGATCGAGCTGAGTATGATTCCACCAACATGTTATTTGTTAAAATTACATATAATTTGTTTTTGAAACTTTAAATAGTATTCCACTCATTAGAAAACAACCATAAGAAAAGATATGTATATCTTGTGACTCATACATGTATAATCATGATGCATGAAAATGAACTGTTTCTAATGGGATAAGATCCAAAACCAAAATAAATAATAACTCTAAAACTCTATGTGTATTTCCCAAGGTGAAATAATAAAACTATAACATTGAAAACCAAGAATAAAATCCTATACACTGGTAACATGGAATTATTATCGGAAATGGTGTTCTCAACGCACCAGTTAAATATCCATCAAAATATATGACATATTCCAAAACCACATGTATACCATCTCCTAAAATCATAAAACAAAAAAAAACTCTAATACCATTTTGTAATTCCCCAGCATGGAACCCATCTAATTCGAAGAACCACATGACCTCAAACATTCCTCCCCATATGCCAAAGGCTAATGAATAGTGTCTAGGTCATAAAACATCCATTAGGAAGACTATTATTTTGATATCACTAAAATTGATAATAATAAATGACCAAATAACATCTGTATCAGAGTGTGTTGAATAAATAAGCACATACAATATCATATATGATGTTTTCATATAAAACATACAACTGATCACCCACTAGGCTAGTCCCAAATACCAAAATATAATACATGCACAATGGGCCTACTTACATCCCCATTCCTCATCCCAAACATTGATACCCATTGAGTTAATTCATCCTAATACACTGCCCACATCATATGTGTTCTCCTGCATGAGGAAAAGTAAGAACCTAATAAAAATTATCCTCGAGTCATATATCTAAAACACTGGATGAGATACACATGGTAGTAAGGTAATTGGGTGCTAACCAGTATACCTTGAAACCCGACCAAACCTATAACAGTGCTATTATAGAATCCACTCATCGCCTCACCTCATATTGATGTCCAACTCATGCCGGAATAATTAGTGTAAGGAGGTGTTTAATAACATTACACAATACCCGCAAACATAGGGAATGGTTATACATCTATAAGAATATACTTATACCTTTATAATAAAATTAGTTCCATTAGTCTTGTCTCACATCGGACAACAACCGATCCCACAGGGTGGTCCTCGACTCAAGCATGTGCAAATAAGGGTCCAATTCATGCATGCTAACCCAAGAATGACCTTTAAAGGTCCTCAATCCAATACCTAAAGTTTCAGGGTATGTCTAAGTAGGTCACAAGCACACTAACCCATCCCCATAGACTCTAAGGAGATCCTATCACACTGACTCATCACTGTAGACTCCAGATAGGTAAAATATGCTCATGTGATACAACTAGGGTCATAAACTATCACACAACTCACTGGTTGATTCCATAGGGCTATTATCTTGAGATTTAGACCATGTCTTAACATGTCCCAACTCATATTTTAGAAAACATATATTTTTTCTCATTTATTCTAGTCGATTCTATCATGTTTATATCACCAAATAGTGACATCACAACCTGAAGGATACTCTAACCTGTGCATCAAGGTCTGGTTCAACCTTGCCTAGCCCTCACCACTCTTAGTCTCACTACCCAAGGACTAATCCAAGCTATCAAATTCTACATGCCCCTCACATCAATAGGTAGGATGAAACTCTAATCTAATATACACTTTTCATAAATATGTAACATCTTTAATTACTCCTCTATCTCTATGTGCACATCAATACTTTCCCTCAATCTTTGGAGGGATTCCCTCATCACTCACGAGATGTACGACCGTATCTCCCATTTTCACTTATACCCAAACCACTCATGCCTATAAACGAGTCCTAGTATCTCCTTATAGGCTATCCCATTAATCATGTCACATTCAAGGACCTCCTAGAGGTCTCTATCCAAATCATATAAATCCCTCACTCCTTGGAAACATCGTCATTTGGCGATCCCAAATTCACATAATTTATTAAGATTGCTTAATTCAAATATTAGATTCATGTTTTCATCCAACCATACTACTCAGGGAACTCTAGGTACATAAACACTATAGCGAACCTGCCTTTTCTTACATTACTATTACATCATATTAAAGGTAAAAACATAATATTATTACACATAGAGGATCCGATGGTTTAGTTTCATGAGAAAACTAGGACCATACATAGAAATTACAATATCAAGCATAAACATTTATTTAACTTCTTCTTATCTAACTTCTTATTGTCACTTTTCCTCTCCTTAGTATATGTAGACACCTGAGGATATACTTCAAAAGGGGTGAGATAAAATCCCAGTAAGAGGATAGATAATAAGAATATAGCATGGGGTTAGCATAATCATGACATAGGTAAATAAATCATGAACATGAGAGGAAGCATAAATATAAGACTTGAAATGTGGAAATGCATAAAAAATGAAACATCATGTCTTAGTGGTTAACTACCACACATACTTATGAACCAATCTAGAATCTTGTTCACATATCATTTCAAATTTACTCATGAGATTCATCACTTTACCCAATTCATTGGAGCACTGTATAATTCCATTACACCCGTCACGTTCAAACATTCATATTGCACTATATAATTTCGGGCACACCCGTCACCTCATAATATTATCATTATCATGCATGCCACATAGAACATATATCAATAATGAACATAACTAACCCAAGTTAAGGAATTGGATTCATCTCATAAGAATACATTCATAAGCTTTGGGTTCCTAAAAGAAAGAGGGAACAACATACTCGATACAAGAACCATCAACCATGAATGAGAGGTAAAATTTGAGTTCTTAAAAGAAGAGTTCTTTTGGAAAAAATTTGTATTGAAATAAACTTCATTAGAAAACATTTATATCTCAGAAAAGGTATCATAATTATGAACAAATTATTTTTAATAAGTGACCATACCAAATTGGAGTGAAAGAGGGAGAACTCAAAGAAAGAAAATTGGGTTGGATATTTTCCCCTTACCTTGTATCTGAATTCTTCCTTCTCTTTAATATCCTGTATAATGAAATTATATTCATTAATTAGAAATCCAGAACCATGTGTAAATTAATACGGTTCATTATGGTCTCATTAAGTGATTTTAGGTTCCTTTGTATGAGTTATAGAGTTTTAAAACATTGTTCGATAATGCTTGTTTTTATGGTTTTCTTGAGTGGTTCACTTGTATTCTTATATTGAAGTTCGGGTAAAACATGGGTAATCATTAAGAAATTATATTACATGTTATTAATGATATTACAGGAGTTTGAATTATTTTATAATGAATTATATTATATCCATGTGGATGAATCATTGGATAAGAATTAACTGATGATTGTTTGGGTTAATTTGAGCGATTTTTCGATCATAATGAACTTGTTTTATTTTATCACTAGTAATATGGTAATAAGTTAGTTACAGAACATTAAATTTGAGGTAATAAATATAAAATATTCGGTTTCAACCATAAAATGGTTTCATGACCATATCTAAAGGTAGAAATGGAAGAAGAGATCATGTCGTTCTTGAAGGTGATAAATTAACACCTCACAAACAACATTCTCTTTAATAAAATAAAAGGAAGAGGGAAAGGGGGTTGGATGATATAATATCACATTATCATTATAAAATTACATTAAATGTATAATAATGGAGTTACAAAACCATTTTTATGAAGATAGGTGGGGAGATATCAAGAAATGAACTTGAACATGAAAGGAAATTAAAGGAGAAGAGGGAGAGAAATTACCTCTTAAATACTCCTCTTGAGATCCTCCTTAAGGAAGATATGCTGGGTCTTTTGAGAGACCAGAAGCTCATAGATGTGGGAGAGTCACTATAGAATATTTTTGGGAAGAGTTTAGAGAATTCTTGGAGCTTTAGTGGTGTGATTAAATGAGGGTGTGAAGGGTGGTTTTTATAGTGGAGGGGGGAGGGGTTTCCTTAATATAAAATTCATTAGTTTATTAATTTCCCCTAAGACAAGGAATAGTGAGTCTTGAATGACCAAGAATAGAAAATAAGTCATGTTATTTCTAGATTTGGGTGCTTACATCACGTGTGATGTTGGAAATAGTGGGTTTTAATTATAATATATTTATACGGTAAATTAATGTATTTTACTATTCACAAAAAATTTAAGTATTTAAAAAAATCCCAAAAATTTACCTCAATAATTTTTTGATGTTTAGATTCCAAAATTGAAGTCCATTTTTCAAAAATAATTTTATAAATATTATTAATTAAATATTTAATTAAAATCATGTTTTATTACTAAAAAATAGTTTTAAAACATTCATTTACTTATTCTAAAATATTTTTACATCATACTTTCACTTGAATATTATTTTTATACAATCATAGTTAAGGTTACTATACATTAGGATTATATCACTATTCATAATGGTATGTCAATATTCATAAGGGTATGTTACTATTCACCAAAAATTATTTTTCTTTTATTAAACTCCAAAAAACATCTTGAACACAACCGTGTATGTCAGATTTTCAAAATTACAAACACAGAAGTGACAAACTTATGTTTAAAGGTCACTAATAACTTAGTAGTCCATTATGTTTTTTTCATGTTATTTTATGACATAATTATAAGAATTTAATTTCCATTGAAAAAACATTGGGTCGTTACAAACACTATTCTTGAACCCCATAAAATATGCAAGAAACCATGCTCATGTATAAACCTACATATGAAATTTTATTGTAGGGAAACCTTCCTATATATAACATGGATTTAACCCCTATTAAATCTATACTAGGACTTTTACAATACAAACAATCCTTTTACATTCTCCCATACACCAAACTCATTCAATGCATTGAAAAATAATTAATTATAACAATTTTTAATTAATTAAACTATTTAATTTAAATAGGAATAATGCCTAAAAATTCATTCAACATAGTGTTCTTGCCAAAAACTAAATAAATGTGGTGTGTTCCGCCCCTGACACACTCCCACACCTAACACATAGAAAATACCAAAATTAAATTCTTGTTCCAATCCAAAATTTTACAAAAAAAAATCAATAAAAATCCTAGTAAAATTTATCGGGTGACATAACTTTTCTAAAACTAATTCCAATGGTATTAATATGTCTTCTAGAGTCTTCCTACTTAAAAACCTTGAAAAATACACATCATTTTTGGTCTATTACCCCATGATCTAGAGTAATTAACACCAAAACCTATCCTAAAATAATGTGTAATTAGGGAAAGATATCAAAAACCATGAATGGAGGAACAAGATAAGAGATCCACAACTGAAATCTCTATAAAAAACACCCCAAGACCTTGGGGACTAATTAGAGGGTAATAATTAACTAAAATCCCCCCCCCCTCCCACCACACACACACATCACCTAAAAAAGGAATACAGCCACTTTTTAAAAAAGCAAGAAAACAAAATTCATAGTGTGAACCAATGGTTCATGTACTGAATCACATACTTATGGGGATCTTACCCTATCTTAATATTTCAAGTTGTGAATCCCTACTTAAAAATGTTAGTGGCCTACTGTGGGACCTCCATATAGCTCGGATCCTTTTTCCATCCTCTGATGCTCTCCCAAACCACTACAATGTCCATCGGACCTCTACCTCAATCTAAAACCGCATTTCAAGGTATTAAAATGCTCAAAACCTCATTATGAGTCTTTGTTATCAAAAAAACTATCTTAAAAATAGTAAATTCAAGTTCCTTATCAAAATTATGAATAATAAATATATATGTCTTTATACATAAGACACCACCCAATAATTTGGATTTGAACACATCTAAGAACTTTCCTTGATGCATCACTATAAATAAAAAACCCTTCATTACCATATGGAAGACTCAATATGGTTGAATTTACCAATATTATCTTCAATTAATCAATTATATATTTGTATTTCATTTTCTATGTGAATTCAAACCCCTTACATGTCATATTTTTTAACATATTGGGTAATAGTGTGATGTTTTTAACAAGCAACTGATGGTGTCATACTAATAAAAAAAGCATATTTATGTTATGAAACTGGGTCATGGACATTAGGAAAAAATAATTTCATTAAAAGGATTGATAAATATTATATACTTTGAAATAATAAGGAAGTTATTTATGATAAAAATTACATTTACAGAATTTCCCATATAACAAATTTTTCCTCAAAATCCCAAAATGGTTTTCAAATGAGTTTCATAATCCTAAAATCTCTTTTAGTGTATAAGAATATCATCAATAAACACCACTATAAATATATCATGAAAATCCTTGAATACTCTATTCATAAAATACATAAACACGTAGGTTGAATTACTAAAATTAAAAGGAATTACAATGAACTCATAATGAACATACTTCATATGAAAGGTGATCTTTATGATATCCTCATTCTTATATTTTAATTAATGATAACCTGAATGAATTTAAATCTTTGATAATTACTAAGTACCTTGATGTTTATCAATTTTTTTATCAGTTTGTGGAAACATATAATTTTTATTTATAGTAATTCCATTGATTTTCCTATATTCAATGTGTAACCTTGTTGAACATCATCACAAATAAAACATGTGCTCCTTATAGTGAAACACTTGCAAAAATATAAGCTTTTTCATATAAGTCTTATAATTTCTTATTTAAATTTACTAACTCTATTGGATCCATTCGATATAATGGGTTATATTTGGTTTTTTAATTGGGGATAATATCAATAAATAATTAAATTTCTCTATTAATGATAAATTCATATAAGTAAACTGTAAATAAAACATTATATTCTTGTACAATGGGTATATATTTCAGTATCATGACCTTCATAGATATAATTTCATCTATTTTTCATGAATTATTTCATTTATAGGAGATATTATGTGTGGTTCAGGAAAAGATTCAGGTAATGAAATCAATTCTGAGAAAACATGTAATTTCATACTTTCCTCACAATTATTTCGTTTTTCATTGTATAATTAATCAAATATTTTTAATTTTTAGGCCAATCCATACCCAAAAATTAAATCAAAATTCAAAATTTTTATAATGATTAGATTGCAACTAGAAAACACTCATTCATTCTATTTTGAACTTCATAATATATCATTATTGAAATCAACGTAATGGTTTATGTTATAACTGATAAATCATTCCCTAATGCGTCCATGGGTGATTAAATATTTGTTTCAAACTTTCCTGATATAAATTTTTTCATAGATCAATTAGAAAATAATGTATTATATAACTTTTATTGTATAATCAAATCATATACTATGACATAATTTATATTTTCAACTTCATCCATTGATATTGAAAAATATTTTCCTTTTTCCACTACCCTCTTCTAGGATAAATTCACATGGAACATGAGTAACTGATTAGAGTAATGCCTCATCACCTTATAGTTGATGTATTTCTCATTTATTTCTTCTCTATTTTATTTTTAGTCAATGATTAATAGAATTTATCTCTATATTTAATGCACACATGAAAACTATTTATACAATACCTAGGTTATTTATTCCTACATTTAATATATTTAGGTAACTCCACACTTCCCATATTTTCATTTTTGGTAGTTCTATCTAAATGATGATCAGACATCCTATTATTCAATGGTTTTACTTTATAATTTAATTATTTAGAAAAGTATTTCATAATTATGATATAACTTTCTTTAATAACATTATATTATTAAAATGTTCTAGATACTAATGACCATCAAATACATGGCCTTAAAATATCAAAAAAATATCAATATATCTTTCATGGTTGCATTCAAAATCCACAACATACATTATTAACCTTGTGAAATTAGCCTCATACTCAGCCACTATCTCTTCTTCCTTTGGAGATAGAGTAGAGAATTTTTATTCTATCACACCATATTTCTCCCAAGGAAAATATTTTTCTTCAAAAATCACTATAAATGAATTCCACTCCATATTTTGTATCTCTTATGCCTTCTTAGTATTTTGAATCAGTGAAAACCATTTCTCAACACATCCACTAAAATGACACATAAACCATTATTAAAATTTTCATATAAGTATAGAATAATTACATAAATATAATATAAATTGAATCTATCAATTTCTCTATAACCATGGGATTACTTTACCCACTGAATAATGAGGTGGATTCTTCATAACATGATCTAGAGAGGTTAATCCTAATTGAGGGGAAACTGGTTTCTCTATATAGGAAAGGTTATTTTTCATATCCTTTGTTAATTTTCCTAGAATGGTAGTAATTGTTTTAGGATATACATTAACTCTTTTATCTTAATGATCCATACAATCCCCATAGTGTCCATGATTTTGTTTCTTGGATTTCATTCCTTTTTTTTGGAACTGCTATCTAAATAACTTCTGAATTTAATTTGTAATATTAAAAGATACTAATTTATAAAATGTGACTTAAATATACATATATAATGTTTTCTTAAAATATATTCATGTTCATATGATACTTATAAAACTAAATATTGAATAATATCTAGAGTTGTCCAACTAAAAAACCTATGTTCTCTACATATGTTCATTTAAATCTAGTTCCTAAGTTGTTTATTAGACCTTTCTTTGATTCCAAAATTAACACCCCCTCCCCTAGTAACCCAGATACGGTGAGTTATTTATTACATGGTAATAAAATTAAATGATATTACAATCCTAATATAAAGGTTCAATAGTCCTTAAGATACTAGACACATAAACATTACATTTTAACCTAAAATATTTCATCATTTGAATTAATATCATTATTCCTTTATGTTTTCTAGAAAATCTATTATACAAAGTATTCCACTTAATTTAGAGGGAAAATAAAAAAAATTAAAATGGTGAGCTCATGATATTTGTAAGATATAGCATAATGTATATACTTTCATGGTATAATAATGGCATAAGCAATATTGTGGGAAAAAATAAATATATGTTGGTATATAAATGGATACATAAGTATAACATAATCCCTGGATGAAAAAAGAAATAAATAATGTCATGGAAAATTTAGTGATTTAATAATGAAGTAAATGATTTAAATGATTAATATAGGACATCATAAATATATCGTTGATTCATTATACCAAGATTATAATACCCTGACCTGAATCATAAGGTTTAAGAAGAAGCGCTACATAATGTTAGGTTCACCTTACCATATGAAATAGGCTTCAAGATTCACCCTCCTATCATTGGGAGTCTCCATAAAGTCTAATATTCCCCCAATGATGTCAATCCAATCCTCAATATTCTGAGGACCTCCAGTTCCCCAAAAAGATTATGGATTTGAGAGTTTAATTTCTTGGGAATAATTAACCATCATCATTTGTACCCCACCACCCTGAGTGGGAAAAATATGTATGACTCTAAGATGGTTTGGGTTTTCCACCTAAACCATTAGAGTAGGTGTGAGAGAACACTCAGGTGTATCATCCTACATAGCCTATGGTGGAACTGGTGAATCCTCCCTAGCAGAATCATTTTGGAATCTTTGTGGTGGAATATTTTTTAAATACAAAACAAATATTTAGAATTCTTATAAACACATTCTCAGGATGACGATTTAAGTAGTTATAAGGCACACATATGAGATTTTTGTTAGGACAAGTGACCTAATAGATACATAGCCAAGGTATCCCACAACTCATAATCTCTAGTAGGAATCAGTTGTAACTTCCTAGGTAAATAAAGTATAATAAATTTTCATATTTATTAATATTTTTGAATTAAATATAAATTTTACTTTAAAGGGGATTCTATGTTCAACGGCATACTTGATATGCAACAATGGGTTTCTTTTAAGTCTAATGTTACACACAATGATGAGTCATACTGAAAAATAATAATATAATATTATTTTAAATGGTAGTCAATGCATAGACTTTTTATTGGCACGAATAAATAGAAGTAACTGCAATATGATTATACATGTTCTGTTAAATGTTTTTACATTTATTGAATAAAATATAGATTCTAAAAATGTGAATGAATCTAATTTTAAGCATAAATACTCTAATATTCTTTTAAAGTTCAGTTTATCACCATTTAATGGAGAACACTATTTTAAACTAATTTTTGTAACTTTAATATGTTATATGTGTCAAAATAAAATTCTTATTTAGATTCAGGACATCAAAATTTACATTGGGTAAATTTTTTGTAATTTTCTGATAAAATTCATTTTTTAATGAATACTGAAAAATACTGCATTTTAATTCAAAAAATCCTTTTAATCGAATTTATTTATATGGATAGATTATCTATTTAATTTTTTTAAAGTGTAATTATATAATATTTATACTATTTAATCCAATGTTGGTTATTGTAAGTAATTTCAATTTGAAATTGGACATAAACATGTGTTAATCTTTTGATAGTTATTATTTCTTAAAAACATTCTTTTTGTTTTGACAATGGTAATTAATAATAAATTAATTTATCCAACTTATATGTTTTGAATTTGGTAAAATAGACATCATTTTTTAATTCAGAATTTTAGATATAGCTTAGGCTGATATTTTGGTATTTTTCTGAAAAACATTAATTTTTGTTGAATAGTGAAAACACAGAGTAGTAGTTAAAAACTGACGTTTTATTTTAAATTAAATTTTAAAGATTTTTTGAATTGAATTTCTAAAATACATCATACATGGTTGTTATTAGTAAGAAAAATTTCGTTCAATAAGTTGAAAATAATTTTTGGTGAACAATAACTTTTGACTTTTATTTAACACGGGTTAAGGTAAATAGGGTAATTCAAGGTAAAAAACAATATTATATTATTATAAATTTACCCTAACACTTGTCCTAACATTATTGGATGATTAATATCTTACCAATAAAGACATGGGGTGATACGTTTGGCATTTTAAATCTACTTGGGTAAGATAATGATATTAATAGCTTTTTATTTAAAGTAAAAATAAACATATCATAAACTTGTATTGTTTTGATAAAACAATTTTAAGGTGGGGTTATATAATTGAAATATTTGACTATAAATATTAATTATAAATCTAAAAATATTTCCTGCATCATTTTATTTTTTATAATTTTTAGACATCAAATAATTAAAATTATTTAAGACACAATAATGATGCAGTGTTTACCTCATTAATGAATGATTTAAATAAATAAGATTATAAAGAATAAATCAATATCCAAAACCTAAAAAATTATTATTTGATGATATTATTTCTAAAAATTGTAATCTTATCTTCTACATTAATTAGTTTTGTTCCTTTGGAAATCGAAAATCATTATATAATAAAATAATATTTTCAAACTTCCCTAAAGAGCCCCTCCTCCCCCTTATAAAAAGACCTCACATCTAAACCATTACTCACACCTCTCAAGCCCCTTGGCTCGTCCACCCACTTCTAAATTAATCTCCCTATATAACTGTATTCCACCTAGAATCCTTACCCTATTCATAAGGGACTTCAAGAAATCCTTTTGGTTCAAACCAAAGGGAGTTACCTAATTTAAAGGCAACGTCTTCGTTTAAGTTCTTTTCTTTTATTTTACTTATCCAACCCACTAAAATATTTTTATTAATTTATTTTATAAAAAAAACTAGTATCCCAAATATACTAGGTTGTTTTTATGATATGTATTATAACTACACTTACACACACCTCCATCTAATGGGTAAAGAACATATTGTTTCTGTGGATGGTGAACTACTGCCTCACGAAACGATGATTGTTCAATATTCTCCTACCACCTATTATGGTGGAAATTATTATGGAACTATATTTATATGTGACATATATTATATTTATATTGTATCTTTGCTTCTGTATATTTCATTAATAACATTCCTTTATGATTTCCATAATGGTTAAACGTGATAATTTAATTTGAGGAAATACAGACTACCGCCCCCTCAAAGTGATATGACTCGTTCATGCCAAATGTGGAATGTATAAGGAATGGAGTTAGTGAAATTATATATGATATTATACAGGAATTATAATATACATATTTATCATCGGGTTTTCATTTATTTAAAATATGAAATATAAATGAAAGTAGCGTTCATTCGTACGTACGACTTACCGTCTCCATGAACTGTGCATTTTATTTCTTATCTCAAAATTATAAGTACTATTATAAATACATATATATACTGGATATATGTGATATATATTATATAAAAATCATTAATATAATTCTTCAGATAATTTAATTTTGACTGCATGAACAACTTGTAATTATAAGAAGTTCATTTTTCACTCAAGTACCAAATATCCACCAAACGACCATTATTAACTTAAATGATTGCATAATGTTTATTACGTAGTAATAAGTGATATAAAATGAATAATAAACATTAAAAATTCTCTATTAAAGTATTAATTAACTTTATTTTATTATTCAGGAGATTAAAGAATGAATGGGTCAAGTCAGACACGAGGTAAGGGGTTTCTTATCTCACTTTTTTTACCGTGATATTTCCATTGTTCGCCACTTATTTATTGCATGTGTTGTATTGTGTAATTATATTTTATATATATTATAATTATTATATTTAAATTAATGGTTTTATATGATTCATTTTGTGTTTATTAACTTTCGGTCATATGACTCGATTGATTACAACGTGGTATGGGGTTTTCATCTCACTTTTTATTCCCGTGAGATTCATGCTATGTTTTCCACTATTTCCTTTTGTGTGGTGTATGTAATACCCATGATTGTATTGTTTTTATAATATAATTTAGTTTATTGGTATTTTAATCTTCATTGTATGATCCTTATTTTATGTGGTGTATGTTTTGTAAGTTACCAAATCGGTAAGGGAACTATTTAACCCAATTTCCATTTCTTGGGTTAATCTTCTAATTCTTAATTATGTCATTCTATGATTATGTGTGGAATCACTGTTTATTTATTTATGTTTTAAGTTAAACTCTCCATTGTGTGGATATACATTTGATACACATAATCACTCCATTGATAAATTCTCAAGTCTTCGATATGAACTTGATAAGTTTAATTTAACTCAATTTCCATTCATTGAGTTAAACATCCATGTCAATGGTGTTGTTTTTACAAAAATATATTTGAATGTTCCCTGATTAATTTACACTAAATATTCAATCATATTGAGTTTATTTATATTTTTCCCACATTATTATGTAATTTATTTATCCTTAATCTAAGGATATAGTTTTTATAAGGGATTTCGTCTCAATTTACATTCCATTGAGACTTCATAGTTGTTATGAACCAAATCACTCATATATGGTGTATATATTGTCCTTTATCATATTATATCATGAATCCCTTTATTTTCATGATATTATAAAGTTCTTATTAAATGTTATTCCTCAATTATTTTTACTCAAGCATCTCTCATTTTGATAAAAACTCTTTAACTTAAATATCGTTTTGAATTATTTAAAGATTTATTCTCCTAAATATTTCTCATTAATGTCCATGGTTTCAAAATGGTTTTTAGGATTTATTTATATGGACATTAATGTTTTCAAATTATAATTCATTGAAAATTTTAAATGTGGAATGGGACACTTTGATTCAAAAATCTCTTTATCAAATGTTTTAAAAGGTTTTTGAAAATGGCTTGATAATGAATTGATTATTTCGATATCTTGAAATAATATATGGTGATAGAAATGTGGAAATGTTATCTTTCCTTTATTCTTGTTTTATGTGTTATGAATACATTATGGTTCTTCAACATTGTTTACAAATACAGTTAGTTCCATGATAAACCTAGGGCGGGTGAGCCCGAGATAGCTCTATAATGAATTTGGTAATGTGATGAAGGTAAACGTGAATGTTTCTCCAAATATATTTAGGGAATATACTATGATGGGTATTCCAAATGTAACCCCCTATGTAGCTATGAAATCTACAATTTATGTTTGATATGGATTCCACAAGTTACCTTTATGATTTAGGATTTCGGTGTGTTATTCATAAATATTTTTATTTCATGAGGTATGTTATGATTGAAAACTATGGTTTCATTAATTTATATTTATTGATGGGTTAATGTTTCCTTTATTCATTTTATAACCCTTACTTATCTTTTTATGCTCATATGATGTTTTGAAATGTTTTTCACGGGACTTAAAGATGAATAGGTTCAAGGTTCAGATCAAAGAAAAGTCATGATGTCTAAAACATAGAACTAGACATGACTATTTTTTAAGAGTTTTTATTTTATGAAAAAATGGAAACTGAGTAGAAATGTATACTTTGTAATTTTTTTAGATGTAATATAATAGTCATGGACTAATTCTATAAAACTCTAACCCTAAAAAGAACCTCAATGTGAATTACTACTTTAATTAAATATTATGTAATGTTTTACGGATGGGTCCTTATAGTTGGTATCAGAGATTGGTTTAGATAACTTTAGAGGTTAGGGAGTTATTTTAGCATAAGTGACATAACCATAATGTTTAGCATATTAGATTAAGCCATAGATATTTTAGATAAATTTAATGAGTTTAAGATAACATGAATTAGCCTATATTAGTATTTACCCTCCTCGTTATATATATTATATGATGACATTAACGATATACTCCCACTGACCTTTTTGGTTTTAGTAAATGGCTGGAATTAGCAGGCACCAAATTAAAAGTGAATGTGAAGAAAACTTTGATGGTTTTCTGAATGTGAAACTGAATGAAATGGGAGCTATAATGAGAACTCTTGTGTTTATTCTCAACCAAATATCTGGAGTCATGATTGACCTCCAAAACCTTGGTTATTTTTATAAGGAATAGTATATGAGAGAAACAAATACCTATGGAAGTTTAGGTAATAATCATAAAGTTAAGTGTGTTCAAGAACCTATGTGTCAAGGATGTGGAAAGAAACACCTTGGAAAAAGCTTCAAAGAGAGAGGAAGATGATATAGATGTGGGAATGAAGGTCATAAAGAAAGAAACTTCCATGGAAAAAGGAAGCATGTAGTTGACTCTTGAAAAGGGAACGAAGTTCTTTCAGAGGGATCAATTGAATGTTTTAAATGTTGTTTGCATGGTCATTATAGAAATAGAAGTCTTACGAAGAAGTTTCGGGAATGGGATCACCAAAATCATACAAATATATGTTTACCAATACCTAATGTCATTCCGATTGAGGATAAAGAAACTAACAATGACCAATGAAATGTATGGATTATTTCTTAACATAAGTTTTCATATTTTACAATATTAGTAAATTATTCATGATTTTTTTTGTGGGAAAGAATTATTTCAGAATAAGTTCTTAAAGAATGGTTAATGGATCATGAAGAACTTTGAATGAGTAAATATTCAACATATAAGGGATTCCAGAGTTATGGTAGATTTTATGATGATAAAATGCTTAAAATTATTAAGGCTCTTTTGATGATGGTATTACATTGGATGACTTTTTATAGTATGTGTAACCCTGAAGTTTGATATATGAAAATGTTATTTAAGAAATAATTATCTTTTCTTTTGATGAGTAATGGTGGAATTTTATTCTAAAATAATATATGTTTTTATTCTCAACATATTCTTATTTGGGTTATTTATGGAAATGATTAACCTATCATAGAGAATATGTGATTTGGTTAATTACACTTCAGTGTGAGACTTTTAGAGTAGTCGACTTTATTTGGAGATAAATGTTAATATTTACTGTGGAAGACTATGTGATTAAATCCTTATGAGTTTTGGGTTACAGTCTTAGTTTGGGTTACATTGAAGAATTTTAAGTACATTTGTTTATTGAATGGTCTTTTCTGAACTTTGGGTATTGTTTGTCAAATTTTGGGGATTAAGAGTAGTATTTTTTTAATAAAGTATTGTCTTTTTTTTGGGGATTATCTGATCTTGTACTAAATGTTCTTGTTTTTATTAATGTATAATGACAAGGGAAATATACAGTTCAAATTTTGTGGATTATCTCGTACTCTATAAGTTGATTCTAGAACTTTTAAGGTGACCAAGTTAGTTTGAATACTCATCGTTTGGAGAAAAGATGAGTTTTAGGTAGAAATTTAGTAAAGGATGAAAGTCTACTTGACAAGTAAGTATATTTCCTTATGTTTTTATTTAAGCTCATAAATAAGTCATAATATTTATGAAAATTAACTTAAAACAAAAGCATTGTTCGTTAACTTTTCCTAGTGGAGAATTAAAGACCCTTTAACCCATCACATGTTTGTGATTGTCTAGTGGTTAACTTTCTCTTAATCATGTTTTCTACCACTCTCCATCAAACCTTGATGGTTTGTTTCTATTCCATATCCATATTTTCTTATATGGAATCCTAGTATGGGCTATCTCGGGTAACCTTTTTATTTCTATTTCCTTATTTTAAAGTGATATATTTATTGACTTTTTTTCCAATGTGGGACTTTCAATGAAGTTTCCAAGACTAATTGAAAAATTCTGAGGATGCAATTCCCAAAAGGGGGGAAGGATGTAACATCCCAAGGAAATAAAGAATAATACATTTTCATATTTATTAATATTAGTGAATTAAATATAAATTTTACTTTAAGGGGTATGCTATGTTCGATGGCATACCCAATATGCAACAATGGGTATCTTTGAAGTCTAATGCTACTCAAAGTGTTGAGTCATATGAAAAATAATAATATAATATTATTTTAAATGGTACTTCACGCCTAGCCATATTATTTACGAGAATAAATATAAGTAACTGCAATATGATTATACATGTTCTATAAAATTTTGTTACATTTATCCAATAAATTTTAGAGTATCAAAATATGAATGAATCTAATTTTAAGCATAAATACTCTAATATTCTTTAAAAGGTCAATTTATCGACTTTTAATGGAGAACCCTTTTTAAATATATTTTTGTTCAATTTAATATGTTTTATTTGAAAAAATAAAATTATTCTTTATATTTGGGACATCAAAATTTACATTGGGTAATTTTTTGTAATTTTATGATAAAATTTATTTTTTAATGAATAGAGAAAAATACTGCATTTTAATTAAAAATTGATTTTTAATATAATTTATTTATATTGATAAATTATATTTTTAATTGTTTCTAAAGTTCAATTAGATTATATTTTTACCATTTAATCCATTTTTTTTCATTGTAAGTAATTTCACTTTGAAATTGGACATAAACAAGTGTCAATCTTTTGATA
Organism: Viscum album; assembly: GCA_963277665.1. Lineage (NCBI taxonomy): Eukaryota > Viridiplantae > Streptophyta > Magnoliopsida > Santalales > Viscaceae > Viscum > Viscum album. The sequence continues at coordinate 2,036,807,927 of OY728120.1, read as the reverse complement.
GTTATTATTTCTTTAAAACACGCTTTTTGTTTTGACAATGAGAATTTATTTTAAATTAATTAATCCAAATTATATGTTTTTAATTTTATAAAATATCAATCATTTTTTAATTCGTAATATCAAATATATCTTAGGCTGAATTTTTTCTATTTTTCTGAAAAACATCAATTTTTGATGAATAGTGAAAACACTAAGTAGTAGTAAAAATAACTGACTTTTTCTTTTAAATGAAATTTTACCACTTCTTTTAATTTAATTTATAAAATATAACATACATGGTTGTTATTAGAATGTAAAATGGGGTTCAATAAGATGAAAATAATTTTTGCTGAATAGTAACTTTTGACTTTTATTTACCACGGTAAAAGGTAGATAGGGAAATTCATGGTAAAAAAAATATTATAATAATATAAAATTACCTTAACACTTATCCTAACCTTATTGGATGAGTAATGGCCAACCATGAAAATCCTTGGGTTAGACATTTGGCCTTTTAAATCCATGTGGGTAAGATAATGATATTAATAACATTTTATTTAAAGTAAAAATTAAAATATCATAAACATGTTTTTTTTATAATGAAATTTTAATGTGTGGTTATATAAATGATATATTTAACTATAAATATTAATTATAATGATAAAAATATTTCATACATCATGGTATTTATTTAATAATTTTTAGAAATCAAATAAATAAAATTATTTATGAGATAATAATGATACAGTGTTTAACTCATTAATGAATGATTTAAATAAATAAGATTATAATGATTAAATCAATATCCAAAACCTATCCAGTTATTATTGTATTATATTATTTCGAATAATAGTCATCTTATCTTATACCTTAATAAGGTTTGGACCTTTATAAACCAAAAATCATTATATAATAAAATAATATTTTCAATCTTTCTTAAAGAGCCCCTCCTCCCCCTTATAAAAAGACATCACCTCTAGCCCATTACTCACACCTCTCAAGCCCCTTGTATCATCCCAATTCTACCCAATTAATCTCCCTAAATCCCTCTCTTCCACCTATAAGCCTTACCTTATGCCGATGTCAGTTCAAGAAATCCTTTTGATTCAAACCAAAGGGAGTTACTCGATTTAAAGGTAATGTATTCTTTTAAGTTATTTTGTTTTATTTTACTTCTACAACCCCCTAAACTCTATTAATTACTTTATTTTATAACAAAAAAAATAATCCTTAATATACTAAGTTTTTGTTATGATAATATTAATAACTAAATTTACACATATCTCTGTCTAATGGGTAAAGAACATATTGTTTCTATGGACGGAGAACTACTGCTTCACGAAACGATGATGTTTCAATCTTATAATACTACCTCTTATGGTATCCATTATGATGGAAATGTATTTATATGATATATATATTATATTTATATTGTCTATATGCTTATTTATTTTTCATTTATAGCATACCTTTATGATTTCCATAATGGGTAAACGTGATAATTTCATTTGACAAAGTGCGGACAACCGCCCCCTCAAAGTGATATGAATCATTCATGCCATATATGGAACGTATAAAGGATGGAGTTACTGAAATTATATATTATATTATACTAGAATTATTATATAATTATCTATAATTATGTTTTCATTCCATTAAAATATGAAATAGAAATGAAAGTAGTGTTCATGTGTACGTACGACTTACCATCTCCATGAATGGTGCATTTCATTTCTTATCTCCAATTGTTATGTAATATTATAACTACATATATATACAAGATATATGTGATATATGTGATATTTAAATCATGAATATTATTCTGGAGATAATTTAATTTTGACCACATGAACAACTTGTAATTATTAGAATTTCATTTTGACTCAAGTAACAAATATCGACCAAACGACCATTATTTACATAAATGATTGCATAATGTTTATAACATGGTAATAAGTGATATAAAGGAATATTAAAAATTAAAAATTTTATTAATCATGTATAAATTAACTTTAGTTTATTATTCGAGATATTAAATAATGAACGGGTCAAGTCAGACACGAGGTAAGGGGTTTCTTGTGTCACTTTTAATTCTGTGAGACTTCCATTGTTCGCCACTTAATTGTTGAGTGTGGTGTATTTTGTACTAAAATTTCATATATATTATCATTATTATCTTTAAATTCATTGTATTTTATGATTCATTTGGTGTTTATTAACTTCTTTTCATACAACTCGATTGATTACAATGTGGTAGGGGGTTTTCATCTCACTTTTTATTCCTGTGAGATTCATGCTATGTTTGCCACTATTTCCTTTTTTGTGGTGTATGTGATACCCATGATTTATTATTTGTATAATAAAATTTAATTTATGGGTATTTAAATCTTCATTTTATGATCCTTATTTAATTTGATGTATTTTTTGTAAGTTACCAAATCGTTAAGGGAACTTTTTAACCCAATTTTCATTCCTTGGGTTAATATTTTAATTCTCAATTATGCCATGATATGATTATGTGTGGAATCATTGATTATTTATTTATTTTGTAATTTCCACTCCCCATTATGTGGATATACTATTGATACACATAATCACTCCATTGATAAATTCTCAAGTCATCTATATGAACTTGATAAGAGTAATTTTAACTCAATTTCCATGCATTTATTTAAACATCCAGGTCCGTGGTGTTGTTATTACAAAAATATGTTTGAATGTTATCTAATTTATTTACACTGAATATAAAATCATATTGAGTGTATTTATTTTTTTCACACATTATTATGTAATTTATTTATCCTTAATCTAAGGATATAGTTTTTATAAGGTATTTCTTCTCAATTTACATTCCATTGATACTTCATTGTTGTTATACACAAAATCACTCTTTTATGTTGTATATACTATCCTTTGGCATATTATATCATGAATACCTTTATTATCATTATATTATAAAGTTATTATAAAATTTTATTCCTCAATTATTTTTATTCAATCGCCTCTCATTTTGATAAAAAATCTACAACTAAAATATCGTTTTAAATACATTAAAGATGTATTCTTATAAATATTTATCATTAATGTCCATGTTTTCAAAATGGTTTTTAGGATTTATTTATATGTACATTAATGTTTTCAAATGACAATTCATTTAAATGTTTCAATGTTGAATGGACACTTTGATTCAAAAATCTCTTTATTAAATATTTTATATGATTTTTGAAAATGGATTGATAAATAATTGATTGTGTCAATATCTTGAGATAATATATTCTGATAGAAATGTGGAAATATTATCTTTACTTTTTTATTGTTTTATGTGTTACGACTATTTTATGGTTCTTTGTCATTATTTATGAATATGGGTGGTTTTATGATAAACATTGGGCTAGTGAGCCTGAGATAGCTCTCCAATGCATTGGGTTACGTGACGAAGGTAAATGTGACTATTTCCCCTAAGTTATTTAGGGAATATACTGTGATGAATAATTTATGTTAAAAATAATATGATAAAGTCAATAAAATGACCCTAAAACTTGAAAAAAAATTATTGGATGAATAATATTCATCCATTATCAGTAAAGGATCTATTATATGACCATTTATGGCCATTTGGATTAGATTATGAGCTTTATAATTTTTTATTTAAAGAAAAGTCAAAGATGTCACAATAATTATTTTAATAATTATAACATTTTTAATATGGTGTTATTCAAAGTATATCTCTGACTATAAATATTAATTGTAAATTTAAAATATTTATATTCATCATGGAAATGTAGTTTTGATTTTTATATAAGAAATAATTACCTTAATAGCTTTCACAACACTTATGGAGTAATTATTTAATTAATGAAAAAAAATCAAATAAATTATATCAAAAATATTGAAATAAAAGTAATTTGAGATAACTAATGTTATAAATGAATTTTATAGATTAAATTGACATGTTATGGGTTTAATAAAATAGTTTTTTAAATTATAAGTGTTATCTTGATATTATTAAAGTCAAATTAATAAATAGTTCTTAAAATTGACATTATGAATATTTTATAGTAAATAAAATTTTATTAAAAGATATAAAATTCCTAAAAATTTAAATATTGAAAATTGATTTAAATAATATTTAGAATTTTATCCATTATACATTTTTGGGTCATTTTTCATTTTATAATAACTATATTAACCCTAAAATATTATAAAATCTATATTGTCACTATAAGAGTTAAAGAGGTTAAATAAATGTTTAAACCAAAATATAAGGATATAAATTTATTCAAAACTTATCTAAATTTTATTTTATAAGGTTATTTGGAACCATAATAATATTTTATTAAAAATTAATAATTTTTGTTCCATTTGGAATTGAAAATTAATTTATATTGATTTAATATTTCAAAAAATTCCAAAAGTACCCCACACCTCAATTATAAAAGGTCACTCCTTCATTTACTTATTTTCACCACTTTGAGCCATCTAGATCAACCAAGTACTACTCATTAAATATTTAAATTTAATTATCCAAGATATGGATGTGATATCCTCCTCAAAATACCAACCTTAATTCCCTTAAGAAGATATCTAAAGGAAGTCCACCGAAGAAGAGGTGGTCATTTTTTCATCTATTTCAAGATTGATTCTTCTTTTTACATCCTATTAATGTATTATTTAAATAAAAAAATAATAAATAAAGTATCTTATATATACTGATAGGTTATAAGGATTATTAAATAAATATATTCTACATCTTATTCATCCTATGAAAAATGAAAACATCACAGGTGTGTACGTATGGATTATTGTCTCCACATAGTAGTGTAATTAGTTTTTCATCACCACTTTACAATGATAGTTATAATGATGGAAATAATTGATATATATGGTATTTATGAAAAGATATTTATTCTGGAAAATTAATATATCACCCACTTCCTTACCTTTTCACCCATTAATGGTATGATATCATCACTTGTGCGTACGTAAGGTTTACCATCTCCACAACGTGATGCGATTCATTTTCCATGTACAAAATTAAAAAATGGTTATAAAAAATATATATAATGAATAAATATAAAATATATAACATTAATATAATTCTATAGTTGATTTAAATATATCTTATGCCTAATAACTAGGTCTTACAAGACCAAACATGTATAGAAAAATAAAGCAGTTAACACCCAAAACAAGGGTAATAATGAAATATTATTCACAAACATGAGATAAAATATTATAAGAGGATCATATATAATATCATAAATATGAATATGTTTCTTGTATAAATTAATAAAAAAAAAATTAAACCATTATTAATGATTTTAAATCATGTTCAATTAAAGTAATGTACAAAGTGAGGTATTTATTAACTCAGTTTCCATTCATTGGGTTAAACTTGTACTTCAATGATTTTTTTATGCTAAGATTATGTATGAAATGACTTTTGATTATATTATATTATATTTACACTTGTTTTATGTGTATTTATTGTGAATACACATAATCAATCATTTTATTAATGATCACTACAAAGATATGATCTTTTTAAGGGACTTTGTCTCAATTTTCTTTTGTTGATCCGTATTTTGATGTTACGCACCTATATTTTTTATGAGGTGTATATAAACCCTATTTTACATGATATATAATTTATTTATTTATTATAATTTTATTTTAAAAAAATTAAATTTTATTCTTTCATGGGGCATACGATTTGACTTATTTCAAAGTTGTAAGGGTTTCTCATCTCACTTTTACTTCTGTGAGATATATGTCTTATTTATGAATTATTTCATATGGGTGGTGTAAATATTGTCCATTTGATATATCATATCATTAATCTCTTTATCTTAATGGTATTAAATGTTTCATTTTTTGATTATTATGGGGACTATGATTCATAATTTACCAAAGTGGTATGAGTTTACTTCTCAATCTCATCATTATTTAGGATTGTTTTTATTTCACATTGGGAAATTATTTAATTATTATATGTTAAACTCAATATATTTTATTATTCTCTGGTCATTCATGAAATTTTCAGTTAGTAGTACAATTTTTTTACTATTTGGTAATTAAAATGATTGATAAATTTTTTTAATAAGATCTGACTTTATTTATCTTTTCAGTCATAAATATGTTTTCATCAAAACCCTTATTTTCTAAAAATGTTTTCAAAAATATTTTTAAACTTTTCAAAAAGATTTATTAAAGAGATTTTTTACAAAATGTTTTGAAAACAATCTTCATTTCATTTTCAAAACAATGTCTATTTTTATTTTATCGAAAATGTGAAAGGAATCATTTCTTTAATGTGTACAGCATGTATATAATTTTCCACTATCACAACCACGCAATGTTATAATGTTTATTTTAAATGTTTTCAAATGTTATATTCGAAAAAAGGTATTTGAAAAAAAATTTGTGATATTTTAGTATTAAAAAATGATTTTCAAAATGAAGAGGATATTTTTCTCAAGAATGTTTCTAAAGATATTTTTATTTATCAATGAAATAAACCCTTTAATGTACTTATGATCCACTAGGATATGTTTTATTGATATCATTTTTATTATTTCCTTGGATTTGTTATGATTAGTTTTATTGTGGATGTGTTACCATTCACTATATTACTCTAGATGGTTTCGAATCATGTTCATTTCATTGGGGTAAGTATTCGCATTTCATATGATAGTTTTTCAATATTAATGTTTATATTAATTATGTTTTTCCCTTTTATATGAGTAATTCATTTTACTTAATATGTGATGGGTGGGTCATTTTATATCCCCATGATACATTAGTAGGTCTCATGAGACAAACTAGTTTGGGTATTGGTTGAGGCCTTACCCATTTATGTATGGTGTCTTGGTTGAAGCCTTAACGGTATGTTTATGATGTCTCGCATTATGAATTCCCCCATTATGAGATTGGTTATTGATATTACATGTGATTATTTTATTAGTAGAATATCCATGGTTAAGTTTCATTCTCATGTGATTATTTATATGGTATTAGTTGATCATCATTTATTCCTATAATATTATGATCAAGTTATTAATTAAATGGAATTTTTTCAGTTATTTACTTTTCCATATTGATTGTGCCTAATTTGTTCATAGATTCCACTATATTTAACCATTACTAAGAATTTTATATCATCGTTATTTTTTTTCATTTCTCCTGAATACCATTAATTATAATAATATGGTTAAGAAAATATATATATAGGGAGTAATGTTGTTATTGAAAAATAAATTGTGTTATTATTATTTTTTCCCAATGTAATATGGGAATCATGTATGTATCTATTTTACCAAGACTACTAGTTTATTCGGCCTTTCAGGATGTGATTTCTTATATCTTATTTAAATGTAATAAAGTAACACATGACTCTAGGATACTGGGGTTGGGGTCTTTACACAATGGATCATCATCATGAATCAATATCAGTAGCCCGGATGGCTATCTTCACAAAGGCATCCTAAAATTTATCAAGATGTATCATGGTTAGATGAGCATATATATATATAGGATGTTGACTCAAGGAGAATATTTAATCGACTCAATCCTATATGATTCATGTACCAAGTTTCGTAGCAACCAACGTCTCAATATGTTGAGTCGGTAAGCAGGTAGTCAGAGTCTTGGTGTATATATATGTCAGCCGCTACACAAACAATGGGTTTCCTAACCTGAAATCCACACTCAAGACACTCTGTCATCATTTACCTAAGTCCCAATATGTCCTCACAATGGAAATAACTCCAAACACCATCACAAGGAATGAATTTCTATAATATCACTATATCATGACCCTACCCAACAGGGCCCTCCTAGATGAAGGAATTCCGAGTGGGAAAACACCAAGCCTACCTAAAATAGGTTAGGGGATGGAGACAAGTGTTTAGAAGGAATAAATGAAATGGGAGGCCATTTCCTAATGTGCTTTTACACATGCACACAACTATCACCAAGAAAAGTACATAAGAATAATAAAAAAGTTATAACATATATAGTAAAACCATGCATGAAATAACCTATAGGAAATAAATCAGAGTACAATAGAATAAAAACCAAAGTGTGAAGGGGAAAAATACATGTCCAACTAAAAATGAAATCCCATCCTGACAACATCTTGAATAAAGGATAACTAAGAGAGCTCATCTTATGATCTCCAATTTCGACCATTGTACGCAACCTATGCTCTTGAGTATCACTATGCTCCATGATGTCACCACTGAATGATATTTCATCTACATAAGACATGAAACATGCTGGAAAATACCATAAAGGGGTGAGTAGATACAAACCCAATAAGATTCCCTAAAATCCATAAAGGGAGAAAACGATAGATACAGTAGTATTTATCTCAACCCAAAGTTAGAGGTAAATGAAACCCAATATATATACTCTTAATAAACCCAAACGAGAAAGGGGATCTCAATCTCCACAACTCATCCTAGGATGATGAGTCCACTTGAACCTCCAAAGGTCTATCTCCAATACCTAGTATCTCACTTTTTTTTACATGTAAGTTGTATGGAGGACCCGCACCTCACTACTATACTCCATAGTTGAGGGGTCACAATATCTTGTAGAGGACACATGTCCTAGTATGATAAGTGGTGCCACTCAGTAGATAGGGGACTCGCACCCTAGTGGGAAATGGGTACAACTCATTAGATAGTTAAATAGAGTACTAGTTCCCTAGTGCCTCTATATAATCCCACATTTTTATTTCATAAACTATTCATTACATGGAATAAAATACATGGCCTTTTAAAGTTTAGTTTCTTGGAAATTGGGAACAGAATACAAGAAAATATAAAAATTATTCTATTACATGTGAAAGGATTCTTCATGGTTTCACCCTAATTTACTTTAACTACATCTCATAACCTGGGAACATACATTGAAGGAAATGGGTGAGCATGATCCCCATTAGGTAATAAGCAAGGGATGCATTTATCATCTGATCATGATGCATATCAATAAAAAAGGTATGATATTATAACATGATCCAGAGAACATGAGGAATATCATAAGAAAAATAAAATGATTCATAACATGAAAATATGGCTACAACATTTAAATGATACATTCATAATCATATCACCAAGGTTTCATAAATCAAAATCACCAAGGTTATTCACTAAGGTATTGTAAAACATGTCATCTCTAGAGATTCAATTATTTATCCAATTAATTAGAGTGATATTAGGTCACACCTTTAATATTTCTTAATTTCATGTGTTCCACAATGATCATAATAAATAATTTTTTTAATAACCTGAGGAGAATAAATTACGGGTTTCATATAAAATCATTGAGTATGTATGTGCTTAAAGGCTTGACCATAAAATCATTTTTCACCCACAGAAATGGAATGTGGTTTTCTTATACATAAACCCCAAAATCAATAAATTTTATTAAAATCTAGGTGAATACCAATGTATAAATAAATGGTTTGGTTATTCACAATATAATAATTTATTATGTAAAGGATAGAAAATTGAGAAGTAAATTCGACAGTATGACCGGTATAACATGTTGATTTAAAAAAGGTAAAATGGAAGATAACAAAGGTCTCTCGTTGATAAAAAGTTATTTTAGTAGTAATTATATGATCAGAAATGTATAAAATTAAAGTAACATACCTTTTATAAGATCAACACCAAAAGAATTATGTGAATGAAAAAAAAAGATGCTAAGAATTCCCTTATCTTGAAGAGTTGCTCCTAAATATTAAGGATGGAACCTTGGGGGATTAAGGACACCTTGGGGGAATATTTAGGATTCAAAATCACTGTTAATTCATGTAGGATGGATTTTTAGTGAATTGGAAGGGTGAATTGGGTAGTTATTTATAGAAAAAGTGGAGGAATTGTTTAATAATTTTCCTATATAGGTCTTTGAAATATAGGTTGTGAAAATGAAAATTCATTGGCTTACCCATGGTTTTTGCTAATTTTTTTAGACATTTGAGTCACATTTTATGATATTTTAATCCATATGAACTGAATTCAATTTTTTAATACTTCTTTGGACATGGAAAAGTAGATTTTCTATAAAGTGATGTTTTTGAAATTAAATTTTTCATTTTAGACTTTATAAAGTAACTTATTGGGTTAGATAATGATATTAAAATACATAATATTAATAAAATTACACATTTTAGGTCATGTATTGTATTTACGTAATTATTAAATCATTATAAAAAAAATATAAAGTCATAAAATATTCCAAAAACCCAAAATTGTATTTTTACTATTCACTGAAAAACAAAGTATTTTAGAAAATTTTCAAGAATTCACCCTAACCTAATTTCAATATGATAATTTAAAATATAATATATATTTTATCAAAATAATTCTCTAAATATCATCATTACAAATTTCAAATATAAACATCTTAATTTATTGAAAAAAAAAGTAGATTTTAAGACAATCAAATTTCTGACACTTATAAACATTTCTTAGGACATTATAAAATTATTTTATCATTTTTAATTAAATAAGAGTGTTTTAAAATACTATTTAATTAAAAAATATTTTTTAGAATACCTGAGTTTGTTATGAAATATTATATATTTTCTAAAAAATATATTTATGTTTTATTTCTGTCCAAAAATCAATTTTTCAAAATTCATCTTACTTTAACATATATTTTATTAAACAAAATTATTTTCAAAATGGGGTTGATAGAATAATAATTTTATTTTTACAAAGTAAATTAAACTTTAAGAAACTATGGCATGGAAAAGTAACACTTTATGACACCTATTTACACCCTAAGGGTAAGGAGTACGATGGTGGTAGTTTCATGGGATAACTCTACTAACATTGACTGAGTCGTAATCTCTGCAAACCTGAACTTCTCTCATAAGAAATTTCATTAAAGATTAACTTATTTAAGTGTATCTTGAGATTGGAAAAGGGTTAACCCTAGTGACACTACCTCCCTCCTAAATTCTGACAAATGGGTTTTAAATGGTATGACTCTACTAGTTAAGTCCATATTTTTCTTTTTATGAATCAACTATCCTTTTCATTACTAATTATAAGAAATACATATAACGGTCATGTTATTACCAATGGGGATACTTTCCAATGGTCAAATTGAACAATATTTATATCAACCAATGGTCATATTTGACCAACAGTCATATAATATTCAAATCCCAATGGTCACATTCACTTTATACATTATAAATACCACTTCATTCTTTAACTCAATAGTCACTACAATTCCTCATATGTTTATATTTATTTTTTATAAGATGTTGATTTGTTTACTAATATTTTTTTTCATTTTTTTAGTGTCGTTCATGGGATCAATGATCCTAATAAATTAGATTGATTCTTGTTTTCCCATTTTTTATTTTCTATTTTCTATTTTTTCCCAATTGTAATGTTTTTAATTCTAATTGGTTTTTTTGCTAACTAATGTAATGATATTTATTAATGAGATACTTTTTTATTGGATCCACTATATATTGTACATGTTTGATATAATATAATATCAAAAACATTTTATCAAGAAACAAATATCATTTAAAAAGATTGGGTTGTAACATTCTTCCCCCCTTTAGAAATTTCATCCCCAAAATTTCAACTCATATTCTCGATTGATAATTGGTGAAGGTATTTTTGATTCATTTTTTCCTCTGCTTCCCATGTCACATATTCATACCTATGGTTCCTACACAACACTTTGACAAGGTGAGTTTTATTGTTGTGTAGAAATTTTTTTTATGATCCAAGATCTCCACTGACTGCTCTTGATAAGAAAGGTCATGTTCCAGTTGTACAACCTCAGAATTCAGTACATGTGAGGGATTAGGTATGTATTTCCTCGAGAGAGAGATATGGAATAAATCATGAACTTTTTCTATATTTTTTGGAAGTGATAGTCGATAGGACACTTCTCATATGTGATGAAGGATTTAAAATGGTCTAGTGTACATAGGGATAATCTTCCCCTTCTTTCTAAACTGCAAGACTCTCTTCCGTGGTGATATCTAAAGGAAAACTTTGTCTCCAATATCAAAATTCCAGTCCCTTTTATGGTTTTCAGCATATCTATTATATCAACTCCATGAATATTTTATATTTTGTTATATAGATGAACCTTTTCTATAATCTCTTGCATATAATCGGGCCCATGTAGCTTTTTTTCACCAACTACATCCCAACAAGTAGTAGTTCGACATTGCTTCCCATATAGAGCTTCATAGGGTTCCATTTAAATACTCAAGTGGAATTTTTTATTTAATGAGAACACAGCAAATGGGAGGTGTCAATAACATCCACCACTAAATTCCATTGTGCATGTTCTCAGCATGTCCTCAGGTGTCTTAATAATCATTTCAGATTGGCCATCAGTTTGGGGGTGATAGGTCATACTAAAATTCAATACAATAATTAGATCATGTTGAATACTTATCAAAAATTTAGATTTAAACCTCATATAATGATCATAAATGATTTAAATTGGCTCCCCATGCAACCTCACCACTTCCTTTACGTTTATCTTGGCAAGTTGTTCTAGAGAAAAATCTTCCAGGATAGCGATGAAATGGGCAGTCTTGGTGAGTCAATCCACTATAACCCATATCATATTGTTTCAATTGGATGTTATTGGGATACCAGTGACAAATTCCATAGTGATATTATCCCATTTCCATGTTGGTATAGGGGTGGTTATAATACCCCTTTAGAAAGTTATCGCTTCACCTTCACTTTCTGACACACTAAGCACCGTCCAATTTAATCGGCAATCTCCCTTTTCATATTATCCCACTAATAATGATCACAAAGGTACCTATATACTTTAGTGCTTCTAGAGTGTATATAGAATGTATAGCTCTGACATCTTCATCCATAATATCCTGCTTTATTTCCAAGATATATGGGACACATAGCCTTGTATGAAATTTTTGTACACCTTATTGATCAATATTAAACTCAGAAAACTTCTCATTATTCACATCCTCTATGTTATTTTGTATCAAAGGATATTCTCTTTTATCTCTCTTGATCTTCCCAATTAATGCTGGTTGAGAAATAATTTGGGATATGATTGATGATTTCCCTTTTCTTATGATTCCCATGTCCAACCTTACTAGGTCCTTGATAAATGGATATCTTTGAATCCACATCATTCCCAGCACTACAGGGTCTTTCCTACATAATAAATCATCAACTTTATTTTCTCTTTTAGGGTAAAAATGAATTTAATAGTTATAGTCTTTAAGAATCTCCAACTATCTCCTTTGTGAAATGTTTGATTCTAGTTGAATGAATATATAATTCAAACTTTGGTGTTTTTTGTATATTTCACATTTCTTCCAATAAATATAGTGTCTCCATATCTTCAAAAAAAATGACTGACGCTAACTCTAGGTCATGAATAGGATAATTTTTCACATGATTCTTTAACTATTGATATGCATAAGCAATCACCTTGTTATTTTTCATGAGGATTCACTCAATCCATTTCATATATGCATCATTATAAATATAAAATATTTCCATGATAGAGGGTAGAGTTAACATAGGTGCAGTAACCAATCGATTCTTTAGTTCTTGGAAAATTTATTCACACTCCTTTGCATAGATGGGATTAACTCCATTTCAAGTTAACTTGTTTAGTAGATTATAAATTCATGAAAAAAATTTCAAAATCCACCTATAATATCCTGCTAAACCAAGGAAACTATGAATCTCAATTATTGTTATAGGATGAGGTCACAACTCAACAACCATTGTCTTGGTAGGTTCAATAGATATTCCTTTATTAGTTAAAATTTTCCCCAAGAATGAAACATTTTGTAAACATAATTCACATTTACATAATTTTCAAAATAGATTCTCCTTTCTCAGAGTTTTCAATATAACCTTTAGATGATCCTCACACTCCACATGAATTTTGGAATATATCATAATATCATCAATAAAAACTACCATGAATTTTTCAAGGTAGTCCTTAAAGAATCTATTCATCAAATTGATAAATATAGCAGGAGCATTAGTCAAGATAAAGAGCATAAAAATAAACTCGTAATTCCCATATCTTTCTCAGAAGGCAGTATTTGGAATATATTCTTTCTTCACCCAAAATTGATGATACCTAGATTGTACGTCAATCTTAAAGAAGAAGATATCCCCATGAAGTTGGTCGAATAAATCATCAATCCTTGGGGGTGGGAACTTGATCTTCACTATGATCCCATTAAGTTATCTATAATCAATGAATATCCATATTAATCTATATTTTTTATTTACAAATAGAATAGCTTCTCCCAAAGGAAACACACTTGGTTGGATAAATCCCGTCTTCAAAAGATCTTTAATTTGTTTCATTAATTCATCTGACTCCACATTTTCCATTTGGTATGGGGTCTTAAATATCGTCTTGGAGCTGGGTATAAGTTCAATGGATAACTCTGCCTCTCTTTCTAGGGGAACTCCATATAATGCTTCTGAAAATATGTCAATGTATTATTGGATGATGGGAACCTTTTATATCCTTATACTTTCATTTACTTCTCCCTCTTTACTGATAATCTCTATAAAGAAGTCTATGGTGGTGCTTCTAGAAAAAGATCACGTCAGGATATCTCTCCTTTGAAAATAACTATTGGTTTTCCATTCAAGACTAATAAAATTTCCTTACTTCTATATTTGATCTTATAATTATAATTTCTGATCTTATTTATCCCTAGTGTAGTTTTGAATTCCACCATGGTAATGAAAACTAGATTTTCAATGAGATTTTACTCTCCAAAGTAAATACTAGAGTTTCTATACACTATTGTTTCTAGGATAATCTCTCTTGGAGTCCTGATAGATAACTCTACTTCAAGAATCTCAAGGATTTATTCTATATTATTTTCAAACATGGATGAAATAAAGGAATGTGTAGAACCCAAATCAAACAATGTATTTTCTATCATTGATATCATAATGAGTGTACTTAACACCATATCATTTATAGCCTCTACTTCATCCTTCATGATTGAAAATGCATGAACTTTGTCTCTTGGCCTCTAATGAAGTTGATGGTGGTTTCCCTACATTATCTTCTGATTTGGAAATTTATTGGTAATGTTCTAAATTTTTCCACACTTGAATAATTTAACTTCTAACTAGGCCGGATCCAACTTCCCTTTATCGTTAGTGTTGAGAAGCTAAGGCTTCACCTCACCATGATAGTTCTAATCTATATGACCATCTCTTCCACACTTGTATCACTTTAAACTCCCCAAAAATAAGTTTCCATAATGCTTCTTCCCACATTTTATTCACATGGTAAGTTTCACTTTCTTTCCGCCTATTACATGGTCAAAATTATTCCCTATGTTTGGCTCAATTTCTCTCTTCTTTTCATTTGTCCCTTGTGACCACTATAACTCTCCAGACTCTAATTCAACCTTCATATAACTACAAATTATGTCCTCAATGATTTCATAGTATTAATTTTATAAATTCCTCTATATATGGGGTCTTATTCCACCAAAGAATCTATCAACCATTCCCTTAGGATCCATAAATAAGATAGAGGTGTATCAAGTAAGTTTGGTAATGTTCATTTCATATCATCCCAATGATTCATTTTCCTTCTAATTCAGTTCTAGAAATTCCTTCTCTATTTTATCTCATCATACAAGGGAATACTTATTGAAAAATATTCTCCTGAACTCTTCACAATCCATATAATCAATCTGAATTCTTAGATTCATATTTTTATTCAGTGTCTACAACTTATCAGCTTCTCTTATAAAGAGGTATACTTCCAGGGTGACATTCTCTAGATATTAATAGTGGAGTATGAAAATGATATTTTTTATAGAGGTAATATATTGTTCAATAATCAATGGGTTGGTAGATCAACTAAAATAAGGTGTTCATTGACGCATGATGGACTTGATGGAAAGTTATTCCCTTCAAAGTGAATCTGGTCACTCAACTTGTTTCATGATAGTATTCATAACTCAAGATAGTTGATTCATCATCCTCGTGGATTTTTTCTCTCTATCTTTCATCATATTAAGTAGGTTTTTGGTTAATCATCTATTGCACTCATCATTTATGTAGTTTCTCTAATTTCATGCTATTTCTCTAAAAGAATCAAGCCTTAGTGAGAAACGTGTTACTTTAGGGAACTTATAATTTTAAATGGGTTTTATGTATTAATACATCATTCTTAAGTATTTTATTTATTAATATCCTATAATAAAAATTACATTTTATATATATCCTTCATAATGGTTCATTAAAAACTTATGATTAACCAAAAATATCCCCAAGGAGTGTCAAAATTGGTTTTCTGCAAGGCTCATTGTCATGCACCAGTTCCTGATTGAGTCTAGCTCAACACTATGTTTTCAGTTGTAACCCCTAGAAACATTTGTTCAAGATCCACTTCCACTTGTAGTATTTAGATAGGGAAATATTTTCTTGGAAACCACTTACTTAATAGTAACCAAAATACCAGGATGTTTTCTTATATTTAGACATTCCCCTAGGGTTCTTACTAAAGTTTTCAAGTCCTAATTTTCACAAATAACTAAACTATATTTTGGTAACAACTTTGGCATCCCACCTTTTTATTACATAAACTTTTCATTACATGGATTAAAATACAGGATATTTTAATATTTAGTTTCTTAGATATTAAAAACATAATATAAGAAAACATAAAACATTCTTTTAATCATCATTAATGGATTATTAATGGTTTTACCCTAAGATTATTTTACTGAATCTCATAACCTAGGGATATACATCAATGAAAAGTGGTGAGAATGATCCCAGTAAGGGAATAAGAAAGGGATACATTTAGCATTTGATCATGAGGCATGCCAATAAGAACATGAGGTGTGAAAAGATAACATGATCAAGATAACATGATTCATATCATAATAAAAAGAACATAATTCATAACATGTAAATGTGGCTACAAGATTTAAATGATACATTCATAAGCATATCACCAAGGTTTATCGCCAAAGTGTCATAAATCAAAATTACTAAGGTTATTCACCATGGTATTGTAAAACATATCATCTCTAGAGATTAAATTCTCTAGCCAATGCATTAGAGCTCTATTAGGGTGCATCATTAATATTTCTTAATTTAACGTGAGTCACATTGATCATAATAAATTATTTTTTCAATAACCCAAGGAGAATAAATTATGGGTTTTATATAAAATCATTGAGTACATAACTAATTAAAGGCTTGACCATAACATCATTTTTAACCCACGGAAATGGAATGGGATTTTTTATATTTAAATCCATGAATAAATAAATTATATTAACATCTTGTTGAATACCCATGGATAATTCAATGGTTTCTGTATTCATAATGTAATAATTTCTTATATATAAGAGAGAAATTTGAGAAGTTGACTTAGCACCATGACATGTATGAAATGTGGATTTAGAAAAGTGTAAAATGAGAGAGAATGGAGGTATCTCATTGATAAAAAACTATTTTAGTAGTAAGGGTATGATCAAAATCATAAGAAAGTGAAGTAAAAAACTCTTTAGAAGATGTACACAAAAATAATTACTTCAATGGAAAAGAATATGATGATAATTTGCTTACCTTGAAGAGTTGTTCCTAAATATTGAGGATGGAACATTGGGGGATTAAGTAAACCTTTAGGGGGGGCTCTCTAGGAGGTAAATTTACCATAACTTCATGAGGGGTGGATTTTGAGTGAATAGAAAGGTTGAAATGGTTGGTTATTTATATAAAAAGTAGAGGAATTGTTTAATAATTTCCAAATATATGTCTTGGAAATATAGTTTTTGTAAATTACATAACCATTATCTTTCCCATGGTTTCTGCTCATGGTTTTTTATATTTATGTCACATTTTATGATATTTTAATCCATAAGAAACAAACACCATCATTTAATACTTCCTTGGACATGTGAAAGTAAATTTTCCACAAAGTATTGTTTTTAAAGTCTAATTTTCTATTTTAGACTTTGGAAAGTCATTTATAGGTTTTTAAATTTATATTAAAATACTTAATATTAATAAAATAACACATTTTAGGTCATGGATTATGGTAAATTAATTATTACATCATTATGAAATAAATATGAAGTCATAAAACATAATGAAAACCCAAAACTATATTTTATACTATTCATTAAAAAATAAAATATTTTAGAAAGTTCTCAAAAATTCACCATAACCTAATTTTGACATGCTAGTTTCAAATAAAATATTAATTTTATCAAAATAATTCTCTAAATATGATAATTATAACTTTTAAATATAAACAAATTATTTATTGAAAAATAACAGTTTTTAAGAAACAGTCAAATTTTTTACACTAATAAAAATTTCCTAGGACATTATAAAATTATTTTATCATTTTTATTTAAATATGAGTGCTTTAAAAGACTATTATGTTAAAACTAATATTTTTTAGAATATCTTATCTTATTATGCGTATATATTTTCTAAAAAACATCTATGTTTAATTTGTAATGTTTGGCATTTTAATTGGTTTCGTAGCTGACTAATATAATGATCCTTATTAATGATATAAGGCTTTATTTGTTCCTCTATATTCTTTACTTGTATATAATATAATATAATACACATTTGATCAAGAAAAAAATATCATTTAAAAATTTTGGGTCAGTACAGCGTCAGGGGGTACCACTTAGTAGATAGTTAAATAGAGGACATGTGCCTTAGTATGTGACGGGGGTACCACTCAGTAGGTAGAGGACTCGCACCCTAGTGCATCAGGGAGGCACCGATCAATTTGTACAATACCCATGCCTTAGTGAATCATGGGGGTACTACTCAGTAGATAGAGAAGAATATGGGGGACTCATGCCCTAGTGCGTTAGGGGGGTTTCTAACCTTAGCAACTCTCTGATGATCCTACCTGATCACCGCTATCGGTCAAGCATCGCATGAAGAAGTTTCTTACTTGCAACACCTCACGTCGTATCTCAAAATCCACTACAAAGGATACCATCATGTTCTACACAGAAAACTACTCACAGCTCAAAATCGGAGTTCGGAATAAGAAGATATGTAAGTTGGAATCTCCCAAAAAAAATACATGGCATGCACCTGAGGTCACACGGCATGTGACCTCACCGAGACACCAAGTCGTTTCATCACCTACACACATCTTGAATGGATTTTTGGTACTACACAGTGTGTATAGGTACTACATGGCATGTCTTGGCTGCCTGAGGCCTACCCATATGCTCTTGGTCCTGCCAGTGTATGCCACAGCCTGTCCCAATGGGGCCCATGCCACGACTAACCCAATCCTACCTCTATTGGGCCATGGGTTGGTGATTAGCACCAAGTAGGCATATCACTCACATGGGAGGACATAGCCTAAGGTACTTGTACACTCGCACACATCTCCAAGACCATACAATGTTTAAATGTAAACAAATTGATAAAACATGCATGCATTTGTCTAAATATCACTATCAGAGTGTGACAATAAGTAATGAAAACAAAAAGGGTAAAATATAAACCCACCAAAAATATTTTGAAAACAACTCCAACTTGAAAGTATAAGAGGTGGCTGCTATTAAGGTAACTTCAAAAATACACCTCAATTTGTTTGGCTCACTAAGATCTGCCTAGTCCTAATCTCTCTAGGACTCTGTCAAAAGGTCAATCATCTGTATAAGACACAACACGTGCATGAAAATCCCATGAAGGGGTGAGTATAACAATACCCATTAAGACATCCCGAAAACACTAAGCATGTAAACACAAGAATAACAGTCAGTTCAAAATAGGTATTTTTCTACAGCATATATAATAAGAATATCTATATATAATCAACAAAGATAAATAGTTTCAAAGTAAAGTCACAATTTCAATGTCATTCTAGGGATCTTTCTCGAAGGATCCACAATGCAATGATCTGGGATAATACACTCCATGAGTCAAATATCACTGAGGGATTCCTTCTGATATGTACTTCTCATCGGTTATCATCATAGGATGTATATGTTATAAGTCTGAAGATAATGATACACAGATTGAGATCACACCTAAGGATATGGGGTATACCAATAACTCAATCTATAATAACCCACTAAGTAGAGGATTGATGTCCAAATAGTATTGGTCATGATGATAACAATAACTCCACCTAGGGATAGATAATGATAGAGCATCTCACTATGGGCCTCACAGAGGGATTCCAACAACTCTATCCAAGAATTCTCATAGAAGGGATCAATATCCAAGGTATAGGGTGTGATTCCATACTAACCCCTGGGAATGAATCTAGGGAATGATCCCTAATGAAACTTGTCCAAACTGAAGCTGATAAGGGCTTTAAGCCTTCTTTGAAGGTGTACATATTGTTTACTGGTAGTACATAACAAGTCCCTTTGGAACCAAGTCTTGCCCATGCACCACAGACCATGTTTTGGATTGGTGTAGCCCGATCTATTTTGAATGATGTTAGGACAAATGCTGAAACTCATAATATAGAAACCCTGACAGATTATAGCAGATTTGACCAGGCAACGCTGACAGGGAATTGTTATACTAAAGACTTTGGAATGACTATTGTAGAAGCTCATAATTTGGATACTATGATATTATAGCTATGAAAACTTTCGGTCATTAGTCACTGTATAATCTTGGAATCAGATAGTCACGACACTGTAGTGATGTGGACTTCCAACAATTGTTCAATGTAGTTGTGCAGACTTTTTATATGGTTGGTGGCACAGTACTTCATCTTCTTTATTATCCCATTTCGGGTGAGGGTTTCTATGTGTGAAAATTTGAGATATCCCTTTATTTTGTGCTCCTAAAACTAGTGAAATTTTGTCTCTACATTACTATAGGGATTTTTCCTAAACCATGTAAATCTCTATGTCCCAAGATCTTATTCTTGCTCTTTTGTTTTTCCCTTTTTCACTTCTTGTAATAGTCTATCACTTCTTTGTTCCCACCATTTTATGCAATAAAGGGTATCAAAGGAGGTTCATATTTATTGAATTTTACAACATCTATGGAATAAGGCAAGGTAAATATTGCCTGCTTCGATGAAACTGACTTCTATTACTAGAGGAAGAAAATTGAAGAATATATTTACCAAAAGAAAATTCATTTTCCGCTTTTGTTTTTAAAGCCAGTGGGCATGGATTAGTTTGAGTGGGAGCTACGAGATCGATAGGTTTGGGGAGTTTTGCATCGTACAGTGACCAAAAATGTGTTTTTAAACATTAGATAGGATAATATGATGATTGGGCTAATGAAATATCTCGTGAATTTGTACAAGAATCCCTCTATGTCAAAAAGATTGCACCTGATGTGACGATTGTTCATTCATAAAATGGTTGAAGGGAGAATTGTTGTAGATCGCTTCAATGAATTCAACACCATAATAAGTCAGTTTACATCAGTGGAAATTACGCTTGACGATGAGGTATGTGCACCATTTTTACTTTCTTCATTTACTGATAGTTCAGAAGAGACTATAACAACTACGAGCAGTTCTTCAAAAAATACTAAACTAATTCTAATGGATGTGCAAAACCTGATCCTTATTGGGTATATTAGTAGAAAAAAAATTAGTCCGAATCTCTAATTATGATTTAAATGTCGAAGGAAGATGAATATATTCATAGTGAGGTAATTATAGAGGATCATAAAAGTCAATATGAAAGATCATAGACAAGGAAAAGGGGGGTTTTCTTACCTACAAGATTTTTAAGAAGAAAAGACATGTTAACAAAGAGTACAGAGAGAAATGGAAGTCACCTAAAACCAATGGAGAAAATATTTCGACTGAAGGAACTAATGATGTGTTGACTCTGAGAGTAGATATCCCTATGTTGTCATGGATTTTAGACTCATGGGAATCTTTCAATTCCACTTCGGAGAAGGGTTTCCTTAATAATATTTTTTCTGGAAATTTCATCAAGGGACATCTTACTAATAAAGAACCCTTATAGATTGTGGGGAAAGGAGATTCACGGATCAATACTGCAAGTGGGAGCTTGCTGGTTTTGGAAAATGTGAGGTATATCCCAAGTTTAAGAAGAAATATTATTTCTATCGGGCAGCTTGATAATGCAGGATTTAGTACCACATTAATTTTTGGTTCATGGAAGACTTTTAAAGGATATATGGTCATAGATCAGGGGGAAAATAATGTTACCCTATACAACATGACAAAAACTTACATGTACCTGGTGGCTTCAAAAAAAGTTGTTTGAAATTCAAAATTATCACACTACAGGCTAGGACACATGAGTGAGTAGGGGATGAAGGTGTTAGAAAAAAATTTATTGCTACCAGTGTTGAAGTTATTAGATATTGGACTATTTGAATATTATATCTTCAGAAATCATAAGGATGTGTCTTTTGTAAAAGGAGGCAGAATACCAAAGGCCGAGAAGCTGGACCTGGTGCACATTGATGTTTGGAGGCCTACACCAGTACATTCTCTTGTAGGGTCGCAATATTATGTGACATTTATCGATGAATAAACAGGGAATGTATGAGTTTACATTCTAAAAATAAAATATGATGTATTTGAGGTATCTCAAAAGCGGAAAATCATGGTGGAGAATGAGTCAGGAACAAAGCTAAAATTCTTGAGGTTAGACAATGGTGGAGAGTATGGAAGCAATGGGTTCAAGAAATTCTATTCAAATAATGGGATTTTATGGGAGGTGATTATTTTAAGAACACCATAGCATAATGTTGTATCTAAAAGGATGAATAGGACATTTAATGAATGTCTCAGAATCATGAGGATTCATTCAGGGTAACCCAAGAGCTTCTGGGCTGATGTAGTGAACATGGAATCATATCTCTTCAATAAGAGTCCATCTATACTAATGTGAGAATGTCTATCCAATGAGATATGGTCCGGTAAGGATGTAAAACTCTCAAATTTATTAGTCTTTATCTATTTGGAATATATACATATTGGTGTTGATATTAGGGACAAGATTTATGCTAAGTCCAAGCCATGTTTCTTTATTGACTATGGTGATGAGAAGTTCAGTTACCGCTTTTGGGATGATCTCAAAAAGTTGGTCATTGAGAGCTAGATTGTTTTATTTAATGAAGGTTTCATTTAAAAGGATCTCCATACAGCTAAAGATGAAAATGGTAACAAAGAATCATAGTGAAAAGAGAAATTGTATCATGAAGGAATACCTGAGCATGAGAAACCAAAAGCGGTGGAGTGTACTCCTCAAGTGGAGTTGAGGATGTCAAAAATGGTGAGAAAGAATGTGTAGAGATATTCACAATCCTTAAATTATTTTTTATTGACTGACAGTGGAGAACTAGAATGCTTTGAAGTGGGAATGCAGTTCAAGGGGTCGTTCACGTAGGAGTTGGTTATGAAGGAAGAAATTTGTTAACTACATGTCAACAATACATGGGAGTTAACACATCTTCCACAAGGGAAGAAATAATTACAGAACAAATGGGAATACTGGGTCAAGGAATAGCATGATGGAAAAAGAATCATCAAGGAAATGTTGGTTGTGAATGGATTTCAACATAAGGAGGGAGTGGATTTCACTAAAATTTTCTCACATGTAGTGTAGCTTACCACTATTCGGATGGTTCTTAGTATTGTAGCATCTGAATACTTGTATATTAAGAAAAGTGATGTGAATATGGATTTCCTTCATGGCGATATGGAGGAGGAAATAAATATGTAGAATCTAGAGGGATATATTGAGTCTGGGAAGGAAGACCTGATGTAAAAACTCTAGAAGATTTTTCATGGGTTAAAGCAGGTACACGGGTAGTGGAACAAAATGTGTGATTCATTCATGACTAAAAATGCATACAAATTATGTGTTGTGGATCAATGTTTCTACATAAAGTATTTTGGTGATGCATATATTATACTTCTTCTATATGTGGATGACATGATCATTGCAAGATCATGTATGTGGAGGATTGATGAGTTGAAAAGGCAGTTGGCTTTGGAGTTCAAGATGAAATATTTGGGGAAGATGGAATGATTTTGGGGGTGAATATCAAGAGATACCATGCAGCTGGATCATTGATGTTATCATATATTGATTGCACTGGGAAGGTTTTGAGAAGATTCAGTATGCTGGATTAAAATTCAGTCTATATTCTGCTGGCGGGCCATTTAAAACTATCAAAGGAGCAATCACTGAATATGACATAAGAGGTTGAGTACATGGAAATGGTTCTATATGAATTATTTGTTGAAATCCTGATGAATTCTATGGTCTTTACTTGACCTAACATTTCTCATATAGTGGGAGTTGTGAACATGTATATAGATAACCCTAGAAAGAAACATTGGGAAGATGTGAAGTGGATACTGAGGTATTTGAAGGGTAGTAAGGAAGTATCTTTGTGTTTTGGGAAATAAAAGTAATTGTAGGGATATGTGGATGTGGACCTTGGAGGTGACATCGACAGTAGGAGTACCATAGGTTATGTATTTACTTGTGGAGGAACTATAGTAAGTTGGATATCACAATTACAGAAGGTGGTGGAATTATCCACCATACAATTAAAATGCATTACTATAATAGAAGCAAGAAACAAGATGGTTTGGGTAATGAAATTATAGGTTAAATTGGGTAGAAATCAAGAATAAAATGTATCGCAATGTGATATTCAGAGTTCTATACATCATGAAAAGAACCCTGTGTTTCATGCCCAGATGAAGCACGTTCAGCTGAAATAAAATTTTATTAGAGGATTGATATAGGATGGGTTACTAGCATTTTAGAAGATTTGTGGAACAAACAATCCAGCTGATATGTTGATGAATATTATGTTAATATAGAAGTTGAGGAACTTTTTTGCCTCTGTTGGTTTCCACTAATGAATATAAGATAAGAGGAAAAATATGGGAGGACTCCATGGGGGAAAAGGGAAAAGAACTGGTATTTCATGAACCATCTACTTGAAACTGAAGTTGTGAATGGAAGCACACACTGGTGAGTGAAGAAGAGGAGGATATCAGATTAAGTAAGTTGTCTATGTCAGTTCCATTTAATCATGTCAACGTAGAGGATCAATATCCAAATGGAAAATTGTTGGATTAGTATAGCCTGATCCATTTTTAATGATGTAAGGATGAATTCATCTGGACCATACTCTAGCAACACTGATCGACTATATAAAATCTAATCAGGTGACACCGACAGGGCACTGTAGTAGTGCGGACTATAGTAAGACTACCATAGTATCTCGGACTATGGAGATCATGGTACTGTAGCTCCACTAAGTTCTAGTCGCTGGCCACTATAGCGGTTTGGACTTGGGTGGTTGTGACACTATAGCAATGCAGACTTTCGGTCAACGTTTAATATAGCTATGCAAACTTTCTATGCGGTTGGAGGCACATTACTTCATCTTATTTATTATCCCATTATGGGATAGGGTTTCTGTGTGTGAAACATTGAAATATCCATATATTTTGTGCTCATGAAACTAGTGAAATTCTGTCTCTTCATGGACATAGGGATTATTTCCAAACCATGTAAATCTCTATGTCCCAATATATTCTTCTCGCTCTTTTGTTTTTCCCTTTTACTCTTCTGTAAATCTTTTATCACTTCATTACACCCACCATTTTCCATATCATTGTTCTCATGTCAGTGTTTCTGTTAGAGTACACAGCATGTCCCAACCTATGTACTCCTGATCATGCCCAAGTTCGCGGCTCTGTCTGTGTACACCTATCTTGGTCATGTCTATGTCAGAGTATACATATTGTCTGAGTTTGTGTACTATTAGACGTGTCCATTTACCCTCCAAGGTACATGATGAGCGACCAGGTTGAGTCACATGCTATGTTCTAGGGGTAACACACTGTGTGATATTTAACTTCCTATGGAAACCCTAGCTCCAAACTAGATGGTCTCACATGGCATATAGATCCACAATACACGTCGTGTACTGTAGGATTTTCTAGAATCTCAGATCAGGTTGCAGTGACTTCATTTGCTCCTCCAACCATCAATCCAAACATTCCTATCATTGAAAATCAAGGAATGTAACTGGATGGAATTCTCATTATCAAACACT
This sequence comes from Viscum album, assembly GCA_963277665.1. Lineage (NCBI taxonomy): Eukaryota > Viridiplantae > Streptophyta > Magnoliopsida > Santalales > Viscaceae > Viscum > Viscum album. The sequence continues at coordinate 2,036,781,864 of OY728120.1, read as the reverse complement.
GGGTTCTGGTCCTTTTAGTCCATTTAGGAATCATCCACACATGTCGCTCATCATTGCACACCAAATATACAAATAATGATATCCTAAAATTTGTCCCTAGACAATTCATCAGATCTTGATCCCATCATCGATCCAAGAATAGGTATGTGATATTAAATTTTTGTTCCAGGAAATGGGTGTGCAATGATTCATCCATCCAATGGCCCAAAGGCCTTCATTTTTTATTGATTTTTTATAATCCACCTTTCAAGGGGTGAGGTGGAACCCTTATAAGGCATGTAGGCGTAAGTATTGGTATCTGTCAAATCATGGGCCAAGATATTTACTCACGATGAACGAAGAAACAAGGAAGAAATGCACAATCAAAAACACAAGGAATGAACCTATTCCAATGTTCATGTAGTCCTCAAATAGTTGTCCTTAGAACAACAATCAAAGATATAATAAAATAGTCTCAACGAAATTCCCCAATTCCAGAATAAATCGAACCCATACCGACAATATGCACTATCCGCGAATCAATTCATTCGTTTATTGATTCACAGTATTCAAAGGAATAATAAATTGGGGATGAATATAAAAAAATCAAAATCTTGCCTCAATTTGGATCGACCACTAGTGAAGAGCAGTTTCGTGTCCTTTTCGTTGGAGAGATCCTTGAATTCCATTTCTCATCGATCGTTGAACCGTGATCTAATTATTGTTCACCCGCGGAAGCTCCCCAAATGGATCTTCTAAATATCCAGGCTTATGTAGCTAACCCTCAGATTTTCCCATAGTCATATATTTATAGAATTGATTAAGACTTTGTGCTATTACAAAATAAAATAATTTAATTTAAATAGTAAATTTATTATTTTATTCCCAAGATGAAGTTTTCATAACTGCCTAATGTAGATAAAGATAATGTCACATTAGAGTAAATCTTGTGCTCTAAACTCAATGGTGGACTCAGTTTTTTGATCTGAGCCTCCGTTTAGAATTTATTCCACTTTTTTAGAAAAACTATGTCCATGTGTATTTAATATATTTAATATACTTCAAAAAATAATTTTGGGCGCACCACGACTTGGAATCTCACACTATCTCCACTCATAGCTCCAAAAATAATCCATATAATATTCCAATACAAAACATTAAAAAAATGGAGTCATTACATTCTCCCCACCAAGGGGATTTACATCTCATAAATCCAAAACAAAAGGGTAGAAAAAGAGATGTGGGTAATGAGTACACATCTAAGTCTCTCTCTCTCTTAGGTTCTCTGCAAAATATTCCTATACTACCACTGGACACACACTAGGGGAATCAATCAACCATAAAGGATCATCTCGTGTTGATCCTCAATCTCCACTGTGTACTCTGCGAAGGTAGCTTCATCCTCGATATCCATCTCTCCTCAGTTAGTAATGTGCAATGGATTGTGCATGTACCTCCTCGGCTGCGACATGTGGAAGAAATCGTGTACTTGGACTAACTACCATCGTAAATTTAAGCGATATTCCACCTCACCAACTCTACGCAGTATTTGGAAAGGGGTAATGAATCTTAGATATATCTTGTTTCCCCAGCCAAATGTCAGTAATTCACATCGAGTTGAAACTCGTAAGAACACATGGTCTCCCTCCTCAAACTTCAAAGGCCTCTGTCACTAGTTAGTATAGGAAAAATAATGTCTCTTTGTAATCCTCATCCACTCCTATATGATATTCACCTTCTTTGTAGTTTCTTGCACCAACTCTGGGTCCATAAGTACCAACTCTCCAAGGCCAGTCCATCATTGTGGTGACCTGCAGGGTCACCGTACAAGGTCTCAAATGGTATCATATTGATGGTGGAATGGTAGTTTTTTTTTGTACACAAACACCACCAATGGTATTTGATACTCTTAACTATGTACAATGTACAATATACTAGCTCACATCATGTCCTCAAAAACCTAAATGGTCCACTCAGTCTAGCCTTCAATCTGGGGGTGAAAAGCCCTGCTCAAACACAGTTGATTCCCAAAAGCCTCTGGAAATCCCTTCAATAACCGAGATGTGAAGTGAGCATCATGGTTAGAAACAATCATCAAGGTCACTCCATGGAGTCAAATTATCTCCCTAACATAGAGGAATCTCAAGATCTCTACTGAACTCTACTCTCAGATAGCTAGGAAGTGGGCCGACATAGTGAGTCGGTCTACGATCACCCAGATGGAATCATTTCCCATGGATGTACATGGCAACCTCGTCCTGAAGTCCAAGGATATATCATCCCACTTCCACTATGGAAACTCAAGGGTTTAATATAAACCCACTAGAACCTAGTGCTCAGTGTTCACTTGTTGACAAGTAAGGCATCAAGAGATAAACTTTGCAACTCCCTTCTTCATCCCTGGCCACCAAAACTAATGTCGAATGTGTTGGTATATCTTTTCCACACCAGGATGTACCTCCAAAAGATATGCATGAAACTCTTTCATAACCACCTCCCACAATGTTTTTGGTACCATCGTGCATCCTCTAAAAATAACAAAATTCTCCCCACCTTCAAAAAATCCATCAGGAGCATGTCCAGTGGATATCTGAGTATGTAGGGTTTCACAGTTGATATCCCCAAGTTGTGACTCCCCAAATTATATAAAAGTGAAGGGGTAAAAACCATCAACTAGAGGTAAACTTATTCATCCACATCCATAAAGGATATCTATAATGATGCCAACTATACTGATTCCTTTCTATGTAACTACAAACACGATATCCTGCTGAGAGCATCTGCTACCACGTTTCCCTTCCCAGGAGTATTAAAAATAATGAATTCATAATCCTATAGGAACTCTAGTCATCGCCTCTATCTCAAGTTAATATTATTTTGAGAGAAGTTATAATTGAGACTCTTTTGGTCAAAAAAGATGATAAAATGATCACCCATAAAGTATTGTCACCACATTTTTAGTGAGAAAACTACTAATGTTAACTTAAGATCGTGGTTCTCGTAGTTATTCTCGTGTGCTCTAAACTGACGTGAAACATAGGTAATCATTTTCTGCCTCTGCATTAGAACACAACCAATCATGGTTCCTGATGCATCATAGAACACTACGTACTCGATACCCTCTTCTAGCAATCTCAATATGGGCGCACTCATCAATCTCTGTCTCAACTCCGGAAAAGTCTATTGGAACCTCTCCATCCATACGAAAGGCTTACCCTTTTGGGTCAAAGATATCAAGGGAGCTAATATTGTAGAGAAATCAGGTATGAACCCCTAAGAGTATCATGCCTACCCAAGGAATCTCCGCACCTACTTCATGCTCTTGTTCAGCTCCCAAGCTAACACTTCCTCGACCTTCATAGGGTCCACTGCCACACCATCTGCAAAGATAACATTTCCTAGAATGTGGACCTCCTGAATCCAAAAGTGGAACTTCCAGAACTTCCCAAAAATATGGTTCTCTTAGATTACATCTATAACCATCCTCAAGTGTCTTGTGTACTCCTCAAATGTTAATTGCACTAGAATATCGTCATTGAAGACTACCACAAGTTGGTCTGAGAAGGGTTGAATGATCAGGTTCAGGAGTCCCATGAACATCATTGGGGTGTTCTTCATGCCAAAGGGTGTTACCAAGTACTCATAGTGACTTTATCAACATCTAAATTTCATTTTTTGTATATCCTCGTTCCATACTCGCAACTGGTGATTGCTTGATCTAAGGTCAATCTTCGAGAACCATCATGCCCCTCTCAACTAGTCAAAGAGGTCATCGGTCCTTTTTAGTGGATACATTTTCTTTATTATCACCTAGTTTAGGTGACACTAATCCATAAACAACCTAAAACTCTCATTTTCCTCCTTGGAATGAAAAACTGGGGCTTCCCAGGGTGAAATATTGGGTCTAACAAAGCCTTTCCACTACAAGTCCACCAACTGCACCCTCATCTCATGAAGCTCTGTGGGAGTCATCTAATATGTTGGTGTAGATATCAGGGTCACACCAGGGTGTAGAATAGTGAAAATGTCTATCTCTCAGTGATGAGGTAATCTTGGAACGTGCTCAGGAAAGAAATCCTTGTACTCCTCCACCACTACAGGGAACTGAAAACTCAAAGAATTCACTGCACTGAGGGTCATGCTATCCAACTAATGAGTAATCGTCTGCACTCTCTTATGCATGGGTCCATATTATTTTTTATGTGTTTCTTATTCACCAAAAAAGGACAACCCAGTCCCATCACTAAGAACGCACCACATCCTCCGACTAAAACAGTATATCTGGGCAGGAATGGTATATAACCAGTCCAGACCTAAGATGACGCCATAAAGCCTCATCGTTGCTATAAAGAGATCACAACAGAAACTCTTGCCTACAAGAGTTGAGGTATATTTTTGGCATAAATGTGTGATCACTGAGTCATATCCAATAAGAGTCTCCAAGAACAATGGTCGAGCCAAAGTCTCAACTGAAATCTCTAAGTCTCAAATGAGATATGTGGCACTTGAGGAATGACTAGCACCTATGTCTTTCACTATTGAATCTAAGTTAGAGAAGACAAAAGTAATAACTTGTATCATCCCTAGAGTTTCTGGGACATAACATTCAACCACCTGTAGCTGGCTGCACCCCTATCCTCAAGCTTTCTGAGCCTATCATAGACCACCTAGGGGTGGTGTTGGTAATAAGTCAAAATTTCTTCCACCTCCAGCTACTCTCCCAGCTCCTTTTCCATTTCTGACACTTATGGACATGTCTTCTCCTGCTGCTACCTCTGCCTACGTGGTCCATCCTCTGTCTGCATGCCATTTGTATGGTAGGTCAGAAAATTTAATTCAAGATTTCTCATTCCATCACAAGAGTAGCACTTCCTCTCCTTGGGCTGACTAGACCCATCTTGTGAGCCTGAAACTATAGACCCTATGTCCTAATATCGCATACTGAAATTCCTTGAATGCCCAGGTCCCTATGACTGATGTTTACTTCTTAATACTGGAGTCTCTGCCTCTATTTACCCAATGTCGGCAATAATTTTCTATTTCTGGTCATCCAGGAAACTCTCAACCACCAAAACATGCTCTAACACCCCATCATAGGTAGGAATGCATAGAGGTATAATGCTAGATTGGATGTCTCTATGTAGTCCTTGATCAATGGTTTGAGCCTTGAAAAACTGATAACGAACCATATTCATCATGTACCTGGAGAGGTTGGTGAACATCGATGAATACTCAGCTACTGTCATATTGTCCTACTAAAGCTGTAGAATCGCCTGAATGTGCATTGTCATCAATGTAGGTAGAGAGAACTCCCCTCTAAAAAGGTATTCAACCTCTGGTCATGCTAGAGTCTCCTTGTAATAAGACAGGACCACTAAAACCCACCATCGTCCTGCAGAGCCATGGAGAAGGCTCGCTGTCAGGACCACCATCTGATCTGTCGGTGTCCTGACAAGGCAGAAAAATCACGTCACCATCTCAAGTCTGTCCTTAACCGCCTGTGGGTCAATATCACCTCATAACTTAAGGGGTAGTAATCGCTAAAACTCATGAAGTTATCTTAGCTTCCACACCTCATCTACTGGTACTACGAGTATCATCTACTTCTTGGTAGGTTGTGGTATAACTAAGGGGTCATTTTCACTGAAACTTATGAAGTGAGCTCAGCTTTCACACCTCATCTGTTGGTACTGAACGTACCATCTACTGCTCGGCAGGTGATGGTATAACTGGTGCACCACTTTGAGGTAACACCTTTGGATTAGTCCCTTGTATCGATGTCTCGTCACTGAGGGGATCATCTCTGTGATCCTAATGTTGAATCCTAGCTGGCATACATCATAGAGGCATCCCAAAATATGAACGATGTACCACGTTCAATGAGTGTATATATATAGAACTAACTCATAAGGACATATAAATCACAACTCATTCCTGTATGATTCATGCGTCAATGTTTTTCCCCAAAAACCAGTGTCAACATGTACCAAGTTGAAAGACAGGTGATCAGAGTCTTAATGTATTGATATGCCGGTCGTCATACTAACACTGAAGTATTTGTCTTGAAAGGTGAACTCAAAACACTTAACATTTTTTCCCTAAACTAATCTTATATACTCTTGTCCTAAGGTAGATCCTCCTCTGATACCACTATGTCACGAATCTTCCCAATGGGGCTTGTGTTGTGAGTACCCCAATCCCACCTCTAAAAAGATATGGGCTGGTGACTAGCACATGGTAGGAATATCACTCACATGGGAGGAATTAGCCTAAGGTACATATACACATGCTTACATTTCAAATCTCATACAATGTTGAAATGTAACATAATTTATAAAAAATGCATGCTTACATATAAATCCCACTGTCAGAGTGCGACCACAAGTACTAAAAACAAAAAGGGCCAAATATAATCCAACCAAAAAGAGTCTGAAAACAATTCCAGCCTAAAAGTATAGAAGGGAACTGTTGTCAAGGTAACTATCAGAATGCACCTCGGTCAGTCTGGCTCACTAAGCTCCACCTGGTCCCAGTACCTCTAGGACTTCGTCAAAAGGTCGATGATATGCATAAGACATGACACGTGCAGACAAAGCCCATGAAGATGTGAGTATAATAATACCCAATAGGACACCCAAAAAACACCAAGCATATAGCAATAAGAATAACAATCACCTCAAAACATGTATATGTTTTCAGCACATATAATAAGAATATCTAGATATAATAAATAATTACCCATTGTCTCAAAGTAAATTCACAACTGTAATTTCAGTCTAGGGATCTCACTCGAAGGTTACACATAGCACTCGTCCAGGAGAACACGCTCTATGAGTATATATCACTGATGGTGTTCATCCGAGATATGTTTCTCATTGGGTCTTGTCATAGGAAGTATACACTAGAAGTATGAAGAGAAAGATACATAGATGAGAATCACAACCAAGGCCATAGGTTATACAAATAACTCAATCTAGAATAACCCACTATGTAAAGGATCGGCGCCTGCATAGTGTTGGTCGTGATGATACCAAGAACTTCATCAAGTGCTAGATGATGATAGAGGATCTTACTCTAGACCTCCCAAAGTGATTCCCAAAACTCTATTCAAGAAGTCTCATTGAAGTGATTTTTATCCTAAGTGTAAGACATAATTCCATACTAACCCTCAAGGAATGGATATTGGGAACACACCCTAATGAATCTTTTCCAAGATGAATATGATAAGGGTTCCAAGCCTTCTTTGAAGGGTTACATGACGTGCACTGGTAGTACACGACGTGTCCTTCCGGTATGTGGTCATTCCCTTGTACCATGGCTCATGCTCATGTCTATGTTTGTGTCTATGTTTGTATTAGAGTACACAACGTATCCTAACCTGTTTACTCCCGATCGTGTCCAAGTACACGGCTCTGCTCATGTACACCTATCTTTGTTGTGTCTGTGTAAAAAATATACGGTGTTTCCATGCATGTGTACTCATGGTCATGTCCATTTACCCTCTGAGGTACATGCTGATCCACCAGGTTGAGTCACACGCCGTGTGACAGTGGTCACACATCATGTGATATTTAACTTCCTTCAGAAATTCTAGCGCCACACAAGGGGATCACACACGGCATGTAGCTCCACACTACACATTGTATACTGCGAGATTTTTCCAAAATCTCATATCTGGTTACCGCATCTTTTTCTGCTCCTCTGGTAATCAATCTTTCCATTCCTCTTGTCAGAAATCATGGAATACAACTGGTCGGCCTTTCCATCGTTGAACATCATGTTCCACTCCTTCAATTCAATATGAGAATCATCCACACACGTTTCCCTTCATTTGACACTAAAGATACGAAGAAAAGTATGCACAAATCTATCCCCGACTGATCTTTTGTCATTATAGCTCAATCTCATCATCAATCCAAGCCTGGATCTTTGATATCAACACATTACACCAAGAAATGGGTGTGAACCGGTTGATTTACTAGTATTTTTCGAACCATGGGCCAAGATATTTGTCAGTGATGAACAATGAAATGAGGATGAAATGTACGATCACAAACATGAGGAATGAACCTCATCCAATGTTCATGGTGGCCTTGATTTTTTGCTATTAGAATGATGAATGAAGAGATAATAAAATAATCACAAATAAATTCTTCAATTCTTAGATAAAATCTAACACATACCTGCAATACGTACGATCCACGAATCAATTCATTGGTTGATTGATTCGTGTTCATCATAGGAATAATAAAATGGGGATAAATACAAACAAATTAACATCTTACCTTGATTTGGATCTATTGTTGGAGAAGAATGGAATTGTGCCATTGTAGTTGGAGAGATCCTCGAATTTTGTTGCACATAGATTGTTGAACAATGATCTGGTTTTTGTTCGCCCGCGAAAGCTCCTCCAACGGCTCCTCTAAATCTCCAGGGTTATGCATCTAATCCTGGTATTTTCCCATAGTCGTATATTTATATAAGCGATTAGTTCTTTGCGCTATTACAAAATAAAATAAATTAATTTAAATAATTAATTTATTCTTTTACGCCCACGATAACATTTTCACAAACTCCCAATGCCGACAAAGATTATGTCACTCCTAGGGTAAAGTTCATGATCTGAACTCAGAGTCAGCCTCATTTTTCCAATATGAACCTCCGTTTAGATGTTATTCTAATTTTTCAGGATAATTTCATGTGGGAATATTTAATATATTTAATATATTCCAAAATTTAATTATAGGCACACTATGCCTTGGAATCTCACATCGTCTTGGCATCTAGCTCCAAAAATAATCCATATAATATTCCAAAACAAAACATAGAGAAATACGAGTCATTACAGTGTACATCACTCGATGCTCGTGTACATTTGGTCATGCCTGTGTACTTAGGGTTGTGCTCATGTACCTTGTCGTGTTCGAGTATTAGGACATGCTCGTGTACTCCTAGTCGTGCTTGTGTACTCCTGTTTGTGCTCATGTGTCTAGTAATTTCCACACTCGTGTACTCCCGGAGTACACGTCGGGTGCCAGCACAAGGTCCACACCATGTATAGGGTCAAACATAATGTGTGATCTTTAAATCTCCTCGAAACTCTAGCTATAACAGCCAGGGAGCTACATAGTGTGTATTTATGGACTACACATTGTGTAGTCAGGAATTTCACTGAACCTTAGGAAAGCTCTATGTGTTTCACCATGCTGTAAGTTCTACCTTCACACCAAGGGTTCGAGATTTGGGGTCATTCATGCCCGATTCATCATCGATGATTGAATTCTGACCACCTGAACCCCCACACGGAACCATATTTCCCACCATGCCAGTGTCGTCTCCATTCTGAATGCCAAATCCAAGGAGGCTTCACCCGCAACCCATAATTCATCCTGATACGTCCACAAATCGTCATCTCGTACATCGTTCATGTAGCCACCATGAATCTAAGGGTTTATTTTCACTCGACATTGTTGGGGAGGGTTCAAGATGGTCATGTCAAAACCACCACTAATTAAATAATTAGTTTCACCATATGTTCGGTCAAATTTTAGAGGAGCTATATAAATATATATATTCGTTTGGATATTATGTGGGGTTTTGGACCCCCTATAATGTATTAAATTATAGAGGGTTGTGAACCCCCTCAAATATAATATGTTAGAGGGTTGATAATCTCTTATATTTGAGGGGGTTTTGAACCCCTTCTTATTTAGGAAATTAGGGAGGGTTCTGAACCCCTTATTTTTTATGAAATTAGAGAGGGCTTTGAACACCTTCTAATTTAAGAAATTAGAGAGGGTTGTGAACCCCCACTAATATTATGAAATTATAGTGGGTGTTGAAACCCCTCTGATCTATGACATTAGAGGTGGTTCATGAACCACCGCTAATCCATTTGATTAGAGGGGTTTTTCAACCAGGCTTAATTTTTATTTATTTTTTAAAATAAATCTCATATAAATTGAAATTTTATAATATAGATGTGTGTTTGTGTGCATTTTTGTGTATATATATGTTACATAATCACATTATGTAAATAAATTTAAATTCATTATAAACATGTATATACAAAGATATTATATAAATACTTTAAATAAAAACAAATAAATATAAACAAAAATGTATACATATATAAATATTGGTATATAAATGTAATAATAAATATATTTATTCGAATATATAAAATTTATATATATGGTTTTATAAATATAATACATTTTTATTATGATTTATATTATACATATATTATATTAAATACATTTTTAATATATATTTATGTATAAATACATTTATATTATATTATGTATACAAATATATATAATATTGACAAAAATATATATATATATATATATATCATTTATTTATATTATATATTTCTAATTATTTGAATGTATGTAATTTTGTGTGTAAATATATGTATATACATTATATAATATAAATGTATATAATTACATACATAAATATATAATAGAAATATATTTAGTTTAATATTTGTAAAATATACATCATAAAATATATAAATTTATAGTATTTAGAAGACCAACATATAATTGTTATAGTTTAAAAATGAATGTAATAATAATAATAACTAATAATATATTATTCTTGCAGACACATATATATAAGTATATAAAAATAATTATATATATATATATTATAATTAAATTATATCTATAAATATTATAAAAATACACACACACAAATATAAATGTATAAATATATATTTATATATTTAAATATAATTATTTATATATATTATATATAAATATTATACAAAAATATATTATATTATTTATATTTATATATACACACATATATAAAAATATAAGTAAATATAACTTAATATATGTACATAAATATAATATGTTGTGTATAATATAACAAAATTCAATCCGCTTGGTTGGTTAAGTGTTTCTGCATAGGTGCAGTCGGTCCATGGTTCAAATCCTCGTAGCCATAATTTTTACGGCCTTCACCTGGTCGTGGGTTAAAGGTGCACGTGGGTGTGCGGGGGTGTCGTGGGGTGTCATCTGGGTTGTTTGGGGCGTCAACGTAGCATGGGTGTCAGGTGGGTGCCTGGGGCATGTCAGGGGGTGTCATGAGGGGTGTAGTGGGGGTGGATGTCAAGGGGTGTCCATGGGGCGTCAGGGGGTTTCCATGGGGTGTTAGGTTGTTTGTGCATGTGGGTGTCCATGGGGAGTCAGGGGATGTGTACCTGGGTGGGGTTGGGTTTCTGGTTGGTGTCATGGGGCGTAACTGGGGTGTTTGGGGGTTGTCCAATTATATAAAAAGATACCCGAATTTAGGGATGGTTGTACAACCGCCCCTAAATTTGAAGAATGAGCCTCAATTAGAGAGGGTTTTAACTACCCCTAATCTAACTACCACTAAACAAAGCACCATTTTACCGACGCTTACCCAGAACCACCACTAATCGGAGTAGGGGGCACTTTAGCAGCGGTTTTGGGTAACTGTCACAAAAGTTTTAGAAGAGGTTATAACCCCTTCTAATCACCTCGTTTTTTTATAGTGGTTAAATTCTACGTTTCAGAATAAACTGTGGTCTCAGATTTCCAATATGGGATCTCGAACAATTAGAAAACCATTTAAACTAAAATGATGTGTGCACATGCATTAAAATATATTAATATTTTTAATATGTTAATTTTAGGGTCTAGATACATTCAAACATCGCGCAGACTCTGAGGATAAATCCAGATATATGCATAGAAATCTCCAAATGAAAAATCCAATAAATCTAGAGTTTCTATAAGCCATGTTGCATATCATGAAAAATATTTTTTTTATCTTCACTTCATTTACATTTTATGATCTTTTTATTGAAATATCAACATAAACCTTGTATTTAAGATATTATGGATGTATTATTTCTAAGAGGTCATTATTTATGGATTTATGAGTGTAATGTTTTGGGTGATGTCTTTATCAAGCCCATGGTAGATTAAATTTTATTTTGTCATGTGTAACTTCAGAATCAGTGCATATTGACCCAAAAGTTTATCCTTAAGGAAATTTTGTACCATTGTTATGTATCAATTTTTTATGTCACATGCTCTTAAATTTTTAGTGTGGAGATTTTTTATCATTTTATTTGACCCCAACCAATAAAAACTATTTTACTCATTATTTAATCATTATTAATTTCCTTACACAATAAATATACCCTACCTTATTTCTATATTTCCTTTCCTTTGATAAGGGTACCATTATATTCATTGTGAATATCCTATTTTTTCTTATTATATCGATATCTATATTATACCATTGGATGATGAAACAATGCCAAATCTATGTATCAATTATTTTTATAGGATACTATTGATTACTTAGAAATTCATACCTAAGAGGTTCCTTAGGAAAAAATGGATTTATAAGGCATATCATTTGATATATGGGACAAAAAATTATATAGATATACAGTGCATCCACATGTATCATGAAAAAATATACTGCATATTTGGTGTATGCCTACCCATTTAAATATTGTTAAGATATAAATAACTTACATTCTATCAATTTTAAGACTTCTATAATTGTTCATAAAACATCTAAAATGTTAAATCCTAAGTACTTTTATATCATACCATGTATTTTATACCATTTAAATAAATAAATCCACTCTGGGTTATTGGTGTCATGGTTATTATAAATTCACACTTCAACAAAATATTATTCATTTACATTTGCTTAAGGATTTTTATTTTGTAAATATTTAAATATATATTTCTATATGAAAACTCCAAGAAAGTATAAGATGATGTTATAATGAATTATCTCCCTTCTCCATTACTTTCCATCCATGGTATGAGTTTGGGTTGATAATAAAACTAATAGATGTTTCTATAACATTTTTACTGTAATTTGTGACACTACGATCAATTGACCACTAAATACAAACTATCAAATGGAAAAATATTTTATGATCCCTTGTGCCTTATGGATGTGGATATTAAATATTATAGAGATTTGGTTTTTATAGGCAATGTTTTGATTTGTTGTTGTAATATATTTTTTAGATATGTCATGAGTAATCAATATAAATGAAATCATTTTTTTTGATTTTCTTGGATACTATTCATTTATTTTTCTTATACTATATTATTGTACATCTATTTATTTCTTTTGGGCAAGAATATTTGTTTCCATATATAACGTGGAGTTATATTTTTAAATTTTTCATTGGTTTTATGGTTATTCTAATTTTAAATATCTTTCCATGATTATCATTGAGTATTGAAAGTGAGGTAACTGCATATTACAGTATACTCACCCTATTTGTTTCATATAATATGAAGAATAGAAATTTTTTTATGATGGATTCCATGTTATTTTGGAATTTAGAGATTTTATATTTTTATTTTTATTTAATACATTTGAGGGAAAATAACATTTATCATAATTGAAATATTAATATTTTAATATTTTTAAGTATATATTATTTTAATCATAGGCAAGAAGAAATTTTCCACAGAGGTCATAATTTGAAGGTCCTCATAAGCGATAAAAACGCATTATATAACCATTTCCTTTTTTCATTTATTATTATACAATTATATTAAAACAAAAATGCATACTAAAATAAAAAAAATTAATTGATATATAATATGAATATAAAAATGAATTCACTATTTTTATGAAAGTCGTTTCAAATAGAATTCAATTGATTGAGTTAGTTTCACAATATACATATAAAATGGTATTCTACAATCATTAGCATCTTCCTGGAGGATTAATTGAAAATTATACTTTTACATGGTTGAATTATTGATAGATTTAAATTAGACCTAAATTACTATAATTGTATTAATCAAATAAAAATTCAATATTAAAAATGTTAAGGTTAATAAAATCACTGATATTTTACAAGAGGAAATGGGAAAAATTGAATTTCAGTGGACAATAATTTTAGAGAGAGAAGTTTTAAATTCATAGAGGGTATGACGTCATTGTTTCTCTTAGAAGATCCAAACCAATATTTTTGGCTTGGTGATGTGCTAAAAATCATATTGTAGGTTTTATAGGAGTTTACATAAGGGATTATATGGTGGTTGCAGGTAGCACTCGGGTTCATAGTATGGTTCTACCAAGAGCCCAACTAAACAATGGTTGAAAAAAATATCCATCACATAACTAGAATGTACAAAGAAAACCACGTGGTACATGATGGTTCCCAAGATGATTTCATTAACTCTGGGTAAAACAGTCTTTTCCACACCTCCCCCTTGGGTTTTGATGTATACAGTTTCATGGAGGCTATTTTTTTGGCGTCTCACTTGTGTTATCCTCTAGATATAACATTTATGTAACCTCCAAAATGATGAGGTTTATGTTATCATCCCCAAATTTCTATTTTCCTAAATTTGTGTGTTTTCATGTTTCTTTATAGGTTAATAATTCCCCTTCTCCGACTGTTTGTAATGAATTAATTTATTGGGGTCTATGATCACAAAAAAAGGTGGTTGTTGGGTTATACACTCGACACCATAATGAAGGATCAAATAAATGGATAATGGTTAAGAATATAGATCAAACAAAACCATCAAGAGCATGAAATAAATGGAAGAAGCAATTAATCAAGACATAGAAGGAAAGTATCTCAATATCATTAATTGAAATAAGATTGAATGAATGAAACAGTGAATGGATTTTCCAATTAGGTGAGACATTGAACTAATGATCCTGGGGTCAAGTGAAAACTATAAAATAACTTTCATCTTCCTCTCATATTTACCAAGATAGGAGATCAAGGTCAATGATAACGAGAACCAGATCAATGTATCTAAGTAGATCATAAATTCTATCAGAGAAATCATTTGAACAATTCACCCCCTTCAAGTCTTCAGAAACATATGTAACCTTGATGTCTATGAAGGTCATGATCATAACATCAGGACTTATGTGCTTAAATGATGTAAAATAGCTATATAACCTATAGTAATTTGTGACAATAAAAGGTACGGTGAATATATTTCATAATCCATTGACTATATATTTTAACATTGAGAAGTAAACCTGTCAACAAAAATAAATTCACAATAGAAGAAATCAAAATTAATATATATAATCAATCAAATTTAACAAATGTATGATCACATATGAAACCAACGATAGTAATTTTCAATTAAGAGAAGGCTAGTGGAGAAGCTATGTCAGAATCTCTATCAAATATCTTTCTCAAAATGTTGTATTGAAGTTGTATATATTGACATGAGGATAAATTATTCAAAAACAAAAGAGGAATAGTGGAAAAGTGAGATACAATAGAATTCACATTAGAATTTTGTGTAAGAAAATTAGATGAGAGATATATAAATATGATATCATAGAGAGCATTATATAGAAGACGATAATGCATCATGACACCAATTGATTCTCTTCATTCTCTCTTATAAAGATAATGCTCATGTAATCTAAGGCATTTTTATCTTCACTAATACACATATTTAAAGGGAACTGGGAAACACTCAATTGTATTCACACCTTCCATAACTAATCCCCAATTAGAGAAATCCCAGGTATATGGAATTGCGCACTTTAGGTCTATAATCAAAGTGGATATGATGATATGCCTATTCAATATGGATAAGTACATACCTATCTAATTATAAAGTGGGTACTGGAATGCAATTATGGTTGGATCTGGATATAAGATCCTCATGTACCATCCAATTAAAATTCATGTTGTTATGGGGATATAAACTATTCCTCAATATAAAATAGGGGACATGGTACTTTTTATCCCAATCCTCTTCAACATTTCCTATGTTTCACTCTTCTAGATGTTAAATATTTTTTTTCAATCTGGGAGTTCTTACTCATTATCCTATGGTGTATCATTTTTTTATCAGTTTTCCAAACTACATTATCATATTTTTGACCTCCGAATTTTAACATATCTTTCTAAATTAAAAGCATAATTAATAAGTTCTGGATAGTGGATTCTTGGATACACTTTGTCATATTGATACTAATCTATCATTCTATTCACCCTTTTCCATATCTCCTGATCCATTTTTTTACATGTTTCATTATTGAATGAAACTTATAAAAGAGTTTAATTTTCTTGGTGTATGAATTCAACACATTTTTAATGGTTTTGTATGCAAGGATGTCTATTTTTCTATTATGTTGGCCAATAATTAGTATCATAGCTACATATAGATATATAAGACCCATATTTTCAAAAAAAAAATCATATTAATCAAGTCTCAAAGTTGTCATTGACTCTGGCAAGTCAACTAAAATTATTCAACTAAGAAAGATAGATTTCACTTCTTTGTAAATTCACAAATGACTAGTTCTAGAACCATCTGTTTTTAGTCCCCTCAATTTCTAAGAAAAATATTATTTGAATAATTTGTTCCATGCATAAATTCTAATATTATTAAAATGATTTCTTCTATTATTACGAGGTTTCCATTATAATTTCTATCTATTAGGTCTCTTCTTTTTTATTTTAAAATACTTTTCTAAATGGGCTTTTATAGTCCCCAATTTTTTAGTAGAGCTAATTTTGGTTACAAGATGGATGAAAATGATAATTATAAGATCTCGTTGATTTCTAATTCCTAATTTCAATTAAGATATTTATGTGTGTAATATTCTAACATCTAGTAAGAGCTATGATGCATACAAACTTGTTTCGACATATGATACTTCTCATGATATCTAGAATTTTCTTGAGCTTACTGTCATGACCCAATCATGGGGGTCCTGTCCCACACAAATAAGAACATCAAATCTGCGGTTCATCTAGTTTTCCTCAATTGAAGAAATGGGAGTCACCCTGAAAAATTGGATGATGGTGTGTGTTGTTCTTAACACCACTGGTTGGGAGTTGGGGACACTCTCCTGATTAGTCCATGGAAGGATGAAACCAGTGAACCTCACATCACATGAAGAGTTGTACGGATGAACCCCGACTGCCTTGGTGGGGGCAGGGGTACCACACGGGAAAACCACTGTGCAAATACGCTCAGCCCATGACAAGTGGTATCAGAGGGTCATGGTGTTGCAGAATGTTGTCGGACGGACCTTGTTGGTGGGAGCGGAGTCCCGGGGTGTCATGCGGAGGTGACATGACAGAAAAGGTCGCACACGAGAGATGTCAGAGGCAGAGACACCATTATGAAGGTTGGGTCTCATGGAGGTGGTTTGCGACCCAGAGAGTGTGTGGACCACGGTGGTTTGCGACCCAGAGAGTGGGTGGGACCTTTGATACCAATGACAAGGATAGAGCATCCCCTAAGGCCATGCTTGGTAGTCGGTAAGTTGGAAGTAGACCATTTCGTAGACACATAGAAGTCCATGATCCTGCATGCACGAGGGTGTGCATGTAATGGTGGTGGGAGAATGTCATGAACCAAATAATGGGAATAATGGGGGTACTGTCCCACAACTGCAAGAACATAAAATTTGTGGTACATCTGGTTTGTACCTATCCAAGTGATGGGAGTCGCCTCGACAAAGTGGAGGATGGTGTTTGTGTCTGCGAAATGGTCTGCTTCCAACTAACTGGCCATCAAGCAAGGCCAAGGGGATGCAAATTCTTTGTCGTTGGCATCATTGGCCCACCCACTCTCTGGGTCACAAACCATAGTTGTCCACCCTCTCTCTCAGGGTCTAAAACCACCTCCACAAGACCCACCCTTCATAATGGTGTCTCCACCTCTGAAATCTCTTGAGCATGACCTTCTCTATCGTGCCACCTCCACATGACACCTCGGGACTCCGCTCCCACCACCAAGGTCCATCCAGTAGCATTCTGTAACACCATGAGGCACATTCCCTCTGATAACACTTATCACAGGCTGAGCGTCTCAGCACAGAGGTTTTCCCATGCATCACCCCAGCTCCCTCCAAGGCAGGTGGATTTCAACCGTCCAATTCTTCATATGTGAGGTTCACTAGTTTCATCCTTCCATGGACTCATTAGGAGAGTGGCCCAAACTCCCAACTGGTGGTGTCAAGAATAACACGCACCATCCTCAACTTTGTTGGGGAGACTCACATCACTTCGATAGGGACAAACCAGATGAACCCCAGCTTTTATGTTCTTGCTGGTGTGGGACTGGACCCCCATGATTGGGTCGTGACATTACATATTACATTGATTTCCCAGAATGAACAGAATAAACCTCATGATTTCTATTGTAATTCATTCATGAAACAGATAATCATGGGATTTGAAATGAAACATTAGATAGTGATGCAAAAAAAGGGCCCGCAGCCCGCGGGGTTTGCAGGTATGGGGCGGATACGGGGTAGGGTAGGCCAAAAAAAATTGACCGCGAAGAGCGTAGGCCAATGCAGGTTGAGCCCGCGCGGGTGCGGGCCCATGTGGGTTGAGCCCCCGCAAGTGCGGGCTGACCCGAGGGCCTAATTGAAATCTTTTTTTTAAAATATATGCTTATTTGGCATTTTAGTTTTTTTTAACATGATTAAACCATGACATATGATTTCTCACCCTAATGGTCATACAAATTCACCATTCATTTACATGTGAATTTTAAATGGGTCAATATTTATTGTTTTAGTATGATATTATAATATTTATATATTAATTATTCACCATATTCACATGGTGATTCATCGCACATCCTGAAAAATGGAACTCATCTCTCCTGCACTTGGTATAAATTCTAAAAGACTTATTATAATTATAATATTTTTTTAGACCAATTTAATTTTTTTATTACTTATTTTATTTTGTTATTATGAAAACATGAAAGGATCTCATGAGACCCGAATAGCCTCTTCTAAAAGCAGTCATTTCTTGAAGTGTCGTCGTTCATTCATAGGTCTATCCATTCGCATTACCACACAATCAACATCATCATTTTTCCCCTCATTGATCACTCACCTACTTTTCATTGCAATAGTTAACCACCACATCGGCGTCCGCACATGACACCATTAACCCATAGAAAAATGCTTCATCACATATCTTAAAACTCAAGCTATTGTAAATTCATACATATCCCAACAACTAAAATTATGAATGAGAAAAAAATAAAATATTTAAATGTACAAAATAGTATTTTTTTTAATGCGGGAATCCTTCAGGAAACCCGTGGGCTTATGTGGGGTAGGGTGGGCTTGGATTTTTTTTCTCATTATATGCGGGCTTTTGCGGACAAACCCGCGTGGGCTCAAACCCATGCGGACTAGGCCCTCCCCACCCTGGACTGCCTATTTGGCATTACTAACATTATAACATGTGGTAATTCATGAATATTGGACAAAATCAACATCCACCATCATAGAAGAATATAAAATTATGGAAGATGTGAACACCAAATCTCTCTTTCAAAGATTTTTGAATGAATATCCTTTCGAAAGGTTAACAGGAAATAACAAGTATGATTTATTTATTAATCAATATATTTTTATAAAATAATCCTCTGAAAAAATCTATGGAATGAATGTTCAGATATGAAGATTGAGATTTCTATTGAAACTCTTTCTAATGACTATCAGAATAATTTTAAGATGATTCATCCTGTGATTTTAATGGGGAATACAACACCATGTTGAAAATGATAAATAACTATATACATGAATTACAGTCAAATCGTGAATAATTAATGGAAAGTTATAACAAGCTTCTAGAATTTATAGAATCGGGACGTGAGAAAATCAATTATCTTTCTACATAGCCCAGTTCTATATTTACTAATAATGATCAATCCTCAAAAAGGGTAAATTTAAATAGATTAAATGATTTATCATTGAACCAGACCAAGAACACAAGATGAATAAATGGGAATATCAAAAGAATCCTATGGTTGTAAGAGTAGGGTGTTCCTTGAAAACAATCAAAGGAAACTATGATGAATTCAAATTATATACAATTAAATAAAAATCAGATTTCAAAGGCATTATGCACTATTATCTAGATCCTTTCTAATGAAAGAGTATTGGAAATCATAGCTTTTAAATTATATTTATATTTCATAGATGCTCAAAAATCGATATCTTAACATTGAGACACATATATTTAATATTTTTACCATATTTCCTAGAATATAGTTATTTTATTACTTAAATACCTAAATAATGTGGATAATAATTTGTGTTCACTGTGGGCTCTCAAAAATTAAATGATTAGATCTCATTAGGCAATTCATTTTCCCATTTAAGAATTTTTTTCTATCACTATTGTGCTTCCATTATAGAGCAAATAAATGGTGATTCTCTACTTCACCTAATTAAACTCCTTGAGAGCTATTTATTTTTGTATTTTCTTAAGAAAGATCTTAGATTTATTTCACTATCTCTAACATGAACACAACAATTTCTTAAGGAATGAGACTCCATCTTTTTCCCTTTGTACCAATACTTCCTACCATCAAACAACATTTCATGAGTTGCCTTTGGATACTCCTGAAAATAGGTTAGCAGTGAAGGGAGAATAATCCTTCACCTCTCCATCAATAATATTTCTCAAATTAAATGTGGAAACCTATAGATAGATACTGGTAGGTCGGTCTCCCCTGGCTTAGATCCACCTACTTCATAATTCACTGGAATGTGAAGATGAGTAATTGATGTTGTTGTAATTGGTTGATTCGGTATAAGTTGTTGTACAATTCCTCAAAATGGAGACAACCAGATGAAAGGAAAAGTGGAAAAAAGACTCAGGATAAGGAATGAAAATAACAGCAGATATATCATCATTTTTTTCATGCATATATAATATATATATATATATATCCAAAATCCAAATCTTGTAAAACAATAAGCTGATAATGAAACTCCAAATTATTCTAAGATTAGGTAAAGGGAAACAAAGCCAGAATGAAATTAATATCACACTAAAGGCTGCACTTATAGATGGAGTCCTGGTAAATCATATATTATACTATAAAGTTATTTTTCCTTTCTAGATTCGGACATCCATTTTTTCAAATTTTATCATTTTACTAACTAATAAAATTAGTCTGTCCAAACATTTATGAATGAATAATTTCTATTATCGATTGATAGGAGCGTGCATGCTGGGTTGGGTGTTCTTATAAAGGGGTATGGCAGCAGGCCTTTCTCTTTGTGCATGGGTGAAGCATAATGTAGGTAAGGAAAGTGTTTAATGACCAACCAGGGGTAGTCTTGTAATCTTATATTAGTAGTTGGAGATGTTAGAAGAAGTTGGAGTTGTTAGTTTTTTAGGAAGTTTTTGGGAAGGGAGGGTTGTCTAGAAGGTTCTAGTGGAGTCCATAAATAAGAGAGTTGTGAGTTTGAGTAGGTGGGGACATATTGTATTTGGGAGTTATCAGCTACTGCTGATCAGAGGGTTAGGCCTCGGCCTTGGGAGTGGCGCCTTCCAGGGAGTTCTTCCTCATTCATCTTCTTTATCTATTGTTGTTCTGTAATTCTGACGGTTGTAATAGAAATCTTTTGGTTTTTCTATTTCTCACTTGGACGCCTATCAAGCACCTACCTCTTTGTGAGAATCTAGAGAGAGATTGATGAAGTGAGAGTGTCATGTGAGATAGGAAATTCTTGAGAGATTATTTTCTTTTTAATGCTGAAGCTGCAATTGTCAGATGAAGAGTTACAGAAAGAAACAATTGAAACTCGCACAATAGTGGAAAGCACTTCGCTACAGTGGACAAGCGACATGAGTCGATTTTTGATTGGCGTGTTCTTGATGTTGCAGAAGGCGTCAGATTCATAGTAGGTCGACAGGGCACCACAACATATTTTCTGGTTCTAGAATGGTCTTGGCTGAGGCCGACAAAGCGGATGATGCCGACGTAGCAAAAGAAAGAAAGAAAAACTCAAATGAAGCTGAAGAAGATGACGTTGCGAAGTGAAATGCGATGGTAGAACTCGACAACTACTGTTGAACGCGGCTCGTGACAAAGGTATTAAAAAAATGATAAAAAACAATCAATCCACAATAGAGAAGACGTAGCAGCAATAGATAGAGAGGGATTTCATTGAAAGACTTAGTTTATAGATCGGTGCGTTGATCTGCAACGCACCTGAGGCGGGCGGTCTTCGTTCGTGCAGGGCAGCAGACACAAAATATTCAGTTTGCTCGCACCACAGTAGGAGTCTTCAAATAGTGGGGGGGGGGGGGGGGGGGGGGACGAACGTGATAGAGGCGGCAGTTCGTAGATGCCATTTCCCTTGAGCAGCAAAGGAGACGCAACAATGAATACATATAAAGGAAAAAAGGAAAAAAACATCAAGGTCTGAGGTGGATGTGCATGGAAACGCAAGAAGGTTTGATAAAAAAACTTGAGAGATACACTCGAACAGATGAAATAGTAACTCACAGAGCATAGAAACCTGAACCACGAGTCTAGAAAGTAGATTTCATAGTTAATTGATGAATTGTAACAATTCTTAAACAATGTTCCGCCAGTAGGTGAGGCATAACTGCAAGAGTCGTTGAAAAGTACCGAACATGATGTGGTGTAGAAGCAGATTGATTTCATTCCAGTACAGCTAGTGGATACGCAAGAGAAACTACAATTCGAGCAAGCACCAACACTGGCTCTTACTGAGAATTTTTTTTGTCCACGGCAAGTAGAACCTGTGACCAGACTGAAGCAGTATCATAGGATGCCCATTGAGCTACTCGTTGGGAGTCATGAAAGACATGTAGCGGGGAGCTAAACACAACTGCTAGGAGTAGCTACAGATGTTGGGGGTATGTATTCACAAACCACAACATCGAAAAGAGATTGTGTGGAGGACTGTAAATTCAATGGCAGCAAGAGAGGTAGAAGACTCTTGCGATAGAGCCAAGACGAATGGTTGGCAGCAATACTTGAGGATTGAAACTACTACTGAACAAATTGCATGGTTGACAAGCTCTCCTTCAGAACCTCAACCAAGGCATTTTTTGTGGGGTTGTTTCAACCCCATTTTGGGAAAAATGATCAATATTTCCCACCTTGAGGACATGGTTATTTTTCAAGATGATTAGAATGATAGGAACGTGCATGCTTGTCTGGGTGTTCTTACAAAGGGGTCTAGCAGCAAGCCCTATTGTTTGTGCAAGGGTGAAGCATAGGGTAGGTAAGGGGAGTGTTTATTACCCAGTCAATCTGTTATTAGTTGTTGGAGCTGTCAGATGTGGTTGGAGTTGTTAGTTTGTTAGGAAGTTGTTGGGAAGGGGGTTGTCTAGAAGGTTCTAGTGGAGTCCATAAATAAGGGAGTTGTGGGTTGTGTTGGTGGGTATATATTGTATTTGGGAGTTATCAGCAGTTGCTGATTGGAGGGTTAGGCCTCGACCTTGGGAGTGGCGCCTTCTAAGGAGTTCTTCCTCAATCTTCTTCTTCATCCACAGTTGTTCTGTAATTCTGTCGGTTGTAATAGAAATCTTTTTTTTCTCTCTCTTTCTCACTTGATGCCTATCAATAACCTATCATCAATTATTATGATAATTTATAATGAGGGATACTCGACCTGTATCAATTTCTTAGCACTTTTAATCCTTTATAGGTGGTGAAATATTATTAGATGTTTTCTGGTCATAATGAAAGGAGTTGTTTTTGGAAATAACAAATATATAGGGAGAACTTTTCAAAAGGGGGGAATTTATAATCATATACCATGGCCATATCTTTTTTATGATGAAAAAGAGGGAGTTTAATTGAAAATATTTTCCGTATAATGGGGGAGAATTTAATTGATATTAGACTGTATAAAATCGAACACAATATGTATATCATTATAGTTATAACTGATCAATGAATTCTTTTATCAAACATGAGGATCCTCTCATAACGTGCTTTAATGTATCATGTCTTCTAATCTTAAAAATATGGGAGATTTTTGTGTTATCTTCAAGATATAACGTTTCAATGTCCTCTGGATTGATGGGTTTTAATTATGATAAGACAATAGAACATTTTAATTTCATATAGTAGTTAATTGTGCCTCATGGTCATCAAAATGTCTGAGATTGATGGGTCATCATTCAGACACAACATTTCTCATTTTTTTGACTGAAAAATTTGCACATTCCTTTTAGTCCATGGAATCTTCCACTTAATTTCAGAGGAAAATAGTGGAACAGAAGGAATTTAGAAAAGGTACTATTAAAGGAATCCATTGAAGAATATAAATAACCATGAAAAATGGTCATACGATCATATAAGACCAAGGGAGGAATCAATAATTGAAAACTACAACGATGTATTACATAAGTGGTAGAATGTCAGGTAAACAGACACACTGAAACTGGATGGCCAACAAGAAGATCATTAATGAAATAGATAAAGAATTTAATGAAGACATCGATGGATAGTATATCAATATAATCACTTTTATAATATGTGTTCATACTTGTGAATTCAAATGTTCTTTCTTGATGAAATGAAATCTAGGAAAGGAATCCAGATCAATAGACTTCAACAACCAAACATCTTAAATGGGTGGAACATAAAGGAAGGGATGACACAATAAAAAAGTGGTTCAAATGAGTGAAACACAGAACAAATGATCAGAGATTTTAGTGGAAACTCTACTATCATATTCAAATTTGGGAGAATAAGGTTTAAGGAAATCTGGGGAATCACCGAGGATCTATGTAAATCATGAAGCCCTCCCTTGAATTGATTCATTCACTTCACTCTTATCTAGCCTTAACACATGGAAGAAAACCTAATGACCACAAAGAAAAAGGTCATTACATAAGGAATATTCTAATTAGAAAAAGTAGAATAGCTATATGAAGGACCATATATTTTAATTCCATGAAGTAAACATTTCATGACACAATCCGACCCACTGAGGTCGCACCTGGTTCGTGTGTATGGAAATTGTGACAGCTAATAACTACCTCCAATGTGCCATACACTAGCAACTTGCACCAAGAAGAAATATACATACATTAAAGGCATTAACCTATATCAACCTGCAATTGATTTAAAATCAAAAGGAAGTAAAAAAGATGGATGGTGTCGTTGAAGAACCATTCATGGAGTATTTAACCTGAAGGTTTTTGTAATCAATGATGAATATCCTTTATATGATGTTCTAGAATACCTAACTTGAAAGGTGGAGAAATGAGGCGGTGAGGTTTATTGGAATACTCTAAATTGAGATATATGTTGTAGAGTAACTTGGAAACAATCTTAAGAGTTTTGGAATTATTATAATGATTTGTAAAATTATTTGAACCAATTATGAGGTTATTTGAATTGATATAAAAGGCATTGAGTTGAACTAAAGAATCTCTAAATTTATTTGAGGATATTCTTGGACTTGGAGTTAAAGCGGCTATCAGGCTATGTCCAGAACTGATGAGATGATATTTAATAAAGGCATTAAATCACCCTGAGTACTGAAAAAATAGTGATGTTCTCATTTCATAAGGATTATGGCTAACTTTGTCAAGATCATATCTGAGTTCGTAAGGATGATTCAACGGCTTATTAAGGATGACAATCGTGGGGTGAAACATCATTAAAAAGTCATGATCGATCCTTATGAGATGGGTAATGAAGTGGAAAATAACAAAGGAATCAGGTCCCTGAGGCTAACAAATTTTAGAAGAGTAATCTATGGCGCATTGTAAGAGTATCAATAACATCGGAAGAGTATGTTCCATGTTCAAAAGAGTAATAGACTACATTGTAAGAGTAGTTAACACCTCAAAATACTACTTGTGATTTTAGAAGAGTACTATGGGACATTGGGAGAGTATCTTAGACTTCAAAGGAAAAAAAATAGGAGTATCTCATGAGTTCAGTAGAGTAACTAGTTCATTCGAAGAGTACCTAGTATACTTCATAAGAGTAATATTGAGTCCAATACTTTTAAAAAAAAATTAGGAAGATGTGGCATATAAACTTGAGTTTCAAGAATTAATATTCTAAGGAATGAAATGATATCTGATGATGATGCGGCGCTTGAAAAACCTATGGCGCATCCCATGACAAAATTATATTTAAGGGTTTCAACAATATTTTAAATTAAAAAAATCAATCAAAATAATACAATTTAAACTACACATGATAGTTTTTAACAAAACCATAATCAAATATTCAATGATTGTGCATCACCAGATGTTGTGGCTTCTCAGTACATTTGTTGTTGGTGTCATGCAGTGCTGTGTATTTTTGGGGTTGTGTTATCTATGCTTTTAAATTACCTTGTAGTTTTTTTATTAATTCATTATGTTGAACCGTGTTAATTGTATTTCTGGTTAAAGGGTATTTCTGACCCCCACATCAGATTATTTCAACTTGTAATTCTATTCATCCATCTATAAAAGAATGTATTCACCTCTCCTTGAGGTAAGGAATTCAAACCATTCAACATGGTATCAAAGGGAGAATCTCGATAATATATATATATATATATATATATTTTCCCTCCCACCCATCCACTGTGCTCCGCCTACGGCCCTCCAGTGTGGCACCCACCAATCAACGGCCTCTCATGTTCACTGCTCGACATCCCTTATAGGCTCCCTCCTTTGTGGCTTCCTAACCCCACCTCCCTCCCTGTGTGGCTTCCCTCCTACGACACCAACTGTCAAGCCGACTCCCTATTAGCTGACTACCGCTGCTCCGCCCAGCCTCCCAGAAGCGTGACCTCTAGATCCCCTCATCTTCATTCGGCCAGATCCCGACCGCTCGCCGTCAAACCCCAGCGGCGATCTCCCTACTGCTCGGCCTTCCTGATAACTAGTCACCGTGTGCGTTTCCAGACCGGCCCACCACGCCGAACATCACTAGCAATCCCCGAATTCGTTGGCCCACTCACGAGTCGTGGGCTCCCACAATGGTGGCTCCCAAACGGAGTAGTCGTTCCCCCACCCTCTGTGTCACGCTTCCTTCATCAGCACGACATCTCTCGTCGCCACCTGCCTTCACAACAACCCTCTTCCCGTTGCACCTTCCACAGTGACGCACCTCTCTTTCCCGCACCACGGGCTCCTGCACTGTCATTCCCTCTCTTCCCATCGACCTCTATGTGTCGTCCTCACCAGTGGCGGTGTCTCCCTGTGCAACACCAGTTGCGCCCTATCACTGGCCTTCCTGCACGACAGCCCTACGCTTTCCGCATCTGTTCCTCCTCTATGAGGAAGCCCTCACCCCGTCTCCCGACCATCCATCTCTGTGGATTTCTCGGCACACCATCGTCTAGCCCCACCTCACTATATTTCTCGAAGCACCAAAGCTAGGGCATGGCATTCCCTTGAGCATAGATCCCCCCACCTTCAGTGCTCTACCTCCTTGAGTGACGACTGACACCCAGTGGACCTACTCCCACATGGCTCCTTCGTGACCCAGTTGTCGGTCTTCTTGCATGGCAGCCCTGTGGTCCATCACCACGTCTATGCCCCCACCTGCACGGTTGTCCCATGTCATGAAGTTGGCCCTCCTATGAGGAAGCTCTCCCTCTCTGGCACACTCTTCACACCTAGACATGTTTTCATTCTCGTCACCATCCAGTATCTTTCACAAACTGACGCACTTGAAGTATGAGATTGCATTTAAACCATATTATCATGATGCTTTTCCACCTTCCTCTTCTTCAACCACCAT
This sequence comes from Viscum album, assembly GCA_963277665.1. Lineage (NCBI taxonomy): Eukaryota > Viridiplantae > Streptophyta > Magnoliopsida > Santalales > Viscaceae > Viscum > Viscum album. The sequence continues at coordinate 2,036,754,349 of OY728120.1, read as the reverse complement.
TGCTAAAACTAGTGTCCTTACCACGTGTATATCTCATCAACCGACAGCTTGGATGTTTTACTTTATTACATCTGAACATCCCGCAAGGGATTTAGGTATGCTTACTACCTATCATCCATATAGTGGTTCCTCTGCAATTACTATTGTTGATGGATCTACAATCACAATTGCGGGATTTGGAACATGCTCATTGCCTCTGTTTATTCATATAGCTTTAGTATCTCATGTTCCTCGCAGTCCTTTTAATATTATCTTCATAAGTAAACTCACAAAAGAATTAAATTATGTTGCTACTTTTACGTCTTCTAGTGTTGTTTTTCAAAAGCTGTCGTATAATCGGAAACTTGGTCGAGGTCATCTTACTGATGGGGTGTCCATGTTTGATACCCCACCATCCCTTTCTTGCTCATCCACCTCTACTCGTGCCCTCGGCCTACATTTTATCCTTTTTTATCCACCGACTTCCATCTTATATAAGGTTTTCCCTCAATTCGGTTCACATATTTACTTTCATTGTGAACCCTAAAAGTTTTCTAAACATCATCGGGTGACGTATGTTCCACAATTGGAAACACATGCAGTGAATCCTTTCGACCTTGTTCATTTTGATGTATAGGGTCCTTGCAGGGTTCCTAGCCAGTCAGGGTACAGTTATTATGTATCATTTTATGATGATTACTCTCAGATGACATTGTTATATCTCATTTGTGATCGTCCCGAGGTGTGATATTTTCAAAACCTTTTACCATGAAATTCACACTCAATTCTCCAAACCCATTAAATGTCTCTACTCAAACAATGGCCAGGTATATTTATTTACTTCCCTTCAGTATTTTTTCTAGGATAATGACATCATTCACCAAACATTCTTCCCTAATACACCTAAGCATAATGGAGTGGCTGAGCATAAATAATGTCATATTCGGGAGACTGCCTGCACCCTCTTATTCCACATGCAGGTGCATCTTATTTTTTGGGGGATGTCATCCTTACTTCTACATACCTCATAAATTGTCTTCCTTCATCTATTCTTTAGGGGGAGACTCATTTTTTAACTTTGTTCTCCTCTCTCCCTCCTCATCCGCTTCCACTTCGTGTGTTTGGGTGGCATTTTTATGTCTGTGACACTCGTCACAACCTCTAAAAAGTTTCTCTCAAATCCCTCCACTGCATCTTCCTTGGATATTTCCACACTCAGCATGGCTACCAATGTTTCTCTCCAGAATTACGACGTTATATCATCTCTAGTGATGTATCTTTTGAAGAGACCTCTCCTTTCTCTCCTCCCTCTTCCCATCCAGACACCACCATCGATAATTGTCTTCCTCTCATCGTCCACCCACCTACGCCTCAGGTTTCCCACTCTATTGATCCCTAGTTTTGAACTGTCCACTCTCATCGCCCATAAAATGTGTCCCCCATCCAGGCTGAGGACACCATCTCCCCAACTTCGTCTGACGCTCCAGCTTCAGCAGAAGACGACTTGCATATTGCATTGCGAAAAGGAACCTGTTTTTCCAGAATACTCCCCTTTACACATCCTCATACAAAGTTCTTTCTAATCTGGAGGCGGTATCTATTTATCACCTGATAGGTGACACCAAATCACACCCTAGTGGCTTTGAGCAATACGGGATGAATTTCAGGCTCTGGATGACAATCATACATGGGATCTGGTCCCCCTTCCGACAGGTAAACATGTGGTTGATAGCAAATGTATTTACATAGTATGCCTAAATACAGATGGAACTCTTCATTTCCTTAAATCCAAACTTGTGGAAAAAAGCTTTTCTTAGACATATGGTGTTGATTATTTTGATATTTTCTCTCCGGTTGTGAAAATAGCATATGTCTGACTATCCATCTCTCTTGCCACTCATCATCATTGGCCTCTTCATCAACATGATGTCAAAATTTTCTTTCTACATGGTTTTCTTGAAGAAGAGGTATATCTGCAACAACTTCCTGGATTTCCTGCCTCAGCGGCCGATTCTTATGTCTGTCAACTCCGTCGCTCTCTTTATGGACTCAAGCAGTCACCTCGGATATGGTTTGTAAGATTCGGCACAGTTGTCTCTACATTTGGCATATCTCAAAGTATGAAGGACCAAACTGTCTTCTACCATAGGATATCCTCCTGCTATATCCTTCCGGTTTTCTATGTTGATGATATCATTATAATTGGGAGTGACTCAAATGGAATTACCCATCAAAAGGGTAATCTTCAACACCACTTTCAAATCAAAGATCTGAGTCCTCTGATATGCTTCCTTGGTATTGAGTTCTCCCTTTATCTGAACACCATATTTCTTTTCCAATGGAAATATTCTTTGGATATCTTGAGCAGTGATGGTTTGACTCTAGAAACTATCGTTGACACTCCTCTTGAGCTCAGAGAACGGTATATTTATGAAAACATGGAACCATATTCACACCCAAAGAGGTACTGTCGTCTTGTGGGAAAACTCAATTATCTCATAATGACTCATCCATACATTGCATGTGTTGTCAGCAAGGCTATCCAATTCAAGGAACATCCAAAAAAATCTCATTGGAATGATGTCTTTCACATTTCCAAATACATTAAGAAATACTCTATCTGTGGTCTTTGGTATTCACTTCACAATCATTTGAATATTGAGGTCTTCTATGATGCTGAAGGTGTTGGTTTCTTAGCTACCGAAAAGTCTACTTTTAGGATTGTCGTTTTCCTAAAAGATAACCTTATCACATGGCGAAACAAAGAGATAGACCGTTATCTCTAGATCTAGTGTTGAGTCTCAATATCGTACGATGGCTGCAGTCACTTCTGAGATCTTTTGGCTTCTTTATCTCCTCCATGATATTGGTTTCCCGCCACAAACATCTGCTCATATTTGGTGTGATAATCAGGCAGCCATGAACATCACTTTTAATCCCATCTTCCATGAACACATGAATCATATTGAGGTGGACTATCACATTCTTTTCCATCACCTCAAGCAACGCCATATCAATTTCATCCACATACCAACAGTAGATTAGCTTGCTGACACCTTCACCAAAGGCCTCCTGGGAGCTCGACTGGACTCTCTCTATACCAAGCTGGGCATCCAAAACATTAATGACCCATCTTGAGGGAGAGTTTGTATGGTCTTATTTGGTTTCATATTTTTTTGTGGGATGCTTTTTCCAAGATATCATGTACTATCTTGAGGGGGAGTGTTGAACCCAGTTAATTGTATTTTCAGTAAAGGGTATTTTCGAGACCCACATCAGATTATTCCAACTTATAACTATTTTCATCCATTTATAAAATAATTTCTCCAACTATCCTTGAGCAAGTAACTTCACTATTCTACACATTATATGTTATATTTAGATTATGACCTATTTTTTTAGAGTCCCGTGTTGTTGAAAACCCACCCCTGATTTCCACCCCTCTACGAGAAAGGAGCCCCAGTTTCCATCCCTTATCGTCGCTAAGCCCCTAATCTTTTTAGGGGGTGCACCTTAATGGTGCCTGGGAAAATAGAGCCTCCTGTGATGGAACACGAGGCTTGTTCCTTTGGCGTGCCTCTGTGAGGTCACAGCGCCTCACCAGTGGTGTGGCGCTCTAGGTGAACCTCACAATGCCTCTCTCCAAGGCGCGCAACTTTCACAGAAACAGTTGAGGAACAATCCAATCTCTGATGAGAAGACTAAGGGTGAATCAATAGTCAATAGTTGAGATCATTATTCCATTATATGATTTTCAAACATGAAAATTTGAAAATTTAAATTGATGATCGATGATGAAATAAATATGTTGATGCCTATGTTTTTTCACAATGATTTAACCATCACACGATGAATTGTGATTCAAGATTTATTATAATAAAATTATTTTAAAACTATATAGAAGAGGATCAAGTTGATAATGAGGAAGCCCAATCCACGAGGAGTGCTACGTTGCTACACTGCATTACCTTAGAGACATATAATGAATTTAAAAGGACAAAAAGTTGTTGAATTTTGAAGAAAAATATTTCTGATACTTTTCAAGATAATATCTACCAATTTTAAATGGGAAGTAGAGGGAAAAGGGTATTCTCATAATTTCATTTTTGAAAAGAAATTATGAAAAAGATGATATTTTGTGATGGTGGGAACATACCCATGCGATGAAGTTGAGGAAAAGAGAGCTCTTATAACTAAAAAATATGGGAATTATATATTCAAAATATAGATATTATATTTTGTTATAATATGATATTAAAACAAGAGAAGAAGGGAGTGGTGTGTGACTACGATAAAAATAATAAAAAACATAGTGAAGATAACATCTCGCGAGAACTAGGGAATTTCTAAGGGAAGAGAAGAACCTGATGAGTCATCTGTGAAGTTGATCATGATAGATGATGAAGAAGAGAAGAAGAAGTTACTATGACATCCAATGTTGTCTAAGATTTAAAAAGAATTAAAGAAGAAGAATTGAGAATGGTTAACATGTAGGAAGTTTTATAGGAATATTCATAGGCAGTCAGTGACCTTGTAATGAGGGAAGCCAACAAACAGTTTCTGTGAAGGATTTATGAGAAAGGATATCTTATAGAGGTCAAGTTTCATACTATTATTCTTAAAAATATACATAAATTCAATGACTAATGAGGAAGAAGATCAGTTTATAGTAAGTAGTGGTATCATGTGTAGATTTAAGATCTCTTTCAACAGGATTCAAGGTAGATTTGTAATTCCATTGGGATTCTAGAAAGCAGTGGGATGCACTCTGTGTTTAGGATAATCCATGTCCACACTAATTATAACTGGTGATTTGTTTATAGTGAAACTAATTATAATTGGCTATTTTTTATAGCGAATAATCTGTGACTCGAGATGAAACTCAATCACAACAAAGAGTAGGTTTCCAATTTTGGGGTTGAACCATGAAAAAATATCACAAGCTTCTCTTTCCATTATTTCTTACATTTCATTTGATGTATGTAATTAGGAAAACTAAAAAGATACATTATTATAATAATAGATAACATAGGTTCAAATTATAAAGTGGTAAAAGGTTTAAATGAATAATTGTAATTTAGCAAAAGATTTGGGAAACCTGATTCAACCCAACTCTAATGTGTCTGCATAATTTCATTGGGGCTATCAATTGTACTAGATACAAGGTTACCTATTAGTGGGCCTAAAAATTTCCTTTCCATTTTTGTTTTATAAGAATATATGAAGTGCATATTTGAAGTGTTTCAAGACGATCCTCTTATGAAAACTTTTTTTTATACTCTTATGGCTTCAAACAGAGATTATTCAGCCAGGACATTGAAAAACAAGAAGAAGAGAGAGATAATGTAGATGAGAAAAAAAATCAAAAGGGGTGGAGGAATCTTCAATACTTGAAGGTAATTATAGTATTAAGTTTACTGATAAATCAATTGAATATTATTCCTCTAATGAAACATGTTCATGTTGTGAAGAATATGAAGAGTACATTCATAATGAATCACATAGTGATTAATGAATAATTGTAAAATACTGTTTGTGAGGAGACTGTGTTTAAAAATGATGTTAAGGAAGTAATCCTTGCATTGTAGAAATTTAAAAATGTCTCTATGAATGTTAACAATTCTTAGATGGATGTTAAAGAAAGGAAGGTAATGGGGCATGGAAATTCCTTAAGGAACCAAATGAGATTCATGGAGATTAGATTAGTATAATTAAATGAGATTGTGAAGAAAGGGTGAAATCACTTGAAGAATAGAAGTATATTCTCAATATGAAATATCTAGAGATGGATGTGATGGTTTTGAATCTTGAAAACACCCATGGTGAACTAGTGGAGATGCACTCTCATTGCTCGGCCTTCATTCGAAGGTCATGCATGCCTGAAAATCACACACGATCGGAAAAGATTCAATCCAGTGTTGGCGCGCACTGCTGACTTCACCATTCCTTCCAACACACACTGTTGTTCTTCCCCACCTGGGATCATGTCCAACGCAACAATCCCTCCTACCAATATCACTCAGTTGATGCACCCACGACAGACTCCATTTTTTTAAGATGCATTGCGCATTGTTGGTTTCATCTCCTTCATTGACTACACACATTCCTAGTTCGTGACCCGAGGAGCCATGCACCACAGGCAGGTACGCTTGGCCGGCTTCGACTCAAAGAAGGGGCATAAGTTCAGGACCAAAATCCATAAAGGCACGCTACTAATTCGGGCTTTCCTCTCTCCCGTTCAGCGGAGGTGCGCTACCCATTCAGTGAAGGTTCACACTGTTGTGGTTCGCTGACCATGAATAGAGAAAAATGGAGGGAGAAACTGACTTTTATTTCAACATGAACAATGATTTACAAAACTCCCTCTCTATAACTCTCTCTCTCAAACATGGAGCTCTCTGGGCTCTCTTTGGATACAATGAGCTCTACTTGACTCAGATTGATTATGGAAGGCACCCCAAGGCCTCCTTATATAACCATGGTGGAGGAGTCTATGTTTGACACAACTCCTCCATGAATCCCCACATACCTTCTACAATGGCAGCCTACACATTTTACATGTGCAGAAACCAATGTTGAATCAGCCATGGTGCTGGTGGGGTTGGTGCATCAGCCACCTACCACGGGCAGCTGGAAAAGTAAAAGTTCTTACAATTATCCCCCTCCAGCTGCAATCTGCTGGAGCATCTGCAAAGGTCCTGCTTCTCCCGAGAAACCACCTTTTTCAACATATCTGTTGGGTTCTCCTTCGTGTGGGTCTTCACATTTCTCACCATATTTTGATCCATCACTTCGTGTATCCAATGATAGCGAATGTTGATATGATTCTTGATACCCTTCTGGAACCCCCTCATCGGTCAGCAATAGGTAATCAGACTCCAAATATTTTTTTGATGGAATCCTTCCTCGTGAAGATCTTCAAACCTCTGAAATGTTACGTTCGGGAGGCACAACATCACCTAGATCCTATGATGGTTCTGCAACTTCTTGTGGAAATTTTTGAGTCTCCCCCTGCTCAATATCCTCCTCCACTACCACCTGGTCCGCTGCCGATGAGTCTTCTTGCACCTACTCCTCTTTAATGACAGGTGGTGCTGGTATAGGTGTTGGATCATGAATTGAGTCCTCAACACTTTCCATTCGTGTCATTCTATAATTTTGAATCTCCTCGATCGTCTGGTTCTCGTGGAACATGACATCTCTGCTTCTGATCACCTTCTTCTCCTTTAGGTCTGAAATCTTGTATTCGAACTCCTCATCTCCATAGCCAATGAAGATGCATGGTTTAGATCTCCCGTATAGCTTCTGCTTGAGCTCCTTGGATACATGTGCAAATTCCAAACATCCAAATACTCGTAAATGAGAGTAAGAGGGATGTTTACCAGACCATCTCTTCAATGGAATCTCAAAATTCAGCGAGACTGACGGTGATCAGTTGATTAGGTAGCAGGAAACCTGAACAACTTCTCCCCATAATGGCTTAGGGAGCTTTGGAAAACTCATCATGCTTCTGACCTTCTCCATGATGGTTTTGTTCATCCTTTATACAACTCCGTTGTGTTTTGGGGTGCGAGGGGCCATCCTCTCATGTCGGATATCATGAATCCTGAAATAGGCATCAAATTCCCTAGATGTGTACTCTCCTCCATTGACTGAATGAAGACACTTCAGCTTCCTTCCAGTTTCACGCTCCACCATGGCGTGGAATATCTTGAAGTATTCCAGTAATTGGTCCTTCATTCGTAAGAATAATACCCACACCCTTCGAGATGCATCATCAATAAAGGATAGAAAAAATTTATTACCTTCGAGTGTATCCACCTCCATGGGTCCGCATACATCAGAGTGCACCAGATCCAGCAACTCTGATCTTTTTGATGAAGCAGTATTGAATGAGACTCTATGATGCTTCACATACAAGCAGTATTTACAAGGATCAAGTGATGCATCCTTGTCATTACTGATGTACTTCTTCTTTATTAGGGTAGATAACCCTTTTTCAATCATGTGGTCGAGCCTTCTATGCCACATATTGAATGACATTTCTCCTTCCACCGTGTTGAGGCTATCTGCACATATCTTCACATGAGTTTTGTACAAAGTACCACATATGTGTCCTCGAGCAATGATTATGGCTCCTTTTGTCATCTTCCATGCTCCGTTGCTGAAGATGTTGTCATAGCCCTGTCGATCAAAGACTATTCCTGATAACAAGTTGAGCCGAAGACTTGGAACATGTTGAACATCCTTCAGGGTATTTGTGTATCCAACATTCGTCTTAAATTGGATATCACCCATTCCAACAATATCCACTAAATTGGTATTCCCCATCTTGACTGTACCAAAGTCACCAGTTTGATAAGTCAAGAAATACTCATGATGTGGTGTGACGTGGTACGATACTGCAGTATCGACCACCCATTCTGTGTTGTGTCCTGTTGTATGAAAGCATGTCTCTTCTTCATCTTTGGAGCAAAGAACAACTTTTCTTGTGATGTTCACAATGGAATCTTCATTTCCTATTTTTTGGTTGATACTTTGACCCTTTTCTTATAACAACTTTCGGCAGTTCTTCTTCTTGTGTCCCTTCATGCCTCAATGGTAGCATTTTTATGTTGGCCTCCTACCATCTGTGGACCTTCCTCTGTTCTTGCTTTGACCTCTGGTTCCTACCCCATGACCTCCTCCTTATTGTCTCCCTCGCTTCTCCAACATGAGAGCTTGCATCTGGTTGAAACTCGCATCCTTCATTCGGGCTTCGTCATTGAACAGTGCATCATTTTCCATCGCCATGGTAAATTTTCCTCTAGGCGTTGAGTTACTGAGTGAGACAACAAGTGTATTGTAAGAACACTTATCTTCTTTTCATGTACGTTTTTCATTTTTCTGGAGTTTTTGAGAAAAATGAATTTTCTGGAAATTCCATAAGTACACGCCATGTACTTTCTGAGTACACACCGTGTACTCTTCCCCGGCTTGAAGTCATGTGATGACCATGTCCGGGCCACACACACGGTGTGTAAGGCTGAGGTGGAGGCCGGTTAATTCGGAGTACGGAAAATTGAAGTACACATCGTGTACTCAAGAAGTACACCCCGTGTACTTTCTTTTTTTTCATTAAATGGACCAGGGTCACGCATAACCCCCAGTTTCATCTTCTTCTTCAGTTTTCTTCCGTCTGAGAGCGACCGTACGGCCAGATCTTCGAAGAGCTCCCGCCTCTCCGTCTATTCTCCTATTCGAGCACGGTCGATTGCTTTGGAATCGCAGCGGTGAGTTCTTCCTTCTGCCTTAGCCTTGTTTCTTGATTCCTCATTGTTTCCAAGTTATCGTGGGATGAACGTTTTGTGTTTTTTCTCAGATCTACATTGTTCTAAGAGGAATCTGTCATCGAGGTTCACGTATACCAATCTCCTCAGATCGAGGTAGGTGGTTTGTGCCTTTCTAAAGAAAGTTGTTGAGTATTATGTGCAAATTCCACCAATACCCGTGAACGGGGTATTGCGTGTTTCCTGTTTGTCCCATGTTGTTTTCTGTCTTTGTTTGTTTGCTTTAGTAGAGTTTATTTATTGTGAGTAGAGTAATTGTTTTTGTGCTCAGGTTTCTTTTCCATGCTTGTTTTGCCTATTGGGCATTTTTTCAGTTGTCATACCTTGTTGTAGGATAGTGGAACTGTCTCTTTTGTTATTACTGTTGAGCCTTAGTTGTTAGCCAATTAGTTCTTGAGGTTTACTTGGACGATGCACGCATGCTGAGCATGTTTAGTTATACTTAGGACTGTGAGAACCTAATGTAGTAGACCAAAGGGGTAATTGATGAAAGGGATTCTCCAAAGTGTCTTTTAATTATGATGTGAGACTATAGGGGGAATTGACGTTGAGTGCTTCCCCAGAGAGTCTGTAGATCCTTGATGCGGGCCACAGGGGGAATTGACGTTGAGTGATTCCCCAGAGAGCCTTTAGCACGATACGGGACTATAGGGGGAATTTACGGTGAGTGCTTCCCCAGTGAGTCTTCTTAATTACGTAGCTGAACCAGAGGGGTGAGACTGTGTGTGCCTCCCATAGGATTTCTAGTACCATAGGTTGAACCATAGGGGTTAGGCTGTGAGAGCTACCCAGAGGGTTACCTATTTTCTTCTTGTTGCTGGTTGTTTACTTGTGTACTTTACTTGGTAGAACTGTGGATTGTAGCTGCTTGTGATTTCCTGTTTACTGGTTCTTGTTTATTTACTTCCATGTATTCATTGACTGTTAGGCATAAATGTTTGGGTGATTACCTACTGGGATTGTATCTCACACCCTGTTTGGGCCATGCTTTTGGGCCCAAGCAGACTATGTGGCTGCAGGTATAGATAAGGGAAAGTGCCCTTCTACTTCAGGTTCTTGATTGCACTGGAGCTGGGGAGCATGGGATCGAGCCGTGGCTCGCGATGCTGAGGATCTTTCTTTGTTTTTCTTTTGCACTTGGTTTCAGTTGTATTCCAGCACGTTTTTGTGTTTGCTGCTTTCCATAGATACTTGTACTTACTGCATTATTGTCATCATTGTTATATATCTGCATTGCTTCCGCTGTTTGGTTTCTGTTGTTATGCATGTTGTTTACTACTTATGCTATTTATTGTTGTTTCCTTATCTTTTATATCTTTCTGAATGATGGCATAGTTTCCCCACCGACTCACCAAGGCCTTCGCTGCTAGTCGGCAGCATCTGGCATTTGGGGAAACGAGCTTGAGGTCATGTGGCACACCGGGTACGGGGCACCTATGGAGGGGATCTGGATTCGGGTCGTTACAAAGTGGTATCAAAGGTGTGCTTTTGATATTTCAGAGTTATGCCTCCGAGACATCCTCCGGTCGTACGTATGTCGTCAGGCAGTGATCAGACGCCAGACAGGGCTGATCAGGGACTTCCTGTCGATCCCCCAGCCGAGCCAGCCTTGGCACCGGTTGTTGTACCAGTCGCGGGTGCTGATGTGCAGTTCAGGGAAGGTTTCATGAGGATGATGCAGGCCTTCCTGGGAGCACCGCCTCCTACCTCGTCTATGACAGACTTGACGCGGGTTTTCCAGCAGCAGCATCCTCCCACGTTCTCGGCAGAGGGAGGACCTCAGGGTGCAGAGTCATGGCTCGAAGCCATGCTGACTATCTTCGAGCATATGGAGATGCCTCCAGAGAGGCAGGTCAAGCTCGCCACCTACATGATCCGAGACTCCGCGAAGAGGTGGTGGGACGTGGTCTCACGGGCGGGTCAACATAAGGCTTTGTCTTGGGAGGAGTTCAAATGTGTGTTCTACAACTACTTCTACCCGGAGACCCTGAGGGCCGATCGACCCCATGATTTCATGATCTTAGAGTAGGGTACTCTATCTGTCATGGAGTATTCCTCTCGTTTCACTGAGCTGCAGTGTTTTACACCCCTTCGGGATGGGAGTGTGGTTTTCTTGGTGAGGAAGTTTGAGGATGGACTCAGGCGGGAGATCTTCTCACAGGTGAACATCTTCCAGCTGACTTCCATTACTTCCATCATCAACCAGGCACTGATTGCGGAGTGCAATCTGAGAGACTCTGGAGCTGCGAGCCAGGGCGAGTCTGCTTCCAGAGCTAGTTTGCCTCCAGATGACAGCAAGAAGCACCGTAGAGAGCCTACACGCGGTGATTCGAGGAAGCAAGACGTATCATCAGGCAGCCAGGTGACATGCTACCAGTGTGGGCGGACAGGGCACAGGAGGCCGCAGTGCCAGAGAGACCCTTTGGAATGCTGATCTTGCGGCAAGATGGGTCACCTTCAGCGTTTCTGCCAGGTTTTCTCACCCGAAGCAGGTGACCGGGGTTCTTCCATGACTCCTCGTTCAGGAGCAGCCCCACCAATTTCTCACCAGTCGGGAAACTTGAGTTCTTCCGGCCGTTCAGGCTGAGGGGGAGGTCGAGGTTGTGGCAGTCAGCCACCAGTTCCTCAGCACCAGCAGGGAGGTTCAGCTCAGATTGGTCAGCCAGGGGCGCAGGGCCACGGCATGGGCCAGTCTTTTGTCATGGAGCAGACTTATTGTGAGCAGGATCCTGGCCCTTCTACTGCTCGAGGTACGATTTTAGTAGCCTCAGTTTTATCTTCATCCCTTTTCGATACTGGTGCTACACATAGCTTTATCTCTGTTGCTATTGTGGAGAGCCTTGGACTCTGCATCTTTTCTTCTTCCGACTCGTTGACACTAGACACACCTTTGGGAACGAGGACATCTAGTGTACACCAATGTAGAGAGTTCCCTCTCAAGATTGCAGGGTATCACTTCTTATGTGATATCTATGTCCTAGAGATGACAGTCTATGATGTCATTCTCAGCATGGACTGGTTGATTCCCTTCCAGGAAGTCATTGACTGTTATCGTCGTAGAGTCAGTTTCATTTCACCAGAAGGTGAATCTTTCCTTCATAGAGGAGAATGGGACGTTTGGGTGAGTCTGGCAGGACTCGAGCATCTTGGTCTAGGAGGGGTGACAGCCGAGATTTCTAACCTTTACCTGGATGATCAGGGGACTCCATAGTTGGACTTTCCTCCAATGGTGGATCACTTCAGGGATGTCTTTCTAGAGGACTTTTCGGGTTTTCCTCTGGAGCGTGAGGTAGACTTCTCTATTGAGATCGTTCCAGGAGCGGCAACGGTGTCCATTCCTCCTTATAGGATGGCCACACCTGAGTTGTAGGAGCTCAAGAAGCAGTTGGAGGAGCTACATGCTAAGGGTTTCATCCGACCCAGTACTTCTCCTTGGGGTTCTCTTGTTCTGTGTGTGAGAAAGGCAGACGGTACCCTTCGGCTTTGTGTGGATTATCGGAAGCTGAACCAGTTGATGGTCAAGAACCGATATCCTTGCCAAGGATTTATGACCTTTTTGATCATCTTCTAGGATCCCGGGTGTTCTCGAAGATCGACTTGAGGTCCGGTTATCATCAGTTGCGCGTTAGACCATCAGATATACCTTTGACAGCCTTCAGGAGCAGGTACGGTCTTTACGATTATACAGTCATACCTTTCGGACTCACGAACTCACCTGTAGTTTTCATGGAACTGATGAAATAAGTGTTTCATCCTTACTTGGATTCCTTCATCGTGGTCTTCATGGACGATATCTTGGTGTACTCTCACACTCGACACTACCATGCCACACATCTTGAGATCATTCTGAGTACACTGAGAGAGCATCAGCTTTATGCTAAACTCTCGAAGTGCCACTTCTGGCTGGATCAGATTCACTTCTTGGGTCACGTCATCTCAGATGCAGGAGTATCTGTGGACCCAGAGAAAGTGAGATCTGTAGTTTCCTAGAAGCATCCGAAGAACGTTTTTGAGGTATAGAGCTTCCTAGGGCTGGCTGGATACTACAGACGCTTCATTCGGGAATTTTCTTGTCTAGAAGCACCTTTGACAGGTCTGACCAAGAAGGGGGGAAGTTCTTATGGTCAGATTCTTGTGAGTCATCCATTCAGGAGCTGAAAGGGAGGTTGACGTCATCACTGATACTAGTCTTTCCAGATCCAGGAAAGAGCTACACTGTTTACTGTGATGCATTGGGTATCGGGCTGGGAGCTGTGCTTATGCAGGGAGATGGAGTCGTTGCGTATGGGTCTCGGCAGCTAAGGCCACATGAGAGGAACTACCCTATGCATGATCTGGAGTTGGCAGCTGTTGTTCATGCTTTGCGTTGTTGGAGACACTATCTTCTGGGATAGCACTTTGTGGTCTTCACTGACCACAATAGTATCAAGTATATCTTCTCTCAGCGTGATCTGAATCTGAGGTAGCACAGGTGGGTCGAGTATCTTCAGTCTTTTGATTTAGAGCTTGCCTATACGCTGGGAAAGGGCAACGCCGTGGCAGATGCGTTGAGCAGGAGAACTCAGATTCAGGCAGTTCAGGAGGCCAGTAGTGAGTGGCAGTTGATGGATCTGTTCTTTGAGATGCATATGGAGGTGCATGAAAGACGGGGAAAGACCTTTCTATCTTCTGTAGCTATTACCTCCACGCTACTTGATCGGGTACAGATGAGGCAGCTATCAGACTCAGAAGGTTTAGTCTTGCGGGAGAGTGTGTCGGGAGGGGACCCTCTTCCTAGATGGACAGTGGGCGAGGATGAGATCTTGTGTTTCCAACGACGCGTATGGGTACCAGAAGACATACGCGAGGAGCTGATGCGGGATTTCCATTCCTCAGTTTGGGCAGTTCATCCTGGCGTCACCAAGATGTATTGGGATCTTCATCGCCAGTACTGGTGGACAGGTATGAAGAAGGATGTTTCTTGTTTTGTCATGAGATGTTCTACTTGTTAGCAGGTGAAAGCAAAGCATCAGTGACCAGCAGGCCTTTTACAGCAGTTACCCATTCCGGAGTGGATGTGGAATAATGTTGCGATGGACTTCGTGACCGGGTTTTTGAGATCACCTCGAGGGAACGATGTTGTTTGGGTTGTCATCGACAGACTTACGAAGGTTGCTCACTTCTTGCCGATCAAGGAGACCTTCAGTGTCGATGATCTGGGATGACTTTACAACAGAGAGATTGTTCGTCTGCATGGAGTTTCACGCTCTATTGTTTCAGACAGAGATGTGCTCTTTACCTCTCAGTCTTGGTAGGGACTTCAGAAGGCCTTGGGTAGACAGGTACTTTTGAGTACAGCATACCATCCACAGACTGATCGTCAGTCTGAGCGCACGATCTAGGTGCTTGAGGATATGCTCCGAGCATGCATCCTTGACTTTGGCGGTTCTTGGGAGAAGCATATTCATATGGTGGAGTTCGCCTACAACAACAGTTTCCAGGTGACCATTCAGATGGCACCATACAAGGCTTTGTACGGTAGGCCATGTCGATCACCCTTATGCTAGCTGGAGGTAGGATAGGCAGCTTTGCTGGGACCTCGTCTTGTTTAGGAGACTTCAGAGAAGATAGAGCTGAATCGGAAGAGGATGGCTACAGTGCAGTCTCGACAGAAGTCTTATGCTGATCAGTGGAAACGACCTCTGGAGTTTAAGGTCAGTGATCAGGTTTTCCTACGTGTCGCACCGAGGTTGGTACACAAAAGGATTCGGAGACAGGGTAATCTTTCATCGTGGTATGTCGGGCCGTTTGAGGTCTTGGAGAGAGTGGGGTCGGTCGCCTATCGGTTTCCGCTACCTCAGAGGTATCGGGCCATGCATGACGTATTCCACGTCTCTAAACTCTGACGTTACTTTTCAGACCCTTCTCACGTCTTTCAGCCCGAGGAAGTTGAGCTTGAAGCGGATGCGTCATTCGAGGAGCATCCTATCCGGATTGTCGATCATAGTATGAAGGTTCTCCGCAGGCGGTCGGTTCCTCTGGTACAAGTGCTATGGCAGTACGGGCGAGTACAGGACAAGACCTGGGAGAGGGAGGCCGATGTACAGTCGCAATGGATGGAGCTCTTCGAGGTTTTTTCTTCTCCGACTTGTTAGGGAAATTTGGGGACGAATTTCTTTAAGGGGGGAAGTTTTTAAGAACCCGGATCTTCTTTTTAGGTACATTTTTCCTTTTTCTGGAGTTTTTGAGAAAAATGAATTTTTTAAAAATTTCAGAAGTACACGCCGTGTACTTTCTGAGTACACACCGTGTACTCTTCCCCGGCTCGAAGCCGTGTGCTGGTCATGTCCAGGACACACACACTGTGTGTAAGGCTGAGGTGGAGGCCGGTTAATTTGGAGTACAGAAAATTGAAGTACACGCCATGTACTCAAGAAGTACACGCCGTGTACGTTCTTTTTTTTCATTAAACGGACCGAGGTCGCGCCTAACCCCCAGTTTCGTCTTCTTCTTCATTTTTCATCTGTCCGAGAGTGACCGTACGGTCGGATCTTCGACGGGCTCCCGCCTCGCCGTCCGTTCTCCGATTCGAGCACGGTCGATTGCGTTGGAATCACAGTGGTGAGTTCTTCCTTCTTCCTTAGCCTTGTTTCTTGATTCCTCCTCGTTTCCATGTTATTGTGGGATTAAAGTTTTGTGCGTTTTCTCAGATCTACGTTGTTCTAAGAGGATTATTTCATCGAGGTTCACATATATTGATCTCCTCAGATCGAGGTAGGTGGTTTGTGTCTTTCTGTAGAAAGTTGATGAGTATTATGTGCAAATTCCACCAATACCCATGAACGGGGTATTGCGTGATTCCTGTTTTGCCCCTGCTGTTTTCCTGCTTTGCTTGTTTTCTTTAGTGGAGGTTATTTCTTGTGAGTAGAGTAATTTTTTTTGTGCTCAGGTTGCTTTTTCATGATTGTTTTTCCTATTGGGAGTTTTTCCAGTTGCCATACCTTGTTGTAGGATAGTGGAACTCTCTCTTTTGTTATTACTGTTGAGCCTTAATTGTTAGCCAAGTAGTTCTTGAGGTTTACTTGGACGATGCACGTGCGCTGAGCATGTTTAGTTATACTTAGAACTATGAGAACCTAGAGTAGTAGACCAAAGAGGGAATTGACGGAAGGGCTTCTCCAGAGTGTCTTTTAATTACGTTGCGAGACTATAGGGGGAATTGACGTTGAGTGCTTCCCCAAAGAGTCTGTAGATCCTCTACGCGGGCCACAAGGGGAATTGACGTTGAGTGCTTCCCCAGAGAGCCTTTAGCACGATATGGGACTATAGGGGGAATTGACGATGAGTGCTTCCCCAGAGAGTCTGCTTAATTACGTAGATGAACCAGAGGGGTGAGACTGTGTGTGCCTCGAATAGGGTTGCTAGTACCATAGGTTGAAACATAGGGGTTAGGCTATGAGAGCTACCCAGAGGGTTACCTGTTTTCTTGCTGTTGCTAGTGGCTTACTTGTGTGCTTTACTTGTTAGAACTGTGGATTGTAGCTGCTTGTGCTTTTCCTGTTTACTACTTCTTGTTTATTTACTGCCATGTATTCATTGACTGTTAGACACAAATCTTTGGGTGATTGCCTACTGAGATTGTATCTCACACCCTGTTTGGGCCATACTTTTGGGCCCAAGCAGACTATGTTGTTGCAGGTATAGATTAGGGCAAGCAACCTTCTACTTCAGGATCTTGATTGCACTGGAGCTGGGGAGCATGGGACCGAGCCGTGGCTCGCGATGCTGATAATCTTTCTTTTTTTTTATTTTGCACTTGGTTTCAGTTGTATTTCATCACGTTGTTGTGTTTTATGCTTTCCGTAGATACTTATACCTGGTGCATTATTGTCATCATTGTTATATATCTCCATTGCTTCCGTTGTTTGGTTTCTGTTGTTATGCATGTTGTTTACTGCTTCCGCTGTTTATTGTTGTTTCTTTATCTTGTATACCTTACCAAATGAGGGCATAGTTTCCCCACTGACTCACCAAGGTTCTCGCTGCTAGTCGGCAGCCTCTGGCGTTTGGGGAAACGCGCTTGAGGTCATGTGGCGCACCGGGTACGGGGCACCAGTGGAGGGGCTCCGGATTCGGGTCGTTACACATATCTCAGCTATCGGAAAGTGTGCAGAGTAAGTGGTTCTCCTGATCTTCATCATTTAGAGTCTTACCGGCAGCCACCAACTGGTTCACCAGGCTTTGGAACTCGCCGGTGTGTTCGGCTATAGAGTTTCCACTCTGTAGTCGAAGATTCATCAATCGCTTCAATAAAGGGATCTTGTTTCAAGCGGTCTTTGACTTGTACGTATTTTCCAACTTTTTCCAAAGTTCATACGCACCAGTCTCTTGAGCAACATGGTGGTAAACGCTATGATCGATCCATTGGCGGATTTGGCCGATTGTCTTCTTGTTCAGCTTCTTCCACTCCGCTTTCTTTGTGGCATTGTGGCTGACTCCCTCATTCTCAATGGGGTTGAAAAGATCCTTAGCATTGATAAGATCTTACATTCGAGACTTCCAAATGGAGTAGTTTGATGAATTCAACATGATCATCCCTCTCGTAGATGATCCCTCCATTGAATTTTAATTCAGTTAAAAATTGGTGCAGAATCTGGAAAAATGGAGCTCACCTTTGCGTCCGGAACGGTCGAAAATGGTGGAATCGACTCCTGAATCGTTGAAATCGGATACTGATTGATCAAGTTATGATCAAAAAAATATCAACGGCTGAGATCGTCCGATGATAAGGCGATGACGTGTCGATGACGTAGATCGCCGGAGTAGCTGTCGGAAACCTGCCGGAAAAGTCGCCGGTTCCGGAACAGTACCTTCTTCTCCGACAAGGGGGTACTGTAGCACCTGAAGTTTGACCAAAATTTGACCGGTCCTAGGAGGCTCGTTTTAGCTCCATTTTCGATGTTGTTTGCGCCGTTTGAATCGTCAGAACACAGGCTTTCAGATTCTACCTTCAAAAAATTATTTCGGGCAACTTGAATTTTCCGGTCACCGGAAAATTTCCACTGCCCACCGCCATTTCACCGGAACCACCTCTGATACCACTTGTTGTGGTTCACTGACCACGAATAGAGAAGAATGGAGGGAGAAACCGGCCTTTATTTCAACATGAACAAAGTCTTACAAAACTCCCTCTCTATAACTCTCTCTCTCAAACATGGAGCTCTCTGGGATCTCTTTGGATACAATGAGCTCTTGTTGACTCAGATTGATTATGGAAGGCACCCCAAGGCCTCCATATATAACCATGGTGGAGGATTCCATGTTTGAAACAACTCCTCCACCAATCCCCACCTACCTTCAACAATGGCAGCCTACACATTTTACATGTGCAGCAACCAATGTTGAAGCACCCATGGAGCTGGTGGGGATGGTGCACCAGCCACCTACCACGGGCAGCTGGAAAAGTACATGTTCCAACACACGCACCCTCATTTAACACAAAAAAAGAAAGGTAAAATGAAAAAAGGAAAACAAGAAAAAAAAAGAAACAAAGATTGTTGGCACCGAAAGATGATGCAGTAGGACCATATCTCATGGGAGAAAAAATGGGATCACCACTGGCACGAGGAGGCTGATTTCTATAGGGTACTTATTGGGTGGTTGGCTCTCCAGGAGGAGTCGCAGCAGCTGATGGATGTGCAGGTCCTGCAGGTGACCGGGATAGCAGAGGCGACTCTAGAGGAATTTTGTGAATCTCCAGTGCAAGAACAGGAGGTACATGTGGAGACTAACATCATTACGGTACAGTAGTGTTGTGAAGTAGCTTTGTCGGGGAAGTTGGGAAATTATCGGTCGCAGAAGGTGCGCCCATTTTCTTTGACAACCACACAATAAGAGGCGCCCTCAGTGGGGGCGATTCCATCTCCCTTTGATGGCTCTCCCCGAGGCGCAACCCAAAGGCCTTCATTTGAAGGTCATGCATGCCTGGAAGTCACACATGACTGGAAAAGCTTTCATTCAGTGTTGGCGTGCACTGCTACCTTCACCACTGCTTCTGACGCACACACTTGTTCTTCCTCACCCCTCACATCCAATGCGACGAGCCCTCTTACAAGACTCACTCACCTGAGGCGCCCATGACCAGCTCCACTTTTTTCAAACTTATTGCACGTTGTTGGTTTTAAGACCAATGTCCATATAGGCACGCTACCAATTTTGGCATGCCGCTCTTCTGTTCAGCGGAGGTGCGCTACCCGTTCAGCGAAGGTGTGTACGACAAGATTTAACACCAAAAAAGTTAAGGGAAAAAGTGAAAAAATGAAAACAAGAAAGAAAACGAAGGAAACAAAGTTTGCTGGTGCCTAGAGATAATGCGGAAGGACCAGATCTCGGAGAGAAAAAATGGGATCACCACTGGCGCGGGGAGGCTGAATTCTAGAAGGTACATCTCCCATGGGTGGCTCACCAGGTGGTGTTGCAACAGCTGATGGATGTGTGGGTCCTGCGAGCGACAGGGATAGAAGAGGCAACATCATAGAAATTTGGTGAACCTCCAATGTAAGAGTAAGAGGTGCACGAGGACACTGACATCTTTTCGGTAAAATATATTTGTCGGGGAAGGCAAGAGATGATCAATCACAGAAGATGCCCCCATTTTCTCTGACAACCACACAACAAGAGGTGGCCTCATAGAGTCGACTCTGTCTCATTGGTTGATGGCTCTCCCCAAGGTGCAACCCGAAGCCTCTAGTGCAATAATGTGGTGTGACACAGGGGATGCCTCAAAACCGACTAGCAACACCCCACATGTGGAACTTGGTGAGAGGGACACGTGCTTGAAATATGTTGAAGCAGTGTTGCCACCTATGAAGACTAAAAGGGAAGATTTCATGACACAAAAACAAGAGGGGGGTATGAGCTGATGGAGCAAGCTGACTTCGCAAAACACATGACCATCATGGTATGCAGCATAGAGACGGTGTTGCAACAAGAAGGGGAGGGACTTATGATGGCTATGAGGATGGTTTTGATGCATGAAGCAGAATATACCTGACCAACGCTAACTACGGTAGCAACTGGCACACATCCTAACAAAGGTGGATATAGGAAGACAAACATGAGGCATGTGATCTAGACATCAGACACCACTCGACTAGCCGCATTCTAGGTATTCAGCAGTACGATGTCACCGGTGGTGGTGTTTCCGCTTTCTCCTATGACTGGCGTAGGCACTAGTAAATCAACGGACCAAGGGGGCGATAAATTAGTTGTGCTCGGGAAGCACCACACATGACTGGCCCACAGTTTAGGAAGGACCGTTTGGGAGATTGTTAGTAGAGTAGGTTAAATTAGGGTGCATCACCTTAAGTTTTTCCAAAACTAGAAATCAAGAAAGAACATCTGGTAAATTGCATAGAGATGTTGTGAAGAATGAGAGGACTGTATTTAGTTTCTTTTCATCAATCTTGACGGAAAAACTAAATTTCTTGGCAAGGTGACTGATAAAGACCTGTGTAGATAGGATAGTCTTGCACAAAACCAACATGGTAAAGTACATTCTAAAAAGGGTAATAGGGTGACAACTAAGGAAGGTAGTTAGTGGGGGGACTCTTTCCATGTGGGAGGGGAATTTTGGTTATATAATGGGGTTGGGTGGTGATGGGAAAGGGGAGAGAATAATTCTATTGGAGTTTGGCCATTTGGGCTTGGGACGTCGATGGATAGGCTTGGGTGGGGGTGCGGCCTGTCACCTCTTGAGTCTTCTTCTTCCTCCATTCTCTTCTTCTTCCATTCAATTTTCCCCTTTCATTTGTAGTTATACTCACTCTATATACAAAGGAGTCTACCAAGAGGTTCGGGACCTATCAATTCACCATCCTTACATTGTTTTTTATTGACTGATGGTGGAGAACTGAAATGTTTTGAAGAAACAAAGAAGTTGAAGGAGTCGAGCAAGTGGGAGACTGCTATGAAAGGGGAGATTTTCTCATTGCGTGAAAACAACACTTGGGAGTTGACACATCTTCCACAAGGGAAGAAAGCATTACAGAACAAGTGGGTATATTGGGTCAAGAAAAACACGATGGAAAGATGATGTACAAATCAAGGATGGTGGTGAAAGGGTTTCCAGAGAATGACGGAGTGTATTTCATTAACATTTTCTCGCCTGTATTGAATCTTACCACCATCCAGGTGGTTCTCCGCATTGTGGAATTAGAAGACCTTCATCTTATGCGGCTTGATATCAAGACTGCTTTCCTTTATAGAGATCTGGAGGACACCTATATGTAGCATCTAGAGGGATATGTTGAGTCCAGAAATAAAGATCTGGTGTGAAAACTCTAGAAGATCTTATATGGGTTGAAGCAAGCACCTAGGAAGAGGAAGAAAAAATTTCATTCATTTAGGACTAAAAATAAATACAAATGGTGTAGTATGGATAAAAGTTGTTACACCACGTCTTTTGGTGATGGATATATTGTACTACTTCTATATGTGGATTAAATGCTCATAGTAGTATTATGTATGCAGATGATTGATTAGCTAATAAGGTAGTTGGTTGAGGAGTTCGAGATGAATGATCTTGGAGAAACTTACAAGATTTTGGGGATGAAAATCAAGAGAGACAGCAGATCTGGAACCTTGACATTATCACAGGCATACAACATTGTAAATGTTATGAGAAGATTCAGTATGCTGGAAGAAAAGCCAGTCTTTATTCCCGAAGCAAGCCATTTCAAATTATCTAAGGATCAATCACTGAAGATAGCATAAAAGGTTTAGTACACGACAAAGGTTCCATACATATCAGTTATTGGAAGTCTGATGTATGTCATGGTTTGTACCTGTCACATCCGGATTTTTATATTTGACCTTTATTCCAGTTTTTCTTTTGGTATTGGGTTTTTCTCTTGAGTTTCAGGTATATCATCCCGCCATTTTATAACATAAATTTTCATTATATTACACAAAACTGAGGATCTTTAAGGTCTAGTGTCTTGGAAACCGAGAACATAATACATGAAAAAAAACATAAAACATTCTTCTTAAACACATGAAAGGCTTCTCCCTAAGTTCATCCTAGGTTCATTACTGCATCTCATAACCTGGGGACATATATCAAAAGAAAGGGTGAGCAGAAGGCCCAACAAGGGAAACAAGTGAAACATTTTACATATGAACTTGAGATACATCAATAAAGTCATGAAAAGAACATTAAGGCATGAAAATGAAATCATGAGGCATATCATAATAAAAATAAAACTTTTTCATAACTTGAAGATGTGGATACAACATTTAACATAGACAATCGTGAACATATCACCAAGGTCCATCCCCAAGGTGTCATTTGAAAATTACCAAGGTTATTCACCAAGGTAACGTGAAAATTGTAATCTCTAGTGGTTACGTCATTACCCAATGCATTGGAGCGCTATCAGGGCGCACCCTTAAATTTGCCTTTATTATCATGTGATCCACATATATCATCATCAAACGTTTCATAACGAACCCATATAGCAAAAAATAAATGGGTTTCATTTCATAATCATAATGTTTTAATAACTGCTTTAAAGACATGATCTTTACTTCACTTTAAAACCCACAGAAAAGGAAGGTGGGTCTCATGTATGTAAATACCAGAATTTAAAATAGAACATTTTGGTATATATGTGAATACCCCTTTAGAATAAAGAGCTTTTAGTATTCACATAATAATATAAAAGAACTTTAGAAAAAGAGAGAGACATTTTGAGACGGAAATTCTGCAGCATAACGGCTATGTTACGAGGTTTTAGAAGACATTAAAAAGAGAGGGAAAATGGGTCAAACATTCATAAATGACCCATAAAACAGTA
Source organism: Viscum album (assembly GCA_963277665.1). Classification (NCBI taxonomy): domain Eukaryota; kingdom Viridiplantae; phylum Streptophyta; class Magnoliopsida; order Santalales; family Viscaceae; genus Viscum; species Viscum album. Next base: position 2,036,731,206 of record OY728120.1, on the reverse strand, counting down.
TATGGACAGAATAAGAAGGATACATGATCATAGTAATGAAATTTCAAGTACATACCATTTGAAATGAAAAACATGGAAGGAAGACAAAAATTAGATTTCACTTATGAAAGTTCGGCATCCTAACGACGTTACATAAACATCAAACAAAATGATTTGAAAAGATCAAATAGGGTCTCTCATCATGTGAACATAAGAGTTCAGTATGATAGATATAGAAATAATGCCCCAACATAATTAAAAAGGAACTTGAAAGACTTGACATTAAAGTAGAACTTTGAAAAGAATGAGAAGGGTGAAAGAATCCCCTAAAAAATTCGGCAGCCTAACGGCACCACTTAAAACATCAAAATACTGAATTGAAGAGATAAAATGGGTTCTCTCATCATGTGAACATAAGAGTCCAGTATGATAGATATAGATATCATACCCCAACATAACAAAAAGGAACTTGAAAGAATTGACATGAAAGTAGAACTTCAAAACGAGAAGGGTGAAGAACCACTTAAAAATTCGGCAGCCTAACGGCGCCACTTAAAACATCAAAATACTGAATTGAAGAGATCAAATAGGGTATCTAATCATATGAACATAAGAGTACAGTATGATAGATATAGATATCATACCCCAAAATAACAAAAAGTAACTTGAAAGAATTGACATGAAAGTAGAACTTCAAAACGAGAAGGGTGAAGAACCACTTAAAAATTTGGTAGCCTAACGGCGCCACTTAAAACATCAAAATACTGAATTGAAGAGATAAAATGGGGTCTCTCATCATATGATCATAAAAGATCAGTATGATAAATTTAGAGATCATACCCCAACATATTAAAAAGGAACTTGAAATACTTTACATGAAAATAGATCTTGAAAAATGAGAATGGAGAAAGAATCTGTTACAAAAAGTTTCAGCAGCCTAACAGCACCACTTAAAACTTCATAAAACGAAATAATGAGAGTAATAGGGGATCTCTCATTATATGAACATAAAAAGGGCAGTAAGAGGAGTATAAAAGAACATCCTCCAACATAAGAACATGGAGCATAAAAGGAATGACATAAAAGAGATTACATGAAATTAAAGAGAGAGGTCGGATCCCTTACCTTAAAACGTAACACTTAAAACTCAATGGTTTGGACCTTGAGGGCTTTGGGGAACCGTGGGGGGACTCCTTGGGAGGTAAGGAGATCAGAACTTCGTTGGGGGAGAGTGGGGAGTCGAATGGATGAGAGGATGGCTTGGTATTTATAGGGAATGTGAGGGGACAAGGCATTAATGGCCAAGGGACACCTCATTAGTGGTTTTGGCAAAACCATGGTCTTGCCCATGGTATTTTCCCATGGTATTGGCCACTTGGGACACCTCATACCTTATCTTACTATTCATAATTCGACCATATTCAATATATACTTAATACATCATTTAATGATGTCATTAAACACTCGTAACTTAAAAACTATATTTTCACTATTCATCGAAAATTCAACTTTCTCAGAAAAATCCCAAAATTTCACCTTAACCAAATATCAATGCTCTGATTTCAAAAATGAAATCCATTTTATAAAAATAATTTTCAAAATATTTTTAATTTAATTTTTAAATAAAAACTCTATTCATCGAAAATTCATTTTTTTCAGAAAAATCCCCAAAAATTACCTTAACATAATATCGATGCTCTGAGTTCAAAAATAAAGTCCATTTTATAAAAATAATTTTCTAATTATTTTGAATTAAATTATTAATTAAAAAACACTATTCACCTGAAAAAGACTAATACTTGACTAATAATTTATGAAACTGTTATTTACCCATTTTATTGAATCTTATTACTTAATCAAGGTGCCTAGATTATTTTAATACTTTCTTTAAGTGAGATTACTAATCCATTTGGACACATTATTAACCCTAATCATAAAATCACTATTCATAATTTACTATTCATCAAAAATCATGTTGATCTTATTAGACTCTAAATTTTGTACTGAACATAATTGTAGAAGACCATTTTTTCCAAATCATTACAAATTTTTAATTATTTAAGGTTTACAAAAACATTTTTAAAATATACTTTTTTCTAAAATTCATCAAAAGTATGCATACTATATTTATCCTGTCATTTGAAAATTCATAAACTTCATCATAAGAAGAAATCCCAATTTTTATTTAAAACAAAGGATTACACAAGGCAGTTACGGTCTCCTTACATAGCCCCTTATCACACCAGCATAGGACCTAAGTGTAAGGTGTGCTAAGGTGAGAGAATCTGAGGGAGGCTTGGCCAACATCGCACGAGTAGTAATTTCTATCAGTTTGAACTTCTCGCGAAGGAGATCCTGTTCTAGCTTCACACGATGAAGTTCAGCTTGGGTTTGGTCCAGAGCAAAGCCCAGTGGTGCTACCTCCTTCCCAGGTTCTGTTAGATGGACTTCGATCGGTCCAAGACTACAGGGTGAGGCCATCAAATCTTCTTTCTATATTAATTAACCAAGATTACTTGTATTTAGAGACAATAATCAAAACGTTTAGTTTCCAGCGGTCATATTGACCAATGGTCATATAACAGTCAAAAACCAACGGTATCATTTTAATTATACTCATGTTATCAAATGAAACATTTTTGTTGAGTATAAAAATAAAATAAAATAACACATAAAATTCAGAAACAATATTTATTCAAAATTTTGGGTCATTACAATCTTTCCCCCTTATGAAATTGCGTCCTCGCAATTTTTTAAAATTAGGGTTTGAAATTTCATTGAAAGTCCCACATCAGAAAAGGATTCAGTAAAACTATTACTTTAAAAGAAAGAAAGGGAAGTACGAAGGTCACCCGAGTTAGCCCATACTAGGATTCCATGTAGGAAAACATGGACATGGAAGAAAAACAAAGGGTCAAGTTCTGAGGTAGAGTGATAGAGAACATGATTAGGAGAAAGTTAACCATAAGAAAATCCCAAACTTATGATGTGTGTAAACAGTCATTGATTACCTAGTTGGAAACGTAAACCAACAACATTTTTGTTTTACGTTCCTTTTCATAATTTTGAGGAATTCATTTACTACATAGAACAAAAACATAAGAAAATATACCTACCTTCATGTAGAGTTTCATCCTTTAATAAGTTTCTACCAAAACTAATCCTTTCTCCAAATGATGAGAATTCAAAACTACTTGGTCTCATCAAAACACAAGAATCATCTTCTAGAGAATCACATAATCCACAAAATATTAACTATCTATTTTGTCTATCTTTAAACATTATCCCAAAAACAGAAAGGGTAAGGTAAAACAACTCTTCAAAAAGAAAGAATCCCATAGGAAGGGAAACTATTTTTAAATCTTCAAAGTTCCATGGTACTACCCAAAGTTCATCATAGACCATCCCTTAAATAACAGTCCTTAAAATTCCTCAAAATAAACCAAACTAAGATTGAAACCCAAATACAAGAGGGATTTGATAACATAGTCTTCCAAAATAAACTTCATTGTTCATCTCCAAACAACATCAACCACAACTAACATCTTATAACAAAAGTAGCTAACCTAAACATATTTTACCCAAGATAGGTTAATCATTTCCATAAGTAACCTAAATTACTATAAGTCCTCCTTAAATTCATTGATTCTTCAAAATATAAGTCAACCTTACTCCTCAATGAGAATACCGCAGTAATCTATTTACCTTGATCATATAGGGTCCTCAAAATAGTGAACGTCTTCCAAAATAATAATCATCTTTTAATCCCCTAATCATCTCTGTCGTATTAATACGGCAATCATAGCATTTCCTATCACATTGGTTTTTGGGACATGTTCTTCCATTTCCCACCATTAATTAAGAAAAGAAGCTATAATTAGGGGCTTAAATACTTAGCCAATAATCATGAAAAGAAACTTAAAGCATATAAGGATAACTTGTAGAACAAAAGTATACCCTAACTTGTGATCCCCTAGGTTTCCATCTAGGTTATCCTGTTGGGACCAAGTTGAATGAAGATGAAAGTTTGAAGAGTTAGCTTTTGCAGAGTGTTGTATTTTGTTGTCAAAGGCGATAAATGAATTCACTTTGTAGAAGGATCATAAATCAGACGATGCTTTGCTGGTATGTATTTCACACAAATCATGAGTTAGTAGAACTTGTGATGCAAGCCTTATGAAGGAAAGGGGGAGAAATGATGATGCCAGTCATATAATGTTTTGATTGGAAGGAATGATGCTGCTGGAAGATAGGAAAGATTCGGTTCTCATTGCAACTCTGACGATTCTTAAGCTGATCTATCAAAGGATAAATATCACGATAGTGGGATTTGTGATAAGAGCAGAAGAATGGTTATGGGAAGCAGTAAAGAGATAAAATGGCAAAGCAATAGACAATCTGGGGATGGCAGAAAAGCACAGTTTAAGGTGGCAACGTTTTCCAGTGTTTGCCAAATTTTAGGGCCTAAAAATCGGGAGATGAAGAAATGTGCTTGGCAATGGATTTTGCGCATAAGATTGAAGATGGTTTATACGTGCAAAAGAGTTATTCAAGGTCAGAACGTTGAAAAATGACAAAGGAATGGAGTGCGCGGAAATTTAGGCATGTTTCGCGCAAAAATAAAGTGGTGTGCGCAATATCTGCGGGATGCGCGAAATATTAGCAGGTTGCGCGAAAAATCTGCGGGATGCGCGAAATATTGGCATGGTGCGCGAAATTGAGGAATGAAGTTGTCGCGCAAATTATGGTTCGAGATCAGAAGATCAAAAATTGGAAAAGGCATAAAATGCGCGAAATATTGGAGCAGTGCGCGAAATCTGATGTTGCAGGAAAGATTGGGTTTGTGCGCAATATGGAACGTGGTGCGGAATTTTGCGCGCAATTGGTGCTTCATGCTTAGAAGGATGAAAAATGGCAAAGGCATGAGATGCGCGAAAACTTGAAGCATGGCACGAAATATAAAGATGCATAAAAGAGTTTTTACGCGCATGGAGGAGGTTTTACGCGCGGATTAGTGTCTTTCGCGCGGGTTCAAAAATGCCTATAAATATGAGGCTAACCCTTGTTAGTTGTTAATGCTCGACACTTAGAAGAAATCTCGAGCTCTGGTGCGCGTAAATTAGACGCTAAGTGAGTTGCGCGAAAAGAGAGAAAGTTTCACGCAAAAGGAAAGTTGCGCGAAAATGTTTTTCGCGCCAAAAGGAGTTTTTACGCGCAAGTCATTTGAATTGCGCGCAAGTCACCCTAAAGGCTGCGCGAAATATTTGGGGTCTTCGTACGTATTCAGTTTTGCGTAAGAGGGTTCTTACCGGTTTCAGGGTAAGAAAGTGAAGATTTGTACTTCAGAGAATACATCTGTTCAATTGTAAAGAAGCACTGAAACATTGTGTTACCCTATTTGTGCTAAGAGGGAGCACATGCACTATTAGATTGTTTTTAAAGTGCTGAACGAGTGTAAGGGTATATCCTACTCGTTGTATTCCACATCAAAGGATTGTTTTCTAGTGGATTGTGTGGTACTGGATTGTTTCCGTACCATACCAAGGACGTAGCTACTCTTGTTGAGTAGTGAACCTTGTAAATCTTGTGTTCCTGTGGTTGTGTGTGTTCAGCAGGGAAGAAACTCTTTAACAGGAGGTGAAGGTTGTTTCAAAAAGGGGGAAACTTAAAAAGAAAAAGATATCACTGATTCACCCCCTCCCCCTCTCAGTGATACTTAGATCCTGATTGGGAACTTCAATTGGTATCAGAGGGAGGTTGCCTTCGTTTACTCTTTGCTGAAGTGTTTAAAGAGAAGTTGTGATGGAAAATCTAAATTGCGTGAACTGTAAGGGGATTCCAATCTTCGATGGAAAGAACTATCACATCTGGAAGGACAGAATGATGCTGTATCTTATGTCTCTTGGATATGATGTTCTTGAAACTACAACAGATGGATTTCCTGATATTGATGACAAGGTCCCTCTTACTCCTGTCGATAAGAAGAATCTTGAGAATGATGGAAGAGCTAAAAATGCATTACTCTCATCACTTTCTGAGAGTGAGTTTTTAAGAGTGAAAGGTGTCACTACTGCTAAAGGCATCTGGTATAAGCTAATGAATATTTATGAAGGAAATACAAAAGTGAAGAAGGGAAAACTACAAATCTGGAGGCTGAAGTATGAAGACTTGAAAATGGGAGAATCTGAATCTGTTGGGGAATTCTTTACTAGAGTTAATGACATTGTCAGTACAATCAGATGTCTTGGTGAAAATTTAGAAGATGATACAGTTGTTGAAAAGATCCTGAGAATTCTGCCTGACAAATTTGATGCTAAAGTTTCTTCACTAGAAGACAGAGATCCGGAAACATTATCTCTTGATGATTTGCACAGTACTCTTATCACTTATTCGATGAGAAGAGAGAAGACCATGAAGAGCAAAGCAAAAACTGATAGAGAAATGTCTTTCAGGGAAAAAAAGAAAGAGAAGTCGAAGAGAATTCTTATTAATGAAGAAGCTGGTGAATCCAACTCTGAAAATGAGGTATGTAAAAATTTTGATGAAATTCTATCCTTGTTTTCTAAAAATGTTAAAAGAGGCATAGGGAAATACAAAGGGAAACTCCCTTTGAAATGTTTTGAATGTGGAGCAGTTGGCCACTTTGCGGCTAATTGCCCTCAAAAGGGGAAAGATTCCGTCAGTGATGAAAAAGACAGAGGACCAAGAAGGTCATGGAAGAAACAGGATCGAAAAGATAAATATTCTGGTAGAAGTCAGAATAAAAAGTTCTTTAAATCAAAAAGAAGAAGCTTTTTGTCAAAAGATAAAGAAGATGATGATAGCGAGACTGAATCAGAAAAATCTGCTACTAAAAAAACTAGAGAGAGTACCTTTTTTGCAACAGTGAATAATGATGATTATGAGAGTAGTAGTACTGAAGAAGAAGAAACTCAACTTGAACAATATCTGAAAGAAGAGCTGAAGGAATGTTTGAGGAAGATCAGAAAACTTGAGAAAGAAAACAAGAAGTTAATAAAAGAAAATTCCACAGTAAACAATCAAGAAGGTTTTACAGATGATAAAATCATGATGGAAAAAGAGATTGATGATCTGAAAAATTCTCTTGAGAATACAAAGAATCGTAATGATCATCTTGAAGTGAATTTGAAGGCAAAAGAAGAAGAGTTGGAACTTGTCCAACAAAAACTGCATAAAGCTAAAGAAATGAATATCAGTTCCAAAAATTCTATCTCAAAAGTAGGGGAATGTTCTAGTAAGAATGAACCAAAAAGGGATCTACAAAACTTACCTTCAAAGGTTGAAATGAAAGACAAAACTGGTTCTGATAAGAACAAGGCTGGAATGACAAAGTATGTGGTCAAAATCAGCAATGCAGAAAAATCAGAAGTGCATAAAAATCTTGAGTCAAGAAAAGCTTCTAATACTTCTGGTACTGTTGAATCTGAGCTGAAGAAGAGAGTTACAAATGAAAATATGATGGTTTCTGAGAAGCATGTCCACAACTCCATTCAGTATAAAAGTTTCATAGGTAAATATTCTTTCTATGGTTACTACTGGTATTGTGGTGGATTCGGACACATGGAAAGTATGTGTTGGTTTAACCAACAACATTACAACTATTCCAAAAATTTTGAAGTACAAGGATTGAGGGGGAGTCAACGCTTTCAAAATATAAGATCTCCGAATAAGCTTCAGAAGATATCTGAGAAGACTGGTGTGAAAGTTGGGAACAAATTCCAACCACTGGAAACTTATTGTGAAAGATGTGATCAACCTGGACATCTTGCTAAGGGCTGCCTTAGTGTGTTTCCAGAGCAACAAAAGTTTGTTAATAATCCTCAGAAGACAGAGTTTTTAAAATACAAAAGGGATAAGTATGATAAGTCTGAAAAGACAGAATGCATGGTTCTCTGGCCAGAACACATTGATTTGGCTAGGAAATTGGAAGAAGCAAAACAGAAAGTGGAGGAAAAGGAAGAACAAAAATCACTTATTGTTGAAACAGCTTTGAAGGCTACCAAAGGAGAACGTCCATGGATTCTTGATAGTGGATGTTCATCTCATATGACAGGAGACTTAAAGTTGCTGAAGAATGTGAAAGACTTTAAAGAAGGAACTGTGACATTTGGAAATGATGAATCTCTAAGGATCAAAGGTGTTGGATCGGCCATCATTGGAAAAGAAAAGATGAAATCCAGAAAAACACTATATGTTGATGGACTGAAACACAACCTGCTCAGTGTGTCACAACTCTGTGATGAGGGCAACAAAGTGATCTTCAGAAAAGATGGATTTGTTGTAAAAAGTGAAAATGATGGAAACATAGTTACAAGGGGCCAGCGTACAAGAGGGAATTTGTTCCAAGTTGGGGATGGACAGAACTCTTGTTACATGAGTGTGGTGGATGAAAATAAATTATGGCATAAAAGGCTGGGGCATATGTGTCAGAGAAATATGTGCAAGTTATCAAAGCGATAAAGTGTTCGGGATATGCCTGATTTATCAAGAGAAAGAGATTGGTGTTGCACTATTTGTGAGAAAGGTAAGATTGCTAATTCTATGCACAAGAGAGTTGAAATTCGCTCAAAAAGACCCTTAGAACTCATACACTCAGATATATGTGGGCCAATGAGCAAGAAATCTTCAAATGGAGATAAGTACTTCATTACTTTCACTGATGACTTTACTCGCATTACTTGTGTTATGTATATGATACATAAGTCAGATGCTCTAACAATGTTTAAGAGTTTCAGAAGGAAAGCAGAGAAAGAATGTGAGTATTCAGTGAAGAAGTTGAGAACTGATAATGGTGGTGAGTTTAAGAATGAAGAGTTTGAAAGTTATCTTGAGAAACATGGAATTCGACATTAGTTTAGTTCACCATACACACCTCAACAAAATGGGGTGGCTGAAAGAAAGAATCGAAGTCTAGTGGAAATGGGGAGAACTATGTTACTTGAACATAGTCTCTCTCATTATTATTGGAGGCAAGCCATGAGCACTGCTGTGTATATTCAGAACCGATGTTTCTATAGGCCAAACTCAGATATGACTCCATATGAAATGTTCTATGGAAAAACTCCAAGTCTGAAACACTTGAGAGTCTTTGGGAGTCCATGTATTATAAAGAAGAAAGGTGGAAATCTGGAAAAGTTCGAGCAAAGAGGAGATGACGGAATTTTTCTTGGCTATGCTCCAGAAGGAAGAGGATATAGATTCCTCAACAAAGAAACAGGAAGAATTATTGATTCTTCGGATGTAAAAGTTGTTGAAAATGCTGAGAAAGAAAAGCAGTCATATGTTGATGTGGAAGTCGAGCGGGATAGAGAAGGTTTTGTTTCTGATAATGTTGCAGAATTTGTTCATCCTACTCAAGAAGAGGAATCTAACTCAGAAATATCAAGTGATGAGGATGAAGTTCAAATAACTCATCCTAGGTTGAGGAAACAAGTGGAGGCTCAGAACATTATTGGAGATAAAAATCAGATGGTTCAAACAAGAAGAACAACGAATGCTATATCACATACTTCTCTTTATTAGAAAGTTGAACCGAATGATGTAAATGAAGCATTTAAGCATCCAGAATGGATTCATGCTATGAATGAAGAGCTTGATCAGATAGAGAAGAACAATACTTGGGAACTTGTACCCAAGACGGACAACAAGAACATTATTGGTACAAAGTGGGTTTTTCGAAACAAGCTGAATGAAGAAGGTAATGTAATAAGAAAAAAGGAAAGATTGGTCTGCAAAGGGTATTCACAAATTGAAGGCATTGACTTTGATGAAACCTTTGCTCCAGTAGCTCGATTAGAAACAATCAGAATATTTCTTTCCATTGTTGCACAACGAGGTTACAAAATCTTTCAAATGGATGTAAAATCTGCATTCTTGAATGGTGATCTTGACGAGGAAGTTTACATTGATCAACCTTGTGGATTTGTTATTGGGAAAGATGAAAGCTATGTGTGAAGGTTGAAGAAGTCTCTGTATGGGCTAAAACAGGCTCCGAGAGCATGGTATTCTAAATTAGATACTTGCTTGAAGAAGATGAACTTTAAGAAAGGGAGAGTTGACAGCAATCTCTACATCAAGAAATGTCAGGAATTTTCACTGATCATTATTGTTTATGTCGATGATATTATATTTTCCGGAAATAATGAAAGATCATGTGAAAAATTTGCTGAGGAGATGAAGAAGTTATTTGAGATGTCCATGCTAGGTGAAATGAAGTACTTTCTTGGGTTACAAATTTCACAGAAGAAGAATCGTGTTTTTCTGTCTCAAGAAATGTATGCTAAGGAACTTCTGAAGAAGTTTGGCATGGAAAATTCGAAACCAGTTTCCACACCGATTTCAGTGGGAACCAAGTTGTCTAAAGATGGAGAAGGAAAGGAAGTTGATCAGAAAGAGTTTCGAAAACTGATTGAAAGTCTGCTGTATTTGACTGCCTCAAGACCTGACATCGTCTATGCTGTTACTTTATGTGCAAGATTTCAGAGTACACCTAAAAAATCACATTTGATTGCTGGAAAAAGAATTCTCAGATATATCAAAGGCACAACAAACTTTGGAATCCAGTATGACGGCTCTGAAAATATTGATCTATTTGGGTATTCTGATGCTGATTGGGCAGGAAATGTTGATGATCGAAGATCCACATCTGGTGGAGTATTCTTTCTAGGAAAAAGTTGTGTTAGTTGGCATACCAAGAAACAGAATTCAGTAACTCTTAGCACAGCTGAGGCTGAGTATGTTGCTGCTACTCAAGCAGCAACTCAACTAATGTGGATGAAGACTCAGCTGGAAGATCTACTTATTGAAGTAAATCTACCATTGCTCTTGGGTTGTGATAATCAGAGTGCAATCAATCTTACAAGAAATCCAGTACAACATTCTCGTTCAAAATACATTGATATAAAGTACCACATCATCAAAGAGCAGGTTGAAAAGAATGAACTGAGGCTGGAGTATGTTCCTACATCTAAATAAATTGCTGATATATTTACAAAACCATTACCGAAGGAACCATTTGCAAAGTTGAGGTTGAACATGGGTGTACAACCTCCTTCTCATCAAGGTTAAGGTACGTTTTTCTGTCCCCTCTCTCATCTTAGCTTTGGATAGTGTTGTCAAGGGGGAGAATTGTTTCATAAATCTATCCATAAGGAAGAATGTATTAAGGGAGAGTTGTGGGTAAGCTGTGAATTCAGCATGTATGTGAGTGAACTATTCTAACTATTTGTTTGAGTGGTTGTAGGAAAAAAAGTTGTTTTACAGGAATGTTGAAGAAGTAAAAGGTTTCAAGATGTTCTGAAGAAGGATGAGGAGGTATGTTCATGAGATTTTACAGTCACTGCTTTTGGACAGCATGGTTTTGGCTGCCAATAAATCTTGTTTCCTACAATGAGTTAGCTCACGTAGGCTTAGAATTGTTGATAAGTAATCCATTGCAAAAGGTTTCAAAATTCAGTGATTTATGAATCATTGTTGACAACAAAATCCAAAGGGGGAGATTGTTGGGACCAAGTTGAATGAAGATGAAAGTTTGAAGAGTTAGCTTTTGCAGAGTGTTGTATTTTGTTGTCAAAGGCGATAAATGAATTCACTTTGTAGAAGGATCATAAATCAGACGATGCTTTGCTGGTATGTATTTCACACAAATCATGAGTTAGGAGAACTTGTGATGCAAGCCTTATGAAGGAAAGGGGGAGAAATGATGATGCCAGTCATATAATGTTTTGATTGGAAGGAATGATGCTGCTGGAAGATAGGAAAGATTCGGTTCTCATTGCAACTCTGACGATGCTTAAGCTGATCTATCAAAGGATAAATATCACGATAGTGGGATTTGTGATAAGAACAGAAGAATGGTTATGGGAAGCAGTAAAGAGATAAAATGGCAAAGCAATAGACAATCTGGGGATGGCAGAAAAGCACAGTTTATGGTGGCGCCGTTTTCCAGTGTTTGCCAAATTTTAGGGCCTGAAAATCGGGAGATGAAGAAATGTGCTTGGAAATGGATTTTGCGCATAAGATTGAAGATGGTTTATACGTGCAAAAGAGTTATTCAAGGTCAGAACGTTGAAAAATGACAAAGGAATGGAGTGCGCGGAAATTTAGGCATGTTTCGCGCAAAAATAAAGTGGTGTGCGCAATATCTGCGGGATGCGCGAAATATTAGCGGGTTGCGTGAAAAATCTGCGGGATGCGCGAAATATTGGCATGGTGCGCGAAATTGAGGAATGAAGTTGTCGCGAAAATGATGGTTCGAGATCAGAAAATCAAAAATTGGAAATGGCATAAAATGCGTGAAATATTGGAGCAGTGCGCGAAATCTGATATTGCAGGAAAGATTGGGTTTGCGCGCAATATGGAACGTGGTGCGGAATTTTGCGCGCAATTGGTGCTTCATGCTTAGAAGGATGAAAAATGGCAAAGGCATGAGATGCGCGAAAACTTGAAGCATGGCGCGAAATATAAAGTTGCATAAAAGAGTTTTTACGCGCATGGAGGAGGTTTTACGCGCGGATTAGTGTCTTTCATGCGGGTTCAAAAATGCCTATAAATATGAGGCTAACCCTTGTTAGTTGTTAATTCTCGACACTTAGAAGAAATCTCGAGCTCTGGTGCGCGTAAATTAGACGCTAAGTGAGTTGCGCGAAAAGAGAGAAAGTTGCGCGCAAAAGGAAAGTTGCGCGAAAATGTTTTTCGCGCCAAAAGGAGTTTTTATGCGCAAGTCATTTGAATTGCGCGCAAGTCACCCTAAAGGCTGCGCGAAATATTTGGGGTCTTCGCACGTATTCAGTTTTGCGTAAGAGGGTTCTTACCGGCTTCTGGGTAAGAAAGTGAAGATTTGTACTTCAGAGAATACATCTGTTCAATTGTAAAGAAGCACTGAAACATTGTGTTACCCTATTTGTGCTAAGATGGAGCACATGCACTATTAGATTGTTTTTAAATTGATGTACGAGTGTAAGGGTATATCCTACTCATTGTATTCCACATCAAAGGATTGTTTTCAAGTGGATTGTGTGGTACTGGATTGTTTCCGTACCATACCAAGGACGTAGCTACTCTTGTTGAGTAGTGAACCTTGTAAATCTTGTGTTCCTGTGGTTGTGTGTGTTCAGCAGGGAAGAAACTCTTTAACAGGAGGCGAAGGTTGTTTCAAAAAGGGGGAAACTTAAAAAGAAAAAGATATCACTGATTCACCCCCTCCCCCTCTCAGTGACACTTAGATCCTGATTGGGAACTTCATATCCATGATCATATATTCTTATGTGAACCTTTATTTAATTTTATCTTTGTTCCTTTAACAATGGTTCATACTAAGCTTATGAATTTACCAAAGCATATCCCCCGAGAGTGTCATAACCAAGAGTGAAGCAAGGCTCGTTGTCGTGTACCAGTTCTCGTTCGAGTCTAGCTCAAAGCGGTGTTTTCGGGTTTTACCCCTATGTACATCTGTGCTAGAGCCACCTCTACCTGCTCGTATCCAGACAGGGATGTATTTGCTTAGTAACCCCTTACTCAATACTCACCAAAATACCTAGAAGATTTCCTATATTTAAACTTTTATATAGGGTTCTTCCTAGAGTTTTCATATCCTAATTTCCACAAATAACTAAACCATCCATTGATACCAACTATATCATCCCGTCTTTTTATAACATAAACTTTCATTACATTACACAAAACTGAGGATCTTTAAGGTCTAGTGTCTTGGAAACCAGGAACATAATACATGAAAAAAAACATAAAACATTCTTCTTAAACACTTCAAAGGCTTCTCCTTAAGTTCATCCTAGGTTCATTACTGCATCTCATAACCTGGGGACATACATCAAAAGAAATGGTGAGCAGAAGGCCCAGCAAGGGAAACAAGTGAAACATTTTACATATGAACTTGAGATACATCAATAAAGTCATGAAAAGAACTTTAAGGCATGAAAATGAAATCATGAGGCATATCATAATAAAAATAAAACTTTTTCATAATGTGAAGATGTGGCTACATCATTTAACATAGACAATCGTGAACATATCACCAAGGTCCATCCCCAAGGTGTCATTTGAAAATTACCAAGGTTATTCACCAAGGTATCGTAAAAATTGTAATCTCTAGTGGTTACATCATTACCCAATGCATTGGAGCGCTATCAGGGCACACCCTTAAATTTGCCTTTATTATCATGTGAGCCACATATATCATCATCAAACGTTTCATAAAGAACCCATATAGCACAAAATAAATGGGTTTCATTTCATAATCATAACGTTTTAAAAACTGCTTTAAAGACATGATCTTTACGTCACTTTAAAACCCACAGAAAAGGAAGGTGGGTCTCATGTATGTAAATACCATAATTTAAAATAGAACATTTTGGTATATATGTGAATACCCCTTTAGAATAAAGAGCTTTGAGTATTAACTTAATAATATAAAAGAACTTTAGAAAAAGAGAGAGACATTTTGAGACGGAAATTCTGCAGCATAACGGCTATGTTACGAGGTTTTAGAAGACATTAAAAAGAGAGGGAAAATGGGTCAAACATTCATAAATGACCCATAAAACAGTATATGGACAGAATAAGAAGGATACATGATCATAGTAATAAAATTTCAAGGACATACCATTTGAAATGAAAAACATGGAAGGAAGACAAAAATTTGATTTCTCTTATGAAAGTTCGGCAGCCTAACGACGTTACATAAACTTCAAACAAAATGATTTGAAAAGATAAAATAGGGTCTCTCATCATGTGAACATAAGAGTTAAGTATGATAGATATAGAGATAATTCCCCAACATAATTAAAAATGAACTTGAAAGACTTGACATGATAGTAGTACTTTGAAAAGAATGAGAAGGGTGAAAGAATCCCCTAAAAAATTCGGCAGCCTAATGGCACCACTTAAAACTTCAAAATAATGAATTGAAGAGATCAAATGGGGTCTCCCATCATATGAACATAAGAGTCTAGTATGATAGATATAGAGATCATACCCCAACATAACAAAAAGGAACTTGAAAGAATTGACATGAAAGTAGAACTTCAAAACGAGAAGGGTGAAAAACCACTTAAAAATTCGGCAGCCTAACGACGCCACTTAAAACATCAAAATACTGAATTGAAGAGATCAAATGGGGTCTCTCATAATATGAACGTAAGAGTCCAGTATTATATATATAGATTTCATACCCCAAAATAACAAAAAGGAACTTGAAAGAATTGACATGAAAGTAGAACTTCAAAACAAGAAGGGTGAAAAACCACTTAAAAATTCGGCAGCCTAACGGCGCCACTTAAAACTTCAAAATACTGAATTGAAGAGATAAAATGGGTTCTCTCATAATATGATCATAAAAGATTAGTATGATAAATTTAGAGATCATACCCCAACATAATAAAAAGGAACTTGAAATACTTTACATGAAAATAGATCTTGAAAAATGAGAAGGGAGAAAGAATCTGTTACAAAAAGTTTCGGCAGCCTAACGACGCCACTTAAAACTTCATAAAACGAAATAATGAGAGTAATAGGGGATCTCTCAATATATAAACATAAAAAGGGCAGTAAGAGTAGTATAAAAGAACATCCTCCAACATAAGAACATGGAGCATAAAAGGAATGACATAAAAGAGATTACATGAAATTAAAGAGAGAGGTCGGATCCCTTACCTTAAAACGTAACTCTTAAAACTCAAAGGTTTGGACCTTGAGGGCTTTGGGGCACCGTGGCAGGACTCCTTGGGAGGTAAGGAGATCATAACTTCGTTGGGGGAGAGTGGGGAGTCGAATGGATGAGAGGATGGCTTGGTATTTATAGGGAAAGTGAGGGGACAAGGCATTAATGGCCAAGGGACACCTCATTAGAGGTTTTGGAAAAACCATGGGCTTGCCCATGGTATTGGCCACTTGGGACACCTCATACCTTATCTTACTATTAATAATTCGACCATATTGAATATATACTTAATACATCATTTAATGATGCCATTAAACACCCGTAACTTAAAAACTATATTTTCACTATTCATCGAAAATTCAACTTTCTCAGAAAAATCCCAAAATTTCACCTTAACCAAATATCAATGCTCTGATTTCAAAAATGAAATCCATTTTATAAAAATAATTTTCTAAATATTTTTAATTTAATTTTTAAATAAAAACACTATTCATCGAAAATTCATTTTTTTCAGAAAAATCCCCAAAAAATACCTTAACATAATATCGATGCTCTAAGTTCAAAAATAAAGTCCATTTTATAAAAATAATTTTCTAATTATTTTTAATTAAATTTTTAATTAAAAAACACTATTCACCTGAAAAAGACTAATACTTGACTAATAATTTATGAAACCGTTATTTACCCATTTTATTGAATCTCATTACTTAATCAAGGTGCCTAGCTTATTTTAATACTTTCTTTAAGTGAGATTAATAATCCATTTGGACACATTATTAATCCTAATAATAAAATCACTATTCATAATTTACTATTCATCAAAAATCAAGTTGATCTTATTAGACTCTAAATTTTGTACTGAACATAATTGTAGAAGACCATTTTTTCCAAATCATTACAAATTTTTAATTATTTAAGGTTTACAAAAACATTTTTAAAATATAAATTTTTCTAAAATTAATCAAAAATATGCATACTATATTTATCCTGTCATTTGAAAATTCATAAACTTCATCATAAAAATAAATCCCAATTTTTATTTAAAACAAAGGATTACACAAGGCAGTTACGGTCTCCTTACATAGCCCCTTATCACACCAGCATAGGACCTAAGTGTAAGGTGTGCTAAGGTGGGAGAATCTGAGGGAGGCTCGGCCAACATCGCAGGAGTAGTAATTTCTATCAGTTTGAACTTCTCGCGAAGGCGATCCCATTATAGCTTCACACGATGAAGTTCAGCTTGGGTTTGGTCCAGAGCAAAGCCCAGTGGTGATACCACCTTCCCAAGTTCTGTTAGATGGGCTTCGATAGGTCCAAGAATACTGGGTGAGGCCATCGAATCTTCTTTCTATATTAATTAACCAAGATTACTTGTATTTAGAGACAATAATCAAAACGTTTAGTTTCCAGCGGTCATATTGACCAATGGTCATATAACAGTCAAAAACCAACGGTATCATTTTAATTATACTCATGTTATCAAATGAAACATTTTTGTTGAGTATAAAAATAAAATAAAATAACACATAAAATTAGGAAACAAGATTTATTCAAAATTTTGGGTCGTTACATCAAGTGTGATGGGTTTAAATTTTTTGTTTTGGGTGTTTTTCTCTTGATGCGCAGTCTGCGCACGGTTTAGGAAAAATGTGAGGCATGCTCCAAGAAACCATACAAGCTTTGAGGTGATCATGGTTGAGGGTGCACGACTCACACACAGTTAGTGAAACTATGGTTAAAGCATGCGGAAAATCATTGTATTGGGACAAAACCATTATACACGTTTGGCGCACGGTTTGGTAAACTGTGCGGCCAAACTGTGTGAGATCCCCACATCTAAAAATTTGTGAAATTCCAACTGGACTCCTTTTAGGATTTTAAACCAAAACGCCCCATTTCTCCCCCCTAGTTCATACGACCCTAGGGGTGCTTCTCCCATTCTCCTTCAAGCTTCCTTCTCCCTCCTATGATGTAGATATAAGATTTCTTCAAGGTTTCAGGCTTGATCTTCATGGTAAATCTCTTCCTCTCTTCTCCCTCTTCCTCTATCCTCCATTTCTTCTATAGATCTTCTTCTTCCTAGGTCTTCTTAATCTACGGTTTGTGTTTTACTTGGTTTATTTTGGTGGTTTTGTTTGTTTTGGGTTTCTCATCATAGATCTTGTCTTTTGGAACCCTCATGGTGTGATTTTTGGTGTGTGTTGTTGAAGCGTCGTGAGATTGAGGTAGGTTTTCATTTGCACTTGCCTCTTTAGTTATAAATTCATTAGTTTAATTCTTTTCACACCATCCTTATATTTCAAATAGTGTTGTGTGATCTTTGAAATGATTGTTTGGTGTGCAAAGTAGTGATTTCATCCTTGTTATGTGATAAAAAGAAATTGTTTTATTAAATGTTGCACACCAAGTGTTCAATTAAACTCCTGGATGGATTTTGCATGTGATTTTTGGATTGTTAAGAATGGTTTGTCTTTGTAAATATATTTTTGACATATGAAATGATGATTTGGGTTATTTGAATGGGTTTTAAAGTGGTTATGGATTGAAAGGAAATGTGTATTCGGCTCTTGAAAATTGGTTTGGCATGTGGTGGTGGTTAATGGCCTGTTTGGCATCTTAGTGAAAATGGATTGACTTGAAAATGTGACATGATTGTTCCAAATGGGATTTAATGAAATGGTTGTGAAATAGTAAATGGTGTATTTGTACCTTTTTTGGAAATGTGGAATTTAATCTTTTAAAATTGTGGTTTTGTAAAGTATGCTTGAGGCTCATTTGACATTTTGTGAAAATAATGAAAGTGTTTATTATGAGAAATCTCCTTGGACAATCATCTTTCCTTATTTATATGGATATCAAATGGGTGGGAGGTCATCTTCGTGGAATCCTAGTGTCCCATTTACTTTGTGTGTAAGGGTAGATCCTCGGTATCGACTCCTTTGTGACCTATGAGATGTATGGTAAGGGATTGTTCCTTGAGGTCACTTGGGTGATGCCTTTTGTGTGAAATATTATTACATATTTTCATGTGATTGGTTGCTCATCTAGCATCATTTGGCTAACCCTCTTTATACTCTCGACATCAGAACCTGGCGTAGTGATAAAATTTTCTAAGAAAAATTGTTGCACTAGCTTAGATTACACACAGGATAGAAGCCCATAGCATGAGGATATATTTAGTTTTATTGTCATGGGATTGGGCGCCTTGATCTGTGCTATGTGGGGTGTGGCCGAGCATGTTAGTAAATTTTGATGTCATCAAGGGAGGCATGCTTTCTGGGATGAATCAACATGTATTAGTATGCTCTTGATTATTCACGAGCTCCTCGGTTCACCCATGTCTATTGGCACTTAGTTGTCCGTGGAAAATGTTTGATATGCATTATTGGTTAGAATCTCTTGTGTAATATTTCCCATTTCCCTTACTATACGATTATTGTCTTGCTTCCTTGAGTAGTGTGGCTTCTTTCTATAAGTGATGAATTGATTTCAAGTGTTTTTTTGAAAAAATTGTGAAAATGTTTTACACCCTTTCTCTCCTTTATAACTGAAATGTCACCCTTCTCTTTTAAAATGCATATGGTTTCTCCTTGGAAAAGAGTGTGGTTTTAAATAGTAAAAACAGGAATGGACCGTGTTTGGTTTCCTTTGGAAAAACATCTAGAAAATCTTACTTTTATATATTTTATTTCAAACATAAAGTTGATGTTTCATTTATTTTAATGGAATTTCATTGGAAATAGATTGTTCGGGCATGCCTACTGAGTTATAATATTCACGCCTATAGTTCTTTCTTGTTTTTAGCTTGTGATGCAGGTTCCAGCTTGGTTATGATTGTTGTGGGTGGCGATTGGTTTTGGTATTAGAGTGACCCTTGGGGTCACATGGAAATGTTGTTGTCAGGTTCAGTTGGGTTATGTTGTTCAGTAGTTTCATTTTTCATATTCTTTTATAAAAGGTGTTTACATGGAAATATATCTATAGTGGGATTATTTGATTATTTCAGCTAGTTAGTTTATTTAATTATATTGGGAGAAATGTTTCTCTTTATTTACTTTGTTGATGCCCTTGGTGCATGTCACTAGCCTGGGAGGATTTGGAGCGCCTCTTGAGCCTTGTCACGGGACGACTTAGGTAACCTATTTAGGGTCGACCTAGGCCGGTTCGTGACAAAATGGTATCAATGCAGGTCAGACTTTTGAGGATCTTGCTTTCAACGCGCCCTATGTTATTTGGGGATGTCATGTTAGATGGAGTAGGAATGTTGAAACTTCAGGGTGTTGGTCTTGGGGAGTGTCTTTCCAAGACTCTCTGGACCATGACCTTGACTTTCTATGGGAATTTAGGTTTTATTTGATTTAGTTGTTCCTTTTGGCTAGTTTTGTGCTTGGGATATGAAAAAGGAGTTGGGTTGGTGGTCTCAGTGAGCTCACAGGGCCTGAGAAGCCATATAGAGCCAGAGACACAGTCCTAGAAGACTCGCTATAATGGTGGTGTGTTTGGCATCTGACCTCTAACCATATGGCCAATTCACCCATCGACACGAGTTTCCACTTGTGAGTTGCTTTTAGTTCCTTATGATTTTAAAATTTGTTTTGGGAACTCTTTCCCTGGAATTGTGAATAATGGATGTTAAAAATGGAAATGGTTTGATTATAGGAAAATGTAAAATGAGTTTTGAGTTATATTTTGATGAAATCCTGAGAAAGTGGATTTTGTAAATTGATTTTTATGAAATGGGGTTTGTTAAGTTGCTGATTTTTTTTTGAATTAAATGAAAAATATTTTTGTATGGAATTTCATGGGATTTTATTTATTTATTTTTAATCATGATGCAATGGTTTGTAATGTGGAATCTGAAAATGGATTTTAACATGGTGGCTAGTGGGATTTTGAAATGTTTAATGAATTTTCTAATGGGAAGTGGATTGAAAGTGTGAATGTTGGAAAGTGTGGGTTGAGTGTTTTGTTTTGGAAGTGTAAATGCTTTGTTTTGACCATCGGTATTTCATTGGGTACTCACGTGTATGGATATTTGTGGGAAAGTGGATGGATGATGATGTGGGAGGATGAGTGCCATGTATGGCATGGTTGATGGGTGCCTGAGGCGGCACAAGAATGTGCATGTGAGTGAGACTCTTAAGGAATATCATTGGTGAGTGTGTAACCCACCAAGTTTGTTTTCTATCAAAAATGTTTTGATAACAAAAGTGGTGATGTTTTTGAAAACAAGTGGTTATGTGGTGCTTTTTTCATGATTTGGAAGTGTTGTATATGTGGTTTTTTGAGTTGGAAATTGTCACGACCCCCTACCCACAAAGCGTACCCCTCCGGGACCGGAAATATGAGAAGGGAGATAGTGACACCCGAGTCCTGCCTCCAGTAGGCCCCAGGTTGGCGACTAGCACCGAGGGTATTGTAGACACACAAATGGGATGCATTTCCCTCTAAGATAACACATATGAAAGATAGAGATAATTCATACACCAACCAACTCCAAATCAGACTGAACTACAAAAGAAACCCAAGTACATATATGTAATGTCATGTAATAACTAATACAAATGAAAGGGAAAACTACAAATACCAAAAGAAAGTCAAATGCCAGCAACCACGAAGCTCGAGTAGCTCCTGCAAACCCCAAGCTAGTAGTAACCAGACTGATCTCCAACCTAATCCAAGTGACCTGCAAATATCAATTTTATATACGTAGGGTGATTATAACATTATACTCAGTAGGATCCTCCCTAGAGCCTCTCGTGAAAAAGTAACGAAAGCATGCTAAAGTACAGTGAACAACAAGTGAAACTAACACACCACCTAAACAAGTATACATTTTTCTCAGCCTCATCATGGATAATCACACCATGTATCGCATACAATAGTATATAATATAATAAGTAATATCAAGGGAACCCTGCTACCACTTCCCCACTAGTTTGTCGCTTTGCCCAAACGCCGCACATCCTAAGCATCTCTCTCAAAAAAGGCTTTCCCGCAGACACCTGGGCGAAGCACTACAACATGCACCTCATGCAACACAACCACCATGTCCACGTAACCAAAGTAACCAGGTAGTTTTCGGGAGCCATCACAACTCACATAACGTGTATCATATGTCGGTCATTATACCTCAATCCCTTAAGTCTATATTCCGAGTAAGGATCCTCAAGCCATCATAGCCTATACATGTTACACCTATAGTAGTCCATAGGAAACTATATCCAGAATATATTTGTGTGAATAACCACAGGACATTACATACCTCTATACACATTTATGGGGGAAACTAACCATCATTCCTACCATTACAAGTAACTACCAAGAGAAGAGAGTGAGGCCAAAGGAGGTATTCATTCATCCATCCTCCCACCGGAATGTTGGGGAAAACACCACCCCCTAGGGCTCAGAATCCCCAGGGTGTCAGGTTCCCTAACCGGCAGGGTGGCGTACCATATAGAAACACAAAACGTACAGAATATACTACAGTTCTCAACCACACTATAGGAAAAACCTATTCTTAGACTCAATTGTAGCTAACGTCTCTCAGACTCCTGACTACTACTGCTAAGACTAGATATCCTATAATCATATAACCATTTAAAGAGTGATATTAAGTTATTTATCCATTTTTATTAGTTTTACTTCACATAATTAATTATTTAAACATTAATTAACTATAATTAATTTCACATTACATCTCATTAACAACACTCCAAGTTCCATGCCCTCCAAGCATAACCAAACCAAGTCCACAACTTCTCAGAAATATTACCTCAGTATTGCATCCTAGTAAGCTATAACCCCATAGGTTAACATCATTTATTCAACCATTTATTAAAAACATTATTAATTTCTCATAATTCTAGGAATTCTAGAAAAGCAAAACCAAACTACCAAACACATGGGGCTCAACATGGTGAGTAGATTGACTACCCGCCGAGCCTTTCCCACATATAGTAGGAGCATAGACACATCCATCCTAAAGAAGCTAAACATGGAAAGAATGTGGCATACCTCATGATTCTTCTCCTCCATTGGAAGGAAGATAAGCAAGACCAGTTGCCTTAATCAGTGGAGAAAGTAAAGAAGATAAACAACCAATAAGATTCAACAATCATCAAACATTCATAAACAACCCGTTTCATCATCTATGGTGTCCTCCCCGACACCCACATGCATAAACCAATGCATCTCTCCACTCAAGGCGTCAACTGCTACCCCAACCGCTAGGGCCTCCCTGGCCCACATACTACAACAGCCTCTCAGGCTTAGCCATCTCAGGCTCACACCACAATACAATCAGTAGAAAAACAATCAATTAGAAACTGTGCTCTCAGCCCCAAGCAAGGCATCTAGCCTTCACACACAACAAGAACTCATGACTCCAAGAATAAGGATATTGTCATATACAAGGAAGAGGGGAAACTCTAACCCCTATTAGGAATTTATCTTTTATCAAACAATCAGTTATTTAATCCATCTTGAATTAGCCGGTTCATTTAAACATGCATAACTGCATCCATTCGATTATCACAGTTTTCAACAACAGCAACCAAATTCAAAAACATTACTCTTTATCTTTATCCAGTAAATTTAAAATTAATCTCAGCTTTACGTTCATTACCAATTTCCATCAAGAATGGAATGATAAAAAAAGAAATCATAGATACTACACTATCTAGCAAAACCAGAGACAACATTATACGATCGATACCAATTTATTTATCTGGTTCAAATATTTATAATGCCAATTCCATTGTGATCTAGTGGGATAAAACATGATAACTCTACAGTTTCACCTAAAATAATTAAGAAGCCACAAATCCCCTACCACAAAAGGTTTCAGATGTTCTTTGCACTAGAACGGCCAACACAGCAGATCACGATCACCTCTACTGGAAGACTACATCCACCTGAGGATGTAGAGACACCACCACACCAACCAACACCCAATAAAACTCCATTAAAAACATTGAGATCACATACTATAACATGGAAAGGGGGAATGGAAGGAGTGGATCCCCGAAGAACAGTGGTAGAACATACCTTATATTGAAGACGGATAGACACTTCTTTATTGCACCAAAACAGGGGGTGTGCATGCAGCAGGAAGAAACTCCAGGGAAGACACGATCCAAGGCTTCATCACTACGCATGACTCCTACGAGAACAAAAGGTTCGAGAGTCTCGTACCAAGGAACAATAAGGAAGAACAAGGAAGGAAGATATCTCGGCCCTTTAGAAAATGTAACGGAGAAGCGGTTTAGGATATGCTGGATTTTCCATTAAGATTTGATATATCAAAAATCATGTGTTTTGACCGATTATGGGCTTCCTGACTATGTGGAAAAAAATAAGATAGGAGTTATGGGCCTTTAATTGGGCTTAAACCATTTAAAATAGTGGTTTAAATGCATTTTACCTCAAAGAAAACCTCAAAGGGTCAATTTGACAAAGGGTGAGCCACCATTCAGTGTGCCACTATTTTAGTGAAATCATTTGGTGAAACAGGATTTTTGACAACCTCCCGAAAAAAACCACTACGTCCCCCAAGAACTCCAGAAGCACTATATTTTCACAAAGAAATAGCCCGAGGAAATCTGGGTCATTAAAAAACTCTTGTTTATGGGTTGGTTTTGATCAAGCTTTTGGTTTTCATGTTGCCTAGTTTTTCCCCCATTGAGATTCCGTGGATATTCATGGTGAAACTATGGTTGATTCCTCATTAGTAGTATTTTAGGTTGATCAATCTAAGGATTTCATTCTTGATTTTTGGAAGTTAAATCCACCTCTCTTTTATGGACATGGGGATCCTCTCAAAGCGGTAGAGTGGATGTTGAAGATCGAAAGGAGCTTTATCCTCATTGATTTTCCTAAATCGTTGAAGGTTATATTTGTTATCATTATCCTTGAAGTCTTGCCTAGGACGTGGTGTAAGTTGGTCTCATGGAACAAACCTATGGAAGATCTTACCTGGGAGTTCTTCAAGACTTCGTTCATCCGACAATACTTCTCTAAGATGATAACGGTAAATAAGGGAATGGAGAAGTGTTTTCTACAGAAAGGTAATGGGTCCGTGTTGGAGTTCTATCATCACTTTGTGGACCTAGTTCCATATGATTTAGGGTATATTACGGACGATTCCTCAAAGGCTCGGGATTTCAAGTGTGGGCTTCGTCTTGATCTACAGTCGAAGGTTTCAGAGTTCAATATGACTTCTTTTTCCAATGTGGTGAGGAAAGTTGTTTGTGTTGAAGTTGTGAGGGATGGGGTTCTTGAGGTAGTTATCCATCTCTAATCTTGTAAGTGGTGAAGTAAATTCCAATAAGGAAGTGGGGAAGTGGCCGGATGTTGTTGGAGTTTGTCGTGGAATTAAAAGGTCTCAAGATATTTCGTCAACTTCTTCTGGAAATAGAATTGTGTTGTGTCATCAGTGTGGAAAGATAGATCATAATAATTAATTGTTTCCAAGTGCACCGAAGACCTATCATGCATGTAGGTGCCTATTCCACTTGCAACGGTTCTGTCAGGGTGTTTCCAGGAAATGACGTAGGGACAGTTCGTAAGAATAGAGTGTTGTTTGGGATCAGTTTAAAGTATCTTTTTTAATTTTTCCTCCTATTATGGCGGTTGTACCCAGTGATGTTCTCTTTTGTTTGTGATGTAAGGGTATGTTGTGGATCTCCGGAGAACTCATGTTTTAATGCAAGTGTGTTCTTTTTGGTATTTTGAATCTTACTCCGTTATAAATGGAGGTGTCTCCTATGTTTATCTTTTTAATTATTTTCATAGTGATCAGAGATTTCTAGATTTTGGCTATGATGAAGGAGATGCTTCAAACATCAGGGCTTCATCCATAGGCCCCCAGAGTGAAGCTCAGTCACAGTCAGAGATGCCAAGGGTGTGAGGGACCTTTTTCTTGTTTTGTCTTTAGTGCGGGAATGGAGACAGTTTAAGATTCTATTTTGTTTTGGTTTTGGCATGTTGCATGGATTAAAGTTTCTTTTGTCATGTTCTTCCCCCTTGTGGTGGGGATTTATTGGTTGGTGTATGGAAAGTTTCCAATTTATCCCATGGTAGGTTTTCTATATCAACCCAAGCTAGTTGGTTTTTAATGGTGGGGATACCCATCGTGGGTCTCATTGTGGTTTTTTTCGAATTGGTTGATCCTATTTGGTTTCTTATGGTGGAGAGTCTGTTCCAACCTCCCAAGTTGAGAATTCGATTTTGTTTAGGATGGTGGTCTGGTAGGAAGTGGCTTTCTTTTTTATGTTGTTTGATTATGAACTCTTTTCGGTTTGTGTCAATGTTGGGTTTTTGGGAGTGTGCTCAATGATTTTTGTTTGAGGAATAGTTGTAGAGATCATGGATTGAGTTTACTTTGTTTCTCAAGGAATAATTTTGGAAGTTGTTTTGTTTATGGAAAGAGTCATGAGTTCAGTTTGGTGGTGGTGAGATGTTTTGTTCGAGAGGTTGGATCATGTAAATGTGGAAATCCTTAGTCTTTGATTGATCAACAGGAAGATGTTGTTCCTTTCTATGGGTAAAAAGCATTGATGATAAGAATAATTGTCACACCTGGGTTTTTATTTTTGACCTATGTTCAAGATTATCTTTTAGTCTTAGGTTTTTCACTTGAGTTTCGGGTGTGACAGGTTTAAATTTTTAATTTTGGGGTGTCTTTATCTTAGCGCACGGTCTATACACGGTTTGGGAAAACCGTGCGGCATGCTCCAAGAAACCCTACAAGTTTTTGGGTGCATCTGGTTTAGGGAACATGGCCCATACATGGTTAGTCAAACTACGCTTAAAGTGTGTGGGAAACCACTATCTCAGAATATAACCATTACACACGGTTTGCAAACCGTGCAACCAAACCGTGAAGGTTCTCATTTGTGTTCAGTAAGGGGTGCACGGTTTTCTAAACTGTGCGACCAAACCGTATGAGATGCCCAGATCTAAAAATTTGGGAAATTCCAACTCTACCCCTTTCGTGATTTAAACCCAAAATGCCCCATTTCTCCTCCCCTGGTTCTTGTGACCCTAGGGGTTCTTCCCCCATGTTCTTAAAGCTTCCTACTCCCTCTATGGTGTAGATCAAAGATTTCTTCATGGTTTCGGGCTAGATCTTCAAGGTAAATCTCCTCCTCTCTTCTCCCTCTTCCTATTTCCTCCATTTATTCTTGTGATCTTCTTTCTAGGCCTTATGAATCTAGGGATTGTGTTTCCATTGCTTTATTTTGGGGATTTTTTATGTTTAGGGTTCCACTTCATAGATCTTGGCTTTTGAAACCCTCATGGTGTGATTTCGGGTGTGCATTATTGAAGCGCCATGAGATTGAGGTAGGTTTCCCTTTGCACTTGCCTTTTAAATTTAAGATTTATTGGTTTCATTATTTTCACACCTTACTTATATGTCAAATAGTGTTGTGTGATCTTTGAAACTGTTTGTTTGGTGTGAAAAGTAGTGATTTATTCCTTGTTATGTGATAAATTGTAATTGTTTTATTAAATGTTACACACTAAGTGTTCGATTAAATGTTCGGTTGGATTTTGAATGTATTTTTTGGATTGTAAGGAAAGGTTTGTCTTTGTAAATATATTTTTGATGTATGAAATGATGATTTGGGTTCCTTGAATGGAGTTTTAAAGTAGTTTTGGATTTAAAGGAAATGTGTATTCAGATCTTGAAAATTATTTTGGAATGTGGTGGTGGTCAATGGCACGTTTGGCGTCTTAGTGAAAATGGATTGAATTAAAAATGTGACCTGATTGTTCAAAATGGGATTTTATGAAATGGTCATGAAATGGTCATGAAATGGTCATGAAATGGTCATGAAATGGTAAACGATGTATTTGTAGCTTTTTGGAAAGGTGGATCTTACTCTTTTAAAATGATGGTTTTGTGAAGTATGCTTGAGGAAAATTTGGCATTTTGTGAAAATAATGAAAGTTCTTATTATGAAAACTATCCTTATACAATAATCTAGCCTTGTTTATATAGTATCTAATTGGTGGGATTTCCTCCATGTGGATTCCTCGTGGCCCATTAACTTTGTGTGGAAGGGGAGATCCTCGGTATGGACTCCTTTATGACCTATGAGTTGTATGGAAAGAGATTGTTCCTTAGGGTGACTCGAGTGATGCTTATTATTATATATCTGCATGTGATTGGATAATCGGCTGGCATCGATTGGCTCAGCATCTTTATAATCTTAACATGAGAACATAGCATAGTGAGCGAATTTTCTGAGAACGATTGTTTCACTAACTTATATTATTCACTAGCTAGTGGCCCATAGCATGGAGATATATTGAGTTTTTGTTGTATGGTATCGGGCCCCTCGGTCTGTACCATGTGGGGTGTGGCTGAGCCTATTAGCACATTTTGATGTCATCGAGTGGGTCATTCTTTACCGGATGAATCAACATGTATTAGTATGTTCTAGATTATTCATGATCTCCTCGATTCACCCATGCCTATTGGAACTTAGTTTTTTGTGGAAAATGTGTGAGATGCATTGTTGGTTAGAATCCCTTGTGTGATATTTCTCATTTTCATTGTCATGCAATTATTGTCTTGATTCCTTGAGTAGTGTGGCTTCTTTCTAAAAGTGATGAATTAATTTCAAGTATTTTTGTGTAAAAGGTTTTGTAAATGTTTTACACTGTCTCTTTTTTATTACAGAAATTTCACCCTTCTCTTTTAAAATATATATGGTTTCTCCTTGGAAAAGAGTGTTGTTTTAAATGGTAAAAAGGGTAATGGATCGTGTTTGGTATCCTTTGAAAAAACGTGAGGAAGAGAATACTTTTATATATTTAATTTCAAACATGAAGTTGGTGTTTCTTTTATTTTAAAGGAAGTGCATTAGGAATATATTGTTCGGGCATGTCTACTGAGTTTTAATACTCACGTCTATTGTTCTTTCTTGTTTTTAGCTTATGTTGTAGTTTTGATTATCGTGGGAGATGATTGGTTTCAATATCAGAGAGTGACCCTCAGGGTCACATGGAGATTTTGTCATTAGGTTCAATTGGGTTATGTTGTTCAATTGTTCTATTTTTATATTCTTGTATAAAAGATGTTTACTTGGAAATATATCTACAGTGGGCTACTTTTTTAATTTTCGTTTTTTAGTTTATTTATTTATATTTGGAAAAAAAATTCCCATATATTGATTCCCTTGGTGCTTGTTGCCATCCCGGGAGGATCGGGAACGCCTCTCAGACCTTGTCACGGACCAACTTGGGTGACTGATTCGGGGTCGACCCGGGCTGGTTCGTAATAATACCCAACCTGACATTTCTCATGCAATGAGTGTTGTGAGCAGATACATGGATGACCCTAGAAAGGAACATTGAGAAACTGTGAAGTGGATACTGAGGTACCTCAAGGGAAACAATGAAGTATCTATGTGCTTTGAGAAAGGAAATTCATTGCAGGGTTATGTGGATACTGACCTTAGAGGTAATGTCGATGGCAGGAGTATCATAGTTTATGTACCTGTGGAGGAACTGCAGTAAGCTGGATATCTCAATTGTAGAAGGTATTGGTATTATCCACCATAGAGGTAGAATACATTGTTGTAACAGAAGCTAGAAGAGAGATGGTTTGGCTAAAGAACTTATTGGATGAGATGAGTAGAAAGCTGGAGGAAATTGTACCGTAATGTGGCGGTCTGAGTGTTATACATCTTTCAAAGAAACTAGTGTTTCATGCTTGGACGAAGCACATTTAGTTGAAGTGTTATTTTATCAGAGGCTTGATACAGGATGAGTTGCAGAAATTGTTGAAGATTTATGGAACAAACAATTCGGTGAATATATTGATGAAGCCATGAAAAATATAGTAGTTGAGCCACTATTGTGCCTTTGTTGGTCTTCACTGATGAATGGAGGATAAGAGGCAGAATATGGGAGAAAACTATGGGATCAAAAGGGGAAAATTGCTCGTATTTCATGAACTATCAGCTTAAAATTGAAGGTGTGAATGGAAAGCACTCACCGACGAGTGAAGAAGAGAAAGAGATCAGATTAAATAAGTTGTCTAAGTTAGTTGCATCAAAGCAGGTCAATTTAGCGGATCAGACATCAGGTGGGATATTATTAGATTAGTGTATCCCGATACATTTGGATGATGTTGGGATGAATGTTTGCTGCCCATTCTTTCCACCGGCCACTATAGAAGATTGGACTTGCGTGGAGGAAACACTCTAGTGGTGCAGACTTCCCGCCAATGCTCAATGTAGCACATTGGACTTACTGTGCGGTTGGTGGAACAATACTCGTTCTTTATTATCTCATTTTGAGTTAGGGTTTTCTATTGTGTTTGAAACTTTGAGATCTCCTTGTAATTGTGCTCACGGATTTCATAGTAAAGTGATTTTTCCTCCCTATGGAAATAAGTATTATTCTCAAACCACATAAATCATTGTGTCTATGTTCATATTCTTCTACTTCTTTTGTTTCCTTCTTTTCTTCATCTACAAACCTCTGTCATGTGACTTCTAGAGTTTCTACAACAATGCAGGGGGTGCCACAAAACTGGCTATCCATGCCCCATAGGTTTGACTGGGCAGGAGGGACCCATGTATGAAATACACTAAAGTAGCGTTGCCAGCTCTAACGAATGAAAGTGAAGATTTTACATTGTAGCAACAAGAGGATGAGGTTGGTGAGGTGACGAAGCAAGATGACTTCTCCAAACACATGACCATCACAGTACATAGCATAGAGAAGGTGCCACAACATGTGGTAGAGCGACATACGTTGGCGATGAGGATGGTTGAGATGCATGAAGAAGAAGATGTCATACTGACGCTTGCTAAGGCATCAATGGGCACACATCCTAACATAGGCAGCTATATTGAGACGAACACGGGGTGTGTGATCTGGACATCGGACACCACTAGACTAGTCGCATTCTGGTATTCAATAGTACGACAATGTCGGTGGTGGTGTTGCCTCTTTCCAAGTAATCAATAGTATGGTGTTGCTGGTGGTGGTGTTGCTGCTTTCTCCAATAATTGGAACAGGCAATGAAAAATTGATAGAGCAGGGGGCGATGAAGCAGCTATGCTTGGGAAGCAACACACATGATCATCCCATAGCGCAGGAAGGACCATTTGAGAGATCGTCTGAAGATTAGGTGAAGACAGGGGGCATCGCCATCAATTTCTATAGACTTGTAAAGTAGGGAGGATCATTTGGAAGATTTCATGGAGATGACGTACCAACATGGGGCAGGACCAAGTCACTCACTATGGAGATGTGCGCCCCAACGTACAACACAATGGATTGAGGGTTGCACCAGAACTTCATCATGTATCACCTTGAGAACAAGGTGAATTTTAATGGGGTGGCAGTAATAGAGACTGGTTATTCCACCTGGAAAGAATAAGGGTTATAGGGTAACTTTTGGAGGATGAAGATGTTAGAAGAGAGAGAGTATGCGGGGAATATACTGTGACCCATGGGAATATCCGAGGGATATTTTGTAAATCCCTCTATAAAAGGGGAATAAGGGCTCTGCATAGAGGATGAATTATTCTGGTAAATAATCGGTCATTTGTCTTGAACTTTGGGTTTTATTTTATAACTTTTATTAACCATCTTATTTATAGTAAAGACAGGAAGAGTAGCATGTTACTCTTTTATGGATTTCATGATATGTTAAAAGGTAATTTTAATGCTATAGGCATAAATGAAAATCATCTTGGATATTCATTTCATGTAGTAAGAAATGAAGAGGAAAATTATTGAAGGAAAACCAAAAGATGAAATTTTTCCTATGAAATGAAAATATATCAGGTATATTTTTAATATTCTCAGTCTATATGGTAAAGAAATTTCTCGACTCTAGGAAAAGGATATCGAAAAAAAAATGTTACCATAATACGTTCATTTATATTGATTGATGGTCATTCAAATCATCACAGATTTATGGTTTTTAGGTCCTTAATGTTTCATTGATCATTTAATTTCTTGCGATCAATGATATTTATCACTCTATAATTATGTAAGCTTTTATTCTATGTTCATATCATCGCTTTCCACCAATGTTCTCCTAGTTAGAAACCTAGTTATGTGTTATTTCATATGACTGTTCTATATCTTATTTTCCTTTTTGAAGATGATGTTTTATGAACCCTTTCTATAATGTGGGTTTTCAATGAAGGTATTTTAAAATGTCATACTCATGATTATCAGGATCGAGATTATATTATGAGGATAAAATTTATTTAAAGGGGTGAGAATGTAACACCCCAAGTTTTTTAAAATAGGAAAATCATGTTTGATACCATGTATGAAACAAAAAAACAAGATAAAAATTGAATATAACATCCTAAGACTTTATGATACAATTCTTTTAAAAAAATCAATCTTTTTGATATCTTGAGATGCATGCAACACCAGGATTAAATGAAAAATTATTCTATATTAAAATATTATTATTTAAACATGATCATTATAACATATACATTAAGTAAACGTGTATGAATAGTACTAACTAAATTATGAAATTTTTATAATTTTTTTTATGATTTATGAAAAATACAATTTTTAAGCAGTAGTGACTACCTAAAAAAAGGGTAAAGGCATTCTTACACATGATTTTTTTATGTAATTATAGAACCTGGTTTATACAACTTCTTGAAGATTAATTTTTACAAAACCTAAAAAGTATTTTTAGAAGGTATCAAATCGTTGAAATTGTATACCTCATTGTTTCCTAAATACATCACCCCTCTGGTCTACACAGGGATCGCCATATAGATTTTGAGTAGATTAGTTTTTCTCACATTTCAGGGATGAATATAGTTCCACCGTTTATGTGGAATTGATTGATTCTCTCATTAAGGGAGAGAAGAAATAAATATGATGAACAAAAATGTAGAATAAAATTTTTATAAACAAATTTAAAGAATTTTATGAGATGGGGAGAGCTCCCATTACACTTATGTTGTCAATAAAGGGGAGATAACCTTCACCTCATTGCATTTATTATCATTAAGGGGGAGAAAAAACAATGTTTTGTGAGTAAATAACATATTGAAATTAGATTTGGTAAAGAAGTTATTGTTATTTCCAAAAAATATGGGGGTGGGGGATGGAAGAGATCAATGAATTGTGATTGTATTTTTTGACAATAAGTATGTCAATGTTCGTTTTCGACGATGGAGGAAGAATCCACTCGTGATGATCATGAATATAATGACCATTCATTTGGGTAAATGTGAATGAAGTCATTGCATTGTGAGAAGCCCTTAAATGATATGACTGTTTAGATGATCTTCATATAAAAGACAAGTGCTGGTTATAATTTGAAATTATTTCCTAAAATAGTGTTATGGAATGAAGAAGCTGGATGAATGGGGAGATTATAGAATTGTAATCAAAAGAATTATAATGTTTTTTAGAAGTTATTGAGGAAGCATCCATGGATTTTTTTAGTATGAAGTCTATTATAATTAGTGTTTTATATCCATTAGATGAAGGTCTAAGAGAGTTGTGCTGCATTGGTGTTGCCCGATCCGGTTGGGCTGAATGCCTGTAGCAGTGCGGACATCGGAGTCAACTATATTGTTGCGCTTTTGACTTCCAGACGGCAGTCACTATAGAACTTTTGACAAAGTTGTCCGCCTTTCACTATAGTGGTGTGGACCACCTATTTGTAATAGTGGATCGTCTTCTTCATATGTATCCCATTTCGATCTAGGGTTTCTAACCTGAAAGAAATCTGTAATTTGTGCCCCCGATTATAGTGAGAATTCTACCTCTCCGTGGACATAGGGATTATTCCCAAACCATGTAAAATTGTGTGTTTTTTGTTCTTTCTTTTATTATGCATTTTCTTTCGTTTCTCGTTTCTATCATTGCAACTCCCGATGATTCCGCAACAATTGGTATCAGAGGGTGAGTTCGTAATTCCCCAATGATGGCTCTGGATGAAGGCAAAGTGATGTTTGGCCGCTTCGATGGAACTGACTTCGGTTTTATGGAGGATGAAAATTGAGGATTATCTTTATCAAAAAAAAAGATGCACTTGCTGCTTCTGGGTCTGAAGCCAACAGACATGGAGCATTTAGAGTGGGAGTTGTTGGATCGACAGGTTCTGGGAATTGTGCGCCTTACGTTCGAAAAAACGTGGCGTTCAATGTAACGACCCAAAGTTTTTCAATGGAAACTCACTTCTTATATTTATGTCATGAAAACACACAATAATGAACTACTAAGTGATAAGTGACCTTAAAATATAATTTTGTCACTTCTATGTTTTGAATTTCGAAAATCCGACATACACGGTTGTGTTCAAGATGATTTTTTGAGTCTTAAGAAACAAAAATAATTTTCGGTGAATAGTAACGTACCCTTAGGAATAGTAACATACCCTAATGAATAGTAATATGACCCTTATGAATATTAAATCCATACAACATAAGAGTAACTTTACCCATGTATAATTAAATAAAATTTAGACATCTTAGAAAGTGACAATTTGACCTTAGTAAACGTTTTGGTATTTTGTAAGTCATAAATAATTAATTATAATTAATTAATTAATTTAAAAGAAAATTTATTTCCCTAAAATGTATTTATAAATTATTTAATAAATGTCTTATAGTTTTTAGATAATTTTATAAGACCCTACGTAATTTTTGAAAGTACTATAAAATCAGTTTTAATCTTAAAAACTGTTTTTTGAAGTAAATTGTGATTTTATTAAATACTAAATTAATAATATTTAAAAAATTATTTTTGAAAAATGGACTTATTTTTTGGATTCTAAACTTCAAAAAATGGTTGGGGTAAATTTTTGGTATTTTTATGAAATATTTAAATTTTTGATAAATAGTGAAACACCGTAATTTACAAAAATAAGCTAAATAAGCTAATTATAGAGTCATGTGTGATGTTATGCTGATATAAGCCCACTTGGTTCAGGATCACATGATAAAATTACGATTCTTGGTCATTCAATTCTCACTATTCTTTGTCTTAGGAGAAATTAATAAACTAATGGATTTTATATTAAGGAAACCCCTCTCCCCTACACTATAAAAGCCACCCTTCACACCCTCATTTCCTCACACCTCTCAAGCTCCAAGACATCTCTAAAATATGCCCAAAAACCATCTATAGCCCCTTACCAACGTCCAAGAGCTTCTGTTCTCATCAAAAGACCATGCTTAGTCCCTTAAGGAGGTTCTCAAGAGGAGGATTCTATAGGTAATTTCTCTCCCTCTTCTCCTTTAATTTCCCTTAAAGTTCAAGTTCATTTCCTGATATCTCCCCACCTATCTTCATCCAAATGGTATTTTAACTATAGTATTATACATATAATCTAATTTTATTATTATAATAGGATATTATATCATCCAACCCCCTTTCCCTCTTCCTTTTATTTTATTAAAGAGAACATTGTTCGTGAGGTGTTAATTTATCACCTTCAAGAACGACATGCTTTATTTTTCCATTTCTACCTTCAGATCTAGCCATGAAACCATTTTTATGGTTGAAACAGAATATTTTATATGTATTATTTCCTATTTAAAGTTCTAGAAATAACCTATGTCCATATTTCTAAGTGATAAGTTAAAACAAGTTCGTTGTGATCGAAAAACCGCCCAAATTGACCCAAATAGCCATCATTTAATTCTTATCTAATGATTCATCCACATGGATATAATATAATTTATTTTAAGATCATTCAAACTCATTTAATATAATTAATAACATGTAATATCAGTTCTGTATGTTTACCCATGTTCTACCCGAACATCAATTTATGAATACAAGTGAACCACCCAAGAAAAACGATAAAAACGAACATCTCCGAACAATGTTTTTAAACTCTATAAGTCATCCAAAGGAACATAAAATGACATAATGAAAACATAATGAACCCTATTAATGTATAAAAGGTTATGTAATTTCTAATTAATGAATATAATGTCATTATAAATGACATTAAAGAGAAGGAATCATTCGGATACAAGGTAAGTGGAAATCTCGAACCCAATTTTCTTCCTTCGGGTTCTCCCTCTTTCACTCCATTTTTGATATGGTTACTCCTTAAAGATCATTTTTTTCATCATTTACATTACTTTTCTGGGAAATAAATTTTTTTCACTGGTTTTTATGTCCAACAAAATGTTTTCCGAAAGAACTCTTCTTTTAAGAACACCTATTTTACTTCTCACTCAAAGTGGACGGTTCTTGTAACATGTATGTTATTCCCTATTTCTTTTGGGAACCCAAAGCTTATGAATGTTTTATTATGAGATGAAACACATTCCTTTTCATGGGTTAATTATGTTACTTTATGTTATATGTTCATTGTGGCATGCCTGATAAATTATAATGTTATGATGTGACGGGTGCGCCTAGAATTATATAGCGCAACATGAATGTTTAAATGTGACAGGTGCGCCCCGAATTATACAGATCTCCAATGCATTGGGTAAAGGGATGAATCTCATGATTAAATGTGAAATTATGTGTGAAAAATATTCTATCTTGGTTCACAAGTATATGTGTTAGTTAACCACTAAGACATGGTGTTTCATTTTTATGCATTGCCACATTTCAAGTCTTTTATTTATACTCCTCTCATGTTCATGATCTTTTGTCTATGTCATGATTATGCTCACCCCATGCTATATTGTTCATATCCATCCTATTACTGGGCTTCTATATCACCCCTTTTGATGTATATCCTCCGGTGGATACATGTACTAAGGAGAGGTCAAGTGCCAATAAGAAGCTATAGAAGAAGAAATTAAATAAATGTTTATGCTTGATGTTGTATTTGTTATGTATGGACCTAGTTTTCCCAAGACACTAAACCTTTGGATCCTCTATGTGTAATACTATTATGTTTTTTATCTTTGAAATGATGTAATAGTAATGTAAGAAAAGGCTGGGTTGTTATAGTTGGTATCAGAGGCAAGGTTTAGTTAATTTGGGAATTAGGATTAGTAAACCCTAGGGAAAACCAACAGCATGAGACTAAGTACAAATATGCACACAAGAATATTTACATAGGGATCTCATATTTTATGTTTTTGGTAGAAATTGTTTAAATGAATAAGTTGTTCATGACTTGTTTACTTATGTTTTGTTCTAACCTTTTCTATTTTAGAAAATGGTGGGAACCAGGAGAAATCAGGCCAACAACTCATGTGAGGGCCAATGCAACGATTGACCGAATGAAATCCCCAATGATTTTGGAGGTGGATATCAAAACTCCATGGTGATTCTTACGCAATTATCTCAAGTTATGAATAATAACCATAATAATGGGGAATGTCCTTTTTCACCAAAGAGGGAGAAACTGGAAATCAAATGTTTTATGTGGCAAAGACCACCGACGTTTTGTGGATCTTCTGATCCACTAGTTGTGGAACAGTGGGTCAACTCCATGGAGAAGATCTTTTCTGTGCTTCACTGTTCTGAGAAGGAGAAGGTTACTCTAGCCTTTTATCATCTAAATGGAGAAGTCGATCAATGGTGGGCTTTGATTAAGAACACTGAGCCAAGGGAGGAAAATGAAGAGATGGAATGGGAAGACTTTAATATAATGTTTCTTAATAAGTATTTCCCTAGAACTCTTCATACGAAGATGGAGAGAGAATTTATAGAGATCAAGCAAAAAGAAGGAGAATCTTTCACAACCTATGAAGAGAATTTCACAAGGCTTGAAAGGTACACTTCGGGTTTTTTTATCAATAATGATAGAAAAATTGATAGATTCTTTAGTGGATTAAAACCACTCCTTCGAAAGGATCTTGAAATTCGAGACTTTGGGAGTTATGAATAAGTTTTTAGATGTTCTCTCAAAGTGGAGATGGAGTTTTCAGAATGGTCCCATGGCTATGGGGATAAGAAACGAAAGATGGAGTTTCAAGATGGTGGATTTAATGATAAAGGTGGGAAGAAAAATCAATGACCCACATGCCAAAAATGTGGGAAGTTGCACCATGGGAACTTCCTCAAAGGGACGGGGAAGTGCTTAATGTGTGGGAAATAAGGACACCTTGCTCAAGAGTGTCGAAAAGACACAAAAAGGAAGGATAATGTAGCCGATGAAAGGAGGGAACCACTCATGGTTCAATTCTACAACTGTAGGGAGCTAGGGCACTATGCAAACCAGTGCACTAAACCTCGAGTTCTCTTGGGTAATTTTTGTTAGTAGCCACTAAAGCCAAAGTAACAAGGGAAGGCTTATGCCATCACTACTATGGAGGTATATCATGATAATGAAGTCGTACAAGGTATACTTCTTATTCACTCAAGAATGGAAAAAGTCTTATTTGATTCTGGTTCTACACATTCCTTTATATATTTCTAGTTTTCTAGAACTATAGAATCAAAGCCCCGAAACCTTGATGTAGAGATATCTGTAAAAACACCAAGTGGTGCAATAATTGCAACCCAAGTGTTTGACTCTTCTCCTGTTGGCCTATGTGGGAAGATTCTACCAGCAAATCTCGTAATACTTCCCTTGGTGGAATTTGATGCTATAATGGGAATGGATTGACTCTCATTAAATAGAGCACATATCAACTGTCAGGAAAAGGAAATATATTTTTATATTTTGAACCATCCCATGCTCCTCTACAAATGCAAGGAAGATCATGAATCTTCTCTAAAAAATTCTTTAATGGTGTGGGTGTTGATTCCCTATGAAGAAGAATACCTCGCCCAAATGGTTGAGTCGAAGGAAAGTGCCAACATTGAGGAAATTCCCATCGTGAGGGAATACGACGATGTATTTCCTGAAGAGTTACCCAGAATTCCCCCAGATCATGAGGTAAAGTTCTCAATTGAACTCATACCTAGAGATACACCTATCTCGAAGTGTCCCTATAGGATGTCTCCTATCAAACTGGAGGAGTTAAACAATTAGCGGCAAGAGCATCTAGACAAAGGGTTCATACGCCCTAGTGCATCACCTTGGGGTGCACCAGTGCTCTTTGTGAAGAAGAAGGATGGATCAATGCGGTTGTGTATCGATTATCGGGAACTCAACAAGATCAATATAAAGAACAAGTATCCTCTCCCCAGGATTGATGACTTGTTTGACCAGATAAGAGGAGATCAATACTTCTCAAAGGTGGATCTTCATTCTGGATATCATCAGGTAAAGGTGAATAAGGAAGATATTCAGAAGACTACCTTCTATACAAGGTATGAGCACTATGAACTTTTAGTGATGCCCTTCAGACATACTAATGCCCCTACAATATTCATGGATTTGATGAATAGAGTCTTTAGACATTACCTAGAAAAATTTTTGGTAGTGTTTATTGATGATATTATCATCTACTCCAAGATCAAGGAGGAACATGAAGAACATCTAAGACTTGTGTTGGCAACATTAAGAAAGGAGAAGTTGTACACCAAGTTTAGCAATTGTGAATTTTGGATGAATCAAGTCATGTTCTTGGGACATGTGATCACAAGGTAATTTATGTGTATCCTTCAAAGGAAAAGGTGATTGAGGAATGGCACATGCCCTCTAGTGTCACAGAAATCATTAGTTTTCTTGTATTGGCTGGGTACTACCGACATTTTGTGAGAAACTTCTCATGACTGTCAAGCCCGCTAACTAAGTTAACAAGGAAAGGGGTAAAGAATGTCTGGACAGAAGAATGTGAGGGAAGCTTCAAGGAGCTAAATAGAATGATGATCACTGCACCTGTACTCACACTTCCGAAAAGTGGAGAAAGTTTTGTGGTATACAGTGATGCTTCAAAGAAATGCTTGGGTTGTGTACTCATGAAAAATGACAATGTGATAGCCTATGCCTCACGACAGTTGAAGATCCATGAGAAGAACTACCCGACGCAGGATCTAGAGGTGGAAGCCGTGATTTTTTCCTTGAAAATATAGTGGCACTACCTTTATGGCGATAAGTGTGACATATACGTTGACCACAAGAGTCTAAAGTATATATTCACACAAAAGGAGATCAACATGCGTCAAAGGAGATGGTTAGAGCTAATCAAGGATTACAATTTCTCTATTCACTATCATCTTGGAATGGCGAACAAGGTAGCTGATGCTCTGAGTAGAAAAGAACCTGCTACTCTATCCATGTTACGGATTGAGAAAGTCCCTGTCTTCTTAGATATGAAAAGAATGGATTTGGAAATCATAAGGGAAAGGGATACATCCTCCCTGGCCAAAATTATGGTGCAACCATCCATCCAGGAGAAGATTAAGGAAGCACAAAGGAATGATGTGGAGATACAAAAGAGGGTGAATGCAGTAAAGGAAGGGAATCTGCAAGAGTTCCATGTCGACGATGATTGTGTGATTCGGTTTGGAATGCGTCTTTGTGTTCCTTCATCACCCGGGATAAAGAAGGAGCTTTTGGATAATGCACATAGCTCAACTTTCTCTATCCATCCTGGGAGTACCAAGATGTACCGTGATCTCTGAGAACACTTCTGGTAGGATAACATGAAGAAGGAGATTGTGGAATATATATCAATTTTCTTGGTATGTCAGCAAGTTAAAGCTGAGCGACAAAAGTCCAAGGGTATGATGCAGCCGTTGCCTATACCCATGTGGAAATGGGAAAATGTTACTATGGACTTTGTCACGGTTCACCCAAAGACGTCAAAGGAAAATAATGTGATATGGGTTGTGGTTGATTGACTCACGAAGACTACCCATTTTATTTCTATTTGGGAAGAAAGGTAAGCTAAGCCCAAGGTATATTGGCCCCTTTGATATCCTTGACCGCATAGGAGTTTTGGCATATCATCTTGAACTTCCACCAAATATGGATCAATTTCATGATGTGTTTCATGTATCACTACTAAGGAAGTACATACCAGACCCCTCACATGTACTAAACACAGAGGTGGTGCAGCTGGTAGATGATCTCTCATATGAGGAGTAGCCAGTAAAGATTCTGCATCGGAAAGATAAGGTTCTACACAACAAGACAAACCATCTTGTCAAATTGTTGTGGAGGAACCATATGTTTGAGGAAGCAACCTGGGAACCAGAAGAGGAAATGAAGGAGAAACACCCTCACCTGTTTGTGTAAAGTAAAATTTCAAGGGTGAAATTTATTAAGGGGGGAAGAATGTAACGACCCAAAAGTTTTTCATTGCAAATTCCATTCTTATATTTATGTCATTAAAACACAACATAATGAACTAATATGTGACAAGTGAACTTTAAACATAAGTTTCTCACTTCTATGTTTGAATTTCGAAAATCTGACATACACGGTTGTGTTCAAGATGATTTTTGGAGTCTAATGAAACAAAAATAATTTTTGGTGAATAGTAACGTACACTTAGGAATAGTAACATACCCTTATGAATAGTAATATGACCCTTATGAATAGTAAATCATCCAACATAAGATTAACCTTACCCATGGATAATTAAATAAAATTTAGACATCTTAGAAAGTGACAATTTGACCTTAGTAAATGTTTTGGTATTTTGTAAGTCCTAAATAATTAATTATAATTAATTAATTAATTTAAAAGAAAATTTATTTCCATAAAATGTATTAATAAATTATTTAATCAATGTCTTATAGTTTTTAGATAATTTTATAATACCCTACTTAATTTTTGAAAGCACTATAAAATCGGTTTTAATCTTAAAAACTGTTTTTTAAGTAAATTATGATTTTAATTAAATATTAAATTAATAATATTTAGAAAATTATTTTTGGAAAATTGAATTCATTTTTGGATTATAAACGTCAAAAAATGGTTGGGGTAAATATTTGGGATTTTTCTGAAATACTTGAATTTTTGATGAATAGTGAAATACTGTAATTTACAAAAATAAGCTAATTATAGAGTCATGTGTGATGTTATGCTGATGTAAGCCCACTTGTTTCAGGATCACATGATAAAATTACTATTCTTGGTTATTCAAGACTCACTATTCCTTGTCTTATGTGAAATTAAAAAACTAATGAATTTTATATTAAGGAAACCCCTCTCTCCTCCACTATAAAAGCCACCTTTCACAACCGTCATTTCCTCACACCTCTCAAGCTCCAAGAATTCTCTAAACTCTGTCCAAACACCTTTCCTAGACCCTCCCCCACGTCCAAGAGCTTCTGGTCTCATCAAAAGACCAAGGTTACTCCCTTAATGAGGTTATCAAGAGGAGGATTCTAGAGGTAATTTATCTCCCTCTTCTCCTTTAATTTCCTTTCAAGTTCGAGTTCATTTCTTGATCTCTCCCCACCTATCTTCCTAAAAATGGTATTGTAACTCCAGTATTATACATATACTTTAATTTTATGATTCTAATGTGATATTATATCATCCAACCCCCATTCCCTCTTCCTTATATTTTATTAAAGAGAATGTTGTTCGTGAGGTGTTAATTTATCACCTTCAAGAACGACATGCTTTCTTCTTCCATTTGTACCTTCAGATCTGG
Source organism: Viscum album (assembly GCA_963277665.1). Taxonomy (NCBI): domain Eukaryota; kingdom Viridiplantae; phylum Streptophyta; class Magnoliopsida; order Santalales; family Viscaceae; genus Viscum; species Viscum album. Next base: position 2,036,689,089 of record OY728120.1, on the reverse strand, counting down.
TCATGAAACCATTTTTATGGTTGAACCGGAATATTTTATATGTATTATTTTCTATTTTATGTTCTGAAAATAACTTATGGCCATATTACTAATTGATAAGTTAAAACAAGTTCGTTGTGATCGAAAAACCGCCCAAATTGACCCAAATAACCATCATTTAATTCTTATCTAATGATTCATCCACATGGATCTAGTATAATTAATTATAAGATCATAAAAACTCCTTTAATCTCATTAATAACATGTAATATCAGTTCTTAATGTTTACCCATGTTCTACCCGAACTTCAATTTATGAATACAAGTGAACCACCCAAGAAAAACCATAAAAACGAACATCCTCGAACAATGTTTTTAAAATCTATAAGTCATCCAAAGGAACATAAAATGACATAATGAAACCAGAATGAACCCTATTAATGTATAAAATGTTCTTTAATTTCTAATTAATGAATATAATGTCATTATATAGGACATTAAAGAGAAGGAATCATTCGGATACAAGGTAAGGGGAAATCTCGAACCCAATTTTCTTCCTTCAGGTTCTCCCTCTTTCACTCCATTTTTGATATGGCTACTCCTTAAAGATCATTTTTTCATCATTTCCTATACTTTTCTTGGATATACATTTTTTCACTAGTTTTTATGTCCAACAAAATGTTTTCCAAAAGAACTCTTCTTTTAAGAACACCCCTTTTACTTCTCACTCAAAGTGGACGGTTCTTGTAACATGTATGGTATTCCCTCTTTATTTTGGGATCCCAATGCTTATGAATTTGTTATTATGAGATGAAACCAATTAATTTTCATGGTTTCATTATGTTAATTTATGTTATATGTTCGTTGTGGCATGCATGATAAATGATAATGTTATGATGTGACGTGTGCGCCCGAAATTATATAGCACAACATGAATGTTTAAATGTGAAGGGTGTGCTCATAATTATACAGCGCTCCAATGCATTGGGTAAAGGGATGAATCTCTAGAGTAAATGTGAAATTATGTGTGAACAAGATTCTAGCTTGGTTCACATGTATGTGTGGTAGTTAACAACTAAGACATGATGTTTCATTTTTAAGCATTGCCACATTTCAAGTATTTTATTTATGCTCCTCTCATGTTCATGATCTTTTGTCTATGTAATGATTATGCTAACCCCATGCTATATTGTTCTTATCTATCCTCTTACTGGGCTACTAGCTCACCCCTTTTGATGTATATCCTCAGGTGGATACATGTACTAAGGAGAGGACAAGTGTCAATAAGAATCTAGAGAAGAAGAAATTAAATAAATGTTTATTCTTGATGTTGTATATGTTATGTATGGAACTATTTTTTCCAAGACACTAAACCATTTTATCCTCTATGTGTAATAATATTATGTTGTTTATCTTTGAAATGATGTGATAGTAATGTAAGAAAAGGCTGGGTCATTATATTAAACATCAGAGAGGAGAAGACGATGTTGGACCTAATGAAAGCTCTCGTGAATATGTACGAGAAGCCTTCTGTAGCAAACAGGGTGCACTTGATGCGATGATTGTTCTACCTAAAAATATATGAAGGTACAATTGTTTATGACCACATCAATGAATTCAACACCATCATAAGTTAGCTGACATCGGTGAAGATTGATCTTGGTGATGAGGTATGTGCACTAGTCTTATTTTCCTCTTTACCTGATAGTTGGGAAGCAACTGTAACAGCTGTGAGCAATACCTCTGGGAATACCAAACTGGTTCTGAAAGATATATGGGACCTAATCCTTAGTGAGGATGTGTGAAGAAGAGAATCGGGCAGATTCTCTAGTTCAGCTCTAAACGTTGAAGGAAGAGGAAGATACCCACAATGAGATAGTCGTAGAGCACGATCAAGGTCAAGAGGGAGATGTCGAGACAAGGAAAAGGGTTGGTCCTACTTTTTAGACATGCGGAAAGAAAGGGAATGTCAAGAAGGAGTGCAGAGAAAAATGGAAGGGACCTGAAACCAGTGGAGAAAACACGACGATTGAAGGAACTGGTGATGCGTTACTGTTGGGCATGGATAGTCTGATGGAGTCTTCGATTGTAGACTCTGGAACGTCTTTCCTTTCAACATTGGAGAAGGGATTTTTGGAAAATTACATTTCAATAAATTTTGGAAAGGTACATCTTGCTGATAATGTTCCCTTGTAGATTGTGGGGAAAGGAGATGCACGGATCAAGATCAATAGTGGGAGCTTGTTGGTTCAAGAAAATGTGATGTACATCTCTGGTTTAAGAATAAATCTCATTTCTGTGGGACAGCTTGATGATGCAGGGTTGAGTACCACGTTCACTGGTGGTGCATGGAAAATCACCAAAGGAGCTATGGTTATAGATTAGGGAGCAAAGAATGGTACCCTATACAACATGACAGAAACCTGCTTAGACATGACTACATCACTCAAAGCTGTAATAGATTCACAACTGTGGTACAACAGGCTAGGCCGCATGAGTGATAAGGGGGTGAAGGTGCTCACAATAAAAGGTCTGCAACTAGAGCTGAAGTCAGTGGAATTTGGCCTATGTAAAGATTGTATTTTCAAAAAGCAGAAGAATGTGTCTTTTGCAAAAGGAGGCAGAACACAGAAGGCCGGGAAGCTGGACCTGGTGCCGACAGATGTTTGGGGGCCTATGCAAGTACTTTCTCTTAGAGGGTCACAATACTATGTGGCATTTATAGATGAATCAACAATGGAGGTATGGGATTACTTTTTGAAAATTAAATCTGATGTGTTTAAGATGTTTTACCAGTGGAAGGCCATGGTAGAGAATGAGTTGGGAGATAAGCTGAAATGCTTGAGTTCTGACAACGGTAAAGAGTATGGCAGTCAGGAGTTCATAGAATTCTGTTCTGATAATGGAATTCGGTGGGAGAAGACAATTCTAGGTACACTACAACCGAACGGTGTGGCAGAGAGGATGAATAAGATGTTCAATGAATGTGCCAGAAGCGTGAGGTTACACTCGGGGTTTCCCAAAAACTTTTGGGATACTGCAGTAAACATGCCAGCATATCTGGTCAACAGGTGTCCATCTGTGCCAATGGGAGAATGTCTACCCTAGGAGCTCTAGTCTGTGAAGGAGGTAAGACTCTCACATTTACGAGTCTTTGGAAGTTTGGCATATGTTCATATTGATGTGAATGCAAGGGGGAAATCATGATGCTAAGTCCAAGCCATCTTTCTTTATTGGCTATGGTGCTGATGAGTTTGGTCACCGCTTTTGGGATGATCTCAAGAAGATGGTCATCAAGAGCCAGAACGTGGTATTATATGAAGGTATCTTGTACAAAGATCATCATGTAGATGAAGATGAAAATGGGAACATTGAATCAGAGTGCAAACAGCAAGTAGATCTTGAAGGTGTATCTGAGCATAAGAGATCTGAACTGGTGGAACCTACTACTGAAGTGGAGCTGAGGATATCAACAAGGGTGAGAAGGCATGTGAAGAGGTATTGACCTCCCTGCATTATCTATTATTGACTGATGTTGGGGAACCAAAATGCTTTGAAGAGGTAATGCAACTGAAGGAGTCGAGCAAGTGGGAGTTGTCTATGAAGGAGGAGATTTCCTCATTGCATGATAACAACACTTGGGAGCAGACACCCCTTCCAACAGGAAAGAAAGAAATGAAGAACAAGTGGGTCTAACTGGTTAAGGAATAACATGATGGAAAGAGAAGGTTCAAGACAAGGTTAGTGGTGAAAGACTTCCAACATAATGAGGGAGTGCATTTCACTGAAAAATTCCCACCGGTAGTAAAGCTTACCACCATCCGGGTGGTTCCTAGTATTGTGGAATCAGGAGACTTGCATCTTGAGAAGCTTGATGTCAAGACTGCTTTTCTTCATGGTGATTTGGAGGAAGATATCTACATGAAAAATCCGGAGGGATATGTGGAGTTTGGGAAGGAAGACATGGTGTGCAATCTCCAGAAGGGTTTATATGGGTTCAAGCAAGCACTGAGGCATTGGAACAAAAATTTTGATTCATTTATGTCTAAAAATGAATATAAACGATGCAGCATGGATCAATATTACTACATCAAGTTATTTGGTGATGAATACATTATATTACTTCTGTATGAGGATGACATTCTCATTGAGGGATAATGTATGCAGAGAATTAATGATCTAAAAGGGAATTTGGCTGAGGAGTTTTAAATGAAAGATCTTGGAGAAGCTGACAAGATTTTGGGGATGAAGATCAAGAGAGACCACACCGCTAAAACGATGATGTTGTCACAAGCTGATTACATTGGAAAGGTTCTGAGAATATTCCGTATGATGGAATCAAAGGAAGTCTCTCTTCCCCTAGTGAGCCATTTCAAACTATTAAAGGATAAATCACCGAAGACGGAAGAAGATTTTGAGTACATGGAAAACATTCCATAGGCATCATCTGTTTGAAGCATGATGTATTCCATGGTCTGTACTCGACCTGACATCACTAATGCAGTCGGAGTTGTGAGTAGGTATATGGCTAACCCTGGAAAACAACATTGGGAAGTTGTGAAGTGGATACTTAGGTATTTTAAGGGAAGCAAGGAGGTATCTCTGTGTTTTGGGAAAGTAAATACATTACAGGGGTATGTGGATGCTGACCTTGGAGGCGATGTCGACAACAGGAGGAGTGACATGGGTTATGTATTTACCTGTGGAGGAACTGCGGTAAGTTGGATATCACAATTGCAGAAGTTGGTGGCTTTATCCACCATAGAGGCAGAATACATTGTTGTAACAGAAGTTGGTAAAGAGATGGTTTGGATGAAGAACTTATTTGATGAATTGGGAAGAAAGTGAGAAGATATTGTATTGCACTGTGACAGTCAGAGTGCTACACATCTTGCAATGAACTCGGTATTTCATGCCCGGACGAACCACATTCAGTTGAAGTACCATTTCATCCTAGGTTTGATATAGGATGGGTTTCTAACGTTGCAGAAGATTTGTGGAATCAACAATCCGGGAGACATGTTGACAAATCCCATGGTGATACAGAAGTTGAGGCATTGTTGGGTCTCTGTTGGTCTTTACTGATGAACAGAGGATGAGAGACATAATAAGGGAGGACACGATGGGATCACAAGTGGAAAATAGTTTATATTTCATGAAGCGTCGGGTTGAAATTGAAGCTGTGAATGGAAATCACGACATTGGTGAGTGAAGAAGAGGAAGAATTCAGATTAAGTAAGTTGTCTTCATTAGTTTCATCGAATCATAGTAGTGTAGTGGATTAGGCTCCAAGTGGGATATTGTTGGATTGGTGTTGCTCGATCTGGTTGGGCCAAATGCCTATAGCAGTGTGGACTTTGGAGTTAACTATACTATTGCATTTTGACTTCCAGTCGGCACCCACTATAGCACTTTTGAAAAAGGTGGTCGCCTTTCACTGTAGCGATGTGGACCTCCTATTCGGAATAGTGGATTGTCTTCTTCATATGTACCCCATTTCGTGCTAGATTTTCTAACCTGAAAAAACTCTGTAATTTGTGCTCCCGATTATAGTGAGAATTTTGTCTCTCCGTAGATGTAGGGATTATTCCCGAACCACGTAAAATTGTGTGTTATGCGTGCTTTCTTTCCTTCTTCATTTTCTTTCGTTTCTCGTTTCTGTCATTGTGAATCTCGACGATTCCGCAACAAGTTGAGTTGAATTATGAAGTAAAGAGCTAGTTTGGATGATTGAAATACTCTGAATTGTGCATGTAAACTGCAAAGTACCAGGTAACTAAGCTATGAGGTTTACAATTATTTTGATAATTACAAAAATTATTTGAAGTTGTTCTAAGGTTATTTGATGTGGTTCTGAAGGCCTGAAGTTGAATTGAATAAGCTTTGAATTGATTTGAAAATATTCTCAAATGTGGTGTTAGAGCTTATATTTACGTAAGTCTAGAATTGTTTGAGCTAAAATTTGACAAAGGAATGAAGTCACCTTGAGAACTAGAAAAATGAAAAGGTCTTGATTTAGAAAATATGATGGCTGACATCCTAGTGATCATCTATGAGTTTTCAAGGATTATTCTACGACTTCATAAGTATGATAGCCTAATTTGTTTGGATGATTCCAAACATTGTAAAGATGATTCCATAGTGCATAAGAATACGTCTAAATTTCATAAGTATGACTACCGAAGTTTGTAAAAATGTCTTCCACTTTGTCTACAATGCTGCACCGTCAAGGTGGTCGAGCAGACCTAGAGTATCAGCACAAGTGAACCTTTTACATACCAAGGGCAGACTTCCAAGCGATGCAAAGATATCCACATCTCTATTCGACTGCACTCGGAGGGCCATAGAGTCTGCCAATATGTTGTCTTCTCTCCATGTATGGATGATATTGGTACCCCCTTCGATCTTAGAAGAACAAGCTCACGTTATATTCCCGGACAGACAAGTTGGCAGATTATGTGGCCTTCGAAAAATTAATAATGACTGCCGCATCAAGTTCAACACTCGTAAGTGTAATTTTCCTCTCTTTTCATAGTTTCGGTCTAAAGTGTTGTGCCTTCGCCTCAGCTATGATAGTGGTTCCATGACCGAAGTGGGCGGAAAAGGTCAGGATCGAGTCACAGCTGGTAAAACTATTTGTGTTGAGCTTACAACCAGAAAGCGGCAGCCGCCAGCAGATCTGTCATCCCCTAGAGCTTCACGGTGGGTGATGCTCCAAACGTAGAGTCTATCCAAAACTGATGAAGCAAAGAGCCCATAAATTCTACCTTGATGTTGTTGGCTATACAAGCCGTGAAATATGAGAGGAATGATGGAAGAGGTAGAAAATTGAAACACAACACAAAGGAGCTTTCAAACTTTGTATTTCACAATTTTTCACAATTGAAATTTCAGACTACAATTACATCAATTTATAGACCCAAAAAATTAAATGCATAGCATTTATGTTGGTACAAAGAAAGACCAAAACATTAAATACAGAGAATCTATGACGGTACAAGGAAAAACCAAAATATTAAATGTCGAGCATTTATGACAGTACAAAGATATACCAAATCTTTAAATGCAGAGAATTTAAATTCATTGAAAGAAAATAAATGGAGGTGGACCCATGGAAAAATAAATTTGCAAGTAATAAATGACGCCGCAGGAAGCTTTGACTCATGTTTTTGGTTTGCAATTCCAACAATCCCCTTTAAACAAAAACCGGCTTCATTCCGAGCATCATTCTGAGTCTTTTGAATACATCTGTCGGTAATGCCTTTGTGAAAATATCAGCCACCTGCTCCGTAGTATGACAATATTCCAATTTTATCATTTTCTGCTTCACATGATATCGCAAAAAATGGAATCGGGTATCAATGTGTTTGCTTCTTCCATGCTGCACCGGATTTTTGGCAAGTTCAATTGCCGACTTGTTATCCACATATATCACTGTGGATCCATCCTACGGATGCTTCAACTCCTTTAGCAAATTTCTCAACCAGATTCCTTCACAAACAGTGGATGATACCGCCACGTACTCTTCTTCACATGTAGACAAGGCGACCACACTTTGCTTCCTTGAATTCCACGTGAAAGCAGTCAATCCAAGAAAAAATACATACCTAGTGTTGCTTTTTCTTTCATCTTGGTCTCCTCCCCAGTCACTGTCTGAGTATCCATGCAGATTGGATTCTTCATTGTATGGATAAAAAAGAGCAAAATCCACCGTTCCTTTAACATACCCGAGGATACGTTTTGCCGCTAACCAGTGGGACTCTTTTGGTGCTTCCATGTACCTGCTTAGAAGCCCAAAAATATAGACAATATCAGGACTTGTGATTGTGAGATACCTCAGGCTTCCAATTAGACTCTTGAATAGAGTCGAGTCAACACTTCTTCCTTCTCCATCTTTTTTCAGTTTTAAGCTCATTGCCACAGGTGTGTTTACAACATTGCAATTGGCCATCTTGAATTTTTCAAGCAACTCCTTAGCATACCTCTTCTGAGAAATATAGATGCCTCCATGTTGTTGCTTTACTTCTATGACCAGAAAAAAGGACATGAGACCTCTGTCGGTCATCTCAAACTCATTGAACATAGCCTTCTTGAAATCATCGAACATTTGTCGTCTATTCCCTGTAAACATCAAATCATCAACATACAAGCATGCAATGATTATATCGCCATGATCATTCTTCTTGATGTAAACTGCATGCTCATATGGACATTTGGTGAAGCCGTTCTCTTGAAGATAGTTGTCAATGCGTGCATTCCAAGCACGAGGAGCCTGCTTCAACCCATAAAGAGCTGTCTTCAGTCGATACACTTTGTCTTCCTCCCCTTGCATAACAAATCCTTCAGGCTAGTCTACATAGACCTATTCCTCTAGAATTCCATTCAAGAATGCAGACTTCACATCAAATTGGTATATCATCCAACTGTGATGGACAACAAGGGAGATAATCATTCTCACAGTGTCAAGGCGAGCAACCGGAGCGAAGACTTCTTCATAGTCCACCCTATACTTCTGTTTGTACCCCTTTTCTATGAACCTTGCCTTGTAGCGATCGATTTCACCATTAGCATTTCACTTGATCTTGTACACCCATTTGACACCAATGGATTTCTGGCTATTAGGAAGTGTGGTCAGCTCCCATGTGTCAATTTTCTCTATGGCACGAATTTCTTCTCCCATAACCATTCTCCAACATTCTTCCCTTACGGCTTCCTGAAACGTCAAAGGCTCATGATTTGCATAAAGGCAAAAAAGATTTACCTCTTCGGTTTGTTCATAAATATCGCTTAAGCTTTTCATCTTTATGGGCGTCATGGGTGAGGATGAGCTCGCCAAATTTTGACTTGATGGAGTCCTTTCAGGAGTGATGGAATGTCCTCCTGGACTCCTGTGTACTGATGATATGCCCGGGGAAGGTGTTTCTGGCATTTTCTCCTGATGATCACACCTTTCTTCAGGATCTTCTGTTTCAACTAGAATCTCTTTTTTTGGTTCTTCATCATTCCATTTCTAAGCTTCTTCCTCGCTAAAGACCACATCTCTACTCACCAGTAATTTATTGGTTAGTGGATTGTAGAGCTTATAGGCTTTAAACTCTTCACTGTAGCCGATGAAGATGCACTTTTCACCACGATCATCAAGCTTCCTTCTTCTCGCTTCTGGAACTTGAGCGTAGGCAACACACCCGAAGATTCTTAGGTGTGCTATGCTCGGTTTGTAGCCACTCCATGCCTCTTGTGGTGTCATGTTTCTGACGCTCTTGGTTGGACACTGATTGAGCAGATAGGAAGTACATGCCACTGCTTCTGCCCAGAAGTTCTTTGGAAAGCCTTTCTCCTTCAGCAAGATCATCGTCATGTCGAGGATGGTGCGGTTCTTCCTTTCTGCAATGCCATTCTGCTGTGGCGTGTAAGCAGCAGTATATTGTTGCTTGATGCCTTGTTCCCTGCAAAAATCTTGAAAAACATTTGAAGTGTATTCTCCACCTCTGTCAGATCTGAGAACATTGATTCTATAACCACTTTCAACTTCAACACGAGCTTTAAACATTTTAATGATCACAAATGCAGAAGATTTTTCTTTGATGCAATACACCCAGAGTTTCTTGCTAAAATCATCAATGAAGGAAATAAAATACCTATTATCTCCAAGTGAGGGTGTTTCAAACGGTCTGCAGATATCGGTGTGAACTAACTGAAGTGGTTTCGTTTCTATTCTAGACACTCCACTTGGAAATGAGTTCCTTTGTTGCTTGCCGAGTGTACACGCCTCACACACATGATTTGGAGCTTTAATCATTGGCAAGATACGCACCATGTTTGATGAGGATAGAAGTTTAAGCCCGCTAAAATGGAGATGCCCAAAACGCAGATGCCATATCCACGAATCATTCTTCATGAGTCCCAAGAGACACTCCTCGGCCTTTGTGTTGATACATAGCGGAAACATGCGATTCTTCGCCATTTGGACTTGAGAAACAAGTCTCTTGTGAGCATCCCTTATAGACAAAGAAGAATTTTCCAAGTGTATGACATACCCCTTCTCAAGAAGTTGGCTGAGACTGATGATATTATTTTTCATACTTGGTACGTAATATACATTAGAAATGTAATTCGACTCTCCATTCTTCAGATAGATTTTGATCTTACCTTTGCCTATCACGGGTACCTTGGATGAGTCGCCAAAACTAACGTCGCCACAAACTTCTTCGATGAGTTCCTCGAACAGTTGTTTGTTACCACTCATGTGGTTTCTTGCACCCATGTCGAGATACCACACATCGGGGTGTTCACATGCCTTTTCTTGTGCGAGGAGGAATGTGGTACCTTTTTCTTCATGATGAGATGCTTCATCATAGTTGGATCGTTCATCATGATCCACTTTGCTCCAACAATCAGATGCATAATGGCCAAATTTCTTACAATTGTGGCATTGAATGTTCTTTGCGTTTCCACGACCACGCATGAATCGTCCTCCACCATTCCCTCTTCCACGAAAGCTGGTAGGATTTTTTTGCTTTTGTTGATGGCTTCGATAATATCCACGCCCTCTTCCTCTTCCACGATGACCGCCTCATTGCGTGTGGTTATTCTTTTGTTCTTGTAGAGTCACCTTAGACTCCAAGGCATGCTCTATTGTTGAACCGATATTCTTTTGCATCCGTTGATCATGCACTTGCAATGACCCCATCAGTTCTTCAATGGATAGTTTCTCTAAATCCTTTGATTCTTCGATTGCCACAACCACATGCTCAAACTTTGTTGTGAGAGATCGAAGTGATTTCTCGATAACTCGAATGTCCTCCACTTTTTCACCATTCCTTTTCAAATTGTTAAAAATAACATTTAATCTTGAGAAATAATCAGAGATGCTCTCACCTTCTTTCATGTGCGCCGCTTCAAATTCCGCTCCTAATGTTTGAAGACGTACCCGCTTCACTCAATCAACACCTTTGAAGACGGTGGCAAGGGTATCCCAAGATTGCTGGTTTGATGTTGCTTCGGCAATCTTTTCGAACGTTGATTCATCCAACCCTTGATAGAGGAGGAACAACGCCTTGTTGTCTTTCTTTCTTTGATTTTTGAGGGCCGTCTTTTCTTCATTCGTGAAGGTAGCTTCTTCCTCCGTAGTGGGTACAACATACCCGTCGGTAATGATCTCCCATAATTCTTGTGACCCGAATAACGCCTTCATCTGGATGCACCATCTTTTGTAGTTGTCCTTGGACAACTTCGGAACTTGCGGCTGGATTGCGACCATCTTTTTTAAATTGGAGAATCTTGGGAACCGGGTTCTAATACCAGTTTGTTGGCTATACAAGATGAGAAATATGAGAGGAATATTGGAAGAGGTAGAAAATTGGCACACAAAACAAAGGAGCTTTCAAGCTATGTATTTCACATTTTTTCACAATTGAAATTTCAGACTACAATTACATCAATTTATAGACCCACAACATTAAATGCATAGCATTTATGTTGGTACAAAGAAAGACCAAAACATTAAATACAGAGAATCTATGACGGTAAGGAAAGACTAAAATATTAAATGCCGAGCATTTTTGACAGTACAAAGATATACCAAATCTTTAAATGCAGAGCATTTCAATTCATTCAAAGAAAATAAATGGAGGTGGACCCATGGAAAAATAAATGTGCAAGTAATAAATGACGCCGCAGGCCGCTTTGACTTATGTTTTTGGTTTGCAATTCCAACAGATGTCACTCACTAGATCATGGATAAGACGCATGTCAGTGAGAGATTCGCAGTCCCACGGTGCACTTAGCTACAATGCACAGACACATGGCATTCGCATGATGGTTCAGCCCACTAATGAGCCAAGTATCCAGCTGTGCGTCGAATGATTCCATCCTAACATGAACATCCATTATGCTGCCAGAATAGCTCCATATTCCAATCGCCCACATGCTTTTAGTAAACAGATGATCTGCAGATTCCACTTCTGAAGATATACAACACCTGCATTTAGAGGCAAGGGATATACCTCTCATTTTTACCACAAAAGCACATGGTAATTCATTTCTTCTGATCTGCCAATTGAGAAAGCTCATTTTGTTGGGGATCGCCTTGTGTCATATACGTTCCCCCATCATAGCTTGGGCATCAGGCACAGTTATGTAATCCGAAAGCAGATAACGAGAAAATACCACTGGATGTAGGAATATAAGCTAGTCAATCCCCAGTACATGTCATAACAATATCGTTTGCTAGCAGAATATGGTCTTTGTCTAACACTGCGTTCAAAAAGTCCAGATAGGCTATTGCCTCTCTAACAGTGACATCAGGGACCCGGCAACCTGGAAAAAATAGATACGATCCCACCCACTGATCTCTCCAGAAAGAGGTATCTCCATTACCCAACACCCAAGTTGCCTGCTCAAGAATGATAAGGAGGATTGATGCAGTTTTTTTCCAAATCTGTGAGGCTGGACCACCTTTTATTCCCTGCTACCACCTCCAAGGTATTACCATGCTTTGCTCGGTTGTAACGCGCCTTCCAAATAATTTCATACCGTCTTAGCTTGAAGAGCATTCATATTTTCGACCAAGGTTGGGAAAGTGAGACCTCCCACCTCTATTGGGAGCATTAAGGTTTTCCAGCCAAGCCAAGGAAACCACTTGTTACCACCATTGTCCTAAAGGAAGTCTGCCATCATCTTCTCTGACCTGTGAAGGACGCCTTTTGGCACTACCACCAAAGATAGAAGGTGGATATGTATAGATAGTAGAATACTTTTGATCAGGGCGATCTTTACACCAAAAGATAAGAATCTATTCTTCTAGTTCTGGATTATATTGGCCAGTCTAGACACAATTACATCCAAATATTGAGTCCTCACTTGGCCATGGATAAGCGGAGCTCCTAGGTAGTCAAAGGGGAAGTCTTTCTTCTTGATACCTAGTCATCTCTCCAGATATTCCTTCCTCCTCGTGGCCATTTTATCAGAAGAGACAACTTTTATTAACATTTATGAATGGGCCACTCCACGTTCCCTATGTCTTGAAGAGGCTCATGAGATTTGAAACAGAATTATGCCCACCATTGATGAAAACCAAGATATCATCCGCAAATAAGAGGTGAGAAATGCCTCGAGTCCAATACCTTAAAACATACCAACCAGCTTTCCCCTCTTCCATAGATACATTCATGTTTCTGATTAAAGCATCCTGGGCAATTATATATCGAGTCAGAGAAAGTTGGTACCCTTGTCAAATACCTCGAACTGTTTTAAAGAAACCAAAGATTCTACCCACAAGAGAAATGTGTTGGCTATACAAGCCGAGAAATATGAGAGAAAGAATGGAAGAGGTAGAATTAATTGGCACACAGCACAAAGAAGCTTTCAAGCTTTGTATTTCACACAACTTCACAATTTTCACAATTTTTCACAATTGAAATTTCAGGCTACAATTACATCAATTTATAGACCCACAACATTAAATGCCTAGCATTTATGTTGGTACAAAGAAAGACCAAAACATAAAATACAGAGAATCTAAGACGGTATAAGGAAAGACCAAAATATTAAATGCAGAGCATTTATGACGGTATAAAGATATACCAAATCTTTAAATGTAGAGCATTTAAATTCATTCAAAGAAAATAAATGGAGGTTGACCCATGGAAGAAAAAAATGTGCAAGTAATAAATGACGCCGCAGGCAGCTTTGACTCATATTTTTTGGTTTGCAATTCCAACACTCCCCTTCAAACCAAAACCGGCTTCATTCCGAGCATCGTTCTGAGTCTTTTGAATGCATCTGACGGTAATGCCTTTGTGAAAATATCAGCCACCTGCTCCGTAGTATGACAATATTCCAATTTTATCGTTTTTTGCTTCACATGATCTCGCAAAAAATGGAATCGGGTATCAATATGTTTGCTTCTTCCATGCTGCACCGGATTTTTGGCAAGTTCAATTGCCGACTTGTTATCCACATATATCACTGTGGATCCATCCTGCGGATGCTTCAACTCCTTCAGCAGATTTCTCAACCAGATTCCTTCACAAACAGTGGATGATGCCGCCACGTACTCTGCTTCACATGTAGACAAGGCGACCACACTTTGCTTCCTTGAATTCCACGTAAAAGCAGTCGATCCAAGAAAAAATACATACCCAGTGGTGCTTTTTCTTTCATCTTGGTCGCCTCCCCAGTCACTGTCTGAGTATCCATGCAGATTTGCTTCTTCATTGTATGGATAAAAAAGACCAAAATCCATTGTTCCTTTAACGTACCTGAGGATACGTTTTTCCGCTAACCAGTGTGACTCTTTTGGTGCTTCCATGTACCTGCTTAGAAGCCCAACACTATAGACAATATCAGGCCTTGTGGTTGTGAGATACCTCAGGCTTCCAATTAGACTCTTGAACAGAGTCAAGTCAACACTTCTTCCTTCTCCATCTTTTGTCAGTTTTAAGCTCATTGCCACAGGCGTGTTTACAGCATTGCAATTAACCATCTTGAATTTTTCAAGCAACTCCTTAGCATACCTCTTCTGAGAAATATAGATGCCTCCATGTTGTTGCTTTACTTCTATGCCCAGAAAGAAGGACATGAGACCTCCATCGGTCATCTCGAACTCCTTGAACATAGCCTTCTTGAAATCATCGAACATTGGTCGACTATTCCCTGTAAACAGCAAATCATCAACATACAAGCATGCAATGATTATATCTCCACGATCATTCTTCTTGATGTAAACTGCATGCTCATATGGACATTTGGTGAAGCCGTTCTCTCGAAGATAGTTGTCAATGCGTGCATTCCAAGCACGAGGAGCCTGCTTCAACCCATAAAGAGATTTCTTCAGTCGATACACTTTGTCTTCCTCCCCTTGCATAACAAAGCCTTCAGACTGGTCTACATAGACCTCTTCCTCTAGAATTCCATTCAGGAATGCAGACTTCACATCCAATTGGTAGATCATCCAACTGTGATGAACAGCAAGAGAGATAATCATTCTCACAGTGTCAAGGCGAGCAACCGGAGCGAAGACTTCTTCATAGTCCACACCATACTTCTGTTTGTACCCCTTTGCTACGAGCCTTGCCTTGTAGCGATCGATTTCACCATCAGCATTTCGCTTGATCTTGTACACCCATTTGACACCAATGGATTTCTGGCTATTAGGAAGTGTGGTCAACTCCCATGTGTCATTTTTCTCTATGGCGCAAATTTCTTCTCCCATAGCCATTCTCCAACATTCTTCCCTTACGGCTTCCTGAAACGTCAGAGGCTCATGATCTGCATACAGGCAAAAAAGATTTACCTCTTCGGTTTGTTCATAAATGTCGCTTAAGCTTTTCATCTTTATGGGCGCCATGGGTGAGGATGAGCTCGCCAAATTTTGACTTGATGGAGTCCTTTCAAGAGTGATGGAATGTCCTCCTGGACTCTTGTGTACTGATGATGTGCCCGGGGAAGGTGTTCCTGACATTTTCTCCTGATGATCACGCCTTTCTTTAGGATCTTTTGTTTCGACTGGAATCTCTTTGTTTGGTTCTTCTTTCATATGCGCCGCTTCAAAATCCACTCTTAATGTTTGAAGACGTACCTGCTTCAATTGATCAACACCTTTGAATATGGTGGCAAGAGAATACCAAGCTTGCTTGCTTGATGTTGCTTCAGCAATTTCTTCGAACGTTGATTCATCCAACCCTTGATAAAGGAGGAAAAACGCCTTGTTGTCTTTCTTTCTTTGATTTTTGAGGGCCGTCTTTTCTTCATTCGTGAAGGCACCTTCTTCCGCCGTAGTGGGTACAACATACCCGTCGGTAACGATCTCCCATAATTCTTGCGACCTGAATAACGCCTTCATCTGGATGCACCATCTTTCATAGTTGTCCTTGGACAACTTCGGAACTTGCGGCTGGATTGCGGCCATCTTAAAAAAATGGAGGATCTTGGTAACTTGGCTCTGATACCAGTTTGTTGGCTATACAAGCCGAGAAATATGAGAGAAAGAATGGAAGAGGTAGAATTAATTGGCACACAGCACAAAGAAGCTTTCAAGCTTTGTATTTCACACAACTTCACAATTTTCACAATTTTTCACAATTGAAATTTCAGGCTACAATTACATCAATTTATAGACCCACAACATTAAATGCCTAGCATTTATGTTGGTACAAAGAAAGACCAAAACATAAAATACAGAGAATCTAAGACGGTATAAGGAAAGACCAAAATATTAAATGCAGAGCATTTATGACGGTATAAAGATATACCAAATCTTTAAATGCAGAGCATTTAAATTCATTCAAAGAAAATAAATGGAGGTTGACCCATGGAAGAAAAAAATGTGCAAGTAATAAATGACGCCGCAGGAAGCTTTGACTCATATTTTTTGGTTTGCAATTCCAACAAAATGGACATCCATGGAGAAGAGAAGCACCAAAATAGTAGTTCATAGACTATTATTAGAGAAGCCTATCTTCTTCAAAGTCAGCAAGATGAATCCCTATCCCATCTTATCAAACGCTTTCGCCATGTCATGTTTTATCATCGCGTTTCCTCAAGACATTTCTATCCAACTCCGCCAATTTCTCCCAGAATACATCGCCCCTTGATAAATTCATGTTGCTCCTCATATATAAGAGATGGGATAAGGGAATTTTGTTGGTTCCGGGCAGAGGTGGGAGATAGATTAAAATTTCATTCAATAATCGTTGCTCAAAACCATTAGCGGGTATTTTACACGTCAAATTTATAATTAATTTATTTAATATTTGAATAAATAAATAGTTGGGTTTAGGAAATCTCTTCGTTGATGAATGTTGACGGTCTGAAAAGACACTTTCGGATTTTCATTGTTGCATTATGAAGATTCAAGAATAGAATCCCTCTAATGATGATCCACACATGCTCGAATGATCTCCAAGCAACACCACTCGATCTTCGGGTGGTAGCGCAACAAATCGAATGTTTTGTATTGTTCGTTCTTGATCACTGATTCTTCAGTCTTGAAAAAATATCTCTTGTGTTTCTCATTCTTGAGAGGAAGAGAGGAGGAGTCTGGAGAAAATATATTGTGCGCAACAATTCTCTATTCTCAATTTTGGATTTCATGCACAATAGACATAACCATCTATTTATAAAGTTAGGGTTTAGGTTAAAATGTTATTTAATTGCATCTCACCCATTAAATAAACTTTTAAAACCATTAGCAACCCTCATGCCACGTAATAATAATATTATAATTTTGTGATGCATCAACTTACGCAAATTAATAAATAATATTTACCACCTTGTAAATAATTATTTTATCACTGGATGTGGTCTTGGCCCATTTGAACTCTTCGATATTTATTGAATACCTGAATAAATATTTTCTTCATAAATAAATATTTCATTCACAACTGGCGAATAAATATTTATTTAATATTCAATAAAATAAACAAAAATATTTTATTCGCATACCGGTGAATAAGTATTTATTTAATTTATGCGATCAATGTAACTTGAATAAAATTATTCTTTGGTCTTGAAAATAATATTTATTCCATTAATTAAATTCAAATAGAATTTAATCGATATTAACAGAAACCCTTAGTGTGAGGCCCTTTATAATTTTTTCCCGTTGGCATTTGGCGGCTAAAGTCTAAGATAGTAACGAGTCAAGGCACCCAAGAGAACGAACTCAATGTCGCAACAACGATGACCACATACGAACGATCACTGTGTAATATAATCTTTTTATCACGATATCTTATCAAACAGGTTGCACAATGGTGCAGTGTTGTAAAAGGCACGCGACGCAATAAGGCACAAAGGCTGCTTGGGGATGCGACCAAGGCGCGGCGCAAGGCGCAACTAAGTCACATGCGTACATAATTAATTATATTCAGTATTCAATGATATTTTAAATTTAAAAATACTTAAAATCAATAAAAATGAAAATGAAAATAGATACTGATAATTTTTATCCAAAATCATAATCAAATAATCAATCCTTGTGAACCTAAACATGAAAATTGTCATCAATGGAAGTTTCATCATTAATGAAAGCTTCCTAAACATCAAAATCATCATCAATGGAAGTTTCATCATTAATAAAAGTTTCATCATCACTGTTGCACCCTTCATTTGACTCATATGCCTCTGAATCTTCCTCCTCAACATCATTCATCTCATCAACAAATCATGCACGTTTTGTACCACAATAGGATTTAGAAGAAGTGGAAGTTGCTAAGTTTGATTTCGATATGAAAGTATATTCTCACTCCTAAATCCCAGCGGCAGCAGCGTATGCACCCCATGTTAAACCTTCAGTACCCTCATCATTAAATACAAATTCATTGCCAGCATCCTCATCCTCTTCGATCCTCCCAATAATCCATTCATTGCTATCATCAATCTCTTTGAGTGTAATGAGATCAATGGTGTCACAGATTTGAAATTGACGTTTCAATGCACAATTATATTGGATGTAGTCCAAATCATTTAGTTTTTATTGAGACAGACTATTCCTCTTTTTTCTATGAAACTGCAATATAAATTATAATTCAATTGTTAATATTATAAAATTTATAATAATAAAGAAAATTCATTTAGAAAAAAAAACATACATGATCCAATATGATACCGTTTCTCTCACATCTCGATGCACTACAAGTGAGATTAAGAACCTTCAAAGCAATTTTTTGCAAGTTTGGGGTTAAAGATCCAAACCTAGACCACTATTTAGTAGGAGCCTTCTTGTTCTGAAGTATAATTGCCAAAGAATTTTCAAATAGACCCTCCGCCTCCTTGTACAAAGTGATTTCATCCATGATTTTTCATGAATATCAAGGCTTGAAACGAGCCTTTGAGTGGATTTAATTAATCCATCTTGAACTTCAAAATCCAATTGGATATTTGGATTTGAATAACAAAATTCAGGATTCAAGAAATAACCTGCAGCATGCAAAGGCTGATGAAGATGAATCTCCCACCTACAATCATTAATAGTAAAAATTTCATTGTACTTCTTTTCCTTCATTAAAAAATGTCTCATGATTGCCTCTTTAGCTCTATCCATGGCTTCATAAATGTATCTCATCTGTGTATTTTTTCCTCCATCAACCAATCTAAGCACTTTTATAAGTGGATTGGTCACTTTAAGACAATACAAAATAGAAGTCCAAAATGATGGCATCTATATGGTTTTTGAAACTTGTTTGCCTTGAACCACTTTAGTCCACTTGCTTCTTGCCCACCCATTTGATGTGAACATTTTCCTCAAATTCTCCTTCTGCTTAAGAATACTTTCCATTGTGAGGAAAGCGATAGCCAATCTAGTTTTTTCAGGTTGAAGTAACTCTTTTTTCCTTGTGAATTCCCTCATCAAATTCAACCCCATGGACGAGTATATATGAAAGATCTCAAAGAAGTTACTCGTTTCAATGTCTACATGCTTATGTCATGTTTCCCAATATCCTCAAATATCTAATTCAAACAATGGGTTGCGCATGGATTCCAATAAAGATTTCAATACTTTACCTCAAGCATTTTCCCAAAAAATAGGATTTGAAAAGAAAAAGAAACAAACATAAATAAAATTCTTAAAATGCATAACATAATGTATATGTATAAACATATATACTAATAAGGTGGATATAAATAATACCCGCTAAAACATTTGAAGAAGTGATACCACTGACGACTTGAACAATATTTTCTAAACCAATAAGTTCCACAAATTTGCTTAGCAATTCAAATAATTTGTCTACATTTTTGAAAAATTGTGAAGCATCGATTGAATCAACGAACATGGTCCCTTTGCGACAATTCATTAAGAAATTGATCAATTCCCTATGTCTTTTATCTGTCCAACCATCAAACATAATTGTGCAACCATTTTTTCCAAATCTTGTTCATGTTCTTACATCAATGTCTTTGTGTGCCCCATTTCCTTATTTAACAATCGAACTCTCACCTCGTGATAGCTTGGTTGATCCATTCCTAGACCAAATTTCCCAATTGCTTCAATCATGGGATGAAAGCTATCAAATTTCACTACATTGAAAGTTATTCTCACATCATACATCCATCTTTCCATTTGTGTACATTCTCTCTCTCGCATTTCTTTCTTGTGCTCTTCGGTTTTGTATGCATCTGTGATCGTCTTTTTTTTCCTTTCCTACCATGAACAATTTCTTCCGGGTCATGTGTAAAATATGTATCCATTGGTCCGATATTACGCGGTGACTTAAATGATGACTTTCTTGCAGTAGTTCATCCAGCTTTCAGATTGATCTTTTCAATGTCATCATCATCTTCATCTTCATAATGGAAATCATCAGTATTCGGAAGTATGTTTGGTTGTTTCTTTTCTTCTTCCCTTTTTTCATATGTTGTCTTATCTCCTCCTTCATGCGATACAGACATTTCTTATAAGCAATAGTATTTCTATATCCACCAACAATGTTTTGTTTCATTTGACTAATACCGACTCTTTTTGTTCCTAAACAGAAACTACATGTTATTGAATCTCTGTGGCCAGGATTTCTCGGATAAGCATACTTCCAAACCCGGTATTTCCTTACACTAGTTGGAGTTGCACTAGTTGGTGTTTCAGCACGATTATCACTCATAATTTTAGTA